>CM056060.1:69379717-70586276 GCA_029574335.1 Rana kukunoris
GAGTGGTAAAGCAGTTTTTGGCTGCTAATAATCTCAAAGAGAGGACGAAGATATATGTTAAACAGCACTGGTGACAGAGGCGATCCTTGAGGGACTCCGCATGTTACTGTGCGTTTGTCAGACGTGAATGGTCCTAACTTCACTGTTTGCGATCGGTTTTCCAGTAAAGAGGAGAACCAAGATAGATCGCCTTCTGCGACTCTGGCTACTTCAGCAAGCCGAGTCAGTAACAGATTGTGGTCTACAGTGTCGAAAGCGGCACTTAGGTCCAACAGAACTAGAAGACAAGATTCTCCTTCGTCTGCGGCCTTGAGAACATCGTCCCATACTTTCAGCAATGCTGTTTCCGTCCCGTGTCCGGGACGGAAGCCTGATTGCAATGGGTCAAGTAGCTTGTGGGTATCCAGATGCTGTTGCAACTGTTGTACCACTACTTTTTCCATTATCTTTGAGAGTACGTTGAGGCTTGTTATGGGGCGGCGGTGGAGTGGATCCTTGGGGTCCAGGGAGGGTTTCTTCATGATGGGTTGGATTATACCCTCTTTCAACTGTGAGGGCACTATGCCTTCCAAGAAAGACTGGTTGATAAGCTGCGTGATGGGGGGAGCCAGAATGTCGGCGCATTCCTTCAGCAGTTTAGTGGGGATAATGTCATTTGGCGCTGTGCCATTACGCAGAGTACAAATGACATTCTTGGTGGTCTCGATGGAGATGGGTTCCAGGGCGAACTTACCTGATATAGAAGAATTACTATGGGTGTTGTGTGAGAGGCTGCAGGGGGGGCTGAGGGGGGAATTGTTTTGCTGAATGCTTTCACGGATTACCTCGATTTTATTAATGAAGTAATCCGATAGTTCATTGCAAAATTCTTGTGTGTCCGAGCTGGGGGTTTCAATGCATTCTGGCTTCATGGTCTGGGTGACCATCTTGAAGAGTTCGCGGGGGGCGGTTTAGGGCGCCGTTGATAGCCTCCGAAAAATACTTTTTCTTAGCTTGGAAAATTCCTTTGTGGTATTTTCTTGTGGTCGCCTTGTAGATGGATAGGTTTAGCTCTGAAGAACATCTTTTCCAGGCAGATTCGGCCCTTCTGCGTTCTTGCTTCAGTAACGACAGTTGGTTGTTAAACCAGCTGCTGTTGTTTTTCCGAATGCGGGTTCGTCGCTTCGGCGCTACCAAGTCGGCTGACTGTAGCATGGCCGAGTTTAATGGCTTCCAATGTTTCAACGGCCGTTTGTTTGATGCGGCAGAGTTGTTTCTATTTTTTTCCTTAAGGTGGTTTTGAAGAGTTCCGAGTGAAGCTTCTTCTGACATCTAGTCCAGTGTGTTGTCACTGGATTTGATGTTTTTGTTGCAGGGGGGATGGTGGAAATACTGAATCTAATTGCATGGTGGTCTGTCCATGGCAATTTTTCCTTTTCCCAAATTTTTATTTCCAGAGCTTGTCTGAAAATAAGATCAAGTGAGTGACCTGAAGCATGTGTGGGCCCACATACTAGTTGCTGCAACCCTAATCCTTCCAGGTGGTCAATACAGGCGTCGGCAATGGGCAAATGTGGTATTGCATGCCATAGAAGCCATTGACTTCTATGGGGAAACACACTTTGATATACAAGTGCTTTGGATTACAAGCATTCTCCTGGAACGGATTATGCTCATAATCCAAGGTTTTACTGTAGTGGTACACATACCCTCCAACAATTAAGATGCAGTGCAGTCTCAATTGAAAAACTCATGGGGATAATAAGACCAGAGTGAAAGAATTAGTAATTGATACACACGATAGCTGAAAACATTGCCATAAACATGCTAAATACACGTAAGGAGAGGAGGTGGAAGTAGTATGTACATGGAGAGCAGGTGGGAGTAGTATGTACATGGAGAGGGGGGTGGGAGTAGTATGTACACGGAAAGGAGGTGGGAGTAGTATGTACACAGAGAGAGGAGGTTGGGAAGTAGTACACAGAGAGGAGTGGGAGGTATGTGGGAGGGAGTATATGTAAAGGAGTAGGAGTAGTAGTATGTACAGGAAAGGAGGTGGGAGGTGTATGTACACAGAGAGAGGAGGGTTGTACAGGAGAGAGAGGTTGAGTGGAGAGTACACACGAAAGAGGAGGTGGGAGTAGTATGTACACAGAAGAGAGGAGGTGTGGAGGAAGTACAATGGAGAGTTAGTAACAGAGAGATGAGGGATGTAGAGGAGTAGGAGAGGAGGGAGGGGAGGAGTAGTACACAGAGAGTGGAGGTAGGGACGGAAGTGTGGAGGAGTAGTTACACAGAGAGAGGAGGGTAGGAGAGAGGAGGTGGGAGGAGTAGTACACAGAGGAAGAGGAGGAGGAGGAGGTAGGAGAGGATGGTGGGGGAAAAGGAGTTAGAGAGCGGATAGTGAGGAGGAGTAGTACACAGAGAGAAGGAGGTGGGAGTGTACACAGAGAGGAGGTGGAGGAGTAGTACACAGAGAGAGGATGTGGGAGGAAGAGTAGTACACAGAGAGAGAGAGGAGGTGGGAGGAGGAAAGTGTAAAGGTAGTAGTAGACAAGAGTGGAGGAGTAGTACACAGAGAGAGGAGGTGGGAGGGAGTAGTACACAGAGAGAGGTACACAGAGAGAGGAGGTGGGAGGAGTAGCACAGAGAGAGGAAGGTAGGAGGAGGTGGGAGGAGTAGTAGTACACAGAGAGAGGAGGTAGAGGAGTAGTGGACAGAGAC
This sequence comes from Rana kukunoris, assembly GCA_029574335.1. Lineage (NCBI taxonomy): Eukaryota > Metazoa > Chordata > Amphibia > Anura > Ranidae > Rana > Rana kukunoris. Next base: position 69,382,421 of record CM056060.1, read on the forward strand.
ACAGGAGGAGTGGAGGAGAGTAGTACACAGAGAGAGAAGGATGTGGGAGGAGTAGTACACAGAGAGTGAGGGAGGAGTAGTACACAGAGAGGAGGAGTGGAGGAAGTTAGAAAGAGTAGGTGGGAGGAGTAGTACACAGAGAGAGGAGGTGGGAAGGAAGTAGAGTAGTACACGTGAGAGAGGAAGTACAGGAGAGGAGGTGGGAGGAGTAGTGCACAGAGGAGGAAGAGTAGTGAGTAGTTACAGAGAGAGAGGAGGGAGAGGAGAGTACACGAGAGGGAAGTAGAGAGGAGGTGGGAGGAGTAGTACACAGAGAGAGGAGGGTAGTGCAGAGAGAGGAGGTGGGAGGGGAGGAGGAGTAGTACACAGTAGAGAGGAGTGAGGAGTGTTGGGACAAGGGAGAGGATTTGGTGGTGTGTCCAGGGCGAAAGCAGGAAGATGGCAAACTGCGCTCTCCCCCGTTTTTTAAGAAAGAATCAATGTTGTTGATGGGCACAGTGGCGGCAATTGATGGCACAGTGGCTGCGTTTGATGGGCACAGTGGTGACAATTGATTGTGGCACAGTGGCTGCATGTGTTGGCACAGTGGCTGCATGTAATGGCACAGTGGCTGCGTTTGATGGGCACACAGTGGCTGCATGTGATGGGCACAGTGGCTGCGTTTGATGGGCACAGTGGCGACAATTGATGGGCACAGTGGCTGCGTTTGATGGGCACAATGGCTGCATGTGATGGCACAGTGGCTGCATGTGATGGGCACAGTGGCGACAATTGATGGCACAGTGGCTGCGTTTGATGAGCACAGTGGCTGCATGTGATGGGCACAGTGGCTGCGTTTGATGGGCACAGTGGCTGCGTTTGATGGGCACAGTGGCTGCGCGTTTGATGGGCACAGTGGCTGCATGTGATGGCACAGTGGCTGCATGTGATGGGCACACAGGTCAGCAGTGGCAATTGATGGCACAGTGGTGGCTGGCGTTTGATGGGCACAGTGGCTGCATGTGATGGCACAGTGGCTGCATTTGGTGGCACAGTGAGGCTGCAATTGTTTTTTTTTTAGTCATAGAAAGCAAGCGTGGTTCAAAATAACACAAAAACATTTTTTTAAACTGCCATTTTTTATTAAAAAAATGATGGTCATCTCAGTCCGCCTCCCCCCGTCCAATACCCCCCCCCCCCCCCATCATCCCAATACAGTCTATTAATTACTTACTTATTGTTTGCTTATTTTTTACACTGACTACTTCAGTATTGATCTTCTGTTGCTTGCAGACAGTAGCACTAGGCACTGGCAGGCTGAGGCTCCTCATGACTTGTCCTTCCTTGCAGCGCCAACAGACACGGCTCCATGCGCAGAGACGAGTCCTGCCTCTCTCACCTCGTTACCTCGCCTTGGGCGTGACGTCACACGGCGCACGCCGCTGGAATGGAATCCACCACCAACCAATAGGGGGGAGCGACGAGCGAGTAACACACAGTGACAGGAGGAAAGGGAGCCTGGGGCTAGGAGCCTCCCGCCCTTGCCTTGTACCGGCCCTGGGTGGGAGTAGTAGTACACGGAGAGAGGAGGTGGGAGAAGTAGTACATAGAGAGAGGAGGTGGGAGGAGTAGAACATGGAGAGGAGGTGGGAGGAGTAGTACATTGAGAGGAGGGGGGGTGGAGTGGCACACAGAGAGAGGAGTGGTACACAGAGAGGGGAAGTGGGAGGAGTAGTACATAGAGAGAGGATGTGGGAGGAGTAGAACATGGAGAAGAGGTGGGAGGAGTAGTACATGGAGAAGAGGTGGGAGAAGTGGTACACAGAGAGAGGAGGTGGAAGGAGTAGTACACAGATAGAGGAAGTGGGAGTAGTACACAGAGAGAGAGAGGTAGGAGGAGTAGTACACAGAGAGAGGAAGTGGGAGGAGTAGTACACAGAGAGAGGAGGAGGAAGGGGTAGTTCGCAGAGAGAAGGTGGGGAGAGTAGTACAAAGAGAGGATGTGAAAGGAGTAGAACATGGAGAGGAGGTGGGAGGAGTAGTACATGGAGAGGTGGGAGAAGTGGTACATAGAGAAAGGAGGTGGGAGGAGTAGTACACAGAGAGGGGAGGTGGGAGGAGTAGTACACAGAGAGAGGAAGTGGGAGGAGTAGCACACAGGAGGTAGGAAGAGTAGTACAAAGAGAGGAGGTGGGAGGAGTAGTACACAGAGAGGAGGTAGGAGGAGTAGTACACAGAGAAAGGAATTGGGAAGAGTAGTACACAGAGAGAGGTGAGAGGAGTAGTACACAGAGAGAGAGGGTAGGAGGAGTAGTACATAGAAAGAGGAGGTGGGAGGAGTAGTAGTACACAGAGAGAGGAGGTAGGAGAAGAGGTGGGAGGAGTAGTACAGATAGGTGGGAGGAGTAGTACACAGAGAGAGGAGGTGGGATGAGTAGTACACAGAGAGAAGAGGTAGGAGGAGTAGTACACAGAGAGAGGAGGTGGGAGTAGTAGTACAGGGAGAGAGAGGAGGTGGGAGGAGTAGTACATAGAGAGAGTTTGTGGGAGGAGTAGAACATGGAGAGGAGTTGGGAGGAGTAGTACATTAAGAGGAGGTGGGTGGAGTGGCACACAGAGAGAGGAGGTGGGAGGAGTGGTACACAGAGAGAGGAGGTGGGAGAGAGTAGTACATAGAGAGAGGAGGTGGGAGGAGTAGTACATAGAGAGAGGAGGTGGGAGGAGTAGTACATAGAGAGAGGAGGTGGGAGGAGTAGTACATAGAGAGAGGAGGTGGGAGGAGTAGAACATGGAGAGAGAGGTGGGAGGTGGAGAAGTGGTACATAGAGAGAGGAGGTGGGAGGAGTAGTACACAGAGAGAGGAGGTGGGAGGAGTAGTACACAAGGAGAGGAGGTGGGAGGAGTAGTACACAGAGAGAGGAGGTGGGAGGAGTAGTACACAAGGAGAGGAGGTGGGAGGAGTAGTACACAGAGAGAGAGAGAGGAGGGAGGGCTAGTTCACATAGAGGAGGTGGGAAGAGTAGTACAGAGAAAGGAGGTGGGAGGAGTAGTACACAGAGAGAGGAGGTGGGAGGAGTAGTACACAGAGAGGAGGTAGGAGGAGTAGTACACAGAGAAAGGAATTTGGAGGAGTAGTACACAGAGAGAGGAGGTGGGAGGAGTAGTACACAGAGAGAGGAGGTGGGAGGAGTACACAGAGAGAGGAGGTGGGGAGTAGTAGTACATGGAGAGAGGAGGTGGGAGGAGTAGTACATAGAGAGAGGAGGTGGTGGGAGTAGCACACAACGAGAGGAGTGGTACACAGAGAGAGGAGGTGGGAGGTGTATTACACAGAGAGAGGAGGTAGGAGGAGAGTAGCAGCACAGAGAGAGGAGGTGGGAGTAGTAGTACATGGAGAGAGAAGGTGGGAGTAGTACATAGAGAGAGGATGTGGGAGGAGTAGTAGATTGAGAGGAGGTGGGTGGAGTGGCACACAGAGAAAGGAGGTGGGAGGAGTGGCACACAGAGAGAGGAGTTGGGAGGAGTAGTACATTGAGAGGAGGTGGGTGGAGTGACACACAGAGAGAGGAGGTGGGAGGAGTAGTACATAGCGCGAGAGGAGGTGGGAGGAGTAGAACATGGAGAGGAGGTAGGAGGAGTGGTACACAGAGAGAGGAAGTGGGAGGAGTAGTACACAGAGAGAGGAGGTGGGAAGAGTAGTACACGGAGGGGAGGAGGAGGAAGGGGTAGTTCACAGAGAGGAGGTGGGAGGAGAAGTACTACACAGAGAGAGGAGGAGGGAGGAGTGAGGAGTAGTACAGAGAGAGGAGGTGGGAGGAGTAGTACAGAGAGAGGAGGTGGGAGGAGAGTAGTACACAGAGAGAGGAGGAGAAAGGGGTAGTAGTTCACAGAGAGGAAGAGTCATACAGAGAGAGGAAGTGAGCGGAGTAGTACACAGAGTAAGGAGGAGTAGTACACAGAGAGAAGAGGTGGGTGGAGGAGTAGTACAGAGAGAGGAGGTGGGGAGAGTAGTACAGGAGGAGGTGGGAGGAGTACTACACAGAGAGAGGAGGTGGGAGGAGTAGTACAGAGAGAGGAGGTGGGAGGAGTAGTACAGAGAGAGGAGGTGGGAGGAGTAGTACAGAGAGAGGAGGTGGGAGGAGTAGTACACAGAGAGAGGAGGAGAAAGGGGTAGTTCACAGAGAGGAGGTAGGAAGAGTCATACAGAGAGAGGAAGTGAACGGGGTAGTACACAGAGTAAGGAGGAGTAGTACACAGAGAGAGGAGGTGGGAGGAGTAGTACACAGAGAGAGGTGTAGTACACAGAGGATAGATGGGAGGAGTAGTACAGAGAGAGAGAGGAGGTTGAAGAAGTACTACACGGAGAGGAGGTGGGAGGAGTAGTACTCAGAGAGAGGAGGTGGGAGGAGTAGTACTCAGAGAGAGGAGGTGGGAGGAGTAATACACAGAGAGAGGAGGAGAAAAGGGGTAGTTCACAGAGAGGAAGAGTCATACAGAGAGAGGAAGTGAGCGGAGTAGTACACAGAGTAAGGAGGAGTAGTACACAGAGAGAGAAGAGGTGGGAGGAGTAGTACAGAGAGAGGAGGTGGGAGGAGTAGTACAGAGAGAGGAGGTGGGAGGAGTAGTACTACACAGAGAGAGGAGGTGTGAGGAGTAGTACAGAGAGAGGAGGTGGGAGAGTAGTACAGAGAGAGGAGGTGGGAGGAGTAGTACAGAGAGAGGAGGTGGGAGGAGTAGGAGTAGTACTACACACAGAGAGAGGAGGTGGGAGGAGTAGTACAGAGAGAGGAGGAGGGAGAGGAGTAGTACAGAGAGAGGAGGTGGGAGGAGTAGTACACAGAGAGAGGAGGAGAAAGGGGTAGTTCACAGAGAGGAGGTAGGAAGAGTCATACAGAGAGAGGAAGTGAACGGGGTAGTACACAGAGTAAGGAGGAGTAGTACACAGAGAGAGGAGGTGGGAGGAGTAGTACACAGAGAGAGGTGTAGTACACAGAGAGAGGTGTAGTACACAGAGGATAGATGGGAGGAGTAGTACAGAGAGAGAGAGAGGAGGTTGAAGAAGTACTACACGGAGAGGAGGTGGGAGGAGTAGTACTCAGAGAGAGAGAGGAGGTTGAAGAAGTACTACACGGAGAGGAGGTGGGAGGAGTAGTACACAGAGAGAGGTGTATAACACAGAGAATAGATGGGAGGAGTAGTACAGAGAGAGGACGTTGGAGAAGTACTACACGGAGAGGAGGGGGAGGAGTGTAATACACGGAGAGGAGGTGGGAGGAGTAGAGGAGGTGGGAGAAGTACTACATGGAGAGGAGGGGGAGGAGTAATACACGGAGAGGAGGTGGGAGGAGTGTAATACACGGAGAGGAGGTGGGAGGAGTAGAGGAGGTGGGAGAAGTACTACATGGAGAGGGGGGGGAGGAGTAATACACAGAGAGGAGGTGGGAGGAGCTATATACGGAAGTTGTATTCCAGTTCTATGCACCACACAGAGATGAGGCGATAAACCCATACATTGAATGACTTCTGGGTACAGCCCCGAGGACACGCCTACACATCATGTGACCCGGCAGCTGCTTCCGTCTCCCCTACATCCGGGTTGTTGTGGTGAGAGCGGCGGAGACAGTGATAGTGTAAGTTGGAGTGCATTTCTGTGTGTAACCAGGGCTCCGCCTCCCGGCACTTCGCTGGCACACACTCCTTTTCTTCTCTCGTATCTCTGTGTGATATGTGAGGAGCAATCCGTATATTGTACGAGCCTGGAGAGGGCTGAGCCCCTCAAACTGGGCTGTACGGGGTCAAAGGACGAATTCACTACGAGCCACTCATTACGCTTTTATTATAGCAGGTGTAGTGTAAGGGGGGGGTTTGTTGGCCATGAGGGAGGAAGGGGGCATGGCAACGTGTGTTCTTAAGAGGAAGGAAAGGGATATGACAGGTGTAATGGAAGGTATGATGGATGAAAGGGGATATGACAGGTATGATGGAGGGAAGGGATATGAGGGGTGTAATGTAAGGTATGATGCTTAGTGGACCTGAACTTATTAAGGGAAGAATGGACAGATAGAAATATTAACCACTTAAGACCCGGACCAATATGCTGCTAAATGCCCAAAGGTGTTTTTACAATTCGGCACTGCGTCGCTTTAACAGACAATTGCCGGTCGTGCGACGTGGCTCACAAAAAAATTCGTGTCCTTTTCTTCCCACAAATAGAGCTTTCTTTTGGTGGTATTTGATCGCCTCTGCAATTTTTATTTTTTGCGCTATAAACAAAAATAGAGCGACATTTTGAAAAAAAAACAATATTTTTTTACTTTTTGTTATAAGAAAAATTGAATAAACTAAATTTTAGTCAAACATTTAGGCCAAAATTTATTCAGCCACATGTCTTTAGTAAAAAAAAAATCGCAATAAAAAACTACCTAGCGGGAACAGCGACACTAATACAGCGATCAGAAAAATAATCGCTTAGTGACACTGGCAATAGGGAGTGAAAGGGTTAACTAGGGCGGTGATCAAGGGGTTAAAACTTTATTAGGGGGTACGGGGCTACCCTGAACCAAACACTTACTGCCTGTCACACTGACACTAAATGCAGTGATCAGTACATATACTCACTGCATTCAGTGACACTGTGACAGGGGGGGGGGGTGATCGCAAGGGGTTAATGTGCCTGCGTGTCCTGGTGTCAGTGTAGTGTTTTGTGCAGACTTACTATGTGATGTGATCTCTCCTCAGCGTGCCGGTTGAAAAAAACGCAAGAAGCAGAGATCACATCACTTCCCTCTTCCTGTGTACAGGAGGAGGAAGTGCTGCACTGCAGGGGGAGCGCGCGCATTGGCTGGGAGTGATCCCGGAGGGGGCGGCCAAAAAAGAAGAGCCGCCCCCTCAGCACGGATCGATCCTACAGCCACCGGGACCGCCGCATGTTACCGGGGGGGGGGGGCCCGATCGGACCCACGTCAAGGCAGCCACGTACAGGTACGTTGATGTGCATGTCTCTGCCATTCTGCCGACGTAAATGTACATGCGACGGTCTTTAAGTGGTTATTGCAGATTTGTCCTCTGTAGTTTTCTCTAGCTTAGATTCATTTTTTTTTACCATATATCTGCAATGAATGACAATGCATACTCGTGAACTTTTGGTGGCTGACTAAATACTTTTTTGACCCACTAAAAATGCTGGGGTATGTGCTGGTACTTAATAAAACTGGAGACGCTGCTAAGATAGGCGGGGTAAACATTTTCGACATTGCAGAGAGAAAGGACAGTTTAACTGCTTGCCGACCTGCCGCCGTCATTTTACTGCGGCAGATCGGCACTCCTGGGCAAGAGCCCATAGCTATACGTCGGCTCTTCAGCGGCCCCCCGCTCGCCCCCCGAGTGCCGTGCGGCACACGCGATCACTCGGTACAGAGCGAGGACCGGGAGCTATGTGTGTAAACACAAAGCTCCCGGTCCTGTCAGCGGGGGAAACGCTGATCTCCTTGTTCAAACAATGTATGAACAGAAGATCAGTGATTTCCCCTAGTGAGGTCACCCCCCCATACAGTTAGAACACACCAGGAACATACTTAACCCCTTCCCTGCCCCCTAGTGTTAACCCCTTCACTGACAATGGCATTTTTATAGCAATCCAATGCATTTTTATAGCACTGATCACTATAAAAATGCCAATGGTCTCAAAAATGTGTCAAAAGTGTCCGAAGTGTCCGCCATAATGTCGCAGTACTGAAAAAAAACGCTGATCGCCGCCATTACTAGTAAAAAAAAAATAATAATAATAAAAATGCCATAAAACTACCCCCTATTTTGTAAATGCTATAACTTTTGCGCAAACCAATCAATAAACACTTATTGGGAAGAATATGTAGAAGGATACGTATCGGCCTAAACTGAGGAAAAAAATTGTTTTTTTTTAATATATTTTGGGGGATATTTATTACAGCAAAAAGTAAAAAGTATTGCTTTTTTTTTTCAAAATTGTCGCTCTATTTTTGTTTATAGCGCAAAAAATAAAAAAACGCAGAGCTGATCAAATATCACCAAAAGAAAAAGCTCTATTTGTGGGAAAAAAAGGACGGCAATTTTGTTTGGGAGCCACGTCACACGACCGCGCAATTGTCAGTTAAAGCAACGCAGTGCCGAATCACAAAAAGTGCTCTGGTCATTGGGCAGCAATATGGTCCGGGGGTTAAGTGGTTAAAGTGACTTCTACTAACTGATTATATTATAGAAAACATATTGCAGTCAGAAGTAAGTGTTGCCCGTAACCGTAACATATGAGAGGGAGGCAAGTCTGTGACAGTGTTATGGTTTAAACATGTGTATACCCCTCTTTCTTCCTGACAGATGGATTGGTGACCCCTTTTTTCTTATCTTGAAATTTCCCTTCACTTTCCATGATGAGTAAACTACCAGGTGATCCTCACTCTGATCTGGAACGAAGTCTTCCAGCTATTGCCTCCATCAATTCATCACTAAGCCAAAGCCTGTCTCCTCAGTTTTTTCTACCCCCAGAACAGCGCAGGACCATTTCTGATGTTCGTCGGACATTCTGCCTTTTTGTCACATTTGACCTTCTCTTCATCTCTCTATTGTGGATCATTGAGCTCAATGTGAGTACCAATAACAATGTGTCAGTTTTGTAAGAGTTATAATTGGATGGGAGTGGGCAATGCATTGTTTATATTACCTCTTTTCTGTATGAAAGAAGAAGCTTGTATTAAAGCGGAGCTCCACCCTAAAGTGAAACTTCCGCTCACCGGAATATTAAATATATTAAAAGTCAGCAGCTGCAGTATTTGTAGCTGCTGGCTTTAAATATAATTATATATATATATATATATAAATTTCTTTTTACAGCGGAGCTCCGCTTTAACTATACACTACAAGTCCCCTGTACCACTTCTATGAGGCTGGATGTGAAATCAGTAGTAACTTTCTTATCAAGCAATACATTGGATTCATATCAATCTCTCTAGGGCCAGGTGATAACTAGCTTAGATTGAAAGCTTCCTTCCTACTGGTGTAGGAATAGGGCTTGTTTGTTATGTTATATGTGGGATTGGACAGATTATTGCAGTAGTCTGTAGCTGTTCAGTCTAGAAGGCAGGAGAATTTTTAAAGTAAACCTATTATTGAAATGCAACACTCGTACGTATCAGTAAGATACATATCCACACTGCAAGATCCACTATTTTTGTATTTTTTGTGCTTTATAAACATAATGGTTCTGAGCTTATTTATAAAGATTACTAGCTATCGGTAACAGTAACTCAAACATAAGTCTCTAATATTTTGCAGATAATCAATCCTTGGATGTGGAGGCTGCAATAGTTTTTTTGCTTTTTCACCTGGTATTCAAGCAGTTAATGCCCCTCTTGTCATATGCCTCATTTACACGGGTGTTTCATATGTATGTGTGCAGGCAGTCCTATTCATGTCTATTGGGATGCAGCAGCTGCATGGACAATTTTTAGATTCAGGGAAATGCATCAGGACCACAGTAAGATTTGGACCAGCTCCTGTGTCCCCGGACTGCCTGCATGGAATACCTGTGTATCTCTCAAAAGTCTCTGGGCATCACGGGTCATTCCGTTACACATACAATGTTTGCTTCTCTTTAAATCACGCTTCACACTTGTGCGGCTCATTGCCGCTATGGGACCGTACCTGCAGGCAAAAACATGTTGCCATTTAGGAGATGTGATTTCCCCCCCCCCATGCACTGAAAACCACAGCATGGTTTTCCTTCACTGGAAACCGAACTGCACTTGCAGTTTCCATCCTTTATCAGAAAAGCTGCAGGGACCTTTTCCTTATGTTTTAGCTCATTATAGGCTGCCGTGCCTATGCAAACTGCGGCCAACAGAGCCGCACAAGTGTGAACCTAGCCCAAAAATAACATGTGATTGTGTTAACTACATAATATTTTTACATGTTTCAGTGTGTGTTGACAGTTGGTTGTTTTCCACAGACTAATAATGGGATTGAGAAGAACCTGGAAAATGAAATTATCTACTACAAGTTCAGCACCTCATTCTTTGACATATTTGTAAGTGTTTTTTTATTTTTATGTTTTTCAGCCAGTAGCCAACATGCTCTACTTCATTTCTTTGAAAATGTATATTCTAGACCTTTTTGTCTAAGACCCCATACACACTATTAGATTTTCTGCAGATTTTTGTCTTCAGATTTACCAAATCCATATAACGTATTTATCGGCGTATAACACGCACTGGCGTATAAAATGCACCCTAATTTTAAAAGGGAAGTTTCAGGAAAAAAACTTTCAACAGCCCCTTTTATATTCCAAAGCCCCCCAGCACATTACACAGACCAAAGCCCCCCCTGCACATTACACACAGATCTCAGCACATTACGTAGCCCCCACCCTATACACTACACAGCATTTTCCCCCTGCACAATACAAAGCTTCTTTACATTACACAGCCCCCTTGCACTCCCAGGAGACTGCCAGCGTATTGTAAAGTTTAAAAAAAAGCACTGCCAGTCCCTTCTCATACATACTGTGTTCCCTCGGCTGGTCACATGATCGCTCTCCTCTGATGTTTTCATGTGACCGCTCTCCTCCTCTAATCTGAAGCTACACTCGGAGGGAGAGGAGGAGCAAGAACAGGAGAGAAGGGACTCGCATAGTTTTTTTTTTTCGCTGGCAGGCTGTCCCAGGACCAGGAGAGGTGGGACGGCCGGTACGACACCCCCGCCCAATTGCTACACGGTGACTTTTTGTGAAACAAAAAACGTCGTGTTTGAAAAACGACACAAAAAATTCAAGCATGTTGGAATTTTTTTTGGTCGTTTTTGAAGACAAAAAACAACGTTTTGCCCACACACGATCAATTTAAATGACGTTTTAAAAAAACGATGTTTTTTTTTCATCGCAAAAAACGACCGTGTGTACGCGGCATAAGAGTTTGACTTTGTATACAATCAGGCAGACCCTTGCACTACATGGTTTTGGTAAATCTGAAAATCGAATAGTGTGTGTGTGTGTATAGGGATTTAGTATGCCATTGTTCCAGATGCATCTTTCTAGGTTTGATCCCTGTATCCTGCACCCCCTGAAGTTCAGCTTTTGTTTTTTATTTTCCAATCTGCAACTGTGCTCTGTGGCAATACCCCGTTTGTCATTCACAAGGAGTAGGTGAAAACTACAGCTGGTCACAAGGAACTTTTATTACTAATGACCTACAACTCAATCTTAGTTTGATGCTCTGCATCCTGAAGGCAGGAAAGCTTCTGGGGGTGACTGACAGAATCTAGATGTACATGTACCTTGTCACATGCTGCCATGTGTCATTTTACCAGTGCAGATAACTGCACTTTGCATTGTTTATATCAAATTGCAAGCACTCCAAAAGACCACAGGGAAAGTGCAATCATTTAACCATTTAAGACCCGGACCAAAATGCAGGAAAAGGACCTTGCCCCTTTTTGCGATTCGGCACTGCGTCGTTTTAACTGACAATTGCGCGGTCGTGCGACATGGCTCCCAAACAAAATTGGCGTCCTTTTTTCCCTAGAGCTTTCTTTTGGTGATATTTGATCACCTATGCGGTTTTTATTTTTTGCACTATAAACAAAAATAGAGCGACAATTAAAAAAAAATGCAATATTTTTTACTTTTTGCTATAATAAATATCCCCCAAAAATATATAAAAAAAAACTATTTTTTTTCCTCAGTTTAGGCCGATACGTGTTCTTCTACATATTTTTGGTAAAGAAAATCGCAATAAGCGTTTATCGGTTGGTTTTCGCAAAATGTATAGCGTTTACGAAATAAGGGATAGTTTTATTGCATTTTTATTATAATAATTTTTTTTTACTACTAATAGCGGCGATCAGCGATTTTTTTTTTTTATTTATTTATTTTTATTTATTTTTATTTTTTTCGTGACTGCGACAATATGCGGACAAACTTCGGACAATTTTGACACATTTTTGGGACAATTGTCATTTTCACAGCAAAAAATGCATTTAAATTGCATTGTTTACTGTGGAAATGACAGTTGCAGTTTGGGAGTTAGGTAAAAAGAGATGAATCTGCGCCACAGACAACTTAAATAAAAAAGTGGTGTGATAAAAATGAAAATGAAGTAAAAGTAAAAAGTGGCTGCCCCTACATAAAAACCCACCTGGGTGGGAGTGAATATATAGGATATCTCTTAAAAAAAAAAAAAAAACAGGAACTTTGTTTGTGTGCAGCCTTTCATATGAAGCCATGTAACAAATTAGTTTTAACTGGGTAACCTCTGCTTCCAAGGGTTTTCTAACTGAACCCTTTATTAGGAAGCGGCAGTAAAATGTATACAGGGTTGTTGAAAAAAAAAAAAATCCTTTTACTGTAGTAATCTGATATTTGTTAACAATTTAATTCCCTGTGGCAAAGCACTGTTGGTGAAGGCAAGCTTTTTTTTATTTTCAATGTTTTTATTGAACTTAAAGGAGAAGATTGGGTTAAAAAAAAAATAAAGCAAGCATCCATACCAACCTCCTATGCTGGATCATCGGATCTAAGCCTGAAAAACAAGCGATCACCAGACCGCTGATTGCTCAGTTGTCCGTCTTCTCAGAGCAGATAGGAAGTGACTGTTTTTTCATTTCTGTACGCCCCTGCAGTGCTTATTGAAACAGGGATGAGCACGGCTGACTAAACCATGTGTTGAGATCCAGCACCGATCATATGTTGTTGCTGCACTTTTTTAATTTTATTTTCAGCAAGTCCTGTTACTTTTAAAGCGTTTGTTAACCCTGCTACTTTATAACATGTTATAAAGCACAGTGCTTGTGCTGTGTCATTTGGCCCCTTGTATCACCTGAAATACCTGGCTGATCCTGCCAGTTTCTGCCCTCCCCTCTGTAAACTGACCATGGTGTATGATGGCTGATGATCCCAGACACCATGGTCGGTTTACGTGCCTCCGTCATCCTCTCTGCTCTCCTCTGTGCTTCTGTGTCCTCCCCCCTCCCCTCTCTGCCTGTCAGCTTGTGACAGTGACGCCTCGTCCCCCTCCTGCTGTTTGCATAACTGTAATATGTAGCACCATCAGCACTGTCTCCTATTATAGTGTCCCTCTCTGTGTGTGATTTATAAAAAAAAAAAAAATGCTGTAAATGCCTCATTTAAGATTTGCGACCCGTGATCACATGACTGGCCGGCGCTCTCCTCCCCTCCTGACTGACAGCGGGTGAATCCCACCGCTGCATAGGACCAATAAGGAAAGGAGAAAGCTGGCGGTCGTGATTACGGTTCTCTGCTCTGAAATTAGGTATTTACAGCATTTTATTTATTTTTATACTTTAAATCGCACACAGAGGTGAGCACTGCAATAGGAGACAGCGCTGATGGTGCAAAAATGTTAGTGGCTTAACAACCACTTTAAGATTATTTTGACAAACCAAGCCAAAGTGGCAGAGAGTTGATACAAACCATTTTACACTGAAATGGGTATTTTACAATGGTCAGCTTTTATTTATTTTTGTAAAAAAAAAAAAAAAACACGTATTCTAGAAAAAAAGGTTTGGTTTTAAAAAAAAAAAAACAAAATATGCGTTTTTATAAACAAAAAATGTACAATTACACAAAGACAAATAAAAAAAAAATAGCAACAACACACAAAAAAAAAAACCCCACATGCATACATTGGTCTTATATGGTATTTATGGAGTTCTTACAATGATCATTACATCAGGTTATAGCATAAAAAACAAATTTAGTACTCCTGTTAACTCGATATTCAAATTTGAAGGTGACACAGTCCTATAATATCTACATCAATATAAGATATTCAAGTGATCATGGGTATTTCTCCAATACCTGACGAAAAAAAGGCTAAGGGTCGCATTCCTCTAAAAATCTTCAGTGGCTGTGGCAGAATCCATCAGCCATTTGGACCAAACCTTCTCATATTTGAGGTGACAGCTTCTATTAATATAGGTCTCCTTATATATTGGTAAGCTATTGTTGTTAAGTCGTCGTTTCCACATAGACAGTGAGCTATAGCTTTACAAGAATAGAACAAAAGCAGCCCCACCAGAGTACGCCCTGCTACCGTGGGAATATATTGCTCTATCCGACCCAGAATACATATTGCCATTGATAGTTGTAGTGGATTAAAAGTAATTTGTATATAAAAAAGGTAGTATCTCTTCCCAGTACCCCACTATTTCTGGACAAGTCCAAAAAATGAGTAAGGGACCGAGTCTGGATTGATTTTATATAATATATGAGGAGTGTAATATGCCCTGTGGACCATCCTGAACTGAATCAGTTGGTTTCTCAAGGAGACAAGAGAGTTAAAGGGAAAGTCCCACATGTCATTGTCGAGTTCAGTAATGTCCTTAGACCATTTAAGTCTTAGTTTCTCTAGGGTTGGAAGAGAGACAGTTGTTAGATGGACATACAATTTGGAGGTGGCATTCTTTACACAGTCCAAAAAAAAACATTCTCCGATTTACGTACAAATCCTTCATTTGCACGAGGATGCAAGAGACTAACTTTTAACATTTTGACTAGGTGGTAAAGAACACCAGTGAAGTTACACAAAAATCTTTCCTGCTACCTCTGATTGTTGCTGGAGGTGCCAGACTGAAAGGGGAGCTATTCTCCATATGTTCTGGTCCTTCCCCAAACTGGACAATTTTTTGGAAAGGAGTTAAATGTATTGCCCAAAAATGTACTGAACGCTCAATACAGACAATCCATCCTTTTCTCTCCTCCATACCTCCAAACCCCCATGGAAAACACTACAAGAAATCAATTATCCGCCACCTCCTTGACGTCACCAATGCATGCATCCCTTTAACATGGAAATCCCCACAACCGCCAACCATAGGGATGTGGCTTAGAAAGGTGAGGGAAATAAATAAGTTGGAGGATCTTATTCTCTCGGCAGGCCACCAACAGAAACGTTACTCCAGGACTTGGTCACTCTGGAACGTGTTTATTTTCTCTGACAAAGCTAGAGCCCTCCTTGACTGCTATCCTGCAGACTAAACCCATAGTATCTGGACACTAGCTCTTTTGAGAACCTAAAGCGGAGTTCCACCCAAAAATTTTACTTTGCACCCACTTCCGGGGAGAGACTCCCACGGGAGTCACTCCACTTCCCCACCCCCTCTGCCTTCTGGCAAACACACTGGTCCCAGGAGACAGCAGGGACCACTGGGAAGGCGCCACGCTACTCGTGCATGTGCAGTAGGGAACCAGGCAGTTAAGCCGCGAGGCTTCACTGTCTGATTCCCTCACGAGGATGGTGGCGGGGGCAGCAGAGAGACAAACGATTGCTCGTCTTTTTCTGCTGACATCGCGGGTGAGCTGGACAGGTAAGTGTCCATTTATTAAAAGTCGGCAGCTGTTTTCAGATCTGCCAACAGCGATGTCAATTGTTTGGTGCGTTTGCATTTAAGTCTCGTCCCATGCTTGATGAGCACTCCACGAATGACCAATTTGTGTGCTTCCCAGATAATTCCAGGGTCTCAAGTTCCTTAATGACATCTGCCATAACTGCTTGGTCCTACAGCAGGCTTCCATTGAGCCTCCAGTTGCTGGACCTTGATGTCATAAAGTTGGTGAGAGCTTAGGACAGGAACACTGGAGAATGGTCAGACCATGTAATAGAGCCTATAGTGGAGGCCCGCACTGCGTGGAGTTGAGCATGAGGCACCAAAAAGTAGTCAATGCGCGAGTATATTTTATGGTGCAGAGAGTAGAAAGTGTAACCTCTCCCTGTAGGGTGTAAGAGGCGCCACTTATCAATTAATTGATTCTTATGTAGGGATTGGCTAATGTGTTTACAGGAGCTGGGAGAGATAGAAGATGTACCCGAGGAAGTATCCTCAGATGGGATCAAAGGGGCATTGAAGTCCCCCCACCCCCCACCACAATCTGCTGCCCCTCGGCAAAGTCTGTGAGGCGGGTTAACGCCTTCCCCAAAAATACCTCTCGGTTTACATTCAGTGCTTACAGATTTGCCAGAGTGACCTTGACACAGCCAATCATGTCCTTCAGAAACAGGATCGGTAATGGATACAAGAAGATTGGTCAGGAGGTGAGGAATAGAAAGGGGGGGGGGGGTAGATCATATCGGGAAGGTGTTCAGAGGAGAGATGCCTCTTGTCATCGGTACCTGTTTCCCATGGCAGTGGAAAGTGAGAGTGTGAGGTAGCAAGGGGAGCTACACACCCATCCCAGGTTCTAAAACCATCAGAACGTGAGTCGCAACCTTCTGTGATCCAAGCCTGTCCCTCCTGAGCCCAGGGTATGACCTTTGAGCGGCACGGAGCCCCCTCCAATAAGGTGGCTGCAGTGGGCTGTGTGGCCCCAATTTAGTGCCCACAGGGCTGCCAATCCAAAGTTCACCATATCTGGTTGGGTAACCTACAAGAGGGATCAAGCAAGGTCACATCGGGCAAGCATGATAGGAAACAGCAGCCAGAACATCATGGATATCAACATCTATCATCCCCCCCACCCAGATGCAACCCAAAGCAGATTTATTCCATGCCCGGCCGGGTTGATGCTACTACGGTGCCACCAGAAGTGTGAGTCAGAGGTAGAAAAAGGGACCACAAGGCGTCACAATCATGTGGGGACATAGCCTGGTTTTGCGATAGGGAAACAGACAAAATCCATGATCCTAACTAGTTGAAAGTCAATGCCGAAAGACCTGTATTTCCTCAGGAAGAGACAACCGCACCCAGAAGTGCAAAAGAAGGGGGGTGTAAGGTCTGTCACCCCAGCGCCTGTGAGTGGCGGGGACTGCTAGCATTCCTGGGATCGCTCTTCTGATGGGGCCCGGGACCTCCTTTGCGGTCCCTACTGCTGGAAGGAGGGGAAACCATGTGGGCCCATGGGGCCGGAGCGGCTACCCATGTGGGTGATAAGCTGGACCCAATTCGAAATCCGGGTGGACTCTTGGTGTACCTGGCCTGCGGTCCCTAACGGGTGTCGGCGTGGGTGGGTCAGCATGGCGTCAGAAGCTGGCGCTTCTTCCCCAGACATCCCTGTGGTGGCAACAAGTTCCCCTGCACCTGCGGTGCCTATGGAAGCTTTGTTGGCAGTCCTGGGGTCCTTTGTTGCCTGGGTGAAAGCAGGCGTGCGAGCGCAAGAGGGGGTAAAAAATGCCCCCTCCCCCACGACTTCTGGAGAAAGCTCTAAATTCAGACTCGGCCTTGCTGTGGCACACGGCCCCTGTTCTGATGTTTCAGAGGATACGGACCACGACCTTTCGGACAGTGAGGATGACTCCGTGTCCAGGTCAGCGCTTGTGGGAGCACTTATCACAGCTGTGAGGGATAACCGTAAAGATGGAGGATACGGTGGGGGCATCTACAGAGGTATCAGTCCCTTTTGGGACCCACAAGCCGGCCCAAACTGTTAAGGTGTTTCCCTGCCTAACTTACTTTGTAAATAAACTTATCAAAGAATGGAAATGGCCGCAGCAGACCTTTTCGGTCCCAAAATGCATAGCGGTATGGTACCCCTTTTGAGGAGAGTTTCGTAAAGAAATGGACGTCTCCCCCGATTGTGGACCCCCCGGTCTCTAGGTTAAAAAAGGTAACCACGATTCCGGTGGAGGGGACCCAGCTTTTAAGGACCCCACCGTTGGTAAAGCCGAGGCGGTCGCCCTATCCATGTTCATGGTGGTGGGGTCAGCATTGTGGCCAGTATGGACCACAGCCCTGGTGTGCCAGACACTTGCTGAATAGGAAAAAATTGGATTATATTGTTAAGAATGTTACTGGGGGTAAGAGTACGCTGCTTCCACAATCCAGAAAAGGTAAGGAGCCACGCCGTAGGCCAGGGCCCTCCTTTTCTGCTTTTTTTTTTTTGTCTGCGATCCTGCGGATCCGGGCAATCGTAGGCTACCTGGACGACCATCTTCTGAGAGCAGCTTCCGCCTTAGATATAGAGGAGGATGTGGCGATCGCCTGTCACTCTTAGGGAGTTTGGTTGGGTACTGAACCTCCAGAAGTCGTGTTGGTGCCGACTCACCACCTGGGCTTAATTCTGGACTCCTCAGAGGCGAGAATTTTTCTCCCTTCGGACAAGTTGCAGACTCTTTAGGCTGCGGTGAAGCTGTTGGCATCCCGCAAGTAGTCATCACTTTGTTTTTGCATGCCAATCCTGGGCCTCATTGTGGCCACTTTCGAGGCAGTGCTGTATGCTCAATTCCACACTCGAATCTTGCAAAAGGAGATCCTGTCCAAATGGGAAAAGTCTTCGTTATCTCTGGATTGCCAGATTCAGGTGAGCCACCTAGTCAGGGAATCCCTGGTCTGGTGGCTAAAGTCTCCGGCCCTTCAGTCCGGGAGGTCGTTCCTTCCTTGTCATTGGACGGTAATCACGACTGGCGCCAGCTTGACCGGTTCGGGGGTGTCTAGGGCGTTCAGTTGGCACAGGGTTGCTGGACGCAGGAAGAATCCCGCCTGCCGATCAATGCGCTGGAACATCGGGCGATCAAGCGGTGCCTCTCAACATGGTCACGGAGGCTGCAGAGACGCCCAGTCAAGATCCAGTCGGACAACGCCACGGCAGTGGCGTATGTCAACCATCAAGGAGGAACAAGGAGCTCTGCTGCAGCTTTGGAGATCGCTCACATCCTGCTGTGGGAAGAGCAACACCTGCCGGCTCTCAGCTGTGTACATTCCGGGCGTTGAAAGCTGGCAAGCAGACTGCCTAAGTCGTCAGATGCTGGACCAAGGGGAATGGTCACTACATCCCGATGTATTTCGACTCCTTTGCCTAAGATGGAGTACACCAGATGTGGATCTCCTGGCTTCTCGACTCAATTGGAAGGCATTAAGGTTTGTGGCCAGGTCCAAAGATCCCTGGGCCGATGCGTTGGTAGCTCCATGGGGGCATTATCGGCTGATTTATGCCTCCTCCTCCCCCCCCCCCCCCCCCCCCCCCCCCCTGAAACTTCTCCCTCGTCTGCTTCGTGGAGACCGAGGGGATTCCGGTCATTCTAATTGCCCCAGATTTTCCTCAGCGTCCCTGGCACGCCTACATAGTTCGGATGGTGGGGGATGTTTCTTGGCGACTGCCGATGTGTGAGGACCTTCTGTCGCAAGGTCCTATACTTCATCCTGCTTTACAGTCGCTGGCTTTAATGGCATAGCTGTAGCACCATTAAGGGGCAGATTTCTTCCTTGGCTGTCCTTTTTTTTTTTTTTTTTTCCAGCGACCCATGGCAACTCATTCATTGGTGGGTGACACTCTCTCAAAAAGTAGCCTATCTAGTGGCGATTACATCTGCTAGGGGGGTTTCTGAGTTGGCGGCCTTGTCTTGCAAGTCTCCCTACTTGATCCTCCACAAGGATAAGGCGGTGCTAAGCCCTCAGCCTTCGTTTCTACCGAAAGTTGTTTTGGCGTTTCATCTAAATGAGGACATTGTGTCCTCGGCTGTCTCATCCTAAAGGGGTTGGGTTGCATTCCTTGGACATTGTCCGGGCTCTGAGGGTGGATCTGTCTGCTATGGCTCCGTTTCGGAGGTGAGCTTCTGTTTGTGTCAGTAGCTGCTCCGAAGAAGGGTCTGGCGGTCTCGTCGGCCACCATTTCTCGGTGGATTAGACAGATCGTGATCCAGGCTTATGCCTTAAAAGGGCGGGCCCCTCCCTTTCCTGTCACAACACATTCAACCAGGGCAATTGGTGCCTCCTGGGCTTTCTGACATCAAGCGTCGTTTTCCCAGGTGTGTAAGGCGGCGACCTGGTCGTCCGTTCACAATTTCACTAAATTTTTACAAGGTTGATGTGCATGCATCTGCGGCTCCTTCATTCGGCCACTTGGTTTTGCAGGCAGCTATTTAAGGTTGCAACTCCTCAGTTAAAGGGGTGTTCCAGCCAAATTTGGTGTTTATTAAAAGTCAGCAGCTACAAAAAGTGTAGCTGCTGGCTTTCAATAAACACACACTTACCTGCTCCAGCATTCCAGCGACGCGCCGGCCAGGGCTCCGCTCCGCTCCCCCCCTCCCCGGCCGGCATCCTCATTGCTACTGTGGGCACCCGCCGTGACAGCCTTCGGCTTCACAGGAAGTCCCACTCCTATTGAAGCCCCCACTCCCCCCCCCCCCCCCCCCCCAAAAAAAATTACATGCCAAATGTGGCATGTAAGGGGGTGAGGAGTGGAACAAGCGGAAGTTCCAAATTTGGGTGGAACTCCTCTTTAAGGAGTTATGGTTGTTATGGGTGGAGTGTTTTTTTTTTTTTTTTTTGTACACTGCTTGCTTGGGGACGTCCCTAAGGTCAAGATTAAAGTGCTCTGTCCATCAATGAACGAAGGAGAAAATAGGATTTTTTTGTACTCGCCGTAAAATCCTTTTCTCTGAAGTTCAATGACTGACACATCACCCACACCTCCTTTTTTGTTTGTACTGCTTTTTGACAAACAGCTGCTAGATGCAGTGTGAGGGGTTATAGCCAGTAGGTCCACCCCCTGGGCGGTACTGTGCAGTTTTGCTGTTTTTAACATGTTCTGCCTAGTCCTCTCCATATAACTCTAAGGTCAATATTAAAGTGCTGTGTCCGTCAATGAACTTCAGAGAAAAGGATTTTACGGTGAGTACAGAAATCCTATTTTTATCTGAATGTTTAGACATAGAAAAGCAGGCAATATCTGATTACCAGTAGGCAAAATGACATTGTCTTCTCTATAAACATTTGCTCTATCCCTTTTCTGGGGAGAGAGGGAAAGGATAGCACCGCTAGCGGTGTGGTATTAACCCCCGCTAGCGGCCGATAAAGGGTTAATACCGCAGAGGCGCATTGCGGGCGGTTTTACCACAGTTTCCCATTGTTTTAAATGGAAAGGAGCGGTATACATACCGCTCCAAAGATGCTGCTGGCAGGAGATTTTTTTTTCTCTCCCGCCAGCGCATTGCCTCAGTGTGAAAGCCCTCTGGCTTTCACATTAAGAAGGCTGGGGCAGGAGTTTTTCAGCGCTATTTTTAGCGCTGTACTGCCTGAAAAACTCCTCAGTGTGAAAGGGGCCTAAGTGATGGCACATATAAACCTGAGTGGCTCCTCATATTCAATTTGGATGATCTGTATCACTTGTGAAACTGCTAGGTGTGGATGTCAGCAATATTGACCAAACGTGGTTATCAATAATGCATCACCCTTGGCATCCCTATCCAATATCCATATCTTGGGTATAGCAGTGATTCTTTTTGCAGCTCTCGCTTTCCTGTAGTAGTGCTAATGTGATGGACACCAGGGCCGATCCTAGACAGGGTGCACAGGGTGCATTGCACCCGGGCGCCTGCAGAGGTGGGGCGCCGAAGTGCCAGAGTTCTCCCCTCCCTCCTTGTTTGTGTCCGTCCAGAACTAGTGTTCTGAGCATAGCTGATGTGTGAGCATTAGGCAGCCCGTCCAGCCTGTCAGTGCTCGGGGGAGGGGCCGCTCATCTTCCTGACATGAGAGTTCTAGTTTTCAGTGGCTGCTGAGTGCTGATGTGCAGGAATAAATTCCCAACACTGGGAGTCTTGGATCCCGCACTGTCTCCACCAACTCCAGTTGAAATACCTCCCACTTTCCCCCCTCGTCTTCCAGGACAGCCCTGAGATATATGGCTCCTCCCTCCGGGACAGGAAACACATTCCCCCAAATCATAAAAGGAGGTCCTCCAGGCCTTCTCCTCAGTTTTTGTGTTTCCTGCCGGACGGGAAGGAGCACATTTGGGAACGTGGCTATTTTTTTCCCCAGTTTCTCCCTTGGTGGGAGTGAGAGCTGAACCTACCTCCTACAGCACGCCTCTGGCCCAGGGGTAGAGAGCGTCGCTGATGGTCACCGCTGCCTTGGCTCAGCGAGAGCGGGACCCCTGGTTGACGGCGGTGTGTTCATGCCTCAGGCTCCGGAAGCAGCGGTGAAAGGCGAGAGACGCCATGGACCGCGCTGTGGATACAGCACTTCCGGGTTCGACGCTGGAGGGGCGGAGCCACTGCGCTCCAAGGAAGGGAAGTGAGGTCCCGGGCGGAAGCGCGTCATCAGGGGGCGCCGGAAACATCGTTCCCATGTTTCAAAAAGGCGCGGCGGTGGCTATGTAGGAGCCGGAGCCTAGTGGTGTATCTCGGAGCGCTGAGGACAAAAACACCAGAACCATGGAAGCTGCAGCGGCACATCCAGACCCTGGTTCGGTTGGCACCGGTCCCTCCCAGGTAAGCTTGGTGAGAGCACATGGTTTACTCTGGGGGGGGGGGGATTGGTCTACTTGGCCAAAGATACCCCCCATGGGTGGCGAACCTGATTGGTGGTGGGTACGGCACTTCTAGGAGCTAGGCACAGTGGTGTTCAGGCATAGGCTGTTTGGTAATGGAGTTTTTGCTTTCTGTTTGTGTCTATTTCAGATTAAAACTCTACAGCCGCCTAGAAGAAAGTGTGCCGTCTGTGGGACAAAGCTAGGTTCCAGTTGGGACAAGCCGTTATGCCCAGAATGTGTTAGCAGTCTGATAAAGGATGACTCAGTTACTGCTTGCCGTCAGTTATTATCCTCTGTTAAGGAGGAAATGGCGTCCACATTTCAGTCTTTTAAAGGACTGATAGACAGGATGCAGGGTCCCGCCTCGTCCCTACCTAGAGCATCTAGTATGCCTGCCCTGTCCCAGACTCAAGAGGAGGAGGAGTACAGGGAGCAGACGCCTAGGTCTATTGCTTCCTCTCAGGCAGGATCAGCATCAGATTCTGAGGCAGAAGATGATTCCTCCAGGGCTGCTAGGTACAAATTGTCCTTGGAAGATGTAGGAGACCTACTAAAGGCTATTTATGATACCTTGGAGATCCGTGAGGAACAGGTTCAGCTCTCCAAGCACGACCTCATGTATCGGGGGTCTAGTGCAAATAGATCCAGGGTTTTTCCTGTACACAAATCCCTGATTGACACAATTCTGCGGGAGTGGGAACAACCTGAAAAAAGACCATTCTTTTCAGGCTCCCTTAAACGGAGATTCCCCTTTGATTCGGATGGGTCTCAGCCATGGAACAAGGTTCCAAAATTAGATGCCCCTTTGGCCAGGATATCAAGAAAAACGGATCTGGCCTTTGATGATTTGGGGGCCTTGAAGGACCCGATGGATAAGAGAGGGGACTTGTTGTTGAAGAGAGCTTGGGATACCTCTTCAATAAGTCTGAAGCCCGCACTAGCAGCAACTTGTGTAGCTAGAAATCTAGAATGTTGGCTTACTCAGTTGCAAACCCACATTCAGGCGGGTACATCTAGACAGGAAAAATTAAAATCTTTCCCTCTTCTTTTTAAAGCGGTAGGCTTTCTGGCGGATGCCTCTGAAGAATCAGTTAAGTTGGCAGCCAGATCAGCAGCCTTGGTAAACGCAGCCCGAAGATCAGTGTGGCTGAAAACTTGGACAGGTGATGCCGCCTCTAAGTTAAAACTATGTGGGTTATCCTTTTCAGGTGACCACCTTTTTGGGTCAGGACTACAGGAAGCGCTAGAAAGGACCCAGGACAGAAAAAAGGCTTTTCCTGAGAGAAAGAAAAAAGCGGAGGGAAGGCGTTTTTTTCGAGGTTTCAAACAAAACCTGCAAAAGGAAGGCCAACCAAAGAAACACTGGGCAGGCCATAAAGGTAGGGGGAGAGGAGGAATATTGTTTAATCCTCCTCAAACCACCCCCAAGCCACAGTGACTCTTGCGTCCCGGTGGGAGGAAGATTGGGGCAGTTTCTCCCACAATGGACCAGGGCAACTTCAAGTCCGTTCATTTTAAACATAATCAGGAACGGATACAAGTTGGAGTTCACGATGACACCCCCTCCAAGTTTTCTGATTACCCAGCTTCCGAGGGACAGAGAGAAGGCAGAGGCCTTGGGCCTATCTCTAGGGGAATTAGTAGACCAAAGAGTTCTAATTCAGGTCCCGCAAAAGGAACAGGGTCTAGGGACGTATTCCCATGTATTTGTAGTAAAAAAGCCATCGGGAAAATTCAGAATGATCTTGAATCTTCGTCCCCTGAACAAATTTGTAAAGTACAAAAAGTTCAAGATGGAGTCAATTTTCACAGTGGCAAGGTCTCTGTTTCCAGGGTGTTACATGGCCACCCTGGACCTCAGGGATGCCTACTTGCACGTCCCAATTCATTGGGACTTCCAAAAGTTCCTCAGGGTAGCGGTGAAAGTGAACTCGGAGATCAAACATTTCCAGTTCCAAGCCCTTCCCTTTGGTCTGTCCTCATCGCCAAGAATTTTCACGAAGGTCCTGGCAGAGGCTCTAGCACCGCTGAGAAACAAGGCGATAATTGTAATTCCTTATCTGGACGATCTCCTGTTCGTGGCAGGATCAGCCCAACAGCTGGAAAAGGATTTGCAGGAAGCTCAGAACTTTCTCTTCTCTCTCGGCTGGATAATCAACCGAGACAAGTCTCAATTGACCCCATCCCAGGAGGTTCTGTACCTAGGTTACAGGATATCTTCTGTAGAGAGAAAATTTTATCTTCCAGAAGAAAAGATGGTAAAGGTAGAACAAGCAGCAGCCCAGTTACAGTCCAACCGAGAGGCTTCGGTCAGACAAGTTATGAGGGTACTGGGGTTTATGACGGCATGTTTTCCAGCGGTACCCTGGGCGAGGTTCCATCAACGTCCGTTGCAGCAACTAATGCTTCGGTTTTGGAGTGGCCAAAGTCAAGACTTGGAGGTCCAGATTCCAATCTCATCCCGAGTCAAAAGGACTCTATGGTGGTGGCGAACGCGCCACAATCTAGACAAAGGTCTAACCTGGACCCTGCCGGTAGAAACAGTAGTAACTACAGATGCCAGTGCCTGGGGGTGGGGAGTCCACCTGGGGGAGGCAGTGGCCCAGGGAACATGGTCTCCAAGAGAGGCAGAACCGTTCCTCAAATCAGAGAGAGCTCCTGGCAGTCCTGAAAACAATCGAAGTGTTCCAGACAAGCCTGAAAGGGCGACATCTGCAGGTTCGCACAGACAATGCAACAACTGTGGCATATGTGAACAAGCAGGGGGGCACGAGAAGTCCTGCTCTTCAGGCTATAGCCAACGAAATTTTTTCCTGGGCAGAAACAAATCTGGCTTCACTGACAGCGGTCCACCTAAAAGGCACCCAGAACTCCCTAGCGGATTATCTGAGCCGTCAACAGGTGAGTCAGGACGAGTGGGCACTACACGAGGAGGTTTTCGCTCAAATAGTGCAGAAATGGGGTCAACCGGAGGTGGACCTTTTCGCCTCCGAAAGGAACAAGAAGGTATTCCAGTTCTTCTTGATCCATCCAGGAGACAGGGCTACAGGGATAGATGCTTTTTCCAAAACATGGAAGTTCAACAGCTGCTACGCTTTCCCTCCAATAAGGATGATAGCAGCAGTCCTTCAGAAATTTCGGTCGGAAAGAACCGATCTAATTTTGGTTGCTCCTTTTTGGCCGAAAAGACCTTGGTTTGCCATTCTGAAAAGTCTGGCCATTCTCTCCCCATTTCATCTTCCCAGCAGGAGGGATCTAATATCACAGGGTCCCATTCTTCATCCGCAGGTAGACAGACTAAACCTAACTGCGTGGTATCTGAGGAACAGTTGCTGAGAACACAGGGCTTCTCGGAGAAAGTAATCAAAACCCTGATACAGTGCAGAAAGCCGGTTACTAGAAAAATGTATGCCAAATTCTGGAAAAAATGTTGTTCCTGGTTAGAAGAGCGAAAAATTGATCAACCAAGGGTCCCAGCCATTCTAGATTTTCTGCAGGCAGGAGTAGATATGGGTCTATCCCCAAGTACCTTAAAAGTGCAGGTTGCGGCCCTTAGTGTCTTTCTTCAATGTTCCCTTCAGCAGAATGCTTTTTATTAACCACTTCATTACCGAGCCTGTTTTTCAGATTCGGTGCTTACGAGACTAAAACAGTTTTTTTTGCTAGAAAATTATTTAAAACCCCCAAACATTATATATATTTTTTTTTCTAACACCCTAGAGAATAAAATGGCGGTCATTGCAATACTTTTTCTCACACCGTATTTGTGCAGCGGTCTTACAAGCGCACTTTTTTTGGAAAAAATTCACTTTCTTGAATTAAAAAATAAGACAACAATAAATTTGGCCCAATTTTTTTATATATTGTGAAAGATAATGTTACGCCGAGTAAAATGATACCCAACATGTCACGCATAAAAATTGCGCCCGCTCGTGGCATGGCGTCAAACTTTTACCCTTAAAAATCTCGATATGCGACGTTTAAAAAATTCTACAGGTTGCATTTTTTGAGATGACGAGGAGGTCTAGGGCTAGAATTATTGCTCTCGCTCTAACGATCGCGGCGATACCTCACTTGTGTGGTTTGAACACCGTTTTCATATGCGGGCGCTACTCGCGTATGCGTTTGCTTCTGCGCGCGAGCTCGTCGGGACGGGGCACTTTAAAAAATTTTTTTTTTGGTTTTGGTTTTTATTTTTATTTATTTTATAATTTTTAACACTGAAAAAAAAAAAAAAAAAAAAATTATCACTTTTATTCCTATTACAAGGAATGTAAACATCCCTTGTAATAGAAAAAAGCATGACAGGTCCCCTTATATATGAGATCTGGGGTCAAAAAGACCTCAGATCTCATATTCAGGCTTAAATGCAAAAAAAAAAAAAAAAAAAAAAAAAATAAGTCAAAATGTAAACATATTAAATGTCTCTTTAAGACGCTGGGCGGAAATGACGTTTTGACGTCACTTCCGCCCAGCAGAGAGAGGGGGACGGCTGAGGGACATTTTTTCCCTCAGTCACATCCCCGGACAGACAACGAGCGGACCCGATCGCCTCCGCCGCTACCGACGGCTACGGTAAGCGGCGGAGGGCGCGGGAGAGCGGCGGGAGGGGGGGGCACCCTCTCCCGCCGCCGGTAACGGCGATCTCGCGGCGAATCCGCCGCGATGACCGCCGTTATCGTTAACAGGACCGCCCCACGAAGAGATGGATATCTCGGTTGTGGCAGCAGCTGCTGCCGTTACCGAGATATCCATCTTCAAAAACGTGACGTCTTTGGACGTGGGGCCGGTCACAAGTGGTTAAGAATTTTTTCAAAGCCTTGTCTAGATCTAGGCCAGTGAAGATCTCACCCTGTCCTCCTTGGGATCTCTCCTTGGTACTTAAAGCATTGTCAGCTAGTCCATTTGAGCCTCTGGAGGAATCTATTTTAAAATGGATAACCCTTAAGACAGTTCTGTTGGTAGCAGTCACTTCCGCCAGGCGGGTAAGTGACCTTCATGCGCTTTCTATCAGAGAGCCTTTTTTGTTAATTTATGAGGATAGAGTTGTGTTGAAAACAGACCCCAGTTTTCTCCCTAAGGTGGCATCCTCATTTCACAGGACTGAGGACATTGTCCTTCCGACTTTTCTGTCTCCCTCGAGCTCAGAGGGGACATCTCTAGATGTCAAGAGATGTATTTTAATTTATTTAAAGGTAACCAAGGAACTCAGGAAGTCTGATTCTCTTTTTGTTAATTTTTCGGGGATTAGGAAAGGGCAAAAAGCATCTAAGTCTTCTATTGCCAGGTGGATCAGGTTAGCGATAGCTAAATCTTATGAGTTAGAGGGGAAGCAAGCCCCATTTGTCAAAGCACACTCTACTAGAGCGGTTTCGAGTTCTTGGGCGGAAAAGGCCGGAGCCTCTCCGGAAGAAATCTGTAAGGCGGCAACGTGGTCAAACTATACGACCTTCGCCAAGCACTATCGCCTGGACTTGATGTCTGAGAAGGATCAGTCATTTGGCCGAAGGGTCCTCCAGGCGGCTACCCCACCCTGACAAGTAAGTTTCTTGTTTATCATCTCAGGGCTGTCCTGGAAGACGAGGGGGGAAAACCGGAGTTAGTCTTACCGGTAACTCTCTTTCCAGGAGTCTTCCAGGACAGCCCGGTTTCCCACCCGGAGTTTATAGTTTGTAAACAGAAATTGGATATGTGTACTGACGATGTGTTAGTATGTTATGTTTTTCAGAGCCTTCAGGAATTCTTGGATGAACTGAGGAGAAGGCCTGGAGGACCTCCTTTTATGATTTGGGGGAATGTGTTTCCTGTCCCGGAGGGAGGAGCCATATATCTCAGGGCTGTCCTGGAAGACTCCTGGAAAGAGAGTTACCGGTAAGACTAACTCCGGTTTTCATCTCTATCTCAGGCTGCACAGAGAGTGAATCGAGGTGAGTCACAGTGTTCAGTGTGCTGGGGGATAGCATCCCCAGCATCCCTTTACACGTGCTCTGGGCTGCCCCTGCTCTAGATGTTTTATGGCATGATAGATTGCATAGGATACACAGCCCCTGCCCATTCCTGCGCCTAGTCCATCTACAGATGTGATGTATAATGAGACGTAAAGGGGAGGTGTTAGCAAAATGACAATGCCCATGTGGGGGCGCCAGAAATATTTCTGCACCCAGGCGCCGATGACCCTAGAATCGGCCCTGATGGACACTGCTTTGCTGTTGTGCAGAGGGGGTCACTCTCCTTGACTGACTGGTTTTAGGTAACCTCTGGTTTTAGTTGGACACAAGCTTTTGTCAGTCACTGGCTCTAGCACTGATCATACTCTGTTCCTGGTTGGAAACAATGCCATGTCAGTGGTCATTTACTTTGCTTTTGGTAGTTCCCTCCACCCTCCGTGCTGGTTTGCACAACATGCAGTAAGTTGCATGTTTCCAGACAGCCAGAGTGCAGACTGGTCATTTTCTTCTGGATGTTTGAAGCTTTTGTGGGAAGAAGATTCATTTTTATAGAACTGGAGCTAATTGGGGTATGAGGGTCTGTTGGACACTGGGTAGTGATATCATTTGGGGTAATGGGGTGCTAGATTGGATTGTATACTCACTAAATCGACCTGACATTGGAGAATAAACTCTCAAACCTTTCATCTGAAGGAATGTTGCATAGAGGAGTGGTTAAACGTCCATGTCAGGGCCTGGTGGGCAGTTATGCAAAACATCTGTGAAAGGTCACTTCTGCTAAAGGAGCTTCTGATGCAAATGGTCTATTTACTTTTTTCACAGTTTACCATTTCATCTATTGACATTTCATCTATTGAGTAAATGATTGAAAAGGCAACATTTTGTTTAACTAGTATCACCTAGTGTGTAGGCCCTGTTTAAAGGAAGGATAAAGTATGCCAAGAGTAATGCCACGTACACACGATCATTTTTCGGCATGAAAAAAAAACTTTGTTTTTCAGCATGTCAAAAAAACAACGTTTTTCCAACTTCATCATTAAAAACGATGTTGCCCACACACCATCGTCCTCAAAGAATTCCCTTAACCACTTTAGCCCCGGACCATATTGCTGTCCAAAGACCAGAGCACTTTTTGTGATTCTGCACTGCGTCGCTTTAACTGACAATTGTGCGATCGTGCGACGTGGGTCCCAAACAAAATTGGCGTCCTTTTTTTTCCCACAAATAGAGCTTTCTTTTGGTGGTATTTGATCATCTCTGCGGTTTTTATTTTTTGCGCTATAAACAAAAATAGAGTGACTATTTTGAAAAAAATTCAATATTTTTTACATTTTGCTATAATAAATATCCCCAAAAAAGAAATAAAAAAATTTTTTTTCCTCAGTTTAGGCCGATACGTATTCTTCCACATATTTTTCGTTAAAAAAAATCGCAATTAGCGTTTATTGATTGGTTAGCGCAAAATTTATAGCGTTTACAAAAAAGGGGGTAGTTTTATGGCATTTTTATTAATATATTTTTTTTACTAGTAATGGTGGCGATCAGCGTTTTTTTTCGGTACTGCGATATTATGGCGGACACATCGGACACTTTTGACACATTTTTGGGACCATTGGCATTTTTATAGCAATCAATGCTATAAAAATGCATTGGATTACAATAAAAATGCCATTGGCAGTGAAGGGGTTAACACAAGGGGGCGGGGAAGGGGTTAAGTATGTTCCTGGTGTGTTCTAACTGTATGGGGGGGGGGTTGACTCACTAGGGGGAATCACTGATCTTCCGTTCATACATTGTATGAACGGGAGATCAGCGTTTCCCCCGCTGACAGGAACGAGAGGAATGTGTTTACACACATACCTCCCGTTCCCCGCTCTGTAACGAACTCGGGGGGCGCGCGCGCGGGCCGCCGGCAGCGCGCACGCCCCCTAGTGGCCGAAAAAGATAGGACGTAGAGCTACGTGCTCTCGCCCAGCAGTGCCACCGTCCCGCAGTAATATGACGGAGGGCGGTCGGCAATCAGGTAATTTACAGGAATTTCCACTCACTTCTGGTTTGGCTATGAGACAAGGAAGTGAAGGGAAAAAAAAAGTTTTGCCTAAAGTTCTTCTTTAACCACTTGCTTACTGGGCACATATACCCCCCTCCTGACCAGGTGAACTTTCAGCTTCCAGCACTGCGTCGCTTTAACTGACAATTGCGCGGTTGTGGGACGTGGCTCCCAAACAAAATTGATGTCCTTTTTTCCCCACAAATGGAGCTTTCTTCTGGTGGTATTTGATCATCTCCTGCGGTTTTTATTTTTTGTGCTATAAATAAAAAAAAGTGACAATTTTGAAGAAAAAAATCAATATTTTTTACTTGTTGCTGCAATAAATAGCCTAATTTAAAAAAAAAAAAAAAAAAACATTTTTCAGTTTAGGCCGATACGTATTCTTCTACATATTTTTGGTAAAAAAAAAAATCGCAATAAGCACAAAAGTTGTAGCGCTATAATAATAAAAATAAAATAGGGGACAGAATTATTATTATTATTATTATTATTATTATTTTTTTTACTAGTAATGGCGGCGATCTGCGATTTTTTTATTTTTATTATTTTTTATTATTGGGACTGTGACATTATGGCGGACACTTTTGACACATTTTTGGCGCCATTCACATTTATACTGCGATCAGTGCTATAAATATGCACTAATTACTGTATAAATATGACTGGCATTGAAGTGGTTAACACTAGGGGGTGAGGAAGGAGTTAAATGTGTACCCTGCATTGTGTTCTAACTGTGGGGGGAGGGGGATGACCGATCTGTGTCCCTATGTACAAGGGACACAGATCGGTCTCCTCTTTCCCTGACAGGACATGGATCTCTGTGTTTACACACAGAGATTCATGTCCTTGTCCCTGTAACCGGTGATCGCGAGTGCCTGGCGGACGTCACGGCCGCCAGGCAGACGCATCGGCATCTTAGTGATGCGGCGGGCACGCGCGCGCCCCCCAGTGGCTTGCAGGAGCCGTTTAAGTAAAAAGACGGCGACCCGGAGAAGTAGAGCCACCCTGCGGCTGTACATAGTGGTACGGCCATCGGCAAGTAGTTAATGTTTGTATGTTAAAATACCTTGATAAAGTCGTACGTTTTCACTGTACTTTGTCACATGGACAATCAGGAGAATTCTCTGGGTTGTCTATTCATGATGTATTGTAATCTTGTAATAGTTTCTTAAAAGTTTTTTTTGTGCCCCTTTTTCTCCAGCTTCTAGCAGTGTTCCGGTTTTCTGTCCTCCTCATGGGTTATGCTGTGTTTCGTCTACGCCACTGGTGGGCCATTGCTGTAAGTGTTCAATCATTCTAATGTAGTTAGTATCTACTTGTGAAAAGCAAATTCAGATAAGTATTGAATGTGTGTATGTATATATATAATTGTCACTCAAAGTGTAACAGAGCTGAAAGCTGGACTGAGCAAGAAGGGGGCAACTGTGCCCGGCATTGAAGTTGAGAGATAAAAAGTTTTTTTTCTTATTTTTTATTTTTTTTATATTTATAGATCTCTATCCACTTTAATGCCGGGCATAGTTGCCCCCTTCCTGCCTAGGCCAGCTTTTGGTTCTGTTACTGAGTGACAATTGCACAGTCATGCAACTAGAGCTTTCTTTTGGTGGTATTTAATCACCGCTGTTTGTATTATTTCATTTATCCAAAAAAACTAAAATTTGTTTTTCTTCATTTCTGTTATAACATTTTGCAAATAATTGTTCCTCATAAAAATTATATATATACATACATACATACATACATACATACATACATACATACATACACACAGGGAGTGCAGAATTATTAGGCAAATGAGTATTTTGACCACATCATCCTCTTTATGCATGTTGTCTTACTCCAAGCTGTATAGGCTTAGAAAGCCTACTACCAATTAAGCATATTAGGTGATGTGCATCTCTGTAATGAGAAGGGGTGTGGTCTAATGACATAACACCCTATATTAGGTGTGCATAATTATTGGGCAACTTCCTTTCCTTTGGCAAAATGGGTCAAAAGAAGGACTTGACAGGCTCAGAAAAGTCAAAAATAGTGAGATATCTTGCAGAGGGATGCAGCACTCTTAAAATTGCAAAGCTTCTGAAGCGTGATCATCGAACAATCAAGCGTTTCATTCAAAATAGTCAACCGGGTCGCAAGAAGCGTGTGGAAAAACCAAGGCGCAAAATAACTGCCCATGAACTGAGAAAAGTCAAGCGTGCAGCTGCCAAGATGCCACTTGCCACCAGTTTGGCCATATTTCAGAGCTGCAACATCACTGGAGTGCCCAAAAGCACAAGGTGTGCAATACTCAGAGACATGGCCAAGGTAAGAAAGGCTGAAAGACGACCACCACTGAACAAGACACACAAGCTGAAACGTCAAGACTGGGCCAAGAAATATCTCAAGACTGATTTTTCTAAGGTTTTATGGACTGATGAAATGAGAGTGAGTCTTGATGGGCCAGATGGATGGGCCCGTGGCTGGATTGGTAAAGGGCAGAGAGCTCCAGTCCGACTCAGACGCCAGCAAGGTGGAGGTGGAGTACTGGTTTGGGCTGGTATCATCAAAGATGAGCTTGTGGGGCCTTTTCGGGTTGAGGATGGAGTCAAGCTCAACTCCCAGTCCTACTGCCAGTTTCTGGAAGACACCTTCTTCAAGCAGTGGTACAGGAAGAAGTCTGCATCCTTCAAGAAAAACATGATTTTCATGCAGGACAATGCTCATCACACGCGTCCAAGCACTCCACAGCGTGGCTGGCAAGAAAGGGTATAAAAGAAGAAAAACTAATGACATGGCCTCCTTGTTCACCTGATCTGAACCCCATTGAGAACCTGTGGTCCATCATCAAATGTGAGATTTACAAGGAGGGAAAAGAGTACACCTCTCTGAACAGTGTCTGGGAGGCTGTGGTTGCTGCTGCACGCAATGTTGATGGTGAACAGATCAAAACACTGACAGAATCCATGGATGGCAGGCTGCATGAGTGTCCTTGCAAAGAAAGGTGGCTATATTGGTCACTGATTTGTTTTTGTTTTGTTTTTGAATGTCAGAAATGTATATTTGTGAATGTTGAGATGTTATATTGGTTTCACTGGTAAAAATAAATAATTGAAATGGGTATATATTTGTTTTTTGTTAAGTTGCCTAATAATTATGCACAGTAATAGTCACCTGCACACACAGATATCCCCCTAAAATAGCTAAAACTAAAAACAAACTAAAAACTACTTCCAAAAATATTCAGCTTTGATATTTCTTTGGGTTTTTTGGGTTCATTGAGAACATGGTCGTTGTTCAATAATACAATTAATCCTCAAAAATACAACAACTTGACCTCGTGCTTACGCTCTGTGGCGTTTATGCGTGAGCACGAGCGAAGCCTAGCCTTGCCGAATGTACCCGAGTGTACTGCACTCGGTATATGTCGGCGGCTCAGTTCAAACTGAGCGCGGGTATCGGCGTATATCGCGCACCCACAATTTTCCCCTTTATTTTAAGGGGAAAAAGTGCGCGGTATACGCCGATTAAATACGGTATATATGTGTGTGTGTGTGTGGGTGTCAAAATGTATTCTGCTACATTTCTTTGAAAATAACCCAAATTAGTGTATATTTAGTCCCTAGGAAAGTTTATAGAGTCCACAAACTATGGTGTGTGTGTATGTATGTATGTATGTATGTATGTATGTATGTATGTATGTATGTATGTGTGTGTGTGTGTGTGTGTGTATGTGTGTATATATATATATATATATATATATATAATATATATATATATATATATATATATATATATATACGACTGTTTATATGGACTTTCCAAAAAGGGGCCATTTGTACTGTCCTGACTTTTTTGAGCCTCAAGAAATGAGTCAGTACATCAGGATTGATACGTTTAAAATATATATATATATATATATATATATATATATATATATATATATATATATATATATATTTTAAAACGTATCAATCCTGATGTACTGACTCATTTCTTGAGGCTCAAAAAAGTCAGGACAGTACAAATGGCCCCTTTTTGGAAAGTAAACAGTCCATGGGCTTTAGTAAGAGGCATGGCGACTTTATAATGTAATTTTTTTTTTGCCATTTTTGAAAAATGAAGACATGGGGGGGGGGGGGGGGCGCCTTCTTTTTTTGGGGGGGGGGGGATTTGTTTAGAATTTTTTTTTTTTTTTTTTATTCAGTTTTTGTTGTGATGGGCCAGAGCTAATCACATGGTACAGATGGGCTGTGATTGGCCCTGTGTGTACCATGTGATCACATTGACCAATCACAGCTCGCAACCCAGTTGTACACAATGGATGGCATTAACAACTTGCTGACCGCCCACCGCAGATGTACTGCAGAAGCTCGGCTCTATTGCGCAAAATGATGTGCCTGTACATCATTTTGTGCAATAGACACTGATTGGACAGAAGGGGAGACAATCAGCAGGTCCAGTGGTCACCCGAGATTGTTCACAAGCAAGGCAGAAGGGCGATTTGCCTATGTAAACAAGGCATATCACCGTATTGACAGGGAAGAAGATGGAAATCTTGTGTTTCTAAGCAGGAACACAGGGATAGTCTGGCTGGATGAAGACAGAGATCCAACACAGTTAGAAAGCACCCCCTAGGGATAAATTAAGCCTTTTATTGCCCCTGATGTTGACCCCTTCCCTGCCAGTGTCATTAGCACAGTAAAGGCTAATTTCCACTGGCGTTTTTACAGCCACTTTTCTGAGCGTTTTTTGCAGCTTAAAAACAGCTCTCCATGTTAGTCTATGGCCTCATGCCCACCATGACGTTTTTGAGCTGTAGATGGCTGAGACGTTTTTAAGCTGCAAAAAAAAAAACGCAGGACCAGTGCGTTCTGAAGCTTCAGCAATAGAGCTGTAAAAAACGCCAGACATAAAAAAAAAAAGTGCAAAAATGCTGCCGCAGCGTTTTTGAGCTCCAGCTCAAAAAAATAAACATGGACAGGCGTTTTTAAGCTGTAAAAAAACGCGCAGAAAAGTGGCTGTAAAAACGCCAGTGGAAATGAAGCCTAAACTGATCACTATAATAATGTCATTGGCCCCAAAAAAGTGTCGGGTGTCTGATCTGTCCGCTGCAATGTCGCAGTCTTGCTCAAAAATATCCCATAGGTTGTAGACTCTACCTTTTGCGCAAACCAATCGAAATATGCTTATTGGAATTTTTTTGTACCAAAAATATGTAGCATGTTTGGCCTAAATTGATGAATACATTTGATTCCCTTTTAAGAAAATGATTGAATGTGTTTTATAGCAGATTATTTTCTTTCTTTCTTTCTTTCTTTCTTTCTTTCTTTCTTTCTTTCTTTCTTTCTTTCTTTCTTTCTTTCTTTCTTTCTTTCTTTCTTTCTTTCTTTCTTTCTTTCTTTCTTTCTTTCTTTTTCCCACAGAGGTAATCAAATACCACCAAGGAAAGCTCTGTTTGTGGGGGGGGGGGGGTTGAGTACAGCGTTGCAATACAGCACAATTGTCAGTTCAAGTAATGCAGTGCCATAACGCAAAAAAATGGCTTAGTCATTAAGGGGGTAAAACCTTCCGTGGCTAAAGAAAGCCATCCACTGTTTACAACTGCCATGTCATCTGCTGTGATTGATCACAGTGGTCACCTGGTGCCGGAAGTGAGTCAGTACACTGATCGTCGTCGGCTGTGTCTGTGTCCACCAGACACAAATGTCTTCCATGAGTAGCTGCACGTTGTATCTGTTTTCCACCACTAGAGGCAGTAAAGAGACATACCTGGTGTTTCACTTACCATGCCCTCCAGGAACTAAAGCTCAGTGTCAGCCGATCTGGCTCCCTTCCTCCGCTTCAGGCTCTGCCACGTGTGTGTGGTCCCTTGTAGTCTGGGTCCACGGCGCTCCATGGGGGGGAATGCTGTCACCATTTCCCAACGCGCGTAAGGGGGGCACACTTCTGAAGCCAGTAGGCGGGGGAGGGGATGTGGTTGCCGCTGGCGCGTGCACGCTGCTTCACGGTGCAGGCACAGAGCTGGATCACAGATGCTGGATCACACAAGGTTACCTGATCACACGAGTCTTTGATTACCCAAGGATACTTGGTCACACAAAGAGGCTTGTTTTCACAAAAGTGCTTAATATCGCATAAAGATGCTTGATCACTCAAGAGTCCTTGGTTACTCAAGGGTACTTGTCCGCACAGTAGTGCTTAACCACTTCCATACAGGGCACTTATACACCTTCCCGCCCAGACCAATTTTTAGCTTTCAGTGCTGTTGCAGTTTGAATGACAATTGCGCGGTCATGCTACACTGTACCCAAACTAAATTTTTATCATTTTGTACCCACAAATAGCTTTCTTTTGGTGGTATTTGATCACCTCTGGGATTTTTATTTTCTGCATTTTTCTTTAAAAAATTACTGAAAATTTAGAAAAAAAAAACGTTTCCGTTATAAAACATTGTAAGCAAGTACGTTTTCTCCTTCACTAATGGGCACTGATGGTACTGCACTGACTGGCACTGATAAGGTGGCACTGATAGGCAACGATGAGGTGGCACTGATGTGGTGGCATTGATGGGCACCAATATTGGGCACTGATGGGCGGCATGGATGGGCACTGATGGGCGGCATGGATGGGCACTGATGGGCGGCATGGATGGGCACTGATGGGCGGCATGGATGGGCATAGATGGGCACTAACTAATGTGTTGTACTAATGGATGACAATCAGTGCCAAACAATGCCTGCCAATCAGTGATGCTCATTGTGGGCACTGATTGGCATCCATTGTGGCACTGATTGGCATCCCTTATGTGTCATCCCTGGTGGTCTAGGGTGGCATACCTTTGTTATAAATCCCTGGTGTTCCAGTGAAATCCCTGGTGGTCCAGTGGGCATCCTCTGAGGGGGGAGGCTGTGCTGATAATCGATCAGCACAAATCCCCCCTGTCAGAGGAGCAGCCGATCGGCTCTCCTCTACTCGTGTCTGACAGACGCGAGTGAGGAAAAGCCGATTTGCGGCTTTCCTGTCTACATCGTGATCAGCCGTGATTGGACACGGCTGATCACGTGGTAAAGTGTCTCCGTGAGGGACACTTTACCTAGATCGGTGTTGACCGGGGACGCGCAGTGGCTCAATATCCTGAGGATGTTATATGACGTTCAGTCAGGATTTAGCAACCACTTTGCCGCTGTCAGTCTGTCATTGGCGGGCGGCAAGTGGTTAAAATGCATAAGATGTTTAATCGCATAAGGATGCATGATCGCCTAAAGTTGCATGTTTGCCTAGATTTTGCATGGTTGCATAATGAGGCATGATAATTTAAGTTTCCTTAATTATACAGGATTCCTTGTGTCTGCATGGGTACATGTTGCGCAATATTACATAACACGTTCAAAAAAAGGCATGCTTGCAAGATGCCCGTTCCATAGCACACGTGCTATATGTATGCGTGTATACAGAGCACACTTTCTTATGTTTTGCCTAAAACATATTTGTATGAACACACGCATCCATAGAGGCATATGGCCTTAACATTTGCCACATATAGGGAGACCTTTGCATATGTGTTTATTTACATGGGACTGCAGAGGTTGTCTGTGTTTCGCAGGAGAACAGCACCTCTTTCAGTTGGTGGTCTTGCCCCTTGGGTTAGCCACTGTGCCCGGGTTTACAGGGTGCTAGGGCCTGCCTCTAGCACAGTGTTTCTCAACTCCAGTCCTCAAGGCCCCCCCAACAGGTCAGGTTTTCAGGATTTCCATTATTTTGCACAGGTGATTTGATAAGTTTCACTGCCTTAGTAATTCCCACAGCCTTTTCATCTGAGGGAAATCCTGAAAACATGACCTGTTGGGGGGGGCTTGAGGACTGGAGTTGAGAAACACTGCTCTAGCAGGACTTTAGGCCCAGGGTATAGCAGTAATGGAATACCGAGGCAATCCGCTGCTGATAGATCAGTCAGTAGCATGGCTGGACCCAAGTGTGTCCAGCATGGTCAAGTATCTGGAAGTCCCATTAGGATCACAGTCTAAAGGAACATTCTTGCGTTCGGTAAGAAGCTTGGGATGTTTAGGACACAGCCCAAAAAGAAAAGGTGTGTGTGTGTGTGTGTGTGTGTGTGTGTGTGTGTGTGTGTGTGTGTGTGTGTGTGTGTGTGTGTGTGTTTTTTAACCTCAGACAAAGTCGGAGCTATAAAAAAGCTGCTTTATGTGGTCAAGGCAAAGAAGAGTGCCTTACATTTGCCCTTTGCTTAAGGTGCTAGGGAAGATGGTGACTTCAATCAAAGCGATTCCCTATGCTCAGTTTCATTTAAGTTTGGTCCCAGGGATACACTGGAGTCTCAGTTGGTGGTTCTTAACCAATAGATTGGCAGAAAGCAAGATCCTTCATGCCGGCTACCTGGGAGGTGGCTGCTATGCAGACTGGTCTCTAGGGATGGAGGCCAGGCCTGGAAGAGACCACTGCCCAGGGGAAGTGTTCAAGTTCCGAGTGAGCCTTATCCGTCAACATTCTAGAGCTACGGATGGCATGTCTGGCTTAAGGGCCTCAATGTTTTAGCTTGCAGGATTGTTCTGTCAGAGTACAACCCGACAATGCCACACCAGTGATTTACTTAATTTTTCCAAGGAAGCACTAGAAGTCACACAACCAGAGGGAAGTGAGCCATATTCTGGCTGAGGCAGAGGAACTTGTGCCTTGCCTATTGACCATCTTCATTATATGAAATGGAGAATTGGCAGGCGGTTCTCTGGAGCCGTCAACAATTGTTCCTAGGAAAATAACCTACACCCCGACTTTTCTGACCAAATGTCAGAGACAGATGCGTTGGTGACCCCGTGGGACCAGTTGTCACTGGTTTATGCGTTCTCTCCCCCCAGTGCCACGACTACCATGGCTTCTATGCAACATCGGAGGGGGAGGGAAGCCAGCCTAATAGCCCCGGTATGACCCAGATGACCTTGCTGTGCAGGGATCGCAAGGGGGTATTCCAACCTGTCTTGCAAACATGGGAATTAATGGTCTGGCTGTTTTGGCACACATTTTTGAGGATCGGGGCTTTCAGAATCCTTCATTCGTACACGAGAGCTGGCCTCCTGGACCTTGTTTCATAGGATCTGGAAGGCCCATGTTCCTGGTGTGAAATCAAGGGGTGGCATCCCTGGAAGTATGTCATAGGTAGAATTCTTGCCTTCCTACATTAGGAAAGGAGATGGAGCTAGCCTTAAGTTTCATCAAGGATCCGATCTCGGCCTTGTCAATATTTTTCTTGCACTCCTTGATCCAGACCTTTTATACAAGGGGTAACACGTATAAGTCCGCCAGTTAGGTCGCCCTTGTGCTCAGGGGATTGAGTCTAGTTTTGTCGTCTTACAACATGGGTCTTCAAGCTACGGCCCTCCAGGTGTTCAGGAACTACAATTCCTATCATGCCTAGTCATGTCTGTGAATGTCAGAGTTTTACAATGCCTCGTGGGAAGTGTAGTTCCGCAACAGCTGGAGGGCCGTAGTTTGAGGATCCCTGTCTTACAAGGTCAGCACCTTGGGCCAATGCACCATATTTTCCTTCATCCTTCTAACAAGGGAATTGGTGTTCTTGGTTGCGCTATCCTCCACAAGAGTTTTAGTATTGGCAGCTTTCTTTGTATAGAGCCATACTACATTTATTCTTAAGGATAGGGTGATGTTAAATCCTCACCCAGCCTTATTTCCTAGAAGGATCTAGTTTTTATTTGAATCAAGATGTTTCTTGCCTTCGTTTTTCCAGAACCTTGTTCTGCAGAAGGAAGGGTTATTATTGTTCTCTCAATTTAGATGAGAGCACTTAAAGGGTCACTAAAGGATTTTTTTTTAACTAAAATGGCTTCCTTTACCCTAATGCAGTCCTGGTTTCATGTGCTCATTGTTCGTTTTTTGCTGTAATCCTTCTCTGTTCTGCACACTTCCTGGTTGTCTGTTTCCTTATGAAAAAAGTACTGGGAGCTTCTCTTCTCTGTGGTCTATAATCAAGGAGATGTGATTACTGTGTGTTTAAAACCCCTCAGTTTAATTTTAAAAACAAACACTACCCTGTATTGGCTCTGTGTCTCTGTCCTTCACAGAAGCATGAAACTAGATGAAAAACAAAACTGAAACTGCAGGCACATTATATGATTTATTTTTATTCATTTTTAATCATTCATTAAAATGAATCCGTTAACTTTTATGTCTCTATACCCTGTAAACGGTCATTTCAGCAAAACAAATGTTTTCCTTTACATCTCCTTTAAACATCTATCTGAAGGTTTCAGATATAGGAAACTGACGTTTTGTTGTGCTGACAGAAGACCCTAAAAATGGGTAGGCAGTGTTCAAATCGGCCATTAAAATGGTTACACTCTCTCGTTAGAGTGAGAGCAGTCAAGGCCTATCTGAAGCGGCTGCTCTAATACTGAAAACTGATGTTGTTGCGCCCTAGGAAAGGGCAGGCAGAGTCCTAAATCTACTGTTTTAATGTAGATTCATCAGGTTATAATTCAGGCTTGTGGTTTAAGGAGGGTTTTCACATTTCCTTTAGAGTGCACCCTATCAGCATAGTAAGTACTTCATGTGCGTTACCAAGCCTTAATGACTCAGATTTGCAAGGCTGCAACTTGGTCGTTGGTGCATACATTCACGAATTTCTGGTGAACATAAGACGGCAAGAGGATGCTGCTTTTTGGCGCAGTATGCTGCAGGCAGCAGTATAGGTTCTCACGTGTGATGGCGGTCTGCGTTATTTGTGTCTCCCTCCCCTCCGTAGGCATTGCTTTGGGATGTCCCCCCTAGTAATTACTAGGCTCTGTGTCCCGTGATGTACGATAAAGAAAATCTGATTTTTATAACGGCTTACCTGTAAAATCCTTTTTTTGGAGTACATCACAGGACACAGAGCTCCCGCCCCTCTTGTTTGGGGATATTGGGACACTTATTGCTTTTCTACAAAAACCCATTATGGGAGGGGTTATATAGGGAGGAAACTTCCTGTCTAATTGATTGCACCAGTGTCTGTGTCCTGTGATGTACTCCAAGAAAACAATTTTGCAGGTAAGTTGTTAAAAAAAACATCCTATTTTTTTTTTCCTACCGTGATTGTGTATTCTCTGAAAAGTGAAACTTTACCACATTCACTAAGCTGTCAGAATGGGCTTTGATCGGGTCTCCGATGTAGTTCCCCTGAAAGTAACGTCACAAGGTCCCTTCTGGTTTACACGGCAGCCAGCAGCGCCAATTTTAAGAAATCCACAGTATTTAAAAATTCAGATCTTGACTTTTTGAATACTTTGAAGTGCAGAAGAGGGGTTTGGGATCTTTTAAGACCCCAGTGCCCTCCATAAAGAGTACCTGTCACTGCCTATTACTGTCACAAGGGATGTTTACATTCCTTGTAACCGCAATAAAAGTGATCAGAATTTTTTGTTTTTTAAAGCAATAGTGTAAATCTCTCTATGCTCACGCTCCAAAGCCAATGCGTATGTCGTGCCCGAAAATGTAAACCGCGTTCAAATCACACATATGACATATCGCCATGATTGTTAGAGCAAGAGAAATAATTCTAGTACAAGACCTCCTCTAACTCTAAACAGGTAACCAATAAAAAAATATAAAAGCGTTGTCTATAGAGATTTTTTTTTTAT
The DNA here is from genome assembly GCA_029574335.1 of Rana kukunoris. Lineage (NCBI taxonomy): Eukaryota > Metazoa > Chordata > Amphibia > Anura > Ranidae > Rana > Rana kukunoris. The sequence continues at coordinate 69,424,253 of CM056060.1, forward strand.
GTACCGTAGCTTGTTGCCATTCCATGAGTGTGCGCAATTTTAAAGCAAGACATGTTGGGTATCTATTACTTGGCGAAACGTCTTTCAAATTATGCAAAAAATAAATAAATTGGGATAACTTCTTTTTTTTTTTCTTTTAATTCATTGAAATGTGTAATTTTTTTTCCTCCCAAAAATTGTGTTTTGAAAGACGGTTGCGCAAATACAGTGTGACAAAATATTGCAATGACCCCCCCCATTTTATTCTTTAGGGGTGTGTGTGTGTATAATATATGTGTGTGCGTGTGTGTGTATGAAATAGGCCTGGTCTTGAAGTGGTTAAAGGCAACACTTTTTTTTTTTTTGAGTGGAGAGGGATTAGAACACCTGTCAGTTTTTACTGCTGTCTGTGCCCCTATTAAGGAAATTCATCATCTCTATTTGTTCTGTTTACCATGATCATTGAAAGTAAAAGAAAATCCCAAATGTTGGGTTGTCCCCAGAAAAATAATAGAGGGAAATGCTTCCAACATGGTCCCCAAGGAATTCCCTTAATTTGCAAATATTTCCTCTCGCTTCCTGTTTGGCTATGGAACAAGACGTGAAGGAAAATGTCCGCAATGGAACACAGATGGTGAAAACAATTCTGACGTGGGTTATAACCCTCTGTTACTCTATCCAAAATTAAGTTTTGCCTATAGTTCTAATTTAAAGCATGTTGATTGGGATCAAGCTGCAATGCATAGGAATGTCCAGGAGGTGGCACAAATAAGCGTGTAGCTCCAGCAAGTATAGGCCTACCAAACACTGCAGGAAAGCGAAAGAGGCTAGTCTAATGTTTGGCCATGAGGGGATCAGGGATCACTTGGGGATCATTTACACATTCAGCCATGGATGGTAAGACCTAGGCAGTTAAAGTAATGTTTTTTACACTGTACTGCAAACTACAATCCTGTTATAAAATAATGTTGATGTCTTTCAGATTACAACCTTGGTGACCAGTGCATTTCTTATTGCTAAAGTCATAATGTCACAGGTGAGTACACAGTGAATAAAAATACACGTTCCAAGTTTTATGCTGCTAAAGACCCTGCAAGTACAGAAAAATACCTCCTTATCTGACAGAAATGCACTATAAATGTCCTATAGTGGACTGACAACGCATGACATTTTGTGGACCATGTGATGTCAGCCCTCAATAGTCTTTTTCTAAACTACTAAACCACCGCTACTCGTAGATTTGTACAACATAAAGTCTGATCATTCTGTACAACTATTGGGGCACTTTGAGATAACCTAATAAAGTGTGTAAAAGACACAGGACAGCTCTAAAATTTTGACCTTTTTTGTACTTATCAAACAGATATAACGAAACACTTCTCAGTTTGGGTTGTTCAATATACCACTGGAACAGGAAGCAAATAAGAAAAGTTCATTGCAAACCCTCAACCGTAAAATCAGTCTGTATATGCAGAATAGCATGCTTGTTGTACTCGCTGTGGAACTGCATTGTGTAAAAAGGCTGTTTTATCCTGTATGCACAGATCCTTCCCTCCTGCACTTTTCTATCTGGGGAAGGCCAGCTAACACAGGCAGAGTAGCCGACCTGCACATACTCAGTTGTGTCTTTTTATGCTGTAGAGAAAAGTTATTTGTTCTGAGATAGCCACACATGTGTATACAGGCAGCAATGAAAATCTCCTCCTACCTTATCTCTCATGTAACCATGGTATACAGATCATCCAAAAAGGTATATAGTGTCAGTATTTGAATGTAAAAAGACGAATTATAAGCTGTGGGTGAGGGGCGGATGAACTATTTTCATAATTACTGGGTTTAGTAACACTTTAAGACCTACATACATACACCTCAGTCAATTTTGGATTCAATTTAGGGGTTATGTTGCAGAGTGTCACATGTGTGTCACTGTAAAGTAATTGTTACATCACTTTGTTAATGTCATTGGTAGGGCTTGCATTTTAGTGAAAGTGACAGTTTCCCTTTTAAGCTAGGCACTGTGGAACAGGAGTAGAAATGTGGTTCATGGTTTACTCCTTGTTTTCAAATATAACAAGACTGAGAACCAATAAAACCAAATTTTACAAGTCTTCGGAGCCTCTTTCAGACAACATTTAAACAGTTAGGCCGCGTACACACGACCGAGGAACTCGTCGGGCGAAACACATTGTTTTCCTCGTCAAGTTTCTTGTTCGGCTGTCGGAACTCGACGAGCCAATTTTCTCTATTCCCGTCGAGGAAAAAGAAGACATGCTCTCTGTTTGGCTCGTCAAGTTTCTCGACAGTTTCCTCGATGAAAAACGTACACACGACCGGTTTCCTCGGCAAAACACGTCTCCCAACAAGTTTCTTGCTGGATTCTGCCGAGGAAACCGGTCGTGTGTACGTTGCCATAGACAGTAAACCTTTAAAAGGATTGTAAAGGTTCATTTTTTTTTTCTTCCTAAAATGGGTTCCTTTTAACCACTTAAGGACCGAGCCTGTTTTTCAGACTCTGTGTTTACAAGTTTAAAACCGTTTTTTTTGCTAGAAAATTACTTGGAACCCCAAACTATTTCTTTCTTTATATATATATATAAACACCCAAGAGAATAAAATGGCGGTCATTCAATACTTTTTGTCACACCGTATTTGCGCGGCGGTCTTTTTTTTATTAAAGACAACAATAAAGTTGGCCCAATTTTTTTAATATTGTGAAAGATAATGTTACGCAGAGTAAAATGATACCCAACATGTCACACTTCAAAATTGCGCCCGCTCGTGGAATGGCGTCAAACTTTTACCCTTAAAAATCTCCATAGGCAACAAAAAAATGTGCCTTTTAAGACGCATGGGCGGAAGTGACGTTTTGACGTCGCTTCCGCCCTGCTATGATATGGGGACGTGTGGGGGCCATCTTGCCCTCACTTGTATCCATAGCAAGCAGGTAGAAGGACCTTATCGCCTCCGCTGCGACGAACGGTGCGGGAGAGCGGCAGGAGGAGGGGGCCCCTCTCCCACCGCTGATAACTGTGATCTTGCGGTGAATCCACCGCAGAGACCACCATTATCGTTTTACAGGACCGGCCACGGAAAAGATGGATACCTCGGTTGTGGCAGCAGCTGCTGCAGTTACCGAGATATCTATCTTTAAAGTACCGACGTATATGTACGTGAGAAGGTCCTTTTTAAAGGAGTTGTAAAGTTAAAAAATGTTTTCACCTTAATGCAATCTATGCATTAGGTGGCTGATTGGCTAGAGCGGATGGCTTGCGAGCAGTGCAGCCATTGGCTGGTGCTGCTGTCAATCACATCCAGTGATGCGGCGCGCCCAAGTGATACAGTGAGCAGCTATGGGCGCTCGCAATTACTCGCCACCATGCAAGCTCTCTCGCATGAGGACCAGAGACACCCGCCGAGGGACCCCAGAAGACATGGATCGGGGCCACTCTGTGCAAAACAAACTGCACAGTGGAGGTAAGTATAACATGTTTGTTATTTTAAAGGAAAACATTTTTTTCCTTTACTAACCCTTTAAGTGGTTAAGCTAGTGCATTGTTGGTTCACTTGCTTTTTCCTTAAATTTCTCTTCAAAATATTTTTTTTTCTTTGTCTGAATTTTTTTTTTTTTTTTTTTTTAAACACCTAGGGTAAATATACTACTTGTCTAGATATCAGCCACCTGTATCCCCCTTTTACAGTAAGGTGACCAGATTTTAAAATGAAATCCGGGGAGTTTTTATTTTTATTTTATTTTTTTTACTAGTAATGTCAGGAATAGGCCACGCTCTGCCCATAACCGCTGCCCGCCTGTCAAGTCTTGCTCCCTGGGCCCTGGCCACTACTGGGTGCGGAGCGGAGGAAGATCACTCCGCCAGGGAAGCCATATTGACATTGCAGTGGGGGTGGAGAATATACTGTGCTGTCTGGACCGATTAACAAAACTGCAGATGTTTTAAGAGCGAAAACCAGTTCTGTGTGTATGTCGCCTGTGCATTAAGGTGGTCAAAGTTCGGTTTTCACAAGTTCTCCTTTTTATAAAATGTTTTGCTTTTGTATACATTTTTCAGTGCAATAATATTTACAACCATTTGTATCCCTTGTTACTGTGCTTCATAATGTTTTCTTTTTGGTCCCACTGTTTATTTTTCAGAAATCTAATTCTAGCACAAGAACTCCTCTAACTCTAAATTGGTAACCTGTAAAAAAATAAACAAACATTAAGTGTTGCCTATGGAGATTTTTAAGTATGGAAATATGACGCCATTCCATGGGTGTGCGTAATTTTAAAGCGTGACATGTTGGGTATCTATTTACTGGGCGTAACATCATCTTTCACATTATACAGAATAGGTTCCGTATAAAAGTGGTTAAAAGTCAGTAAGACCGCTCTGTGCTGAGACTTCATATTCCACTGTCCAAGGTATGCAGAATATTATCTCTGAACGCACAACACATTGAACCTTGAAGCAGATGGGCTACAGAACACCACACCGGGTGCCACTTCTGTCAGCTAAAACCTAGAAACTAAGGCTACAATTTGCACAGGCTCACCAAAAATTGGACAATAGAACAGGGGCCTCCAAAGTACGGCCCGTGGGCCACATCCGTCCCGCTAGGTTGTTTCTTCCGACCCGCAGCTAGAGTCAGCAGACTCACTGATGGTCTCCGCTCGGGTTGCAGGGCTTGCTCTGCATACTGACAGACAGTGAGGGTTGTGCAGCGCAAGTCCCGCAACTCGAGAGATCCGACAAAGTTCAGATTCATGGCTGTAAATGGGGACACAAATTTGCAAGCAGAGTCCGATAAGGACACAATTGTGTAAGGAGACTGCTGGGGACAGAAATGAACAGGGAGTCTCTGATGGATGTGCCATGCAATCTGTTTGGCCAGCTTATGAAAAGTAATTTCAGGCTGTGAATGTGTGCAGACTTTACAGATCTATGACAAAACTATATACACTATACAGTATATTGTTCTGAACTAGACACACCAGTCAAGTAGCTTTACAAAGTAAGTGTCCCGCCTTCTTTTTATAAATTGTGCGTTCTCCTTTTTTTTTTTTCCCGCTTTAGCTTCTATCTAAGGGGGCATTTGGGTACTTGTTGCCCATCATGTCTTTTGTTTTAGCCTGGCTGGAGACATGGTTCCTGGATTTCAAGGTTCTTACGCAAGAGGCCGAGCAGGAGAGATGTAAGTATGCACTCAATTGAGAAGAATGTATTTGGGACGCGCAGCTTGTTGCCTTTTCCAATGTCCTGCGGTCAACTAAGTGTTAAGAGAGTCAAGAATTTACATCTGTAAGAATCTGAGTCTCTTAACCACTCAAGGACTGGGTCTAAAATCTGTTCTGTTTGCTAGAAAATTACTTAGGACCCCCAAACATTACAGGCATGGGGCGTGGCCCCCTCTCCCGCCACCAATAAAAGTGATGTTGCGGCGAATCCGCCACTGAGACCACGTTTATCTGAAAGCGAACCGTCCGCTGAAGAAGTTGATACCGGAGTTATGGCAGCTAGCTGCTGCCATAACAATATTCAACTTGAAAATGCTGCCATATAATGACGGCAGGTGGTCTGTAAGTGGTTAATGTGCTATGACAACTTGACCTCTCAGGTGTGTGTGTGCTGTGATTTTTATCTTCCTGGATCACACATCCCTTATTACTATACCAACTTTTTATTTTTTTTCACCCACTTGTCCGTTAAGGTGGCTATACCCTGTACAATCTCCTGTAGACCTACCATCAACTATGCAGTGCAAGGGTCTGCCTGATTTGATTCAAATTGAATATGTTGTTTAGGCGGGTGCTCCTATGCCGTCGTTTTGATGAATCCCAAGGAAATTGTACAGAGTTTGTACAATCAGATTGCATGGTGTATGGGCACCGTTATACATGTACATGGGAGGTAGTGGGCCAGAGACAATCAGCTGCTTATTGCCCTTATGTAAACACACCACTTTCAGGCCCCATTCACATGAAGTGCAGTGGGAGCACATGTTTTTTGGTGCATTTTTCCCTACGACATGCATAGGGCAGCCTGTTGATTTCAATGGGCTGCCAAACGCACTACAAATGTGGCAAAGTAGCTCATGGGGCATTTTTGATGTGTTGCGGTCTGCATGTTTTTTTCAACTGTGTATTTTGCAGCGTTTGTTGCACTTTTTGCATATGGCAAAATGCATGTTTTCTTCCACATGTGGGGTGCTGTTAACCATTAATGGCACCATGACTAGTTAGTTTAGGTGTAGTTTAGGTGTATAAAGGTGTCCATACACTATACAATCTTTGAATTTAACAAAAATATATAATAAGAGGACACAACTAACTTTCCAATCACTCTGTATCTAATCAGGAAAGGCCCTTGCACTACATAGTTGTTGATAGATCTAAAGGAAATTCTATAGAATGTATGGTGAGATTTACAGACTTCCGGGAACACCCTTCTGTTTTCAATACTACAGCTGTTCTCCACATAGACTGTTATGTGATCATTCAGTTCCTGCACACTCTGCCAAATGAACAATTTATGCAAGAAGGTGGTAAGGTACAAATCAAATCAGCAGAGGAAAACACTGGCTAGGTTTTGAAAAGCGGTGATTGCTGCTGATGATTGCATTGGAAAAACATGTAACTGCAAAGGTAGATGGGATCAATCTCCTGGAGGGGCATGGTGCATTTTATTGAGGTCAGCTGGTGAAGTACTTATTTCACTGTTTACCATCCTAATGGACGGGTACTAGGAAGTCGTGGATGAGTTTTCTATAGAGTTAAAGCCTACCCTAGAATATTAAAAAAGCTTTTTTCTTTTTTTGCAACAGAGGTACATTTAATGGTATATTAATTAGAGATGTGTGTGACTTTCTTAAAAAAAAAAAATGTATATATTATTTCTACAAACAGGGTATCTGGCTGCTCAGACTGCTGCCCTTCGCCCTCCTCTTCTGTACCCAGGGGCGTTCTCTGATGGACAGTTTTATTCCCCACCAGAGTCCTTTGCAGGTGAGGAGTATATTCTGTTTTTGATGTTTTCAAAAACTTAGCTGCAGATGTCCTTCCGTCTGGTGATAATTGAATCGGGAATACATTAGACTTGTCTCTTTAACTTAGGGTCGGACAATGAATTTGATGATGAGGATGATGAAGCTGTGGGGAGGAAGGCAGTTACTGCCCAAGAACGGGATTATGTGAGGAAGGGCAAGGAGGCCATGGAAATTGTTGAGCAGATACTCGCTCAGGAAGTCAATTGGAAATATGAAAAGAGTAATGTAAGTACCCTACTAATGTCTGTTCTTTTTTCACAGTACCTTGACCATCTCTAAAGCTGGCCATAGAGTGATTTTCTTTCCTTAACCCCTTTAAGGCATCCATAGGTAGATTTTATCTCAACCAGTTGAGCAGGGATGGGACAAGATTCAGACCATGTATGGGCAGGCTGAATGTACCAAAGTTGATCCATCAATAAACTTGGGTAAACCCAGCCTGTCCGATTTTACATACGGCTATTATAGGAGGAGAACACAATTGGGAAGAATTTAACCTGTGGCTGCAGGAAAGAAAATCACTCTATGGCCAGCTTTAGAGATAAAGGTACCATTTTTTTTTCCTAAATAGCTCCCTTTACCTTGGTGCAGTCTTCCTTCACTTACCTCCTCCTTCGTTTTTGCTTTTACATGTCCTTATTTCTTCTGAGAAATCCTCACTTCCTGTTCTTCTCTGTAACTCCACACAGTAATGCAAGGCTTTCTCCCTGGTGTGAAATGTCATGCTCGCCCCCTCCCTTGGACTACAGGAGAGTCACGACGCCCACTAACACACAGCTCCTTTCTCTATCTGCAATGTAGAGAGCGTCCTGACTCTCCGGTAGTCTAAGGGAGGGGGTGAGCACGACACTCCACACCAGGTAGAAAGCCTTGCATTACTGTGTGGAGTTAGACAGAACAGGAAGTGAGCATTTCTCATAAAAAATAGCGACATTTAAAAGCAAAATGGAAGGATGAGGTAAGTGAAGGAGGACTGCACTAAGGTAAAGGAAGCTATTCAGGGGAATAAAATTGTACCTTTACAGTCCCTTTAACGTGTGTGTGTGTGTGTATGTGTGTATGTGTGTATGTGTTTATTGATATTTTCCCTTTATCGTCTTTCAGGACAGCACCTTGAGAGCGTGGCTACACCCACTTGACAGGAAACACACCTCCACCAAACTTCTTAAAAGGGAGATTCCCTCCACTTCTCATCAGTTTTTGTGTTTCCTCCAGCGGGAACACATGTGGGGGTTAGGAGCTCTCCAAGTTTGGAGAGGTTTTTTTCTGTCTCCCTACTCCACCTTTTTTTTTTTTTTTCCTACCTCAGAGAGTCTGCTCCTCCCATTCACGGGTTAGAGAGTGCCTTGTGCATGGGCTCCTTCTCCCTCATCAGTGCTCAGTGAGCCAGGACTGCTCCAGGATGCTGCCCCCCTGGCTAGGTGTTCGCGCGGACGTTTTTTTTTTTTTTTCGTCCAAACCGACGCCGGCGCCATCTTTGGAAGGTCAGCTGGTGACTTCCTTACTCCAGCTACTTCCCCCGGAAGTGAGGTAACCGGAAGGGGCAGGCTTCTTACGAGCAGGCGCGTGACGTCATTTCCACCCGGAAGCGCTGAGGGAGGAACGGGTCTGGTGCCTTATTTGTTGGTTCTGGTCCGGTGCAGCGGCACTAGTGGAGTCCGGAACCGGTGTTCTGCCACCAGCATCACGCTACTGCCCTCAAGCATGGAAGGGGGATCCGCAGCGAGTGGAACAGGCACTGGCACCAGCAAGACCCAGGTAAGGGGTAGACTGAGTTCTACCCTCATTTACTATGAGGTCTCTCTCCAGCTCTCTCTCTCTCTCCCTGGCTTTTTTTCCCCCCTGGTGGCGGGGGCCTGTTTGGGCACGTGAGTGTACAAAGATCTCTCACTGTGCACCTTTGGTGAGCACCTTGATGTTTTGTTCAGGTTATCTCACATGGTTGGTTTTTTGTTTTTTCTCCCCTTTGTTTCTTTTCCTTATCAGGCCAAGGGCTCTGAACCCGGAAACAAAAAGAAATGTCCTTCATGCAAGGCTAAACTTTCTGAAGGATGGAGAAAAGCTTCATGTCAATCATGTGTTGACTCATTGGTGAAAGAAGAAGCGTCTGCTGCCTGCAGTGACATAATTGCTTCTGTAAAGAAGGAGTTGGATGCTACGATTCAATCCTTTAAATCCTCACTCATGAAACCATCTGTGAGTCAAGCCTCTACCTCACAAGACTCACCTTTAGTTCCTGTAGTGGAGCCAGAAGAGAGTCCTCTGAACCAGGACGGTCCCCCTCCCTCACATTCCCAGGAATCGGAAGAGGAGGAAGACGAATTAGAAAATATATCTTCTAAATATAAATTGTCTTTGGACCAAGTGGATGGCCTCCTTAAAGCAGTGCATGCAACTTTGGGTTTGGAAGAGGAGCGTAAAGAGCTATCTTTACATGACAGGATGTATGCGGGTCTCTGTGAGCCTAAAATACATACTTTTCCTGTTCATTCTGTGATTTCTGACTCAATCATAAAGGAATGGGCTGATCCGGAAAATAAACCTTTCTTTGTTAAAGCTCATAAAAGAAGGTTTCCGTTTGATGAGGACCCAGCAGCTCCTTGGAATAAAATTCCAAAAATTGATGCAGCCTTTTCTCAGGTCTCAAGGTCTTCGGACCTGGCGTTTGAGGACATGGGGATTCCAAAGGATCCCATGGATAAGAAGATGGACCAGCAGTTAAAGAGGGCCTGGCAATCCATCTTAGGCAACCTTAAGCCAGCAATGGCAACCACCTGCGTCTCCAGAAACATGGAGTACTGGTTGAGCCAGCTTAAAGCTCATATTATAGCTGATTCCCCTAAGCAGGAAATCTTAGATTCCTTCTCTACCCTGTCTGCTGCGGTAGCCTATGTCTCAGATGCGTCTGCAGAATCTATCAGGATGACCGCAAGATCTGCGGCCCTTACTAACTCAGTAAGAAGGGCCTTATGGTTAAAGACCTGGCCCGGGGACACAGCGTCCAAAAACAAACTGTGTGGGATCCCCTTTCAGGGGGATTTCTTGTTTGGTCCTGAGTTAGATACAGTACTCTATAGGACCGCAGACAAGAAAAAATCTTTCCCGGCCAAAAAGAAAGGTCAGTCGGGTAAAAAGTTTTTTCGTCCCCCAAGGGCTCAACAACAGGGTAAGCCTCGAGAGAGGAAAAAAGTCTGGTCAGGGCAGAGGGAAAAAGGCAAAAGCAATGTCCTTTTCAATCCTCCTGCGACAACCAGCAAAACCCAGTGACAGCCAGTTGCAGGTAGGGGGGGGGAGACTTCAACGTTTCCTCCCTTTTTGGGCCAGCATAACAGAAAATCGGTACGTTCTTGCTATGCTGTCTCTAGGCTACAAGATAGAGTTCTCGGACCCCCCCTAGAGAGGTACCTTCTGACAAACTTACCAGGAGATATTGTCAAGTCCCTAGCCATGAAGAGCCTTTTAAAGGATCTGATGGAACAGGGGGTTGTAATCCCAGTACCAGAGGGGGAACTTTTCCAGGGGTTTTATTCCCATGTATTCAGGGTAAGGAAGCCGTCCGGAAGTTTCAGACTCATTCTCAATCTAAAGCCTTTAAACGGATCAGTCCTATACGAAAAATTTTGTATGGACTCCATCTTTACGGTAAAAAACCTATTAACAAAGGGTTGCTTTATGGCGTCTATCGATTTGAGAGACGCTTATCTGCATATCCCCATAGCTCCTCAATCCCAAAGATTTCTGAGATTGGCAGTAAACATGGGAAGGGAGGTCGTGCACCTCCAGTTCAGGGCACTCCCCTTTGGCCTCTCCTCGGCCCCGAGAATTTTTACAAAGGTCAAGGCAGAGGCTCTTGCTCCGCTCCGCCTTCAGGGGATAGCAGTAGTTCCATACTTGGACGACCTACTCTTCTTTGCCCCCTCCTGGGAGAAATTACTGGAGGATCTCGGAAGAGCTCGCAGCCATCTAGAGGCTTTGGGTTGGATCATAAATTTGGAAAAATCAAATTTCAGCCCAACCCAAGAGGCACAATTTCTGGGGTATCGGATAAGCTCAGTAGAGCAAAGAATTTTTCTCCCAGAAGACAAAAAGCTAAAGATAGAAAGGGTCGTAGCCTCCTTACAGACAAATCTAGAGCTGTCTATCAGACAAGTAATGTCAGCCCTGGGAACCCTTACCTCGTCAATGCCAGCAGTGCAGTGGGCAAGACTGCACTTCAGGCCCCTCCAGAGCTTCTTTCTGAAGGTTTGGGATCGCAGGACGGATTCTCTGGAAACAAAAGTAAAGGTCCCCTCCAAAGTGAAACGGTCACTATGGTGGTGGAGAAGTCAGGTCAATCTGTCAGCAGGCCTGTCTTGGTCATTCCCAGTAGAAAGAGTGGTCACAACAGATGCCAGTCTATGGGGATGGGGGGGCACACTTGGGTCAGAACTATGTTCAGGGAGTTTGGTCCCAGTCAGAAGCAGGAAAATCCTCCAATTGGAGAGAGCTAAGGGCTGTGGCCTTAGCTTTAGATGCCTTCTCCGCAGACCTTCAAGGTGCCCATGTTCAAGTGTTCTCGGACAATGCCACTACCATAGCTTACTTAAACAGGCAAGGAGGCACAAGAAGCAAGTTTCATTCAGCTTCTCGCCTTGGACATCCTAACTGGGCAGAAAATCATTTGCTGTCCTTATCAGCGGTCCATCTCAAGGGCACTTTAAACATAGTAGCAGATTTTCTAAGCAGAAAACGGATTCAGGAAGCGGAATGGACCCTAAATCCGGAGATCTTCAGGTTAATCACCCAAGCCTGGGGTCAACCACAAATAGATCTTTTTGCGTCAGAAGAAAATGCGCAACTTCCAGCCTTTTTCTCCATTCACAGAAACGACAGTTCCCAAGGAACAGATGCGTTAATACAACTATGGAAGTTCCAACTAGCTTACGCTTTCCCTCCGTTTCAGCTAATTCCGCTAGTGATAAGGAGGATTCAGAAGGAGAAAGCAGAAGTAATCCTAATCACTCCATTCTGGCCAAAAAGAGCTTGGTTTACCTCCCTTCTTCGAATGGCGGTCAAGCCACCTTGGCAACTACCGCTTCGGCAGGACCTACTTCTACAGGGGCCAGTATTCCATCAGGGGGTGGCCTCTCCAAACCTCACAGTGTGGAATCTGAGAGGCAGTTATTGATACGGAAAGGTCTGTCCCGACCACTGGTGACTACCTTACTTGCTAGTAGAAAGCCGGTTACCAGGAAAATCTATGAAAAATACTGGAAGGTCTACAACTCCTGGTGTCACTCGTCTAATAGAGTGGTAAAGAACCTAGTATCAGTGTTGGAATTTCTTCAGGTTGGGGCAGAAAAGGGCTTATCAAGCAGTACACTCAAAGTACAAACAGCCGCATTAGGAGTCTTTCTGGAGAGGCCGATATCCTCAGAACCTTTGGTGGCCAGATTTTTCAGGGCACTCTCTAGGCTCAGGCCAGCTCCTGTACGACACTTCCCGAGTTGGGATTTATCAGTAGTTCTGCAGTCTTTGACGAAAGAGCCTTTTGAACCTTTACAAGACGTTTCTCTGAAGTACCTTACTCTCAAAACAGTATACTTAGTGGCAATTACAACAGCCAGAAGGATTGGCGAACTGCACGCCCTGTCAATAAAGAAACCCTTCCTATCCGTCTTCACGGACCGGGTTGTACTAAAGACTGATCCAGCCTTTCTACCGAAGGTAGCGTCAAGCCTTAATAGGGCGCAGGAAATCATCATTCCAACCTTCTGCTCCAATCCATCAGGGGAAAAGGAGCGACAATTTCATATGTTGGACGTGAAAAGAACGTTACTACATTATCTCGAAGTGACCAAGGATTTTCGATCCTCAGACTCCTTGTTCATACTTTTCTCAGGAAAAAGGAAGGGCCACCAAGCATCTAAGGGGTCAATTGCTAGATGGCTAAGAACCGCTATTCTGGAAGCCTATTCCCAAGCAGGACTATCTCCCCCGCTGGGCATTAAAGCACACTCTACTAGAGCTCAGGCCACTACATGGGCAGAAATAGCTGGTGCCACCCCAGATCAGATCTGCAAGGCGGCTACGTGGTCAAGTTACCTTACGTTTGTCCGTCATTATAGACTAGATCTTCTGTCAGCAAGCGATCAGGCTTTTGGCAGAAAGGTCTTGCAAGCTGTGGTCCCTCCCTAAAGTGGGTAAGTCTCTATTATCCTCTCAAGGTGCTGTCCTGAAAGACGATAAGGGAAAAATCAAGTTAGTCTTACCGGTAACTTGTTTTCCATGAGTCTTTCAGGACAGCGGCAACCCGCCCTTAATGTTTTTAGGAATATTATACTGTGACTAACCATACTCTGTTTATGTGTTCCAGTTTGGGCCGGAGGTTTCTCTACAAATACTGATAAGTGGAGGGAACCTCCCTTTTAAGAAGTTTGGTGGAGGTGTGTTTCCTGTCAAGTGGGTGGAGCCACGCTCTCAAGGTGCTGTCCTGAAAGACTCATGGAAAACAAGTTACCAGTAAGACTAACTTGATTTTTTCCTTCTGAAAATATACTAAGGTGGATTCACAAAAAAAAAAATAAGGCGGGTTTTGCAGCCAGTCTGATGTATTGTTTTTATTCTGTAGACCTTTCAATAATTAGAATAAATATTTCTATTTGATTGATATGGCCATTCCCTCACTTTTTTATCTTGTATCTTTTCTATCTGTATCTCATCTTTTGAAAGGGCAGAGTATGTGGTGATATGAGCTTTGCCTCTTGTTTGTATGGCTGTGTTCAGTGTGTTGGCATTTAAAGCAAAACCAGTTATTTACCTTTTTATATGCAGCACATATAAGTGTGTCATTTTATAATGTCTTTCTCTGTATTGCAGGAAGTTGGAGACCTTGTGTCTACACTTGACATCCCTTTTCATGGGAAGACTTTTATCATAAAGGTAAGAGAAACAGCAATACAAAGCTGTAGTTTGTTTGCAAATGGGAATATTAAAGGGAATTTTCAGTAAAAATAGAAATTTAGTATGTGACACTTCCTGTTGGCCTATTTTAACCGCTTCAATACTAGGCTTTTATACCACCTCCATACCGGGCCTATTCTGACACTTCTCTCCTACATGTAATAATCATCATTCTTTTGCTAGAAAATTACACAGTACCCCCAAACATTATATATGTTTTTTTTAGCAGACACCCTAGGGAATAAAATGACGGTCATTCCAAAGTTTTATCTTGCACGGTATTTACGCAATTATTTTTCAAACGCTTTTTTTTGTAAAAAAAATTGTTTTATGAATTAAAAAAATAACAAAACACTAAAGTTAGCCCAATTTTTTTGTATTATGTGAAAGATTATGTTACACCGAGTAAATAGAGACCCAACATGTCACGCTTTAATTATGCGCACACTCATGGAATGGCGCCAAACTTCGGTACTTAAAAATCTCCATAGGCAACGCTTTATTTATTTTTTACAGGTTACAGTTTAGATTTACAGAGGAGATCTAGTGCTAGATTAGTTGCTGGCACTCTAACGCACGCGGCGATACCTCACATGTGTGGTTTAAACGGCGTTTACATATGTCGGCGGGACTTGCGTGTGCGTTCGCTTCTGCACGCGAGCTATCGGGGACAGGGGCGTTTTCATTTTTTTTTTATCTTTTATTATTTTTTTTTACTTATATTTTATTTATTTTTACACTTTTTTTCATTTTTTTTTTTTTTTTTCCACTTTTATTCCTATTACAAGGAATGTAAACATCCCTTGTAATAGGAAATGTGTGTGACAGGTCCTCTTTATGGAGAGATGTGGGGTCAATAAGACCTCACATCTCACCTCCAGGCTGGAAACCATGAGATCGGTGAAAAAAAATTCACCGATCTCATGAATGGTGACTTACAGCCGCAATCGCGGCTTTGTTTACATACGGGGACCCGGGCGTGACGTCATCAGATCGCGCCCGGGTCCTCCAAAGGTCATAGAGATGACTGGTGACCATCTGGTCACCAGTCATCTCTATGCTTCCTGCCGCCGCCGACGATTCGTTCTCCGGGCCCCCGAAGGTACAGGTAAGCCCGGAGAAGCACCGGATGGCGGCGGGAGGGGGGGGATGTCCCCTCCCGCGGCCTGTAAGAACGATCAAGCGGCGGAACCGCCGCTATGATCGTTCTTACTTTGTGCAGAATCGCCGGCTGAAGAAGAGGATATCTGGATGATGCCTCTGGCTGCAGGCATCATCCAGATATTCGCCTGCAATACCCAGGCCGTCAATTGACGGCCACTTAGGATGGTAAATCCCATCCCAGGCCGTCAATTGTCTATGGCTGGGTATTGAAGTGGTTAATAACACCAGGCCTTAGCCTGTTCTGAAAAGTCCACATACAAAAGAACTGGCTGATGTGCTGATCTCCTACCATCAAGGCAGGCTGGTAAAGTGTTGCTCATGATTAAAAATACTGCTGCTCTCTGATAATTCCACTGGGTAATGGGAAGAGATCTGTAACAACACAAAAGTAAAGAGAGCGCACATCCGCCCTAGTGTAATACAGTTTATTAACCATTTCAATACAATTGCACAGTCATGCAACACTGTACCTAAACTAAATTTTTTATATTTTGCTCACACAAATAGAGATGTCTTTTGGTCGCATTTAATCAAAATTGGGTTTTTTTTTTTTTTTTTTTTGCTAAATAAACAAAAGGCTGTACATTTTGGAATAAAATTTTTTATTTTTTATTCATTTCTGTTATAAAATTTTGCAAATAAATAATTTTTACTTAATGCATTTAGCCCAAAATGTATTCTGCTACACTTCTTGAGGCCCTAAAATGCCTGGAGAGTAGAAATACTCCCCAAATTATCCCTTTTTGTAAAGTCAACTGTCCAAGGTATTTAGTAGGAGGCATGGCGGGCTTTTTGAAGTTGTAATTTTTTTTGTAATTTATTTTGGAAATTAATAAATTAAAGAAAGTGTTCACATTGTTTATTTTTTTTATTTATCTTTTATATTCTGTTACTGGTGCAGTACAGCATCATTATATAACTGGTGTGCCTGCTGACAGTGCTTTTTTTTTTTCTTTCTTTTTTACGATTTTGTTTTTAAAGAGGTTGTTAACCTCCCTGTGACATTTGTACCTATAGGTAAGCCTAGAATAAAGGCTTACCTATAGGTACTGTAAAAATCTCCTAAACATGGGTCGTTTAGAAGATATTTACTGTATAGCACGCCAATGATGTCATCCACACATGCACTCTGAAGGAATGGCCGCTCGTGCTATTTCTTCAGGAGCGTGTGACGTGACCAGGGCCACTAATAGAAATCATGGGGTCCCGTATAGCCTACCTGAAGGGCCCCTTCAGTCCTACCCCTGGCCCCTCCCCAGATCCCGCCTTGAAACAAAGTGCAGGTTTGTCTACAAGTGATTTTTATTTTTCTCCAGCCAGTTATAAGTGGCGGCACTGTCTGCAACATGGGCGGCACAGGTGGAACTGTCTGCAATATATTACGGCATGGGTGGCATTGTCTGCAGCACATTACGGCATTGGTGCCATGGGTGGCACTGTCTCTGCAGGCAGCACATGCGTTATGACCCATAATGCATGTGCCACCTTCAGACAGCCGCTACTCATACTGCCAATGCCATAATATATAAATGCTGCTGCAGTATATCTTGAAGCAAGCACACACCTGTTGGCTGGGCCCCAGGAGTCACTTTCTCCCTGATCCCTGATCCCCAGGAGTCACTTTCTCCCTGATCCTTCAGTGCTGCTGCCTGTCACAAATGGTCAGATGCCAGCTGCTTCTTTCTTTTTTTTTTTTTTTTTTCTTCTGCCAAAGCCGCTGCTTGTCTCACTGCTTTTTCTCTCTGAGGGGGACATGCAAGGGAAAGGAAAAACAGCATTTTGGCTTGCACATAAGTGGATGATAAAATCATCAGAGCTTCCCCTCATTTCAGATCTTCCCCTCAGATCTACAGCGACTGCACTTGTAGTGCAAAGTGGATTCGCCTTTCGTAAATAACCCCCACTGTGACCAGAGCAATATAATGTTACCATAGTAACATTGTACTGATCTGGGGAAGTGATCAGGATTTATTTTTTATTTATTTTTTACACATGTTTGCTTATAGCAGTGCATTACATTGCAATAAGCAAGCATTTTTACTAAATAAAACTGATTAATTGAGTCTGTTTTGTTGTGATTTGCTGTGATTGGCCAAAGCCAATCGCATGCTACAGATGGGCCAATCACAGCTAGCAACACAGTTGTACACATTGGATGGCATGAAAGAGAACCATCCATTGTGTACAACTGTCATGTGACCTGCATTATTAGCGCTTCCACTCAGGATAACAAAACCACTGTCCAGCCGTCATTTGTCTATAGGCTAAGTTAATGGATGCCACGATGACGTGCTTCGGTGGCATGGTCTTCTTTCTCAATTGATTAGAGAAAGGAAGCCACGCCTCCAAAATGCGCCATCATGGCAACTGGAACGTGTCTCTCAGCTCTCCTCTGTGTTGCGGTTTCCTGTCAATGGAGCTTGGCTCTGTCTGGACCGGGCGCAGGGGCAGATGTGCTTTACTGTTCTGTCATTTCCCCCTCCCTCCCATTCCCCCTATCCTAACTATTCTCTGCTCCCTTCCCTCCCCTCCAACCCTGTTTCTTTTCCTCTTATCTTTCCTTCTTGCTACAAGGTTGCTTCTCAAGGTGGTCGCCTCAGTCTGGTCCACCGGATTGCCGATTTTTTTTTTTTACTTCTTTTTATATGGCTCTGTCTTTTATGCATCACCTGTATTGCAACTAGATTTTTGTATCTTGTATGTCACACCAACCATATTTGACAGTTGGTACCTTGGAATTGTTTTACATGGATGTTGTAACCTTCTGATCCTTCAATAAAACATTGGTGTCACAAAAAAAATAAAGGATATCTACTAATAGCCTAGCAGAGCCCATACCTCCCTCCCCCCCATCCCTTGATGAAGTCATTTATGATTGTACAGCACCATAACAGGTTTTGCTTGCAGGCTAACTTAATAACCATATAAAGTAACCTATGAGAATGATTGACTTTTTTTTTTTCTACCCTGACATCAGTAGAAAATGATTTCTTGCTGCTATTGGGTATTGCATTTAGTGCAGTGCATCCCTCCTATGTGTTCACCCACATTTACCTATACACATTGTCCAGTGTTTGAAACATATATAATATTTGTTAATGCTTTCAGGCTTTAATTCAGTGTCCTGCAGAAGTTGTATACCAAGAGGTTATATTACAACCTGAGAAGATGGTCTTGTGGAACAGTACTGTGGCTGTGTGTCAGGTTAGTATGATTAAATGATTATAATTGCCTCTTATGCAGGAGGATTTTAAAGGTCACATATAATCCAATGTGTTTATGTATGTATTACCTTTCTTTTGGTCACAATGGTTTATATTGTTTCATGTACCGTGCATTTACTCTTCAACAAAGTTGTTTTTCCAATGAAAAAAAAGGTCACATAGGACGTTGTTATCCTATTACAGAACATGGATGGCATAGGGTTCTGAAGTGATCTGTCATGGAGACTGTTGTATGCAATCTATTGTGGTTTTTCAATGTTTTATTGTATTCAGTGCTAAAATAAACATTTACTTTTGTATTAAAAACAAAAATGTAATGTATTTCAGCTTACCAATCCTTAAAGCAGTTGTAAAGGAAAAAAATGTTTTGCCTAAAATTAATGTCTGCAAGGTAGACAGACGTAACAGTGTAATGATTCTGTTAACAAACGAGTAAATACCTATTAAATTCCTTCATCTATATCACCTCCGGTATTTTAGTTTATTTCTCTATTCAAAATCAATGGTTCCCTATGGGAGCCCATTGATTTAAATAGAGGTCGCACCAGAAGTCGGATCAAGATGATCCGGCATGCGGGGCGACTCGTGTGTGGAGAATCTTAAAGGGGAACTCCGCAAATTTAAAAAAAAAATTCTTGAGGTCCCCCCCCCCCCCCCCCAGGATTATACCAGACCCTTCCATCTGGTGTGGATTTTAACCACTTCCCGCCCGGCCAATAGCCGATTTACGGCCGGGAAGTGGTTATGAAATCGTGACAGGCCGTTCTCAAACGGCCTGCACGATTTCATGCCGCACGCGCCCGTGCGGGCGCCCGTGCGGGCGCGCAGCGCGGCGATCGGTGATGCAGGGTGTCAGTCTGACACCCTGCACCTCCGATCTCGGTAACGAGTCTCCGGCGGAGCCTCGTTACCACGTGATCAGCCGTGTCCAATCACGGCTGATCACGATGTAAACAGGAAGAGCCGCCGACGGCTCTTCCTCACTCGCGTCTGACAGGGGGGGTTCGCGCTGATTGTTTATCAGCGCAGCCCCCCCTCGGATCGCCACACTAGACCACCAGGGAAATAAAAAAAATACAAAAATAATACAAAAAATAAAATGACAAAAAAATAAAATGACAAAAAAAAAAGGGGGGGCAGTAAAAAAAAATGATGCCAATCAGTGCCCACACATGGGCACTGATTGGCAACATTGATCCATCAGTGCCACCCCTCAGTGATCATCAGTGCCACCCCAGTGTCTGTCAGTGCCACCCCACAGTGCCAATCCATGCCCAGTGCCCACCTACCAGTGCCCACCTGTGCCGCCTATCAGTGCCCACCTGTGCCGCCTATCAGTGCCCACCTGTGCCGCCTATCAGTGCCCACCTGTGCCGCCTATGAGTGCCCACCTGTGCCGCCTATGAGTGCCCACCTGTGCCGCCTATGAGTGCCCATCAGTGCCGCCCATGAGTGCCCATCAGTGCCGCCCATGAGTGCCCATCAGTGCCCAATACCAGCGCCGCCTATCAGTGCCCATCAGTGCTACCTAATCGGTGCCCATCAGAACTACCTCATCGGTGCCCATCAGTGCCACCTCATCGGTGCCCATCAGTGCCACCATATCAGTGCCCATAATTGAAAGAGAAAACATACTAATTTACAAAAAAATTAACAGAAAAAAATAAAAACTTTATTTTTTTTTCAAAATCTTCGCTCTATTTTTAGTTGTTGCACAAAAAAAAAAAAACGCAGAGGTGATCAAATACCACCAAAAGAAAGCTCTATTTGTGGGGAAAAAAGGACGCCAATTTTGTTTGGGTGCAGTGTAGCATGACCGCGCAATTGTCATTCAAATTGCGACAGTGCTGAAAGCTGAAAATTGGCTTGGGCGGGAAGGTGCGTAAGTGCCTGGTATGGAAGTGGTTAAGGGTATCACCTACGCCGCAAAAACGGACCAGACCCTTATCCGAGCATGCCGGCCGGTCCAGGTATGGGGGTGGGGATGAGCAAGCGCCCCCCTCCTGAACCGTACCAGTCCGCATGCCCTCAACATGGGGGGGGGGGGGTGGGTGTATCATCTTGATCCGACTTCTAGTGCGACCTCTATTCAAATCAATGGCCTCCCATAGGGAACCATTGCTTTTAAATAGAGAGAGAAAAACGTGGCTGAAGACTAGCACGGCAAAACTTGAGTTGAATTTAATGCAAAACGCGGAAACTCCAACTACCACATTTGCTGGACAGCTATTCTGTTAAAATTAGTTAACCACTTAAGGACCGAGCCTCTTTCTGAGATTTAGTGTTTAAAAGTAAGTTGTTGTTTTTTGCTAGAAAATTACTTGGAACCCCCCCCCCTTCCTTAACCACGCCAGGCTGCATGCCCTCAACATGGGGAGGTAGGTGCTATGGGGCAGGGGGCGCACTGCGGCCCCCCCCCCTCACAGCTCCCTGCCCCCATGTTGATGAGGACAGGGCTTCTTCCTGACAACCCTGGCCGTTGGTTGTCGGGGGCTGCTGGCGGGAGGGCTCATCGGAATCTGGGAGCCCCCTTTAACAAAGTGGCCCCAGATACCGGCCCCCCCATTCTAGGTGAATGAGTACCCCTACCCATTCATCTGGAAGAAATAGGTTAATAACAAAAAACAACACAGGGTTTTAAAATATTTTATTAGTCAGCACCGGGGCCCCCCCTCTCTTCCTTAGCTCTTTTACGAGGGGGGGCTTGCTTCTTCTACGTCTTCTGGGGGGGGTACCGCTCTTCGCCGCTGTCTGGTTCTCTTCCGCCGGATGGGGGCCACTTTCTTTTTTAGCTCTTTTACAGCGGCCCCCACTCGGGCTTCTTCCGATTGTCTTCGGCGGGGGGGGGGGGGGTGCGCCAGGGCTTCTGCATCCTTCTGTCGCCGCCTGCTTCTTCTTCTGTCGCCTTGTACTTCTTCTTCTCTGTTGACACATCGCTTCGTCCCGCCGTAATGCCGTGTGCGTGTCGCGCACCGATTCATGTAGGCCTCTTATGATGTCACAGTCCCAGCATGCTCCGGGTGGTACCGGAGCATGCTGGGACTGTGATGTCATAAGAGGCCTATATAAATCGGTGCGCGCCACGCACACGGCATTATGGTGGGAGGAAGCAACGTGTCGACAGAAGAAGAAGCAGCAAAAGCAGACGGCGACAGAAGGTTGAAGAAGCAAGCCCCCCCTCGTAAAAGAGCTAAAGAAGAGGGGGGGCCCGGAGCTGACTAATAAAATATTTTAAAACCCTGTGTTGTTTTTTATTAACCCTTTTCTTCCAGGTGAATGGGTAGGGGTGCGATGTACCCCATACTCAATCACCTAGGGTGGGGGGCCAGTATCTGGGGGCCCCCTTGTTAAAGGGGGCTCCCAGATTCCGATAAGCCCCCTCGCAGACCCCGACAACCAACGGCCAGGGTTGTCGGGAAGAGGCCCTGTCCTCATCAACAAGGGGGCAGGGTGCTGTGGGGGGGCCGCAGTGCGCCCCCTGCCCCATAGCACCTACCTCCCCATGTTGAGGGCATGCGGCCTGGCACGGTTAAGGAGGGGGGCGCTCGCTCGTCCCTACCCCCTTTCCTGACCGGCCGGGCTGCTGCTCGGATACGGGTCTGGTATGGGTTTTGGGGGAACCCCCAGGCCGTTTTTTCGGCGCAGGGTTTCCCCCTTTAAATCTGCACCAGACTCATGGGCCTGGTATGCTCTTGGAGGGGAACTCATGCCGTTTTTTTTCTTAAAATTTGGCGTGGAGTTCCCCCTCAAGATTCATATCAAACAGTGCCTGATATTGGCAGGGATCCAAGTCTGATCCCCGCTCATTGAAATTCGGACTTCAAGTCCAGGGCAAAGTAGGATCAAAGTAGTATCCTGTTCATGAAAGTCAGATGGATGTAGGACCAATGTAGGATAAATGTAGGACCAATGTAGGATCAATGTAGGAACAATGTAGCAGAGCAAAGTAGGTTGAAAGTCATGTAGTATAGTGTGAACCCAGCCTGAAAGGAGAAGTCAGAATCCAAGATTGGAGCAGGCACCCCCAAGCCTGAGGTGAGTAATTTATTGCAGGGATGTTGATCTAGAAAAATTGGGGGAAGGGATGCAGGAGGGAAGAAATAACTCGGTTTTTAAAAGATTGAGTTTAACCCTTTTGCTGCCTGGTCCCACTTTTAAACTCTGCTGGCCAGACCATTTTTGTATTTTTTGCCTTTTAATATTTTTGCTTTACAGCTTTCAAAGTTTGTAAATTTGTCAGTGGCTCTATTTTATTATTTTAAGGAGAAAAGAGCCCCACAATCTTGAAAGTGTGAATGTTTTGTAGGTCACCACATCCCTATTTAATGCAGAAAAATCAAAAATACCCTCTTGAGGGTGGGACTTTAAAAGTGACACAAACACTAGAAGTATAGGCAAAGTACATTTATTGAGTATATAGAAAGACACAAAGGTGTCATATAAACAGTAAAAAACCCACTAAGGGTAATATATCCAGCTTATGTACAATTATAAACAAATAAGACCACTATTAGTCCAACCCGACAGCCGTTTCGGGTATCAAAAAGAAAGAACAGAGGGCGCCTCCAGGTTAAGCGATAAAAAGCTTTAATGGTTTATAGATAACAGCATCAACTTACATATAGAGTAATTGGAATCCAGCATGTAGATTCTGTTGATTGGTCCTAATGTGGCGTCCTTCCGTGCTAGTTTGCTGATCTTGCTCCCAAGAATCTCCTATGTCCAGCCGTCCATGTAGCAGGTAAACCAGCTGGTACGGGGGGACTAGTTGGAAACGAGGCTTGGAGCGCAGCGTGAGCCGCGGTGACGTCACTATAATGCGACGACCGTTTCGGTATCAGTGATCCTTTTTCAAGGGGTATTACAGACTTCTTAGGGTCAGGAATTTATATGTCTAATAAAAAAAAGATCTATACATATACAGGGAGTGCAGAATTATTAGGCAAGTTGTATTTTTGAGGATTAATTTTATTATTGAACAACAACCATGTTGTCAATGAACCCAAAAAACTCATTAATATCAAAGCTGAATATTTTTGGAAGTAGTTTTTAGTTTGTTTTTAGTTTTAGCTATTTTAGGGGGATATCTGTGTGTGCAGGTGACTATTACTGTGCATAATTATTAGGCAACTTAACAAAAAACAAATATATACCCATTTCAATTATTTATTTTTACCAGTGAAACCAATATAACATCTCAACATTCACAAATATACATTTCTGACATTCAAAAACAAAACAAAAACAAATCAGTGACCAATATAGCCACCTTTCTTTGCAAGGACACTCATGCAGCCTGCCATCCATGGATTCTGTCAGTGTTTTGATCTGTTCACCATCAACATTGCGTGCAGCAGCAACCACAGCCTCCCAGACACTGTTCAGAGAGGTGTACTCTTTTCCCTCCTTGTAAATCTCACATTTGATGATGGACCACAGGTTCTCAATGGGGTTCAGATCAGGTGAACAAGGAGGCCATGTCATTAGTTTTTCTTCTTTTATACCCTTTCTTGCCAGCCACGCTGTGGAGTGCTTGGACGCGTGTGATGGAGCATTGTCCTGCATGAAAATCATGTTTTTCTTGAAGGATGCAGACTTCTTCCTGTACCACTGCTTGAAGAAGGGGTCTTCCAGAAACTGGCAGTAGGACTGGGAGTTGAGCTTGACTCCATCCTCAACCCGAAAAGGCCCCACAAGCTCATCTTTGATGATACCAGCCCAAACCAGTACTCCACCTCCACCTTGCTGGCGTCTGAGACGGACTGGAGCTCTCTGCCCTTTACCAATCCAGCCACGGGCCCATCCATCTGGCCCATCAAGACTCACTCTCATTTCATCAGTCCATAAAACCTTCGAAAACCTTATTTCTTGGCCCAGTCTTGACGTTTCAGCTTGTGTGTCTTGTTCAGTGGTGGTCGTCTTTCAGCCTTTCTTACCTTGGCCATGTCTCTGAGTATTGCACACCTTGTGCTTTTGGGCACTCCAGTGATGTTGCAGCTCTGAAATATGGCCAAACTGGTGGCAAGTGGCATCTTGGCAGCTGCACGCTTGACTTTTCTCAGTTCATGGGCAGTTATTTTGCGCCTTGGTTTTTCCACATGCTTCTTGCGACCCTGTTGACTATTTTGAATGAAACGCTTGATTGTTCGATGATCACGCTTCAGAAGCTTTGCAATTTTAAGAGTGCTGCATCCCTCTGCAAGATATCTCACTATTTTTGACTTTTCTGAGCCTGTCAAGTCCTTCTTTTGACCCATTTTGCCAAAGGAAAGGAAGTTGACCAATAATTATGCACACCTGATATAGGGTGTTGATGTCATTAGACCACACCCCTTCTCATTACAGAGATGCACATCACCTAATATGCTTAATTGGTAGTAGGCTTTCGAGCCTATACAGCTTGGAGTAAGACAACATGCATAAAGAGGATGATGTGTCAAAATACTCATTTGCCTAATAATTCTGCACTCCCTGTATTACAATAAATCATTATTTACATTTCAAGTCGTTGCCGTTGTCATATTCACAGAAAAAAAGGAAACAATAACAATCCAATCAAATATTAACAGGTAAAAAAGATCTCATATCACTTACAACAAGGCTGGGTTTGAAGGACATCTTGTGTCTCAGCAGAAGACATGCATGGTAAAGTGCATAAGTTGTGTATAGAGACGTTTTGTATTCTATCAAGAATTGGAACAGAAATCTTTTACAAAGAGAGACGAGATGGATAGCTACGCTCAATGCTACTACAAAGCCTGGACTGAATGAAATGATTTTTTAGAGGGTTTCTCCTCAGGGGGGTGGGAGGAATAGCATTCGTCCATCTGTCTCTGTCTTGCATTCACGGCCACTCCCATGTATGGGTTTGAATGACTATCTACCTCAACCTTCACATGCCGATTAAAAATAATAGACTTTTTTGTGTTTTTGTCCAATGTGGTTTGGAGATTTTCAGCCTCCACCCGACGCACGGGGGAGGGGGAGCATATATGCCAATGGATATCTCGGATGCCCTTTTTGTTTGATGTTCCCCTTTTTCAAGCAGTTTTCTGCACTCATGTACCGGCGCACACTCTATGCCGGTCGCAGTCATTCTGGGCAGCATTCGGCATACCTTGTGCGACGGGCCCTTCCCTCACCTTCCCTTTCTTCCCCCTTCCTTTCTTTTTTTTTTTTTCTCCCTGCTAATCTAACTCTTTTTAGACTAAAGTGATATTTGGGGACACTTGTCCCACCTACTGTATTTTGCTTTATATAATTTGTTATATTTAACCTAAATTATATAATCAAGTACTTTGGTCCTATAAAATTGTTGCTTTTTGCGGCACCGCGTCACTTCCAGTGTCTCGGCTCACTGTGAGTGGAGGACTGAGGCAGAGACCGGACCAATGCATGCCCTGGTGACTGCAGCTTGAGTGAAGTCCAGACTGTCACTGACTCCTGAGCTAAGCGGCAGCTTTGCAGCTACTAACTGTATGTAAACCCTGCTGCGGGCCTTAGGCTTAGTGTGTGTGTCAGCCTGTTTCTGTCCTCCAGGCTCCTAGCTAGCTGCTGTATGTCTGTCTGCTCTGTATGCGACCGCGACCTGTGAGACGCCCCTCTGCTCTGCGCACACACACACACTAATCCCTGGAGGCCTGGACTCTTCCCTTCCCTCACTCACTCAGTTTGCTCCCTTCTTTGTGCTTCTCTGCAGTGCTCACCTCTCAAACCACTCATTCAGTGAGTGACTGGGCCCAGGCCAAAATTGCAAGGATAAGGATGATGTTGATGGGTGTTATCAATCATGAGGATAGCGATGACAGGTGTATTATATGATAAGGATGATGATGCTGATAGCGATGACGAGTGTATTATACAATGATAATGATGGGTGCATTATACAATGATGAGGATAGCGATAACAGGTGTATTATACACTGATGAGGATGATGGATTTATAATATGAAGATGACGGGTGTAGTATTCAAAAACTGGAGCATCAAGGTGTCAGTGTCGGTGAGTGTGCAACTCACTCACTGACACTGTCTGACACTTGGCCAAATAAAGGAAGCAGCACATGCAGAGTCATGTACTCCTCAATAAGAATTGGCCCAGTCGCAAAAGGGTTTTCAATCAATTACTAACAACTGTCGCAATCGTGCCACATCCTGTCTCGCTAGCTGCTTTGCAAGACATGATTTTGGGGATTTCTCCCTCCCCTACTAAAACTTCACCAGCCGACGCTGCAGTGGCAGTGTTCTCTGTTTGACAGGGATGCTCTTTGGGAGATTAACTTTTTTAGACTGGTGTCGGCTAGGGATCATCGTGTTCAGTTTAAATTTTTACATTGCATTCACCTTACTCAGGCAAGATCTTTCCCACCCAGTTACCCTGTTGCTGGTGGTGCACTTCAACCAGTGCAGACTTTTTACACGTTGTTTGTGCATGGAGGAGGTCACTACACTTTGTATACGGCCAGCTGTTTAGGTGAGTCTCCTGGGACTTGTTGATGCCCTAGCCCAGGGTTTGACAAATTTGCTTGGAATATAGAAGCCAGATAAAAAAGTTAGGAGCCAGAAAGTGTGCCCCGTCCTGCCAACCTTGCGCGCAGAAGCGAACACATACGTTGGTAGCGCCCGCATATGTAAATGGTATTCAAACCACACATGTGAGATATTGCCGCGCTCGTTGGAGCAAGAGCAATAATTCTAGCTCTAGACCTCCTCTGTAACTCAAAACATGCAACTTGTAGACTTTTTTAAACGTCGCCTATGGAGATTTTAAAGGGTAAAAGTTTGTCGGCATTCCACGAGCGTTCTCAATTTTGAAGCGTGACCAGTTGGGTATCAATTTACTCGGTGTAACATTATCAAAAATTGGGATGACTTTACTGTTGTCTTATTTTTTAATTAAAACAAGTGTATTTTTTCCCCAAAAAAGTGTGCTTGTAAGACCGCTGCGCAAATACGGTGTGACAAAGTATTGCAACGATCGGCATTTTATTCTCTAGGGTGTTGGAATACAAAAAAATATATACATAATGTTTGGGGGGTTCTAAATGGAGGGAAGGAGATGGCAGTGAAAACAGTAAAAAAAAAACATTAGAATTGCTGTTTTACTTGTAATGCCAACGACCACCACCAGATGGCGCCAGGTCACAGAAGGAAGCTTGGGCCTTCACAAGGCTGCAAAGCCGCGGACTCAATTACCGGCCGTCACGGGCCCGCCACGATCGCGTGGAGGTGGGGGCGCACGGAGACGCAGGATCCTGTGCCTCCATGCGCCCCCACCTCCCCCGCCGTGCGATCGCGTCGGGCCTGCGACGGCCAGTAATTGAGGCCGCAAAGTCGGGGCCCCAATTACCTGCGTGCGCCAGGTCACAATTTCTTGTCCCAATTGCGACCTGGCGCCCAGATTATGTCGGGCCCTGCCCTAGCCCCTAAGATAGTGACACATACTCTTTTAGATTTTATTGTTTTATTCTGCTAGGAAGTTAATAGTGCTTTCCTGGAAAAAGTTGGAAAACCTTCTTTTTTTTTTTTTAATCCTGACTCAATTTGCGAGTGTTGTCTCGCAAAACGAGCAGGATTCAAGCCAATGGGGTGTGCAGTACCATATTTCGCCAGAGGTGCAGGGGCGCCGGTGACGATCGGAATGGTTTGGAGCTGATCGGAAATACTCCCTTCCCGAGTGTCCCAGAGTATTTCTGAGGCTCTCCGGTGCCCCCCCCCCACCTCTGGCCACATGCCGTACTGCATACAATAGAAGTCAACGTGGAACTAATTATCTTTGTTTACATTGACTTCTATGGTGAAACTTGCTTTGATATGCGAGTGCTTTTGATTGCAAGCATTCCCCTGCAACGGATTATGCTTGTAATCCAAAGTTCTACTGTATTATGTTACTTTTTGCAATTGTAATGTCTTCCATGTGTGAAGCCAGATTTGGAGCTGGGGGGTATTGCGTATTCAACTTCCCTGAGAGTGAGTTGTGGGCTTATGTACTATTGCTATGGGTCTGTCAATTTTGATTCCATTTGGTATGCAATAGGTTTGTGGAGCTAGTATCTGTCATTATGCAAGGACTTATGCCGCATACACACTATCATTTTTCGGCATGAAAAAAAAATCGTATTTGAAAAACGTCATTTAAAATGATCGTGAAAATTGAACATGCTGCATTTTTTTAACGTTGTTTTAAACTATGTTGTTTTTCGGGTTGTAAAAAATGATTGTGTATGGGCTAAAACGACGTTTTAAACCCGTGCATGCTCAGAAGCAACTTATGAGACGGGAGCGCTCGTTCTGGTAAAACTACCATTCTTAAGCACATTCATCACGCTGTGACAGACAGAAAAGCGCGAATCGTCTTTTACGAACAAGGAATCGGCTAAAGCAGCCCAAAGGCGAATAGAACTTCCCCTTTAGAGTGCCATTGTACGTCACCGCGCTTTGTTCATCATTTTTAAAAAACGGTGGTGTGTGGGCAACATAGTTTTTAATGATGAAGTTGGAAAAATGTTGTTTTTTGGGCATGCTGAAAAACAATGTTTTTTTTTTTTCATGCTAAAAAAATGATTGTGTGTACTAGGGTTGTCCCGATACTAGTATCGGGACCGATAACGAGTATTTGCAGGAGTACTCGTACGCCCGCAAATACCCCCGATACCTAAATAGAATACTCATACACCCCCCCCCCCCCCCGCCACTGCCGCCCGCCGCATCGAAAGCCGCCGCATGGGTTAAACGGCATGCGGGAACATCACAGCTTTCATTTGAATAGCTGTAGTGTTCCCGCTGCGTATAGACACTCCCCCTTGCTCCGGATTGGATGGGTGATCGTGATCTGTCCAATCCCGAGCAAGGGGGAGTGTCTATACGCTCGGGCAAAACAGCTGTTCAAATGAATGCTGTTATGTTCTCCGTGCGGCGGCTTTCGGCGGCTAGGTATGGAGGGACATGGCTGGAGGGACATGGCTGCACATGTGGGGGACATGGCTGGAGGGACATGGCTGCACATGTGGGGGACATGGCTGGAGGGACATGGCTGCACATGTGGGGGACATGGCTGGAGGGACATGGCTGCACATGTGGGGGACATGGCTGGAGGGACATGGCTGCACATGTGGGGGACATGGCTGGCGGGACATGGCTGCACATGTGTGGGACATGGCTGGAGGGACATGGCTGCACATGTGTGGGACATGGCTGGAGGGACATGGCTGCACATGTGGGGGACATGGCTGGAGGGACATGGCTGCACATGTGGGGGACATGGCTGGAGGGACATGGCTGCACATGTGTGGGACATGGCTGCACATGTGTGGGACATGGCTGCACATGTGTGGGACATGGCTGGAGGGACATGGCTGCACATGTGTGGGACATGGCTGGAGGGACATGGCTGCACATGTGTGGGACATGGCTGCACATGTGTGGGACATGGCTGGAGGGACATGGCTGCACATGTGGGGGACCTGGCTGGAGGGACATGGCTGCACATGTGGGGGACATGGCTGGAGGGACATGGCTGCACATGTGGGGGACATGGCTGGAGGGACATGGCTGCACATGTGGGGGACATGGCTGGAGGGACATGGCTGCACATGTGGGGGACATGGCTGGCGGGACATGGCTGCACATGTGGGGGACATGGCTGGAGGGACATGGCTGGAGGGACATGGCTGCACATGTGGGGGACATGGCTGGAGGGACATGGCTGCACATGTGGGGGACATGGCTGGAGGGACATGGCTGCACATGTGGGGGACATGGCTGGAGGGACATGGCTGCACACGTGGGGGACATGGCTGGAGGGACATGGCTGCACACGTGGGGGACATGGCTGCATACGTGGGGGACATGGCTGCATACGTGGGGGACATGGCTGCATATGTGGGGGGACATGGCTGCATATGTGGGGGGACATGGCTGCATATGTGGGGGGACATGGCTGCATATGTGGGGGACATGGCGTGAGGGACACGGCTGCATATGTGGGGGACATGGCTGGAGGGACACGGCTACATATGTGGGGGACATGGCTGGAGGGACACGGCTACATATGTGGGGGACATGGCTGGAGGGACACGGCTACATATGTGGGGGACATGGCTGGAGGGACACGGCTGCATATGTGGGGGACATGGCTGGAGGACATGGCTGCATATGTGGGGGACATGGCTGCATTTGGGGACACATTTAAAAAAAGTATCGGTATTCGGTATCGGCGACTACTTGAAAAAAAAAGTATCGGTACTTGTACTTGGTCCTAAAAAAGTGGTATCGGGACAACCCTAGTGTGTACGTGGCATCACATTCAATATATCTGCAATGAAACTGGGTGAACTGAGGGGGCCAGTGCTAAATGTAAATAACCACATTTCTTTAAAAACTGAAGGTTTTCATTTTTCCCTTACAGCTTTTAGAGACCCCCTAAGCCATTTACTTTCTGAAAGCAAAGGACCAGTAGAAAAAAAGGAAGGTGCTACTGATTTTATAAGGCCCCGCGATATTTGCATAAATGTTTATTAAAGGGGAGTTCCAGCCAAAAATTGTGTTTATTAAAAGTCAGCAGCTACAAAAAGTGTAGCTGCTGGCTTTTAATAGACACTTACCTGCTCCAGCGTTCCAGCGACGCGCCGACCGTGGCTCCTCTCCCCCCCTCCCCGGCCGGCGTCCTCATCAGAACTGTGGGCACCCGGCCTTGACAGCCTTCGGCATTCGCGGCCGGGCACCCACTGCGCATGCGCGAGCCGCGCGGCCCGCCGCTGATTGGACAGGCGATCGCATGGGACCTGTCATGTTTCCCATGCGATCGCCTACAGGGAGGGGCTGCTGTAGGCGATTAAGCTTAATCGCCTAACTAGCCCCTCGGCGGAAGCAGGAAGTGGGACAGGAAGTCCCACTCCTCCTGAAGCCCCCACTCCCCCCCCCCCCCCAAAAAAAAAAATTTACATGCCATGTAAGGGGGTGAGGAGTGGGATTAGCGGAAGTTCCAATTTTGGGTGGAACTCGCTTTAAAACAATATTTTTGCAAAAAATACTCTAAAATCATTATTGATTCATACATAGCAAAATTTACAAAATCCGTGCTAAATTACTGCTAAATATAAAAGCTAAAACTGTGTTGAGTTAATAAATAACAAATATTTGTATATTTTTATGAAATGGTGAAAACTGAAGATGCGCAAAATGGTAAATAAAAACAATTTGCGATAAAAAGCTGGAGGTTACCGTTTTTTCCATTACAGCATTCAGAATTTGTAAAAGACCCCTCAAACCATAGATTTTCTGAAAGCACATGACCTATACAATTAAAAAAAAAAGTGCTACTGATTTTTTTTTTTTTTTTTGGGCCCCGCATCAATTACGCAAATGTTTATCAATGCTATTTTCGCTATAAATACACTAAAATTATTATTAGTGCACATAAACACAACAAAATTTCTGCTTAATTGCTACTATAGCATCTTTTACATGTGGCATACTAAAGTTGTATGCTCGTGGAGGGCCATGTTTACCAGCACAGGTGTTCCGTGCATCCCCGTACAGGCAGTCCCATTTATGTCAGTTGGGATACCATGGCTGCACAGGCATAGCTGCTGCTCCCAATCTGACATCCGTGTGGGTACATGACCCCAAACCCAGACAGTGTGAGCTCAGGAACATGCATGCGGACCTTCAGAGATGTCAAATTGGGAGCAACAGCTCTGTTCACACAGCTACTACATCCCAAATTGCATCAATTGGACTGCCTGCACAGTGATGCACAGAACACCTGTGCATCCCTGTACAGGTAAACATGGCCTTGCAGGGGTGTATGCCCGGGTGAACAAGGCCTTGGGCCCCTTTCACAAGAGCAGACCGATCGGGTCTGCCTGTCTGTTTTTCAGGTGGACCTGATTGGACCACCCATCCACTGTTTAGAGCTGTTGGATTGTTCAGCAGCCTGCTGAACAATTCTGCTATAAGCTCATGGTCACTGAAGTGACCATGAGCTTATAGCAGAAGGAGAAATGATGGAAGCTATGCTGTAGGTCCATGGGCCGTATGGACCTGGGAGTGAAAGGGTTAATGAAACGGTGTGACATCCATTCAGATATGTCAGTTAACAAGTTTGGTGATCTAGCTGCAGCTGCTGCTAAGTGTATTCTGACAGGGAATAGTTATGCTCTCTGACTACAATGTCCCGGTGGAGGGGGGTTGCATTTTGAGGGGCGTATCCCCAGTGTGCATACAAAAGAAGACAGAACAGGCAGGTGTTTGTTATTGCATGTCTCTTCTACAGTAAAGACCTGCCTGCTCACAGTTTTTTGAGTTATATTTTATTGTATTCAAGTGGAACTCCTGGCAAACAGATTAATACACCATTGAATTGCACATGCATGTCAACGTTTTGCCCACTGAAGAATTTGCCATTTTAGTCGGCCATTCTTGTGAAACATGTAAGGCCTCTTGCACACTGCTGCCTAAAAACGCAGCATTTTTTAAGCGTACATAAACATGCGCTGCTTTTTAGATCAGTAAAAGAAAAAAAAAAATTCTACATTGCTGGTCAGTATGTGTATAATGTACATGCGACACACTCCTTTAAATAAAATAAAGGTACAGTATAAGAGTTTTTACACATATAAAAAAAAAGTGCTAAACAGCCCATCCTCATGTTTTTGTGCCAGAAATTTCTGATGTTCATACATCAGTACAGTGTTTCAAGTACCCTGACTCTCTGGTGGTCTGAAGGATCACTCTGATACTTCCTAGTTGACTAATACAGCCTCCTGTGTCGGCTCATATTCTCTGGACAGAGGGTGGTGATGCATAGAGAGAGAGTAACATTGCATGCTAAACCAGGAAGGTTGATTAGGAACTGTTGTTATGTGTAATTTTTCTAGCTGTGCAGTGTGGAAATGTGGGGTAAAACATAAGATTGGCTATAGAATTGCAAGTTCTTGAGAAGATGAAACCTTAAATATATACAGTATTTATTAGAACTGGGTATTTAACTACCGTACTAAGCCGACCCAAATATAAGCAGAGGCACCTAATATTTTTACCACAAAAATAGGAAAACTTAAAAAATTGAAAAGTATAAAGCCTAGGATGTCCATCTGCATGCCTCACTGTGCCCATGACTAGACTGACGTTTAACATGTGTGCCAAGTTTGGGGACCGGCCGGTATCGGGTCCCCAAAGTCACCCGAGAAATTACAGTTTAACATGGGAGTCTATGGAAGGGGTGCCTGGGTTTAAAAAATCGGTGCTCTCCGGCCGTAGGTCTCCCGGACAACAACACTTTGCACACTTTGCACAAGCCGCCAGTACGGGGTCCCCAAAGTCCAGGAGATCAGGCACAAAAAGGTGAACCGGAGTATAAGCCGAGGGGGGCATTTTCAGCACAAAAAAAATTGCTGGAAAAACTCGGCTTATACTCGAGTATACAGGTACTCCTCGCTTAACGACAGACCTGTTTAGCGACCGTTCGCACTTACGACCATCTCACCGACGGTACGAGCTAAAACGTGCTTACGTGTTAAAACGTGGTCAGCGGCGGCCCTGCGTCACAAAGTCATTCATGGCTGATATACAGTACTGTACACACGTACTAACACTATTCTGAGGTCCGGGTACAGCTGGTTTCATGGTCAGTATTCACATTTCAGCAGTAAATTATTTTTGCAAAAGAATGCAAGGATGCAAAGAAAAAAAACTTTATAAATGTCTATACTGTACTGTATACAGTCCAGGATCTCTCTCAGGCCCACACAATACAGACATATACAGTAGTGTGATACAATATACAGTACTTATACAGGATATACTGTAGTACAGTACTGTATGTACAGGACAGTGTAACTATTTATAAAGCTTTTTCCTTCGAGGATACAAGTTGTGTGTGATCTGGGTGCCTTATTCTGTATTGTACTTTAACCCCAGATGTCTCCAAAAAGGAAACGCATGCAGTTCCTCACTTAACGACCAATTCGCTTAACGACCAAGTCGTTGAAACGGAAACTCGGTCGTTAAGCGAGGAGTACCTGTATACGGTATTTGTCCACGGTTTTGCTTTAACTACTTTTGTACTGCTGTATGTTTACAAAACGGTGCAGTGGTAGATATTTGTACACCCAGTTCCATTGATAAAGCACTATCAACTGTATTACCCATTAGCAGCTCCATTCACAGGCACTGTATGCAGAGCCAACCTGAGTGGCTCTGTACTTTCAGATAGCTGTGATTTAATCATAGAGCGACCGATCGCAGCAACCACTTGACATAAATTGTGTGCCTTTTGCATCTAACAGCCCTCCCATTCTTACAACAAAGGAAATGGGAACTAGTGAATGAATGACCCCCCTAGACACCAAGTCATACCAGTATGTGCCAAGACAGCAAATCCAGTACATGCCCAGCCATGAAGCTCCAACACCACAGAGCTTTGACGTCCCTGTGGATGCCCACAGCCCAACCCAGGATGATGAGGAACCCATGCAGATCGGAACCATCCGGTCCGCATTATCTAAGATAGAGAGAGACCGGAGGAGAGATTATGGACTCTGCTTTTACTGTGGGGTTAAGCGCGGCACTTTATATCTTTTTTGCCCAACTCGCCCACCTCGGCCAAAGAATTTTACAGGTGGCTACTATTGGGAGTCTTTTTCCTGCTCCAGTGTCCCAGATTCCGGCTCCACCAGTGTCCCAGATTCCGGCTCCAGTGTTCCCGAATCCTGTGTCTCCAGTCCCACTTCCTGTGTCTCCAGTCCCACTTCCTGTGTCTCCAGTCCCACTTCCTGTGTCTCCCAGTCCCACTTCCTGTGTCTCCAGTCCCACTTTCAGAGTCACTTTCCGAGTTCCGTCCGTTTCAGAGTCTTCCGTTTCAGAGTCTTCCGTTTGTCTTCGTTTCAGAGTCTTCCCGTTTCAGAGTCTTCCGTTTCAGAGTCTTCCGTTTCAGAGTCTTCCGCGTTCTCCGTTTCAGAGTCTTCCGTTTCAGAGTCTTCCGTTTCAGAGTCTTCCGTTTCAGAGTCTTCCGTTTCAGAGTCTTCCGTTTCAGAGTCTTCCGTTTCAGAGTCTTCCGTTTCCCTTCCGTTTCAGAGTCTTCCGTTTCAGAGTCTTC
Source organism: Rana kukunoris (assembly GCA_029574335.1). Taxonomy (NCBI): domain Eukaryota; kingdom Metazoa; phylum Chordata; class Amphibia; order Anura; family Ranidae; genus Rana; species Rana kukunoris. Next base: position 69,459,700 of record CM056060.1, read on the forward strand.
CCGTTTCAGAGTCTTTCCGTTTCAGAGTCTTCCGTTTCAGAGTCTTTCCGTTTCAGAGTCTTCCGTTTCCCGTTTCAGAGTCTTCCTTCCGTTTCAGAGTCTTCCGTTTCAGAGTCTTCCGTTTCAGAGTCTTCCGTTTCAGAGTCTTCCGTTTCAGAGTCTTCCCGTTTCAGAGTCTTCCGTTTCAGAGTCTTCCGTTTCAGAGTCTTCCGTTTCAGAGTCTTCCCGTTTCAGAGTCTTCCGTTTCAGAGTCTTCCCGTTTCAGAGTCTTCCGTTTCAGAGTTCTTCCGTTTCAGAGTCTTCCGTTTCAGTCTTCAGAGTCTTCCGTTTCAGAGTCTCCCGTTTCAGAGTCTTCCGTTTCAGAGTCTCCGTTTCAGAGTCTTCCGTTTCAGAGTCTTCCGTTTCAGAGTCTTCCGTTTCAGAGTCTTCCGTTTCAGAGTCTTCCGTTTCAGAGTCTTCCGTTTCAGAGTCTTCCGTTTCAGAGTCTTCCGTCAGAGTCTTCCCTGTTTCAGAGTCTTCCGTTTCAGAGTCTTCCGTTTCAGAGTCTTCCGTTTCAGAGTCTTCCGTTTCAGAGTCTTCCGTTTCAGAGTCTTCCGTTTCGTTTCAGAGTCTTCCGTTCCTCAGAGTCTTCCAGTTTCAGAGTCTTCCCGCAGAGTCCCGTGAGTCTCCGTTTCACTTCACCAGTCTTCCGTTTCAGAGTCTTCCGCGTCTCCCAGTGAGAGTCTCCCGCTCCTGTCTCACCAGTTTCAGAGTCTCCCGCTCCTGTCTCACCAGTTTCAGAGTCTCCCGCTCCTGTCTCACCACAGTTTCAGAGTCTCCCGCTCCTGTCTCACCAGTTTCAGAGTCTCCAGGTCTTGTCTCACCAGTGTCCCCAAATGAAATTCTTCCACCTGACTGCACATATGCCTCAAATGGTAATATCGTCCGTAAACAGGATTTACAGATGTTTTGAGCGAGCTTTACAAGCAGTAAGTGCACCCCCTACCAGAACTTCAAAAATTTCAAAGACCAAGAGGAAAAAGAAAAAATCTTCAGACCCCGTTGTTGGAACTTTGTTTCCCCATGGATTAGATGAGAACTGTCTGTATGGCATGGATTGCCTATGGCAACATATCTCTCCTTGACGGATGATGTGCCTGACTACTCTAGTGAAGAGGGTAGTTTGCACATTGATGACTACACTTATGAGGTAGCTCCTTCCAACGCCCGCGAGGGCGTCTTTGAGGAGGGGGATATGTCACGATCCCCATCGTGTCAGGCAGAGGCGGCCAGGCGTGGCCGTGCTCAAGGTGGCTTAGGGTGGAATTGAACCTGGGACCTCTTTGTTACCAGCCCAAACCCTTACCTCTCAGCCACTGTTGAATTAGAAATTCATGTTGCTTTCCAGCTATGGTGGTGCTGAATGGAATGTTCACCTTAGCTGGATTTCATTACCTTCCACACCTGAGATTCTTGCTACAGCTGACACAGCTTAAACCAGTTAGCCAACCTATAAAGCCCTACCTCACTTACAGAGCAGTGTCAGTTTCATTTTGGTTTGATCTCCCTGTCTGTGCACTAAAGCAAACTGCTTATATATTAAGCTCCTTGACTGACCCCGGCTTTTGACCCTTGGCTTTGCTTTCTGGACTGCTGTTTGCCTGAACCCTTGACCCGGCTTGGACTTCGGATACCTGTGACTTCTCCAACACCTGACCACGGCTTGTGACCCGGATTTATCTCTTGCTTTCCCTATTGCGAAAGGACGCCTGCTGTCCTGAGAACCCCTTTCAACGCCACCTTGCTGTACCCGCTCTGAACCTCAGTGGACACCACAGTTCGCTCTACACACCCCTCCGGGACCACCAGCATACCAGGCTTTACTCTCCTAACCGCAAGTACCCACATACTATAGTCTGTGCTTGTAGATTTGTAGTACTACCTTGTGTGTATCAGAGATACAAAACCTGTGTTTCCCCTTCCCCTAGGTAGTTGGTTATAGGGGAATAAACTACTGCAGTCTCTCAGTTCGTTATTCACTAGAGGTTGTGATGAATTAACCCCAATCTCTCTGATTTACTCTGAGTGAGAAGTGGTGGTTGTATCTGAGAGACCTCTATAGTTTAAGAACCAACTGTATACTGTAGTTGCGTAGCAGGGATGTTACACTAGTGTGCACCATTACCAAGCTCCAAAATTATCTTCTTTTTGGGCATCTAATTTCTAAAAGTGGATCAATCTTGCCCCCCCCCCCCCCCCCTCCTGGCATATTTGTACAGAAAGTAAAAGGGTGGTTTTCCAAAATCTTTCTGTCCTGAAAATTAGTGGTTAATAAAAGCCACAAAAAAAAAAAGCCTCTACATTTGTCTGGTTTGTATGTTTTATGTATATCTTCCTTCTTTCTTTTTTTTTTTATTTCCATCTGAATTGCACTGAACATTATCTAAACTCCAACATCAACTTGTCCACATAATTTATACTTGCCCTGAAAAGGCTCTATATTTCAAGTGGACTAGTATTTTTACACTCTCTTGCTAGTATGTCGGCATGGAAATTAGTCCTGCAACATTACACAAGCTTATGCTATTTGCTGTAGATGTCTCAGAATTGTCCCAGCAATGCTGCTTTATTACATAACTGATCCTTGCTTGCAATCTATTCCTCAGGTCCTCCAGCGTGTAGATGATAACACACTTGTAATCATATGATGTAGCAGCAGGAGCAGCAGGTGGGGTGGTGTCCCCTAGGTTAGTACCTTGCCTCTGGATGCTTCTTAATTATATAGAAAATGGCAAGCCAAACTTTTACTAATATCTCATCTCTCATACCAGGGATTTTGTGAACATACGACGCATTGAGAGAAGAAAAGATCGGTACATATCAGCGGGCATTGGAGGAACTCATCCTTCTCAGACCTCAACTCACAAAATATGTTAGGTAAAGTGCTTGTTTGCTCCCTTAATATAATGTTGGTGGGTGGTGGAGACAGTGTTTCCCATCCCACTGCATCCTGACATACATTACCAAAAGTATTGGGTTGCCTGCCTTTACAAGCACATGAACTTTAATGGTATTTCCAGGCCTTACTCTGTTAGGGTTCATTATTGAGTTTGCCCACCCTTTGAAGCTATAACAGCTTCTCAACCCTTCTGGGAAGGCCACCCACAAGGTTTAGGAGTGTGTCTATGGGAATGTTTGACCATTCTTCCAAGAGGTGCATTTGTGAGGTCAGGCTTTTGACAATATAGTGTAAGGCCGTGTACACACGGCAGAGAACCTCGACGGGCAGAACACATCGTTCCGCCCGTCGAGGTTCCCTGGCCGGCTGTCGAAATCGGCGACCCACCCGTCGGGAATGGCAACCAGCCATTCCTTCCAGGCGGGCCGTCGAGCAAATAGAGGAGCGTGCTCTCTATTTCTTTCTGCTCGACGGGCTTCCCGACGGGAAGCTCGCCGAGAGTGTACACACGGCCGAGGTCCTCGCTGGAATGCAGCTTCCAGCGAGGTTCTCGCTGGTTTTTCAGCGAGAACCTCCGGCGGTTGTGTGTACACGGCCTAAGTCTGTATTTATAAAGGTTGCCTTGACAGCCTGTGGATTTAGACATACCTGACTGGCGCATGCTGTTGGCCAGAATGTTTTTTTTTTTTTTTTATTAAAGATATGACGAGACTACCAAAAAAGCACATAAACATATGGAAATGCCCTGTGAAAAAAATGAATGATTATGTATGTAAGGACCTGTGTTAACTGACTTTTTTTTGTGTGAGTGTGTTGATGACATCAGTTTGGCATGCTTCTGACATCATTCAGCACTTATCGTCCGGTGTATTTGACCTGTAGTGGACCTCCCCTCCGTCTGCCTATATTTCACCTCTTTCAAGCAGGCTATGCATTTCTATAAACTTGGATGGTATCACAAAACCCTCTAGAAGGGAAAACAAGTCAGTTGACTCTGGCCCTTACAAGATACTTAAAGTAATTGTAAGGCAGAAGTTTTTTTTTATCTTAATGCGTTCTATGCATTAAGATAAAAGGCCTTCTGTGTGCAGAAGCCCCCCTAATACTTACCTTGGGTCCCATTGATTCCCGCTGCTGTCAATACAGTTCAGCTAGCCAATTAGGGGAGAGGGGAGTGGGGCTGGGCTCCGTGTCTGAAGAGACACAGTTTGGGTGCCCCCATAGCAAGCTGCTTTCTGTGGGGGCACTGAACAGGAGGGAGGGGCCAGGATCACTGAAGAGGGACTCGAGAAGAGGAGAATGTGGGCTTCTCTGTGCAAATCCACTGCAACAGAGCAATTATAATATGTTTGTTATTTTTATAGGAAAAAAAAAAAAAAAGAACTTTACAAACACTTTAAACATTTAATATCTCCTTATTTTCTAATATAGTGTGCCCACTGGGTGGCACTGCAAGCCATGTAATTTACAGAATGGTTTTGTAAAAAATGGCACACATTACATTCAAACCTGTACAAGATAAATCCCAGACATTTGATTCAGTTTACAAAGTTGTAAACTGCAAAATTACAAACAGCAGCAAGAACTTTTATGGTTTGCAAGGTTAACAGTGCATCTACAGGGAAACCTTAGTTGAGTTTGATGTAACCTTTTTTGTTGTCATTGTCATGCACCACACATCATAGCATTGAAAGAGTTCAAACATTTACAGGGCCTTGAAAAACTATTAATACCCCTTGAAATGTTCCACATTTTGTCATGTTACAACTAAACATGTGAATGTCATTTATTGGGATTATATGTAATAGACCAACACAAAGTGTCACATAATTGTGAATGTGCATTTTGTTTTCAGCCCCCTTTACTCTGGATACCCCTAACTAAAATTTAGTGGAACCAATTGCCTTCAGAAGTCTCCTAATTAGTAAATCGAGTCCACCTGTGTATAATTGAATCTCTGTATAAATACAACTGTTCTGTAAAGCCCTCAGAGGTTTGTTAGAGAACCTTAGTGAACAACTGCATCATGGAGGCCAAGGAACAGGTCAGGCATAATGTTGTGGAGAAGTTTAAAGCAGGCTTAGGTTATAAAAAAAAATATAAATAAATATCCCAACCTTTGAACATCTCGCACAGCCATGCACAATCCATCTCCTGAAAATCCACCTAAACTGACAGTCTGGACAAGGGGAGCATTTATCAGAAAAGCAGCCAAGAAGGCCCACGGTAACTCTTGAGGAGATCCACAGCTCAGGTGGGAAAATCTATCCACAGAACAAATATTAGTTGTGCACTCCACAAATCTGGCCTTTATGGAAGAGTGGCAAGAAGAAAGCCATTGTTGAAAGAAAGCTATTGCCATCATTTTTTTCATTTGCAGTTGCCTTGAAAAAGTATAAATACCCCTTGAAATTTTCCACATTTTGTCAAGTTACAACCGAAAACATAAATGTATTTTATTGGGATTTTTTTTGCACATCTAGAGAATGAAATGTCTGCCCATTTTGCTTTGCCATATTTCTTTGCAAAATAGCTTAAACCACTTAGGAGGACCGCCGCATGTACATTTACGTCGGCAGAATGACACGGACAGGCACATCAACGTACCTGTACGTGGCTGCCTTGACGTGGGATGGGGGTCCGATCGTTAATATTCTTTTTTATTGGAAGATTTTCAAATACAGTAGAAAAAAGAAAACTGGTACAGTAAATACAGTAAGGCCATACCGCAGCATGGTCAGTAGTCAGACAAAAGATGAACAGAGAAGAATCGCATAATACATTCAGAAACAAACATTTCGTTAACAGTAAGTATACATATGCAATGTAAGATGGCAAAATGCATCCTGAACTAGTTAATTCATAACGTGAAGGCTTAAATCCCACAGACCAGAGAGGTCCTGCCAGCAGACAACTTGAGCGCGGAGCACTCTGGACTATTTAGGCAGCCTCCAAAGGGTATGAGATGAGGGGAAATCTGCAAGCGGCAGAGCTGTGAGGAGGGTCATGGTGGGACCAATTAATTATGGGAACCAAGGGCACATTCCCCATATCCGCCCACCCCTGAAGGGAGCACACTGTGAGCGGAATGGGGAATCCCAAGTAACGAACATAACCCTGAGTATGTAAGGTTCCAATTGGTGGGCGATCCTGTGGTCCCGGAAAAAAAGGGGGGGGGGTGGGGAGGGTGGAGGAGGGAATACCCCCGGGGGGGGGATGGAAGACAGAATGAGAGCTTCTCCTTGGATGGGTATATAGACAGGGTTGAGGATTTCATTCAGGCAACTGGTATATCGCGGGCGGCCCCAGCCTGGGAATTCTGGGATTCCCTGTAGTGTGTCCAGCAGGCCCATGTTAGCCTAAATTTCTCATGTGCATCTTTGGCCTGATGGATGATCCTTTCCATGTCTTCTATCTTTGTGACCCGTGAGTGCCAGTCCTCCACCGAGGGGGGGGGGGTAGCGGACCCCCACCTCAATGGGATGCATTGGGTAGCTGCATTAATGAGCTGCAGCATGAGGGAATTTTTGTACGTCCTCCTGGAACAGGACGTATGGTGAAGGAGATATTGTGCCGGGGTAAAATCGGGGGAGAGAAGGTGATCTGGACAATGAGATCGTGGATCTGTTTCCAATATGGTTGGAGCAATGGACAGCTCCACCAAACGTGCATAAAGGTACCCACCCCCGTGTTGCATCTCCAACATGTGGGTGTGACCCCCGGGAATATCTTATGAAGTTTTACTGGTGTGCGATACCATTGTAAACAGATTTTGTACCTATTCTCCTGAGCCGAGACGTTGATGGGCCCCTTGTGAGTGTGTTCCCATATGCGATCCCACTCCTCAGGGGATAAGTTCAGCTCCAAATCCGTGCCCCACTTGTGGAGTAGGGCAGTGTTTGGGGTGGCCCCAGCCATTTGGAGGGCATACAACTTGGAAACTAGATGCGGTTGGGGGCCTGTCTCGGAACAGATGACTTTGAGTGAAGTGAGATCCCTATGCCATTGTGCTGGGTTTGGGGTGCTATGCAAGAAGTGTCTAATTTGAAGAACAGGATGTGCAAGTCCGGGAATTTTTTGACCATTTCAGGGTGTGAGAGAAGAATGCCTCCGTTAAAAAGTCTGCTAGCCCTAACCGTGGGTTTGCGGGGTTCTACTAGACCCGGGGTTAACCCTATGTCGGGGGGAAAGTCTGGGTTCTGCGTGACCGGAGTCATAGGGCCTGGATAAGGAGCCAGCTCCAGTGATTGACATGCTGTCTTGAAAGTGGCCAATGTGGGGCCGATCAGAGGGTGATCCCTGCAAGTTTTGGGGATCGTCCGTGGTTTGATCCAGGGAAGGTGGGAGATGGGGAAAGGGAGATATGCATTCTCTATTGAGATCCAAACCTTATGAAGGCAATGTTTGTGCCAATCCACAATACGGGTCAGTTGGCTAGCCCTGTGGTATAGGGGCAGGTCGGGCAGGCCTATGCCCCCCTTCATTTTAGGAAGAATGAGTTTATCCCATCCAATTCGGGGGGGGCGTCCTGCCCATAAAAATTTTCTGCAGGGGGGCGTGGCTTAGCGATGGGGGTAAAGACGTTTTCCTTGTGAGCTCCTGGCTTCCCCCGGCTTACCCTGGCATACAGCGATTTATCTGGCTAACTGACAACGGCATGCTAAACAGCAAGAGACCCAGAAACGGTCCATCACCCCTGCAGGAACCGACCGATTTACCTTAAGGAGCGGCATCAGGCGATTTCTGTGTGACACCGGAGCCAGCCTGCTGACGCCATTACGAGGCCTACACGCGTGTCTCTCCCCTCTTTTGCTCCGCGCGGATCCGGCGCTGACCTCCCCTCCCCCGCCAGAGATGGATGCTGGCCTATCTCAGGGGACCCATCGGCTCTCCGTCCGTCCACCCAGAACTCGCCGCGGCACTCGGGCACTTTACCGGACGACCTCCGCTCCATCCTTCAAGCGCTCCCCACGAGGGCCGACATCGAGGGATCTTATCCGACGCGTCGAGGAGGCCCACAGCCCGCGATATACAGGAGGTAAGGGAGGAGCTGCAGTTGGTGTCGGATCGGGTTGAGATCGGGGAGGCCTCGGCCTCCGCGCTGGAGCAGCGGGTGGCGGTGCTGGAGAACGCCCAGGCAGCACAGGCGGCCTCGGCCATTGACCTCCAGCTACACTGGAAGATTTGGAGGACCGTAGCCGTCGCAACAACCTGAGGTTGCGGGGCCTGCCGGAGCTACGGGATCAGAGGACTTGGCGGTCTCGGTGGTGGCCATCTTTCAAGGTTTGTTGGGGACTCTCCCCTACCCTAGAGCTGGATCGTGTCCACAGAACCCTCGGTCCCAGCCTACGGACCCAGATCGTCCTTGCGATGTATATGCAGGCTTCACCGATATGCGCACAAAGAGTTAATCCTGCGAAAGGCGTGGGAGCAGAGAGATGTGAACTTTGACGGGGCCATTATAAAAGATCCTCCGGATGTATCCAGGGCTACATTGCAACGCAGAGCCATGTTAAGGCCGATCCTTGATCTAGCCAGAAGGGCGGGCTGTACGTATCGCTGGGGCTACCCTCTAGCGGTCACTTTCCGTCGGATGTCGGCGTCCTTTACGGTCCGCACCCCGGCGGACTTACCTGCTCTCTTCACTTTCCTGGGGCAGATCCAGTGGTGGTACCGAATTGGCTGGCCATCCTGCCCCGCCAGCCGAATCGCCCAAAACACCGGTAGGAGTAGTATTGAGTGGCCCTGCCCCCCGCGTCAGCAAAGCCCAACAGGAGAGTGCAAGCACCATCTTCAGCTGAGGGGTCACGTGAGTCCTAGGCTATCAAGCTATGCCTGACCATGTTATTACGCACTGCACAGGATTTTTATTTTTTTCCTACTCCCCTTTTCTTTTTTTTTTTTTGTGTGTTTTGTTTTGATCTTGATCTGACCCCCCCCCCCCCCTTGCCCCCCTCTACACGGAGACTGCCGCAACCTTTCCTATGTGATGTGCCATGCCCTCCCCCCCCCTATTAATGTTGGCCCGCGGCGACCGTGGCGCCTGGAGCCCTGAACCTAATCACACGGAACTACCCACTACACAGGACTATGCTCTTATTATTGCGGCTCCCTGCTCCAGCTATCTCCCGGCTAATATCGGTGGGTATATGGCCCCCTGGGGTCTGCTGTGCCGGCTGATCAGTTGTACGGGGGATGGCTGTGCTCGGGGGCTCTGTATAGTTGTTCTTGAACTTTTATGACTAATAGCTTATCTGTGGGGAGTTGCATTCTTGTTCACGCCATTGAGTGGGTCATTGGGGGAGGGACTCGCATGGGATGGCAGGGGGGACTCCCTGGACCTGAGCGGTCCTCGCTGGTTCATTCATTTGTCTTTAATGCTCAACATCATGTAATTTAGAGCTCCCTGGGGCCCCTACCCCCTGGCGGTGGCTGCCCATGTATTTTTTATCTGCTGCCCCCCACCCCCCCGGGCCTGGCGCGGGGGGGTCGGTGGTGAGATTGGACCGCTCGGACCCCTACTCCTGGGTATTTAAATCCGTTACCTTGAACGAGAGGTGGACCTATTGGGGTCGGGAGGACACTGGTTTGCCCCTGGTGGGTGGGTCCTTGATGCTGCGAGGTGTGCCAGCGCGCCCTCGGGGGGGAGGGAGCGATGGTTGCACCGGCCCTGAGACTTTTCTGGCACACAGCCTTAGGCCGGGGGGTTGACTCAGTTCAGAGGATCTTTGGGGAGTAAGTGTTTCCTATCACTGTGCAATGTTACTGTTTTTGTTTCAATGTTCCTGGTGACACTTAACTGGTGTCAACTGATATATGCATGCATGCTAGAATCTCAACTTTTAAACCTTTTGTTATAATGCTTTGCCACCTTGCCGGGGTGGCTGGGGGTGGCCGGCGGGTCTCTCACTGGCTGTCCCTTTCCAATCCCCCACTTAGGCCGGACGCTCGAATACCAGCTTTTGCTCTGGTGAGTGTCCAGGCACGTTTGTGCCACCTTTTTAGTTGATCACACCTGCCCGCCTTGGTAGGTCTTTCGATCATACTAACCCCTTGTTGCGAGGGGGCGCCTGAGTTTTCAGACGACCCCTCAACCGCCCCCCCCCTGTTCTTCCCTGTCCTCTTTGCAGTGTGTCTCTTTTCCCTCACTGTCTCTCCTCTTTCTCTCTCCTCTCTTTCCCTTCCCTCTGCCCCTCTTTACCCCCGAACTCTAGCCCTCTCCTCCCCTACCTCTCCTCCCCACCCCCTCTCCTCCTCGTCCGCTCCCCCCTCCCCTCCTCCCCCACCTGTGGACAAGGCGATGGACTCTTTGCGAGTTGTGTCCCTGAATGCCAGGGGTCTGAATACCCCCGAAAAGAGGCGCATGCTCCTGAGTGATCTAAAGAAATCTCGGGCGGATGTCGCCTTCATTCAGGAGACTCACTTTAAACATGACAAACTCCCGTTCTTCAGGAGTAGGCTTTTCCCTATGATCTACCACTCCACCAACCCCACTGCCAAATCTAAGGGGGTCACTATTTTGATATCTCATACGGTACCGTGGAAATGTCAGGCAGAACTATTAGATCCCGAGGGTCGCTACGTCTTTTTGAAGGGCCTAGTAGGTACCACACTAAATTACCTTGGCGACAATTTATGCTCCGAATGACCAACAGGCTAAATTTATCTCCCACACGCTAGAACAAACTCTCAGACTTCACGGAGGGCCAGCTGATCCATCGGTGGGGACTTTAACGTTCCTCTGATACCTACCTCTGACACCTCATCTCAGTTTTCTGCGATACCCCCGGCACAGAGGAAAAGAATAGCCACATTCACTACATAAGGCGCAACTCATAGATATTTGGCGCCTGCAGCATCCTGGGGAACGCGATTACGCGTTCTACTCCCCGCCACCCACCTCTAAAGGGGTACTGAACTAGAATTGACTTTTTCTTGACAGCTCGCCCCCACGAGTCCAGCTCCACGCTGTGTCCGACTCGTCGATCGGCCACATTACCTGGTCAGATCCACACACCCATCCCTGACGTACACCTTGGATGGAGGCACTACTCTACTAGGCCTAAATTCTGGCGCCTTAATGAGAGCCTCCTCCAGACACCGGAGGTCCTGGCGGATGTTCTGGCAGAGCTTCCCCTGTACTTCCGAGAGAAACGATACCCAAGACTGTGACCCGGGTCCCTGTGGGAGGCCCACAAGGTAGTCATTAGGGGGGTCCTCATCACAGACACGGAGCGCGCGCATTATTAGAGGGAACATAATGCCCAACTCTCCACATTAAATGTCAAAACTCCAAACAAGCCGAATCCCGGGCATAAACATAGGCCCACACCAGACTCGGAGACGGAACTGGGGACCTTACGCAAACAAATTACGGACCTACTCACACTATAGGGCGAAGGCGGCGGTGCAGAGAGTGTCGGAAGGTGGATATGAGTCGGGAAACAAGTGTGGTAGGGTGCTAGCGAAGGCAGTTAAGGACCAAAAATCGGTGGCCTATATTCCCCACATTTACGGCCCAGGGGGGGGGAGGGTTACACTGCCACAACATATATCGCGAGAATTTAGGGACTTCTACCACTCATTATATAATTTATCAAATTGTGACCCATCGCAAGCTGAAATTGACGAATACATATTGACCTCGCAAATGCCCTCCCTTCCCCGAGACACCCTAGATGACTTGGAAGCGCCGATCACGCTAGAGGAACTCCAACTTGCCCTTAGCTCCATGAAGCCAAATAAGGCCCCGGCCCAGACGGTTTCACCGTCCAGTACTACAGATCCCTACTCCCAATTCTAGGCCCACGAATGGTCTCTTTCTTTAATGCAATAGGGACAGGATCACGGTTCCCTAGAGATGCTCTTAGGGCTCACATCACACTGATCCATAAGGAGGGTAAGGACGCTGGGGTGTGTGGAAGTTACAGACCGATCTCCCTTCTGAACACGGACCTAAAACTGTTCGCCAAGATCCTGGCCAACCGTTTAGCGCACCACCTCCAATCCCTACTACACCTAGACCAAGTGGGTTTTGTCCCTACAAGAGAGGCCAGGGATAACACCATCAAGGTCTTGAAACTGGTGAACCTTGCAAACGTAAACCGCACCCCGTGTGTCTTTGTCAGCACAGATGCCGAAAAGGCATTTGACAGAGTCAACTGGAAGTTTATGCTCTCTGTCCTTAGACATGTGGAGTGGGTGGACGGATGCAATCCTGGCTGAGCGGTATTTACTCCAACCCGTCGGCCCAAGTGAAGGTGAACGGGCTCCTGTCGGACCCGTTCCCAATAACAAACGGTACGAGACAGGGCTGCCCGCTCTCCCCCCTCCTATTTGCCCTCTCCTTGGAGCCCTTCCTCTGTAGAATCAGGTTGAATCCCGACATACAAGGTCTCAAGTCCGGGGCCTTGCACTGCAAGGTCTCTGCTTATGCAGATGACCTCCTTTTCTCTTTGACGAACCCAACGGTCTCCCTGCCAAACCTACTGAAGGAATTTCATGCATATGGCAACGTCTCGAACCTTAAAATAAATGTCTCCAAATCGGAGGCTATGGGCGTGGCGATTCCCCCCCAGCGCACCGTTGCCATTCAGGCGAGCTTCCCCTTCCGATGGACAAATACAGCCCTTAAATACTTAGGAACTCTGATTCCGGCGGACCTGTCACGCGTCTTTGCTCTTAACTTCCCCCCGCTGCTGGCGACGATTCGCTCTCTGCTTGACAAATGGAATACAGGACTACACTCCTGGTTTGGCAGATGCAACCTTATAAAGATGTGTATCCTCCCCAAATTCCTGTATTTGTTCCAGGCCCTCCCCATCCAGATACCTGCTCCCTACCTTAAACGACTGCAGGGTGTCTTTACGCGGTTTATATGGGCCCAGAAGAAACCCCGATTGAGCAGAACCCAAATGTCCCTGCCCAAGCAGAATGGAGGCCTGGCCGTGCCCGACATCAAACGATACTACCAGGCCGCCCATTTGTGCAGAATAATAGACTGGAGACGCAACGATACACACAAACTGTGAATTCAAATTGAACAATCTCAGACCACGATCCCGCTGAAGAGTGCATTGACGCTCTCCCCCCACGCTTGAAATCCCACCTACTGATAGGGACCACGTTAAGGTGTAGCTCTCAGGTGACCGTGAAGACTCTCCTGTCATCTAGGAATTCCCCGCTTTTCCCGATCTTGGGACACCCGGACTTTCAACCAGGCCTTAGTCCGACGGCTTACCCGGGTCTGAGGGCGACGGGACGGGAGTGGGCATCTCAGTTTGTGACGATGGATCGTTGGCCGTCAATTGCTGAATTGACAGACCCCGTGGGAGTCTTCAACCTCCCCTTTTGGGATGCGGCGCGATTGCACCACTTCCTCCACTCTATCCCTGACCCGCAGGAGTTCTCACGCCCCCTGACGTCCTTTGAGGAGTGCTGCTCGGAGACCGGGCCTGCGACGAAGACTTTTTCACAAATGTACTCTCTTTTAAATTCCCCCCCTAAGCAACCTGACTTGAGATGCGTGACGAGATGGGAGACGGACCTGAATCGGACTTTCTCGGAAGCACAGAAACAGCGTATAATCTCCCTAGCAATAAAATCTTCCTCTTGCACTAGAATTCAGGAAACTAACTTCAAACTGTTCGCTAGATGGTACCTCACACCCACCAGGTTGCATGTGTGTTTCCCGTCCGCCACGGACCGCTGCTGGCGGTGCGGGGTGGACGCGGGCTCTTTACTGCATATTTTCTGGTCCTGTCCCAAACTGACGACCTTCTGGTCGGAGGTCCGTCGTATCACACAAAAATTTACGGAGTACGAGATCCCAGACGACGCTTCCTTTTTCCTTCTGCACCTGTCGACGTTGCCAATAAAGTCCTACAAGAAATCGCTAGTGTGCCACCTCTTGAATGCAGCCAAGGCGTGCATCCCCCTATACTGGAAGCAACAGTGCCCACCGAGTGTGGGTTGCTGGCTGCGAAAGGTAGAGGACACACGCAGGATGGAAGACCTGATCCTCACTGCACAGCACAAACAGGAGACCTTTACGGAGGTCTGGAGCATCTGGAATATGTTTATCTTCTCAGATGAGGGAGTCTCCCTACTGGTGTCCTAAAGCCCCCCCCCTGACTAGGAACTCCGTGGCCATTCACCGTCCTCGCCTTGCCTACACCTCCCCCTTTCTCCCCCTTCCCCTCCTCTTGCCCACCTCCCCCCGCCTCTTTCTTACGCTTTCCTCCTTCTACACCTGCTATTACTTTATTTCTTTCCTAATTATAAAAACTGAACACGGGGAGGTTCCCACTCGTTAACACTATCCCCACCGGACTTGAACTGTACTGGGAGGGTCGATTGCTCTCTCCCCGTGTGTGCTTCTATAAAATGTCAGGTTCTGGAGGGGGTTGATGTGTCCTTTAATCCTACTGCACCCGTTTATTCTACTATATCTTACTTTTTGGTGACATGTACATATCTGTTATGTGTTTGGAACTTCTCCTTATGTGTTCTTTCAATAAAAATTTATATTTGAAAAAAAAAAAAAAAAATTCTGCAATGTCTTTTGAAGGACGTGAAAAAGGCGGTGGGTAGACCAATCGGGACTGCCTAGAGGACATACAGGATCCTGGGGAGTATGTTCATCTTCAAAATTGCCACCCTGCCAAACCACGAGAAATGTCCCCCCCCCCCCCCCATTTAAGTAGATCAACTCCCATGGTTCGCTGGACAGGGAGGAAATTAAGAGGATATCATTTTTTCAAGTCCTTTGGGAGCTTAATTCCCAGGTACGTTATAGCCTCCTCCTCCCAACTGAAGGGGAAGTTTTGTTTACAGAGGGAGACCATCGATTCGGGAAGGGATACATTCAGCGCTGTGGACTTGCCAAAATGTATTTGAAGGTTTGAAAGTCGGTTAAAGAGCTCAAAGTCTTTCAGGAGGACGGGTATGGTGGTAATCGGGTTTGTCAGGAACAGCAGTACGTCGTCGGTGTAGGCAGCCAACTTACAGCATTTCTGCCCAACGGTGATTCCCGTTATATCAGGGTTGTCAGGCAGCCGGCGCAGCAGGGGTTCTAAAGTAAGGACAAATAGTATGGGGGACAAGGGGCATCCCTGCCTAGTACCATTAGCTACGGAGAAGGCGTCCGACAGCCGACCATTCACTCTGATCCTTGCCGATGGGGCGGAGTACAGGGCCATGATCATGCGAATGAGGCGACTCGGAAGTCCCAGTGTACCAAGTGCCGCGGCCATGAAGTCCCACGCCACCCTGTCGAACGCCTTCTCCGCATCCAGTGACAAAAGAAAGCCCTCTGTGTTAGTCGACGTTAGCCAATGGTGTATGTTGATAGCCTTGATGTGTTGTCCCTGGCTTCGCGGCCCGGGACAAATCCAACTTGATCAATGGACACCATATCAGGGAGAAATGGGAGCAACCGGTTTGCCAAGAATTTTGCATAGAGTTTGACGTCCACATTCAGGAGTGATATGGGACGATAGTTGGAGACCAATGTGGCGTCCTTTCCTGGTTTTGGAAGGAGGGTGATATGTGCTTCTAAGATGTTGGGGTTAGGAGAGGGTGCGTCTGGGAGCTCATTGAAGGCCCCCACCAGTTTTGGCAGAAGGGTGGCAGCAAACGCCTTGTAGTACCCGGTTGTCAAACCATCTGGGCCCGGGCTTTTTCCCGTCTTGAGTTGCTTCAGGGACTTGAGTGCTTCCTCCACAGTGAGGGGCGAGCCCAGGTGGGATAAGTCGTCCGGGGGGACAGTCGAGTGGCCATACTTGGTGAGAAAGTCGTCAATGAGCCCCAGACGATCCTGGGGGGGACTGGGTGTTGGGAGCTTTGGGCAGGTTGTATAATCCTGAAAAGTACTCCCTGAAATGTCTTGCGATACATTCAGTTTTATTGGCCTGTGTACCCGACGGGGAGGTGATAGAATGTATTGTATGTGCGGATTTCTTTTTTTGCAGTGCCGACGCTAACAGTTTGCCCGCCTTATTCCCGAACTCGTAGAAGAGTTTGTGGGTAAGAGCGAATTTACGCTTCACGGTGCGTTGGAGTTCCTCCAGCAAGTCTGTCCTAGCCCTGACCAGGTCCGAGTGAGTCTGTGTCGCTAGTGTGCGTTTGTGTACGTTTTCAAGGGATTTGACGCGGTTGGAGAGCTCCGCAATGCGGGCATTCCTAGCCCTACGCCTTGCGGATGCCAGGGACATAAACTCGCCTCGGAGGACGCATTTATGCGCCGCCCACAGAGTAACCGGGGACATTCCCTCTGTGTCGTGGTCGTGAAGTAGTGGGCGATGCTATCACCTATCGAACGAGCATTACCCGGATCGAGTAGAAGAGTCATCTAATCTCCAGATAGGAGATCTGGTATTGTGCTCTGGTAGTGTCAATGACATTGTGATAGGGTGGTGGTCTGAGAGTACCATGGGTTCTATAGTCGCACTAGTCAGAAACATGAGGTCGTTTTGCGAAAGAAAGAAGTGATCGAGTCTCGAGTATTTGTTGTGGAGAGCGGAGAAATATGTATAGTCTTTCACGTTCGGGTGGAGCGTACGCCAAGAGTCGTGGAGGGACAGGGTACTAAGCTGTGTTTTAATGGCACGCAGTGCACGGTATGGCAAACAGGTGGACTCATTTGAGGTGTCAAGCAGACAGCGGGACGTTGAAGTCACCGCCCACAATAAGCGTTCCGTGTTGAAAGGCTGTCAGTTGAAAGAGTACTGAGCGGAAGAATGTAACCTGTCGCGTATTTGGAGCGTAAATGTTTGCTATCGTGTACGGGCGGCCGTGCAGTGTGCCTTTGACGAAGAGATACCTTCCCAATTCATCTCTCTGTACCTCAGTGTTCTGGAATGGGCAGTGCCTGGAGAACAAGATCGAAACCCCCCTGGATTTTGCCTCATTATTGGTGGCATGAATAACCGTGGGAAAGTGGCGGTCACCCAGTTTGGGGACATTGTCGGATCGGAAGTGGGTCTCCTGGATGAGAACCACTTGCGGTTTGTGCGATCGAAGTGTATGCAATAGCTGTGAGCGTTTTTCAGGGGAGTTTAGTCCCCTGATATTAATTGAGAACAATTTAAGCTGTGTGGGGGGAGGCTTCGGGTGTTGGGGTGGGTGGGAGGGTGCCTTCCATGGTGATAGCGAAGGAGGGAGAGGGTGGCGGCCAAAAGGGAGAGCGAGAGGAAGGGAGTAGGGGGGAGGGAAAAAAAGGGGGGGGGAGGGGCGGAAGAGAGAGGGGAGAACCGGTTAGGAGGGAGGACTAGGTCCTCACACTGGGTAAAAGTCTGTAGTAACCGGTGGGTGCGGTCGCATAGAGTACCCGCGCCCTATAAAGTGCACAAGCACCCTTGTATGCGCCCGCGTGGGGGTTGGTCAGAGCCTAACCGAAGAGCAGTGATATCTGGGGAGGTGGGTATCACATGGGCGAGCCACTCCAGAGCGAAGAAAGATTGCGGCATGCATATTGGTATTCCAACCCCAATAGCTACAGTGGGAGAGGGTCACACAGGATACCTGTCACAGGAGGTGAAGATCACTGGTGGAAGAATATTCTACTACCCCCAAAAAGAAGGCCCTAACCCCCATGCAGTTAAGGGTGGCCAATACGTTGCGCACCTCTGGTCAAGCCCCCCTCCCCCCCGGGCCCCAGTCGAAGGAAAAAGACCCTCGGAACCATATCAGCCCGGGGTAAAGGGGGGGGCCGGTGGGGGAGAAGGCCCACACGGAGCGGCACCCGTGTGGATGTCAGCAGTAGTACCTATAGGGAACAACATAACAAGGTTGAAGTGCAGATGAAAATGACAACAGCAACACATTACCGTATAAGGCAGCGGAGGGGTAACCCAATTCAGGTAATCAGTCTTGGGTAAGTATAGTCATCATTCTGCAGCTGTTTCCCTCCGATGCATGGGGCCCACTGCAGTCGCCGGGGGGGGGGGGGGGTTGGAGGATCCCACCGCTCCCGAAACCGTATCCGGACACCGACCCAGGAGCGATATGTGAGGCGGGGCTGCAGGACGTCATCCACGGCAGGCATCGAGAGTCCGGAGCGTCTTAGGGAACACCTGCATCCATGAATCCGGAGAAGCTAGCTGCAGGCCACGGGACCGGGGAGCTGGCAAAGATCCACAGTGGCGAAGTCCGTCGGTGGGGAGGGACGCCTTCCATCCCAGACCCTACGTCTCGGCTGTGTGAAGTCCTTAGGCGTAAAGACGAGAAGGTCGCGAATCAGTCCGGGTGGGTGGGCACTATCGGCGTGAGTAGCCTGTCGGGCTGAAGGGGTCCGTGTCAGATTGCGGGGGGGCTTCACATATAGGCGTCGGCGCCGCATCAGTAAGGAGACACATACCGGGTGCGGCAACCGGCCGGATAGCGTAGCATCCGGGAAGCGTTGTTATATCCGTGACTAGGGATCCAATGTGCTCCGCCCCTTCAGCGTGACGTCAGGAGATAACAGGAAAACTAGACACTGCAGCTCCCCCTGTCGCAACGGAGGCCAATCCCAGGTGCAGTGCAGCATGGGTGTTGTAGTCCTTGGGCGGGTGCCGAGGTGTCCGTCACTGAACCTCCGGAGGAGGATCCCTCGCGCGCCAGCAGCCAGTGAAGCGAGAAACACAAGGCTTCAGCCTTGCAAGAAAGAGGGGACCGGGCCAAGGCTAACAGGAGCCCGAGAAAATAACTGTGTAAAACATGAAAGTCAACACGGGGAAAACAGTTCAAACTGGGCACGCTTAGCGTGCGGTGGTGTCAACCCGTAGTAGCGGGATTAGCGGTTCCTGCGGGATTTCCTTGCTCCTGGGGAAGCGAGTGGGTCTCGGTCCCTCCCGGAGCTCGCGGCCGCGGTTACCGTGCGGGAACCAGATGGGGACCTCCTTCTGCGGCTTTTAGTTAGTTGTATCTCCATCCCATCCTCCTGGGGCTTGGTCCACCTGCCGACAGATCGACGATAAACGGCATACCATTCTGGGACCGCGACGAGTGGCAAACCCAGGGTTTCACAGAAGTGCGGGAGGTCTTCTATTACTTTCAGAGCTGCTGTGCGGCCCTGGTGTGAAGCGGACAAACAAAAGGGGAATTTCCATTTATACTTGATATCCCTAGACCTCAGAACGTCCAGCAGGGGCTTGAGATCTCTCCTGTGCTTCAGGGTTATCCCGGACAGGTCCTGGAATAGTTGCACGGGGGAGCCGACATGGTGGAGTCGTTGGCCCCTCGCCTGCCTCAGGATCTCTTCTTTCAGACCGTAATCCACGAGGCAGCATATTATGTCCCTGGGCGGGTCCGTGTCCCGGCCTTTGGGTCGCAGCGCCCGGTGAATCCTCTCCATGGCGATTAGTCGTGGACGGGGGTCTCTTGAGGACCGTGTTGAGCAGACCAGTCACCTCACGTAGAACTTGGTCCCCTTCAATGGTTTCAGGCAACCCCCTTGCGCGTAAGTTATGTTTCCGTCCACGGTTCTCCAGGTCCTCCAAGTGTCGATTCACCTCTCTTAGCTGCAGAGTGTGATCGTCAATTTTCAATGTAGAGCGTTGGAGGACCAGGTCGTGGTCTCCGAGCGCCCGTTCGGTCACCGTGAGCATGTCGTCTAGGGAGCGGATATCCAAGCGCAGCTCGGCAATGGCGGCCGAGAGTGTATCCTTAATGTCCGTGGCCACCGCTCTTAAATCCTGGATAGTCAGATGGGGGGTCGCCGGGGTGTGTAGTGGTCCGGATCCCTGATTTGGCGCTGGAAGGGAGACAGTTTAAGTCGCTGAGAGGATGATCAC
Organism: Rana kukunoris; assembly: GCA_029574335.1. Taxonomy (NCBI): domain Eukaryota; kingdom Metazoa; phylum Chordata; class Amphibia; order Anura; family Ranidae; genus Rana; species Rana kukunoris. The sequence continues at coordinate 69,479,413 of CM056060.1, forward strand.
TGCGGCCTGTTCGAAACATCTCTGGGATGTGCTGGTTAAGCTCATCGGTTTGTTCCCTCGGAGAGCGCGAGCGGGAGGCAGAGGACTGTCTTGAAGCCGTGCCCATGGTTGTAGGGCAGAATGGGGTCGGAAAGCGCGGTAGAAAGCTAAATTTCGCCCTGAGGTGGCAGGAGCTCAGGCATCCATCTCTTAGCTCGGTCCGGCCACGCCCCCGCGTTTCGTTTTTGTCCGCCCCCTCTGGATCGCTCCCAGCCAATCCGGGTTTTTATCAACCGCCGCTGAGGAGAGATCACATCACATAGTAAGTCTGCACAACACTACACTGACACCATTACACACAGGCACACTTAACCCCTTGCGATCACTCCCCCCTGTCAGTGTCACTGAATGCAGTGATTATATGTACTGATCACTGCAGTTAGTGTCAGTGTGACAGGCAGTGTAACAGTCAGTTAGTGTTAGGTCTAGGATAGCCCCTGTAACCCCCCCAATAAAGTTTTAACCCCTTGATCACCGCCCTAGTTAACCCTTTCACTCCCTATTACCAGTGTCACTAAGCAATCATTTTTCTGATCGCTGTATTAGTGTCGCTGTTCCCGCTAGGTAGCTATTTTATTTTTATTTTTTAATAAAGACATGTGGCTAAATAAATTTTGGCCTAAATGTTTGACTAAAATTTAGTTTATTTGATTTTTCTTATAAAAAAGTAAAAAAATATTGATTTTTTTTTTTTTTCAAAAAGTCGCTCTATTTTGGTATATAGCGCAAAAAAATAAAAATCGCAGAGGCGATCAAATACCACCAAAAGAAAGCTCTATTTGTAGGAAGAAAATGACGCAAATTTTGTTTGGGAGCCACGTCGCACGACCGCGCAATTGTCTGTTAAAGCGACGCAGTGCTGAATCGCAAAAAGGGGCATGGTCCTTTACCTGCATTTTGGTCCGGGTCTGAAGTGGTTAAGCTCTGTCAGATTGGATGAAGAGCGTCAGCAATTTTCAAGTCTTGCCACAAATTCTCGATTGATTTTAGGTCTGGGGTCTCCAAACATTCTAATCAAAGGACCGGTTTATTGTCCTTCAGACTCTAGAAGGGCTGGACTGTGGCCAGCTGGAGTGGAAATTTTTCTGGCATCAGTGGGAGTAAACCTCTGGTATTTGAGGGAGAATAGGGAGTAATAGTGTCCCATTAGTGCTGTCGGTCGGAAAAAATGGTGCTCCATTGTCGGTTTCAGATGGCAGAATAGTGTTTCATATACAGTACAGACTGTTTGGAAAGTTTGGACACACCTCATTCAAAGAGTTTTCTTTATTTTCATGACAATAAAAATTGTAGAGTCACACGGGAGGCATCAAAACTATGAATGAACACATGTGGAATTATATTCATAAAAAAAAGTGTGAAACAACTGAAAATATGTCATATTCTAGGTTCTTCAAAGTATCCACCTTTTGCAGCAGACACATCTCTAGAACAACTGTTAAGAGGAGACTGTGTGAATCAGGACTTCATAGTAGAATATCTGCTAGGAAACCACTGCTAAAGAAAGGCACCAAGCAGAAGAGACTTGTTTGGGCTAAAGAACACAAGGAATAGACATTAGACCAGTGGAAATCTGTGCTTTGGTCTGATGAGTCCAAATTTGAGATCTTTGGTTCCAACCACCATGTCTTTGTGCGACACAGAAAAGGTGAACGGATGGACTCTACATGTCTGGTTCCCACCGTGAAGCATGGAGGAGGAGGTGTGATGGTGTGGGGGTGCTTTGTTGGTGAAACTGTTGGGGATTTATTCAAAATTTAAGGCATACTGAACCAGCATGGCTACCACAGTAACTTGCATCGGCATGCTATTCCATCCGGTTTGCGTTTAGTTGGACCATCATTTATTTTTCAACAGGACAATGACCCCAAACACACCTCCAGGCTGTGTAAGGGCTATTTGACCAAGAAGGAGAGTGATGGGGTGCTGCGCCAGATGACCTGGCCTCCACAGTCACCGGACCTGAACCCAATCGAGATGGTTTGGGGTGAGCTGGACTGCAGAGTGAAGGCAAAAGGGCCAACAAGTGCTAACCATCTCTGGGAACTCCTTCAAGACTGTTGGAAGACCATTTCAGGTGACTACCTCTTGAAGCTCATCAGAGTGTGCAAAGCAGTAATCAAAGCAAAAGGTGGCTACTTTGAAGAAACTAGAATGACATATTTTCAGTTGTTCCACACTTTTTTGTTATGTATATAATTCCACATGTGTTAATTCATAGTTTTGATGCCTTCAGTGTGAATCTACAATTTTCATAGTCCTGAAAATAAAGAAAAAACTTTGAATGAGAAGGTGTGTCCAAACTTTTGGTCTGTACTGTAAGTGGGAGGAATAGTGCCCCAAAGGCCAGATAAATGCAAGCAAAGGACCACATCCGGCCCTCGGGCCGCAGTTTGAGACCACTGTGCGAAACTATTCAATTGTAGCTCCGGCTGTATGTTTAGGGTCATTGTCCTGCTGAAAGGTGAACTTTTGCCCCAGTCTCAAGTCTTTTGAAGACTTGGTATAATCAGTATTTATTTTTGAGACAACAAATAACAAGACATACCGAACAGAAAATAAGGCACAAGACCATCGACTGTGCAGGGTCGTAAAGTGATTACAGTATAGGGATCATGTTGCGCAAAGACACATGTAGCGAGAAACCTCACCACAGGAAACGGGTGGCAGAAAAAAGTAGGAAAAAAAGGGGGGGGGGGGCCTGAGCTGAGCAGCCTCCATCTAACCGACCCGCACCCCCACGCACACCAAGGCCACCAAAGCGTAGTGACATGCACCCGAACGGGACTACCAGTACCCCACGGAAGTTTGGGGCCTGTCACTGGTACTGATTGGCACTGAAAGTGGCACTGGTGGTCACTGTGGGCACTGGCAGGCGGTACTGGTGTGCACTAATGAGGTTGATGTGCCTCTTCCACTGGGGACCGATGTCCCTTACACAGGAGCTGGTGATCGGCTTTTTTTTCTCTTCAAGCTGTGAGCACAAAGAGGGAAAAAAATGATTACTGAGCTTTGTTTAGATAACGTGATCAGCTGTCATTGGCTGACAGCTGATCACATGGTTGGGGGTCAGGACTGGCCCCTTACTCGGATCTGTGATCACCCGAGTCTTGGTGACCACAGCGCGCGCCCTGCAGGGGGCGCGTGCAAAGTGGAGGACGTCCTCCCGGCAATTGGGGTCCTTGCTGTAGCCGTCATTCGGCTATAGCACGTGCCCCTATTGATAAACTTCTCCACATTATCCCTGACCTGTCTGGTGTGTTCCTTGGCCTTCATGATGCTGTTTGTTCACTAAGGTTCTCTAACAAACCTCTGAGGGCTTCACAGAACAGCTGTATTTATACTGAGATTCAATTACACACATAGTTACATAGTAGGTGAGGTTGAAAAAAGACACAAGTCCATCAAATCCAACCTATGTGTGCGATTTTTATGTCGGTATTAGATTTTATATCCCACTATGTTACGGTCGTTCAGGTGCTTATCTAAGTTTTTTTTTTTTTTTTTTTTTAACTATTGACAACCCCCCACTGAGACCACCACCTGTGGAAGGGAATTCCACATCCTTGCCGCTCTTACAGTAAATCTTCTACATAGTTTAAAGTTAAACTTATTTTTTTTTCGAATTTTAATGAGTGGCCACGTGTCTTGGTAAACTCCCTTTCGTGAAAATGTTATCCCTATTGTGGGGTCACCAGTAATGGTATTTGTAAATTTAAATCATATCCCCCTCTGAAGCATCTCTTCTCTAGAGAGGATAAGTTCAGTGCTTGCAAACTTTCTTCATAACTAATGTCTTCCAGACCCTTTATTAGCTTTGTTGCCCCTCTTTGTACTCTCTCCATTTCCAGTACATCCTTCCTGAAGACTGGTGTCCAGAACTGGACAGCATACTACAGGTGCGGCCGGACCAGTGTCTTGTAGAGTGGGAGTGCTTTATCTCTGGAGTTATTCCCTTTTTTAATGCATGCCAATATTCTGTTTTCTTTGTTAGCAGCAGCTTGGTGAGCATATCCTCTGCTAGGACCCCCAGAACCTTTTCCATCCTAGATCCCCCCCCCCCCCCAGTGTATAGATTGCATTCATATTTTTGCCACCCAAATGCATTATTTTACATTTTTCTACATTAAACCTAATTTGCCATGTAGTTGCCCACCCCATTAATTTGTTTGGATCTCCAAGGTTTCCACATCCTGTGGAGAAGTTATTTCCCTGCTTGGCTTGGTATTTTCCGCAAATGCAGAGATTGCACTTTTTGTCCCATTCTCCAGGTCGTTTATAAACAAATTAAACCGGATTGGTCCCAGCACCCACCCCTGACCATTCCGAGTACTCCACATTTATCATCACCCTCTGAGCTCGCCCTTGTAGCCAGTTTTCAATCCATGTTCTCACCCTATGGTCCATGCCAACGGACCTTATTTTGTACAGTAAATGTTTATGGGAAACTGTGTCAAATGCTTTTGCAAAATCCAGATACACCACGTCTAAGGGCCTTCCTTTATCTAGATGGCAACTCAACTTCTCATAGAAGGTTAGATTGGATTGGCAAGAACAATTCTTCATGAATCATGCTGATTACTGCTAATGATACAATTTTCATTCCTAAAAGCTTGTATATAGTCCCTTATCATCCCCTCTCAGAGCTTTCATACTATTGATGTTAGGCTAAAAAGTCTGCAATTCCCAGGGATATATTTTGTGCCCTTTTTAAATATTGGTGCTACATTTGGCTTTTCTCCAATCAGCTGGTACCATTCCAGTCAGTAGACTGTCAGTAAAAATTAGGAACAATGGGTCTGGCAATTACTTAGTTCTGCAAGTACCCTCAGGTGCAAGCCATCTGGTCTCGATGATTTATTTATGTTAAGTTTCCCAAGTCTAATTCTAATTCTGTCCTCTGTTAGCCATGAGGGTGCATCCTGTGACGTGTCACAAAGATAAACATTGCAGTTTTGGTTACTAAAGACCCCCCCCCGATTCCCTCGTGAAGACTGAGGAGAAGAATAAATACAATACCTTCGCGATCTCCCCATCCTTTTGTAACCAGATGTCCTTCCTCATTCTTTATGGGGCTAATATGCCTGGGTTTGAAGGAGGAGTCGGGAGGTATTTAAACCCGCCCTCCATCCTCCTTCTGGGCTTCGGTTTTCTTGTGTGTGGGGTTTCTGGGTATCGCACGTCACTTCCTGTTTCTGTCCAGAGCAATGGCGGCAGCTGCAGGTGTCCATTGTGCTCTCCTTTAGGATTCCCAGTGGACCGGACTGTCTGCACCCCATCCTCCTCTGTCAGCTGAGCGCCGCTCACCCCAACCGCCCCCCCCGCTTCTCCCGATGCTTGCAGGGGGGTGTAGGTCTGTAGTTGTGGCAGGCACCATTGGGGGGGCTGTCCACCATGTCAGCCAGGCACTTGTCAGCATAATAGGGGCCACCTGCCTCTCCACTCGGGCTGTGGGGGGTTCCTCCATCCTCCCTTCCGCTCCTCCGGGCATACTCTGTGAGAGGGGAGCCAGCCGTCCTCCCTCTCACTCCTCCGGGCACCCACGTCCACGTGGTGCAGGGCTCCATGGAGACCGCCCGCCTGTTCCTCCCGCCCCCCATTTGCTCCAATGACGTCACCCGCTCCACGGCTCCTCACGCCAGTCTAGTACCTCACATGGGGGATGTTTGTTGGGACAGGTGCGGTAGTTTTGTGGGCTTAGTCAGCATTAGAGGTCGCATCCCGGTGCAGGGGGGGGGGGGTCGGGTGTGTGGGCATGTGTGCTTTCCTTGTCCGCACTCTGCTTCCTCCTAGCTGTGTCATTAGCTGAGCGCTGATTGGCTGAAGGAGCATCTTTCCCAGCGCGGCCTGTCTCCTCCCCTGTGACACATGTCTCCCAGTGACAGCCCAGTGGGTGCTGAGGGCTCACCGTCAAAGTTTCTGAGTTTCTCCTGCTAGTTAAGGTTCTTCTGATGGTTAAGTTTCTCTTATGTTATGCGATTCATGTCATGCGATTCATGTTGGGCGAATACGTTTTTCATGCTAGTTATGTCCTCATGCAATATGTTCTTATGCTAGTAATGTCCTCATGCAATGTGTTTCTTATGCTAGTGATGTCCTCATGCGATTACGTTCGCATGCGATCACGGTCATCGTGTTACGTTTCTCATGCAATCACGGTTTTCATGGTGGTTCTCATGCGATTACGTTTCGCATGGTAGTTCTCATGTGATTGTTTCCCATGGTTTCTCATGCGATCATGTTCATGTGCGATCACGGTGTTACGTTATAATGCGATCATGTTCTCATGGTGTCTTCTCATGCGATTACATTTCCCATGGTATCATGTTTCCCGTGCGACTACGTTTCCCGTGCGACTACGTTTCCCGTGCGACTACGTTTCCCATGCGACTACGTTTCCCATTGTATGTTTCTGATTCGATTACGTTTTTCATGGTTTCTCATGCAATTGCGTTCTCATGGTTTCTCATGTGATTACGTTTCTCATGCGATTACGGCTCATGTGTTTTTTGTTACTGATGCAATTACGTTTCTCATGGTACCACGTTTCTCATGTGATTACATTTCTCATGGTTCTCAGGCGATCATGTTTTTCATGCGTTACGTTTCTCATGCGGTTACGTTCTCATGTGATTACGTTTTTCATACAATGACGTTTCTCAGGATGTCATGTTCTCATGCGATTACGTTTCTCATGGTTTTCTCGTGTGTTTTCATTTCTCATGTTAGTCATGTCCATGCGGTTAAGTTTCTCATGTGCACATTTCTCAAGCTAGTTACGGTTCCCAGGCGATCACGTTTCTCATGCTGGTCATGTTCCCTTGCGATTACGTTTCCCACGCTAGTCATGTTTTAGTGCGTTTGCACTTTCATGTGTCGCGTTTCTCATGCTATTTTACGTTGTTTAATGCAGTTATGTCTCATGTTTTTCGTTCCTCAGACAATTTTACGTTTCTACCGTGCGTTTTACGTTGCGTTTCTCATGCTATTCATGTTTTCTGGTATTTACGTTTCTCTTGCAGGTTTCAGTTGTGATGCAATTATTGGTTATTAATGTATGTATGTACGATTACGCTTCTCATACGATTACGCTTCTCACACGATTACGCTTCTCACACGATTACGCTTCTCACACGATTACGCTTCTCACACAATTACTCTTCTCACACAATTACGCTTTTCATACGTTTACGCTGCTCTGGGTATTATGTTCTCAAGTGTATTACGCTTCTCATGCTATTCGTGTTTCTCATGTTTTTTCGTTTCGCATACTATTCACGTTTCTCGTACTATTCACGTTTCTCGTACTATTTACTTCTCATGCTATTCGTGTGCTCGAGTGCTTATGTCTCTCATGCTACTTCACGTCGCTCATGCAACTTCAGGTCTATCATACAGGTTTCAGTCGTGATGGTTTCTAGTTGGTAGTTTTGATATCATCATTGTAGATTTATGCATCTCGACATACTATGACCTGACACGTCTTCAGGTTCATCGGGCCTGAGTGTACGTTTTTAATTTGCCTGCTACGCCTCAGGTTGCTCGGCCTTTGCAATTCATGGGTTTGTCACATTCTCAGTCCAACTGCATTAGTCCACACTTACCTACATTTTATTTTCATAGTCTGCGCATTCATGTTTGTTCATGGCCACTCTCCACTTACCTGTCACGTCTACAGGTACTGTCGGATTGAGATGTTCGTTTCTAATTGGCTTGTCCAGTGGCAAGTCCACTCATCCGCTTCTCACGGCTTTTATTACGTTCATACGTCACGTTATCTCACTACTTGCATCACTTGCCTGACACGTCTTCAGGTTCATAGGCTTGAGTGTTACGTTTTTAATTGGCCTGATTTGCCTCAGGTTGCTCAGCCTTGCTAGTTTGAGACTGACACATTTCAGTCTTCTGCTACATTTTCATCCCTGCTCTACGTTACTGCGTGTGTTAGTCACGGACACCTACATAGGTAGGGGTAAGGGAGGTAGAAATTTTTCCTTTTCCTAAGGTGAGTTGGGGGGCTCGTTGGTTATGTTGTTTTTAACGATGTTGTTCTTCTTTGCAGATTTCATGTCACGGGCAGCAGATATCGCAGAGTTTGCCGCCATCTGTCTTTCTCCGGTTACGAATTCTATGCATGGTAGCACGCTCTCCTTGAAACTCCCAATACGGCCTTCTTTTCTTTTTTTTTTTTACAGACGGAGCTTGATCTTCAAGTCCTGGATTCTTTTTCTCACTGGCATTCAGTTCCTACTTGCCTTTTTTTGCTTTCTTTTGCCACTTTCAGCTCAAACAGGTTTTCAAGCTGGGCCCAGGACAGTATGGGCACTAGACTTTTGCGGATGTACTCGGGGATAGGCCACTTTCTTTTCCCTAGTACTCCCTTCTCTGCTAGCACAGGGCATGACTCGTAGCCATTCCCTGCTGCTTAACCAGGGTAGAACTTCAATATCCTCTCCGGGCCGTGCTTGCAGTACAGGTGCAGTTTCTGCTGCCCTTCGTCAAGGGATCTGTATTCTCGTTGTTGAGGAGTTAGATTGGCGGTAGTCAGCTTTCTTTTCCGGACATATGTCAGCTCCACATGTCTGTCACAGGCATTCTTACGTTGGGGGCTTGTGGTTGCATACAGTTACTTTCATTTCAAATCTCTTGGCTAGCTCATCCTACTGTTTTATTTTTGCCCCCTTTTAGGCATACTGACCACGTGACCCTGGCACACCTCGGGTCACTTTCCCACCTCAGATCAATTTCCCTGTTTTCCCCTCAGACCTTTCCATAGCACGATCACCTGAGACTCCGAGTACAAGTGAAAGGTTGACTGCAGGTCAGCCTGGGTTTGTAGGAGGAGTTGGGAGGTATTTAAACCCGCCCTCCATCCGCCTTCTGGGCGTCGGTTTTCTTGTGTCCCCTTTTTTATTGCTATTTCTTCTTTTACTTCTACTTGGGTATGCCCCCTTTTAGGCATACTGACCACGTGACCCCGGCACACCTCAGGTCACTTTCCCTGTTTTCCCCTCAGACCTTTCCCTAGCACGATCACCTGAGACTCAGAGTACAAAAATAATTTCCTTATTGCATCCTTACATTTCTTGTTGCATTCTTTATAAAGTTTGAATGCTGATGATCCCTGAACCTTGTATTTTTTGAAGGCCTTCCCTTTTGCTTTTATATGCCTTTTTACATTGGAGTTAAACTCATGTTTGCGCTTTTAAATGTATTGCCCAATGGGATGCACTGGCTAATGCCCTTATTTAATATGCTCTTTAACCTCCCTGGCGGTCTTCACGTGTGTGGCACGGGGTGAGATTTTCAAGCTACGATCGGTAACCCCGTGCCACACTGGCGTTTATCTCGCTGGATGCAGAAAAAAGTTTTTTCTTACCTTTTCTCTGCGATCCAGCGATGAATCCCCGCAGTACTCGGCGGCCGGATGTCCGCCTGATTCTGTGTGTTCCGCCGATTCCCTTCCCTGCGAGCGTCGCGACGTAGGGGGGGGGACGGCGCCAAATTCAAAAATGTAAACAAACACTATACATACAGTACACTGTAATCTTATAGATTACAGTACTGTATGTAAAAAATACACACCCCCCATGTCCCTAGTGGTCTGCCCTGTACACTACATGTCATTTTATATAATAAAAACTGTTCTTTCTCCCTGCAAACTGTAGATTGCCCATAGCAACCAAAAGTGTCCCTTTATGGCAAAAATTGTATTAGAGCAGCTAAAAAACTGCGATAATAAATCAGAATCACTTGCAGAATTTAGCGATAGCGATTTATGGGGAAATTCGTCATAAAAAAAAAGACAGCAAAAATTCTGCAACTGAGCAAATTTCAGTGATTTTGATTTGATTACATTATTGAATAATTTTTACTATAGTTATATTATCATTTGTGATAATTTTTTATAATTATTTATTATATTATAATTTTTAATTAAAAAAAAAAAAAAATCATACCCGGGATGCCTATTAGACTCTTGTTTGGATAGATTTAAGTGAGTCATTTCTAAGAATTACAAGCCTACAGTATAAAACGCCAAATTCCCTTGCAAATAATGGTACCGCTTTTAGCACCTAAAATCTTAAAGAATCATACCGCCAGGGAGGTTAAGCGAACCCATCTCTCCTCTGTGTTCTTTTTTTCCTACGATTTTATCCCAATTATATCTATTTTATGGCTCTTTTTAAATGCAGTGTCTTTGTATTTCCCTTATGTTTCCTATTTGTGTGATTTATACTGAAGCCATTTGACTTGTGATCGCTGTTTCCTAAATTGCTTCATATTTCCACATCCGTGATCAGGTCTGTATTGTTGGTATTTGAAATATCTAGTAATGCTTTATTTCTAGTTGGAGCTCTACTCATAAGGATTCCACCTCCTCCCTTGCTCGCTTAATGATGTCATCTCTCACATTCACTTATATTCACTTCATTAATCTTGATATACAGGCATACCCCTCCCCTTTTTTACTTTCACTATACCTGCGATAAAGGGTATACCCTTGAATGGTTGCCAGCCAATCATGAGAGCTGTTGAACCAAGTCTCTGAAATTCCCATAAAATCCAAATCCTCCTCGTACAACGGTACCTCTAAGTTCACCCATCTTGTCCGCCAGGCTCCTGGCATTGGTAATTATGCCACATAATTTAGACAACACAGGTGGACTAATTTTACTAATTAGGTGACTTCTGAAGGCAATTGGTTCCACTAGATTTTAGTTGGGGGTATCGGAATATAGTAGGCTGAATACAAATGCACGCCACACTTTCCCAATATTTTTTTATTAAAAAAAATTGGAAAACTTTTATCATTTTCCTTCCACTTCAGAATTAGTTTCTCACAAAAGTAAGTACGCCCCTCACATTTCGGTATAAATGTTTTATTATATATTTTCATGTGACAACGCTGAAGAAATATTTCAAGGTTGTGTTAATTTCTGAATATTAAATGACACCACACACAAACACAGAAAGCAGAGGATTAAAGTAGAAACCTTTAAAACTAAAATCTGTAAATCTATAGGCATCCACAATCTAAAACGAATGTAATATACAGTATCTTACAAAAGTGAGTTCACCCCTCACATTTTTATAAATATTTTATTCTATCTTTTCATGTGACAACACTGAAGAAATTACACTTTACATTGTAGCAAAGTAATGAGTGTACAGCTTGTATACCAGTGTAAATTGTCCTCTCAAAAAAACTCAACACACAGCCATTAATGTCTAAACCGCTGTCAACAAAAGTGAGTACACCCCTAAGTTAAAATGTTCAAACTGGGCCCAAAGTGTCAATATTTTGTGTGTCCACCATTATTTTCCAGCGCTGCGTTAACCCTCTTGGGCATGGAGTTCATCAGAGCTTCACAGGGTGCCACTGAAGTCCTCTTCCACTCCTCCATGACGACATTACGGAGCTGGTGGCTGTTGGAGACCTTGAGTTCCTCCACGTTCCATTTGAGGATGCCCCACAGATGCTCAATAGGGTTTAGGTCTGGAGACTTGCTTGGCCAGTCCATCACCTTTTACCCTCGGCTTCTTTAGCAAGGCAGTGGTTTTCTTTGAGGTGTGTTTAAGGTTGTTATGTTGGAATACTGCCCTGCGGCCCAGTCTCCGAAGGGAGGGGCTCATACTCTGCTTCAGTATGTTTCTGTACATCTTGGCATTCATGGTTCCTTTAATGAAGTGTAGCTTCCCAGTGTTTTGGCAGTACTCATGCAGCCCTAGACCATAACGCTCCCACCACCATGCTTGACTGTAGGCAAGACACACTTGTCTTTTTACTGCTCACATAAAGATGGCCTAGGCTAGAAGAAGATTTCCAAGACCCTGAAACTGAGCTGCAGCACGGTGGCCTGTGTTTAAGGTTGTTATGTTGGAATACTGCCCTGCGGCCCAGTCTCCGAAGGGAGGGGCTCATACTCTGCTTCAGTATGTTTCTGTACATCTTGGCATTCATGGTTCCTTTAATGAAGTGTAGCTTCCCAGTGTTTTGGCAGTACTCATGCAGCCCTAGACCATAACGCTCCCACCACCATGCTTGACTGTAGGCAAGACACACTTGTCTTTTTACTGCTCACCTGGTTGCCACCACACACACTTGACACCATCTGAACCAAATACGTTTTCATCAGACCACAGGACAGTAATCTATGCCTTTAGACCCCATACACACTATTAGATTTTCTGCAGATTTTTGTCCTCGGATTTACCAAACCCAGGTAGTGCAAGGTCCTGCCTGATTGCATACAAATTGAAACTCTTCAGGTTTGACCACCATAGTATATAGTTTTGGTAAATCTGAAGACAAAAATCTGCAGAAATTGTGTATGGGGCTTTAGTCTGCTTCTTCAGCAAACTTTTTGCAGGCTTTCTTGTGCATCATCTTTTAGGAGAGGCTTCCTTCTGGGGCGACAGCCATGCAGACCAATTTGATGCAGTGTGCGGCATATGTCTATTTCCTCAGGTTACCCGCTTCAATCTGCCATAAAAACATCTGATGATGGCAGTTCATGACGGACAGTATTTACATTATATAAACTATACATGTTTTTCTTTTATTTAATTTGTACTGTAATATTTATATATCTTTGTAATAAATTTGTATCTTTTTTCAATTTTGGAATTTTTATTTTTTGCCTATACAATCCCAATCCTTTGAGGTTATTTCAATTGTTTAATATGTCTATTTCCCAAAGACAACCTCTAGATAGGACGCTGAGCACATGCACTCAACTCCTTTGGTCGACCATAGCGGGACCTGTCCTGTTAAATCGCTGTATGGTCTTGGCCACCGTGCTGCAGCTCAGTTTCAGGGTCTTGGAAATCTTCTTCTAGCCTAGGCCATCTTTATGTAGAGCATAATTCTTTTTTTCAGATCCTCCGCGTTCTTTGCCATGAAGTGCCATGTTAAACTTCCAGTGACCAGTATGAGAGAGTGAGAATGCCAAATTTAACACACCTGCTCCCCAAATTTAGACCTTAGACCCTGTAACACTAACACATGACTCCGGGGAGGGAAAATGGCTAATTAGGCCCAATTTGGACATTTTCACTTGGGAGTGTACTCACTTATATTGTGTTTTGTGTGTACTAAATTAAGTTTTAATGTATTTTTTTATTGAAAGTATAGATTTAATGCACAGCTGCCATGGGTTTGATGAAGAGTAGCAACTTTTTTTTATAAGTTCTCTGCTTTTAGAAAATATATAATATTTTGGGGGTTATAATTATTCCAAGGGCTCCTTTACAGTAGGGGGAGCGGAATGTTATACTTTCTGCTGATGCTATCAACATGTGTATACTTTGTGCTGTTTCCTTTGCAGCTATATGGGGAGCAGCGATAAAAACACTGCTCAACTGCATGGTTTTACCACCCCCCAGCCACTTGTGTTAAACAAGCCTTTAAAGTGTTACTAAACCCACAACAGTAAAATCAGTCTATGCAGAAATGCATGCTTGTTATACTCGCTGTGGAACCTAAGGGGTTAATCCTCCACATTGTGTAAAAATGCGGTTTGATCCTGTCTTGTCTTATCCTCCACTTTTTTCACTGTCCCCAATCCATCTCCTAATAGTACAGAGCTTTTGAAGTCACACTGCACATGCTCAGTTTGGTGTGTATTGTTGGAGTTATTTTTTTGGGGAGGGTGCATGTTATCAACACAGGGCCAATTGGCACTGTCCAGAGGGTCAGGGGTCCTACAGCCTCATAGGACAGTCTGCGGAGAATGAAAACTCCTACAAGCTTTAAGCAGTGACTGATAGAAGTCACAAAACTGATATATACTGCTGATGAGAAAAGGTATTTGGCAGTTTATAATTACTAAAATAATTGCATTTCCATGTTCTTTATGCTGTGGGAGACCAGATACAATGAATGCAGGGTCCTGGGTTTTGTAACACTTTATGGTCAAAATGCACAAAAAAGAAAATATGTACAAATTTGGTCTGGCAGCGAAAAGGTATAATTTATAATAATTTATCTGTGCAGGGGAGAGAATGGACCAGGTGGCTTTGTTGTTTTGAAGAGCTCCCGTAACCCATCCGTCTGCACTTTTATCTGGATCCTCAACACTGATTTGAAGGTGAGCTTACAGGAAAACAGGATGAATTGTTACTTGGCTGAATGAACAAATGTAATTTATGTTATTGGCTTTATTGACATTTTTACAGTCTTGTAAACTATATTCCTGAATCCCTCTAGAGGAGGGAGAAACTCCCTGCATGTTATTATAATCTTAAAACAAGTGACTCAAGCTTGGTTCCTACTGGTTACCCTCTGTACTTTCTTGTTTTCACAAACTGCAATAGATGTCAGTTGCAACAAATGCATCATTGCAAAACATAATATGCTGTCTTGAAAACATAATTTAGTAAAACTATGCATCAACCAACATTGAAGGAACATGTCCCGAGAAAAACATGTTGACTTGTTGCTTGAATACTTTAAATTAGTGCCGGTTCACACTACCGCGACTTGGGATCCGACTTGTATTGCCCCAAGTTGCACGGCATAAGAAATTCCAACAAAGTAAATGAGAGCCGTCTTAATGTACACTACTGAAGTCGCTCCGACTCCAGAAAAGGTTCCTGTACTACTTCAAGGTTACTTCTAGGCAACTTGTAGCCAAGTTGTACCCATTGATTTCAATGGAAGTTGTCTCCAAAGTCGGATCACTGTCTTAACTGAAGCAACTTTACAGGAAAATAAATGAGTTTACTCAGGCAAACCCCTCCCTCCCACAGAGCTGATTATTATGTGATTGGCCACAGCCAAAGTCGCCTGTCCTGGAGGCAACTTTAAGTTGCCTTGCAAAGTCACGCTGCAAGTCGGTTTGCCCCTGTATGAACCGGCACTTACTGACACAGAAAAAGTATACAGATACAAAATTAAAGGAGTTGTAAATAAATAAAACATTTATGCTGAAATGACTCTTTACAGGGTATAGAGACATAATAGTTAACTATGTTAACCTTTTAAAAAGGATTAAAAATAGATAAAAATCAATCATATAATGTACCTGTAGTTTCTAGTTTTGTTTTTGCATGTTGTTTCCTGCCTCTCTGCTGTACAGAGCATACAGAGCCACAGAGCCATACAGGGCAGTGATGGTTTGGAAAATGAAACTGATCCAAAGGTGGGGAGGTGCTGTAGGGTTTTAGACACACGGTAATCACACCTCCTTGAAGTCTGTATACTGTGCAGAGCGAGCATGACGCACTGCTGTAGTCCCGAGGATGGGGGAGAGCACGTTGGTGACCACAGATGGAAAGCTCCCATCACTGTGGTTATCAGGAAACAGACAAACAGGAAGTGTGGAGATCAGAGAAGAATTACAGCAACTTGAGAGCAAAAACGAACAATGAGGACATGAAAACTGCACTGCATTAAGGTAAAGGAAGCTATTAAGATTTAAAAAAAAAAATCATTTACAAACCCTTTAAGACTTTTTCCATATTTTTTTTTCCAGTCTGCAAGTTTTATTACTTTAACTCCTTAAGGACCGCCTCCTGCACATATACGTCGGCAGAATGGCACGGCTGGGCACATCCACATATATTTACGTCTGTTCCAGTACCCAGCCGTGGGTCACAGGCGCGCGCCCGCGGCACGCTCCCGTGACCCCGGTCCGAAGCTCCGGAACCGCGGGACTCGTGGACCCGATCGCCGCAATCGGTCCCCGGAGCTGAAGAACGGGGAGAGCCGTGTGTAAACACGGCTTCCCCGTGCTTCACTGTGGCCGCAGCATCAATCGCGTCATCCCTGTTATAAAGAGATGCAGTAAATTTAACAATGTGTGCTTAGTATCACTTTTAATATTTATTTTTCATGCAGGGTCGGCTACCTCGCTACCTCATTAACCAAAGCCTGGCTGCTACCATGTTTGAGTTCTGCAGCCATTTGCGCAAGAGAGTCAGTGAAGTTTACAGTGGGCCAGTATAGAATCGCTTCCAAAAAGAAGACTGAATCTGCGCTGCCTCCCATCTGCTTGATGAAGCACTGACAGCAGCTGCTATTTGCACGCTAATCTTTTGTTATAATTAACAGGATGAAGGACTGTCCCATCCAGCATACTAGTATCCCCTGTGTCTTCTGAAATCTTATGCTCGCCTTTCCAGTGCATGTCATCACTAGAAGAAAGAGTTTGGTTTCCAATGTCCATTAAGGCATCTTTGGGGAATTTTCAATGTACCATATTGAACTGGTGAAGTTGGGGTGCTGATGGTTGACGCACCTGTTCCTGAAATGTTGGTCGCTGTATTCTTGGAAAAGACCTCCATAATCAGGTGCACTGAGCCAGTAATCAAATCAAATTTTGTGTTTTCCTTTTTAACTGACTGACAAGGCTTCCTGCTTGAGAATGTTTACCCCATGCTGGGCATGGAGGTTTAACATTTCAGAAGAATTTTTAATGGTTTGCAGAGGTCCAGTTTACAAGTGACTATGCTCACAATACATTTCTAACCATCTTTCAGCTGTAATGTTTGAGGAGGTGGACACTTTGGACAGTAGAGTGGATGCACTGATTATTGGGGAGAAGATATCCATTTATTCACAAGTCTGTTTTTTTTTTTTAACGCCTCCTTTTCCAAAAAATACAGATACCCAGGCGTTAACATAAACACGTCTTAACATTGTATTTTGCTAGAAGCACAGAAGTTATTGATCACACTTGATTTTTATTTTTTTTATGTGAAAACCAGTCAGTGCCTACCACTCAGATGTAAGTGATTAATGCAACGGATAACTATTTATTCCAGAGGTGAATTTGCCGTGGGACTTCACGACTTCCACTACACATTTTTGTACCAGTATAGCAAAAATAATAGATAAGGCATTTGAGTGAAATAGCCACTTTTGTAAATAACAATCTGTTATTTCATGAGTGTTACTCTTTCGTAAAGTCTGCTGTGCCAAAAGGAAATGTTCAATTTTGCTTTCTGCTTTGTAGAATTTATAGGCACGCAGAATGCTGTAATAATGTGAACATTCCTATGTCGATTACGGTTTGCAGAAAACAATGGCTGTTGGCCAAATTTGACCAGATCCTACGTGGCACAAAACAGTACATTAAAAGCCCATATAGGCATAGTGAATGTTATTTACAAAGTCTGTTATTTCCCTGCCTTATGTCACAATAAGAGCTCTGTCAGAAAAATGTTGTTTCTTTGAATGATTATAATTGGGAACATCTCTTGTAATGAGGAGATGATAGCAGCATAGAATCTTAATTATGGACCTCCTGGGCTAGCATGAAGCAATCATGCTTCGTGTCTTGGTTTTTGGGGTCCACTTTAGTGGCATAACAGGTTGTACAGGCAGTATAAGTTGATTATGGTACACTTGATTCTGAATTCATAGGCTCAATTCATAAAGCCAACACACAAAGATAATGATTATATATATATATATATATATATATATATATATATATATATATATATATATATTCGCTATTTTTTTTAAATGACTGTTTAAAAAAGTACAATGAAATTTTAAAATTCCAGTCATATGGCTAAAATAAAGATACTTCTTCTTGTGTTGTTGCTTTGTGAAGTAAACCTATGATCTCTAATGAAATCGGATCTGCTGATTCATTCACTCATGTTTGATACCAACCTTCTTGTGTTGTATTGTTGTACTACAGCTTCCACCATACTCAACATCTAATATTGTAGGTCATAGGAAGGTTATTAGAGCCTGTGTTACATTAGCCACTCGCAGGTGGTAAAGGATTTTATGCAAATCATTCCCTGATGTGAAATCTGCCATTATTGGAAAACTTTACTGATCAATGTCATGTTTGTTTTTTGATTTATAAGATGCATATTGGATGTGTTTGTTTCTTTTCTAACAAATACTGATTCATACTTTAACAATCTTTTTTGAAAAAAAATCTTGATCAAAATTAAATTCTGTTGTTTTGTTTTTTTTGTTGGAGAACCAAAAGTAATTGGAACTTTTAATTTTGAATATACACTGGTTCATCATATATGTTTTAGGTGTTATGTTTAGGGAAAAATAAGCTATTTTAATGGTATAGTACAGGACTGGATACTCATAGTACCTTCATGTGACTGGACACTGCATAAAATGTATATGTTTAGGTAAAAATTGTAGGTGGTGGGTATGAGGCAATAGGACCAGCTACTCACCCGTCCTTCTGATTCCCCCCCCAAATATTTCAAGGTTGTGTTAATTTCTGAATATAAAATGACACACACACAGCAGAGGATTAAAGTAGAAACCTTTAAAACTAAAATCTATAGGCATCGACAATCTAAGACTAAAGTAATATACAGGGAGTGCAGAATTATTAGGCAAGTTGTATTTTTGAGGATTAATTGTATTATTGAACAACAACCATGTTCTCAATGAACCCAAAAAACTCATGATTATCAAAGCTGAATATTTTTGGAAGTAGTTTTTAGTTTGTTTTTAGTTTTAGCTATTTTAGGGGGATATCTGTGTGTGCAGGTGACTATTACTGTGCATAATTATTAGGCAACTTAACAAAAAACAAATATATACCCATTTCAATTATTTATTTTTACCAGTGAAACCAATATAACATCTCAACATTCACAAATATACATTTCTGACATTCAAAAACAAAACAAAAACAAATCAGTGACCAATATAGCCACCTTTCTTTGCAAGGACACTCATGCAGCCTGCCATCCATGGATTCTGTCAGTGTTTTGATCTGTTCACCATCAACATTGCGTGCAGCAGCAACCACAGCCTCCCAGACACTGTTCAGAGAGGTGTACTCTTTTCCCTCCTTGTAAATCTCACATTTGATGATGGACCACAGGTTCTCAATGGGGTTCAGATCAGGTGAACAAGGAGGCCATGTCATTAGTTTTTCTTCTTTTATACCCTTTCTTGCCAGCCACGCTGTGGAGTACTTGGACGCGTGTGATGGAGCATTGTCCTGCATGAAAATCATGTTTTTCTTGAAGGATGCAGACTTCTTCCTGTACCACTGCTTGAAGAAGGTGTCTTCCAGAAACTGGCAGTAGGACTGGGAGTTGAGCTTGACTCCATCCTCAACCCGAAAAAGGCCCCACAAGCTCATCTTTGATGATACCAGCCCAAACCAGTACTCCACCTCCACCTTGCTGGCGTCTAAGTCGGACTGGAGCTCTCTGCCCTTTACCAATCCAGCCACGGGCCCATCCATCTGGCCCATCAAGACTCCCTCTCATTTCATCAGTCCATAAAACCTTAGAAAAATCAGTCTTGAGATATTTCTTGGCCCAATCTTGACGTTTCAGCTTGTGTGTCTTGTTCAGTGGTGGTCGTCTTTCAGCTTTTCTTACCTTGGCCATGTCTCTGAGTATTGCGCACCTTGTGCTTTTGGGCACTCCAGTGATGTTGCAGCTCTGAAATATGGCCAAACTGGTGGCAAGTGGCATCTTGGCAGCTGCACGCTTGACTTTTCTCAGTTCATGGGCAGTTATTTTGCGCCTTGGTTTTTCCACACGCTTCTTGCGACCCGGTTGACTATTTTGAATGAAACGCTTGATTGTTCGATGATCACGCTTCAGAAGCTTTGCAATTTTAAGAGTGCTGCATCCCTCTGCAAGATATCTCACTATTTTTGACTTTTCTGAGCCTGTCAAGTCCTTCTTTTGATCCATTTTGCCAAAGGAAAGGAAGTTGCCCAATAATTATGCACACCTGATATAGGGTGTTGATGTCATTAGACCACACCCCTTCTCATTACAGAGATGCACATCACCTAATATGCTTAATTGGTAGTAGGCTTTCGAGCCTATACAGCTTGGAGTAAGACAACATGCATAAAGAGGATGATGTGGTCAAAATACTCATTTGCCTAATAATTCTGCACTCCCAGTACAGTATCTTACAAAAGTGAGTACACCCCTCACATTTTTGTAAATATTTTATTCTATCTTTTCATGTGACAACACTGAAAAAATAACACTTTGCTACAATCTAAAGTAGTGAGTGTACAGCTTGTATAACAGTGTACATTTGCTGGCCCCTCAAAATAACTCGACACACAGCCATTAATGTCTAAGCCACTGGCAACAAAAAAGTACACCCATAGGTAGAAATGTCCAAATTTTCCAGCACTGCCTTAACTCCTCTTGGGCATGGAGCTTCACAGGTTGCCACTGGCGTACTCTTTCACTACTCCATGATGACATCACGGAGCAGGTGGATGTCAGAGACCTTGCGCTCCTCTACCCTTAGTTTTTATGGATGCCCCACAGTTTTTAGGTCTGGAGACGTGCTTGGCCAATCCATCACCTTTACCCTCGGCTTTTTTAGCAAGGCAGTATTCATCTTGGAGGTTTGTTTGGGTTCATTATCATGTTGGAATACTGCCCTGCGGCCCAGTCTCCAAAAGGAGACTGGGCCCCTTTAACCTCTGCAGCAATGCTGGCAGCACTCATATGACTTTCCCAAAGACCACCTCTGGATATGACGCTGAGCACGTGCACTCAAACTTCTTTGGTCAACAGTGGCAAGGCCTGTTCTGGGTGGAACCTGTATGATCTTGGCTACCCTGCTGCAGCTCAGTTTGAGTCTTGGCAATCTTCTTATAGCCTAGGCCATCTTTATGCAGAGCAACAACGGTTTAGACATAAATGGCTGTGGGTTAAGTTATTTTGAGTGGACAGCAAATTTACACTGTTATACAAGCTGTACACTCACTACTTTACACACACAGTGGGGAAAATGATAATTTGATCCCCATTTACAAAGAAATTATAATTGAATTGTTATCATGGGTGTAATTTAAATGATAGAGACTGAATATTAACCATAGATCCAGGAGATGATCGATCCTAATTAGTGATATTGGCGTTCCTCCAAGGTTTAAGGGAGTTGTAAAAAAAAAAAAAAAAAATTGTTGCTGAAATGACTGTTTACAGGGTATAGAGACATAAAAGTTAACTGATTTCTTTTAAAAATGATTAAAAATAGATAAAAATCAGTCATATAATGTACCTGTAGGTTCTAGTTTTGTTTCCTACTTCTCTGCTGTGCAGAGTCACAGAGCCAATACAGGGCAGTGATGGTTTGGAAAATGAAACTGATTGGTGCTGTGGGCTTTTAGACACACAGTTATCGCACCTCCTTGATTAGTGACCACAAAGAGAAAGCTCCTAGTACTATAGTTATCAGGAAACGGACAACCAGGAAGTGTGGAGATCAGAGAAGAATTACAGCAACTTGAGAGCAAAAATGAACAATAAGGACATGTAAACAGGTAAAGGAAGCTATTAAGATAAAGGGTTTGTAAAGGAATTTTTTTTTTTATTTAAAAGAGAAGGGTGCCCATAGCGTGATATCGCTTAAAAAAATATTTATCTTAATAAAACGGTGTTGAGATATACTCGCATTTGATTAGACAAATACAGACATAAATTGCTGGCACTAGCGCAGAGGGAAAGGCTATCTGCAGCCTCAAGTGACGTTAAGATGTTCTGTAGCCCCTCCCAACGCTCCAGATAACGTTTAGAGTGACGAAACATGTAGGGCAGGACTACAGAATGTCTTAGTCACTTCCAGGTGAGATACGCCAATATCACTAATAAGAATCGATCATCGAGCACTCTGGGCAGTGCTACACAGTGGCAAATACTGTGGCTGCATAGCACCCCAGGTGGGGTAAGAAGCATCCGGTGAGTGCGTTCAAAATAAGAGCACGGATTAATCACCTGCACTGCAAGCACTTTTGAGATGAGAAGAAATATCAGTTTTATTTGTGGATAAAAAGCACAGGACACTTTATTTAAGAGCACAAACATTTTTTACTTTGCATAATAGGTTTTGTTCACGGACCTTATTTATATTTACGTTGTGGTTGTTAAATTCATATTATCCTATACAGCTAATGTTTGACACTCTTTCTGTTTCTGTTTGCCTGCTGTATCAAGGGGCGCAGTACAACTGGCGATATAAGGACATGACGTTATAGAGACAGCCGCACAGATCCCTTTCTTTTTCCCCCTGAATGGTGTACAACTCTGTAGGCAAAATCTCTTTAAGAATAATTGACGCCCAGATACACTAGCTTGCTGATCTTAAAAGGCTCTCAATGTGTGCTCAATGTGTGCTACTGATTGCTGCTGATTTCTACTGATTGTTACTAACTGTCAACCATCATTGGTCGCCATTAACCTCTATATATATCCTTGGCTACTTCAGCTATCTCTGCTACTAACCAGTATATGACCATTATATGTTCTTTTGAGGACTGCCTGCTTGCTGTTTTTTTCTTTTTTTCTTTCCCTTTTTTAAAAAGTTCTCCTAAACTACCACTATTTGAGCGCTATTAAGTGATAGCAACAGTTGAGGTTGAGGATATAAAATGGCGGCAGCGGTAACAAAAAAAGGGCACATGGCGAGTGGGGGGCCTCAAACAACAAGGTCAAAAGAATAAGCGACTCAGGCTGCGGCGGCAGCCAAGTTGGAGCAGTACTCGCATACCTCCACTAGCTCTCCGGGTAAAGGGGCCCAGAGCCATCAAGCACAGGTCGAGAACCAAGCGGGTATACCAGCGGATAGGAAAAGCCAGGGCCAGGGAGCCGCGGGCCCCAAGTTCACAAACAAAAACCCTGTGGGAGATCCTCCAGGGGGGGCGCCTGCAACTACAAACGCAAATGCAAAAACAACTACGGAAGCCCTCGCGGTGGAAGGCGCTATGGGCAGGGGGGAGCCCTCTTTGAAAAAAGTATTACTAGCTATAAATGACTGCAGGGGGAGAGAAGGGGGAGATTCTTTATAAAGGGTCACGAATCTCTCTGTATCCAGACTTCTCCCCTGTATTAAGTAAACGCAGAGCGGAATTCACGTCTATCAAACGTAGTTTTAAAAAAAAAAAAAAAAAATTACATACGCATTATTGTACCCAGCACGATTGCGGATAACAACTCCAAAAGGGCCTCAGTTTTTTTATTCTCCAGGAAAAGCAGCTCAATGGCTGGAAGAGAATAAATCGCATCTAGAACATGCTGATTGACTGAATACTGATGGAGAAGAAAGGATTAAATAGGGGGTTAAACCCCAATAAGAGGTTCTTGGGCTTTTTGCCCACACCCCTCGGTTACTGAGAGGAGGAATTTTTTGTCTCTTTACCTTTTTACTTTTACCCTTTGGGGGGTGGAGGTTTTCCTCCCTTTTTTTTTTTTTTTGCCCCCCCCTCTTATATGTTTTTGTTTTTTTAAAGTTT
Organism: Rana kukunoris; assembly: GCA_029574335.1. Classification (NCBI taxonomy): domain Eukaryota; kingdom Metazoa; phylum Chordata; class Amphibia; order Anura; family Ranidae; genus Rana; species Rana kukunoris. The sequence goes on from CM056060.1 coordinate 69,502,677, forward strand.
TTTTTTTTTTTTCGTTTCTAGAGGGGGTAGGGGCTTTAGGGCTTTATGTTTTTAAATTAAGGGCACAAAGGTATGGGAAGTTGCAATACGGGATACTACAAATTGATCACATTATTTTGGGGGTGGGAGGGCTTTCCCTCCTAAACCCCCCCTCCCTTTTTTTTTTAGAGGGGGGGGGAGCTTTCAATCTTAAAACACATTAAAATGAATAAATATACAAAGGGATGTAAAGATGAATTATATGAATCACAAGTCGTTAGAATGTAGGCACTGTTTAGATATGGGGGGCCATACCCCTGAAAAATATATGCTTTTGGAAGGGAGGGGGATACGGTGGGGGGGGACACATGAGATTTCAGGTGGGAATGATTGTTGTAGGGAATGTAAGGGTGGGATGGCAGAGTGTGGTCACAAGAATAGCCCTTGGGGAGGGCCTAGATAGGCAAGGGAAGAGGGGGGGGGGAGCCCAGCAGGGGAGGGGGGAGGTGTAGGGTAGGGATCAGGGAACTCATACATTGTTGGTCAATGGAGTTGTTGCTGTCAGAGGAGGGAAAGGAAGAGGTGTTAGGAGGATGGGTACATTTTGAGCCAGGTGATTACCCATCGAGGAGCGAAATGAATATAGACCCCTTTTGGAGGATTAGATCTGAGCATTCAACTGTTGCAACCATACTTTTAGATGCAGGATAAGACTCTGACTATTGCCTCCTGGAATGTGCGAGGTATGGGGGATCCAATTAAGAGGATATCAGTTATGTCACTTTTGGACGATGGCAAGCCAGCAATTCTGTGCCTACAAAAGACACACCTGACTAGGGGCACAGTTGCCCAGTTAAATAGTCGGAAGTTCCAGTTCCAGTATCACTCAGTCCACTCCTCCTACTCAAGGGGGGGTAAGCATCCTGGTGGGGCGGGGAGTAATGTTCTCCAGCACAGAGTCTTGTATAGACGACCAGGGACGGTATATTTTCCTTTCTTGTCGAATAGCGAACAGACCATGTGTCCTGGCTAACATTTACATCCCCCCCCCCCCCGTTTAAACCTGAGGTCTTACATAAACTTTTTGAGTTTATGCTGGATAAAATAGGAGTTCCAGTAATCGCGGTGGGTGAGTATAATGAGGTATTGGATAGAAACCTGGATAGATTCCCTCCTGGGAGCAAAACCAGCTCATCTAGCGAGGGTCGACTTGCACGACTCCTAGAGGAAATGGGGATTAGAGAAATATGGCGAATCTATTACCCTTAGACGCGCCAATATTCCTGCCACTCAAGCTCACATCGGACGCTCTCTAGAATCGATATGGCCCTTGCTAACGAGGAAGCACTACCTCTGGTTAATGGGATAGAGTATGGCCCCAGAGGGGTGTCAGACCACTCCCCATTGCTGTTGACGGTCAGGACTGGGCTCGGGTCGCCCCGTAGTGAATGGAAATTCAACCCGGGCTGGCTCGAGCTGATTGGTGATGCGGGGAACTTGGTCTGCAAAATAAAATAATATGCACAACTTAATACGGGTTCGGCACCGACGGGGGTGGTCTGGGACTCCTTGAAGGCCTTCCTAAGAGGACTTTTGATACAGCAGGTAGCAAGAGGGAAAAGAGAAGCCAGAGAAAAAGAGGGTAAACTCGGCTTTGAGGTGACAAAAGCTGAGCAAAGATTCATTAAGGAGCCCACCTTGAGTAGCCAGCAAGAATGGGAGGAGAAGCAGGCAGAGTACAGAACGGCTATTACAAGAAGGGCTGAGAACAAGCAAATACTCCAGAAGCAATGCCAGTTTGGTGAGGGGGAGAAAGTAGGACGCATATTGGCCTTGCTGAGTAGAACCAACTCCCCCCCATCAAATGTCCCAGCAATAAGGACGCCTGTGGGAGAAATCGTCACAGAAGGCCAAGCGGTGACACAAACGTTTAGTGACTATTATAGGGTGTTGTATAAATCCATAAAGGGGGCAGGACAAGAAGCTATGGGAGCCTTTTTCCAGGCAATCTCAGTCCCTACTTTGACACCAAAGGAGAAACAGGAATTAGAGGCACCAATCACCTTAGAGGAAATAAAACAAGCAGTGGCAGGAATGCCCAACCAAAAGTCTCCAGGCCCAGACGGGCTCCCAATAGAGGTATATAAACGGTACGGTGAGGCATTACTCCCGGAACTTCTGAAAACATTGGAGGGGGCAGTGAAGGAGGGGATACTCCCTTCCTCAATGTCGGAGGCAACCATTATAGTTATACACAAGGAGGGAAAAGATCCACTAGGTCCCTCATCCTACCGTCCAATCTCCCTACTGTGCACCGATGTAAAGATCCTCGCCAAGGTACTCGCCATAAATAAGTATATTAACCATTTAATTCATCCAAACCAGACTGGCTTTATACCAGGTAGGGCAACTAGCACAAATATCAGAAGACTTTTCCTAAATATACAAACTCCATCAGATAATGAGGGGACTAGTGCGGTGTTATCTCTTGATGCTGCAAAAGCCTTCGATAGCTTGGAATGGCCATACCTGTGGAGAGTGCTTGAGGTTTTTGGCTTTGGATCCCATTTCAGTGGTTGGGTTAAACTACTGTATAGCGAACCCAGGGCTAAAACTAGAATCAACAACGAGCTCTCAGAGGTGTTCCAATTGGAGAGAGGAACAAGACAGGGCTGCCCCCTGTCCCCCCTTATGTTCACCCTCGCTATGGAGCCCTTGGCAATCATGGCCAGATCGAGGACGGATGTCAGAGGGTTCAGGAGACAGGAGGGAGAAGACAGAATTGCATTATTTGCGGACGATGTTCTTTTTTTTTTAGGAGATGTCGGGACCTCACTGGGAAACGTAGTAAAAATGGTTGGGGAATTTGGACAGTTCTCGGGTCTGGCCATTAACTGGGACAAATCCGCTCTGTTACCAATGGAACCACTCAATGTCCAGTCAATACCAGAAGTGCCCCAATTGAGTGTGGTCACCAGATTGAAATATTTAGGGATCTGGGTTACTAAAGACGTCACCCAGTATGCTAACATTAATATCGCTCCGCTTTTACTTAAGTTAAAACAAAAGAACGACATATGGAAGCGTCTCCCGCTCTCGGTAGCAGGACGCTGCAATCTTATTAAAATGGTATGGCAGCCACAGTTGTTATATTTGTTACACAACTCTCCGATCTGGCTAGGGCAGGTTTGGTTCAAGAAAATAGAGACGTTATTCAGAGAGTTAATATGGAGGGGGGGCCAAGCGAGGATTAGCTTGCAAACACTACAACTTTCTGTAAAAGAGGGGGGACTGGCGGTTCCACACCCAAGACTATACTTTGTAGCATCTCAGCTGCAACACATGGGGGGTTGTGGAACCACAGTCCAAGAGTGTCCCAATAGTCGACTGTTGTTAGCTGGGAATCCGCATAAGTTACTGGTGGAAGCCTTAGAGGCGGACTTCTTCGCCTATAAATCTCCTACTATAAAACTAGTCAGGAAAATATGGCAGATAACAAAGTAATTTCTGGGGTACACCGGGGTAACGGAATTCTCCCCCATATGGAGTAACAATAATATACAGGAAGTAATGAGCATAGAGAAACCGGAGTAGTGGGAGAGACAGGGCATAAACCGCTTAATACATTTGTTCAAGGGAGAAACCATGAAATCATTTGTGGAAGTGGCAAGGGAATATAATATATCTAACAAGTCGTTTTATACGTACCTTCAGATTCGCCATGCCATTCAAACACAATTTAGATCACAAACTGTTACATGGGTTAAGATACCTGCCCTTATCAAAGTAATTAAGCCCAACACTTCCAAAGGATTAATTTCATTAATGTACACTACCCTAGGGACCAGAGCAATAAGCAGAGCGGTCCCCGTTGAGTAGAGAGGGATGGGAAGGCGATTTGGGGGAAGTGACCCCTGAACAGTGGGACAAAATACTGCAACAAGGAGTATTGGTGTCGATGGCTCCATCGCAAAGATTGTCCCACTTGTTCTTATTGCACAGAGTATACTACACTCCCCAAAAGATGTTTAAACTAGGATGGAGGCAAAATAATGAATGCCCAAGATGCAAAGGCAAGGGGGATCTTATCCATATGATGTGGAAGTGCCCTAAGCTTTATTGCTACTTTGCAGAGATAATTGTGAGGATCAACAAGGCTTTTGGATCTTCTCTTGCACCAGAAGCCTTGACTTGCCTACTAGGCTGCATGGAGGACACTAGTGTCCTGCCCGGCAGCCGGGAAGCAATATTGAGATGTCTCTTCCAGGCCCGCAAAATAAATCGCCCAAAAATGGCAGGCCCCCGCCCCGCCGTCCATAGAAAACTGGACGGCTACCATAAACCAAACCATTTCCAGTGAAAGAGTGTGTTTCACTAGACAAGGGAACTATGGTAAATTTGTGAAACTGTGGGGACCATGGTTAAGAGCAGCGGGAGCTCCCCCGTAGAGAGAACCAACAATGAAATCCAGACCGGTTCAACAGGAACTAACCCTTACTGGGCAGGGTCCCTCTGTCTGACTAACCCCTTACAGAAGGTCTACGGGTGAGATCGTTACTCAACTTCCAATCCACCGGTAGCCTCCTTTAGCCAATAACTTAAGCTAGTATGGTGTACCTCATCTGCAACCCAGAACTCCTCCGATAAGACATCGCAACAAGAATGCGTTCTCGGGGGAGGGGGGGGTATAAGGGGGAAGACATAAGGGGGTACAAGAGGAAGTAGATACTCCCCAGTGTCTTTCTATAATAGCATATCGACGGGGCTGTTTCCTAATCATGTTAGTTGGGAGTATGTAAATTTTGTATTTATGGATGTGTATCTGTCTAATGTTGAACCCAAAGAAATCAATAAAAAAACAATGTTTATAAGGTTAGAAACCTTTAAAACTAAAATCTATAGGCATTGACAATCTAAGACTAAAGTAATATACAGTATCTTACAAAAGTGAGTACACCCCTCACATTTTTGTAAATATTTTATTCTATCTTTTCATGTGACAACACTGAAAAAATAACACTTTGCTACAATCTAAAGTAGTGAGTGTACAGCTTGTATAACAGTGTACATTTGCTGGTCCCTCAAAATAACTCGACACACAGCCATTAATGTCTAAGCCGCTGGCAACAAAAAAAGTACACCCATAGGTAGAAATGTCCAAATTTTCCAGCACTGCCTTAACTCCTCTTGGGCATGGAGCTTCACAGGTTGCCACTGGCGTACTCTTTCACTACTCCATGACGACATCACGGAGCAGGTGGATGTCAGAGACCTTGCGCTCCTCCAAACTTAGTTTTTATGGATGCACCAGAGGGTTTGTATTCATCTTGGAGGTTTGTTTGGGTTCATTATCATGTTGGAATACTGCCCTGCGGCCCAGTCTTCAAAAGGAGACTGGGCCCCTTTAACCTCTGCAGCAATGCTGGCAGCACTCGTATGACTTTCCCAAAGACCACCTCTGGATATGACGCTGAGCACGTGCACTCAAACTTCTTTGGTCAACAGTGGCAAGGCCTGTTCTGGGTGGAACCTGTATGATCTTGGCTACCCTGCTGCAGCTCAGTTTGAGTCTTGGCAATCTTCTTATAGCCTAGGCCATCTTTATGCAGAGCAACAACGGTTTAGACATAAATGGCTGTGGGTTAAGTTATTTTGAGTGGACAGCAAATTTACACTGTTAGGCGGCGTACACACGACCGAAGTTCACGCTGGAAACCAGCGAGAACCTCGCTGGAAGCTGCATTCCAGCGAGGACCTCGGCCGTGTGTACACAGAGCGCTCGCCCCACCCGTCGGGAATCCCATCGAGCGAAAAGAGAGCACGCTCTCTTTTTGCTCGACGGCCCGCCTGGATGAATGGCTGGTTGCCATTCCCGATGGGCGGGTCGCCGATTTCGACGGCCGGCAGAGAACCTCGACGGGCGGAACGATGTGTTCTGCCCGTCGAGGTTCTCTGCCGTGTGTACGCGGCTTTATACAAGCTGTACACTCACTACTTTACACACACAGTGGGGAAAATGATAATTTGATCCCCATTTACAAAGAAATTATAATTGAATTGTTATCATGGGTGTAATTTAAATGATAGAGACTGAATATTAACCATAGATCCAGGAGATGATCGATCCTAATTAGTGATATTGGCGTTCCTCCAAGGTTTAAGGGAGTTGTAAAAAAAAAAAAAAATTGTTGCTGAAATGACTGTTTACAGGGTATAGAGACATAAAAGTTAACTGTTTCTTTTAAAAATGATTAAAAATAGATAAAAATCAGTCATATAATGTACCTGTAGGTTCTAGTTTTGATTCCTACTTCTCTGCTGTACAGAGCCACAGAGCCAATACAGGGCAGTGATGGTTTGGAAAATGAAACTGATTGGTGCTGTGGGCTTTTAGACACACAGTTATCGCACCTCCTTGATTATTGTTTATTTATTATTATTGTTTATTGTTTGTTTCTTATACAAGGCGCATAGTTCACAAAACATGTTTTCATCGATGCGCCTGCTTCCCATCCAGTCACGTTTAGTGACCACAGAGAGAAAGCTCCTAGTACTATAGTTATCAGGAAACGGACAACCAGGAAGTGTGGAGATCAAAAGGAGGATTACAGCAACTTGAGAGCAAAAATGAACAATAAGGACATGAAAACAGGTAAAGGAAGCTATTAAGATAAAGGGTTTGTAAAGGAATTTTTTTTTTATTTAAAAGAGAAGGGTGCCCATAGCGTGATATCGCTTAAAAAAATATTTATTTTAATAAAACGGTGTTGAGATATACTCGCATTTGATTAGACAAATACAGACATAAATTGCTGGCACTAGCGCAGAGGGAAAGGCTATCTGCAGCCTCAAGTGACGTTAAGATGTTCTGTAGCCCCTCCCAACGCTCCAGATAACGTTTAGAGTGACGAAACATGTAGGGCAGGACTACAGAATGTCTTAAAGTCACTTCCAGGTGAGATACGCCAATATCACTAATAAGAATCGATCATCGAGCACTCTGGGCAGTGCTACACAGTGGCAAATACTGTGGCTGCATAGCACCCCAGGTGGGGTAAGAAGCATCTGGTGAGTGCGTTCAAAATAAGAGCACGGATTAATCACCTGCACTGCAAGCACTTTTGAGATGAGAAGAAATATCAGTTTTATTTGTGGATAAAAAGCACAGGACACTTTATTTAAGAGCACAAATATTTTTTACTTTGCATAATAGGTTTTGTTCACGGACCTTATTTATATTTACGTTGTGGTTGTTAAAAAAAAAAATATAGGATAATATGAATTTATTTCCAAATAAAAAATTTTTATTTATGAGAAACAGATTCGCAAGATACAGGTGAATGCAGGCAATAACAAAAGCCAAAGCAGACAGTCATCCAAGAGTACAAATGTTACTCTAGCCCTTTATGGGTAGAGGAGGAATTAAGTTCCCGGCCCATTGGGCCCTGTTTCAAAAGCTGACTCTACTGCCTTTCATGTCAACATGTTATGCATTTCTAACCATTTCCTAAACTCTGGTGTCAACGGTGACACCTAACCAGTAAATTGTATAAGAGGAGAGAGGGATCAGGAAAAGAAAAGAAGGGAAGAGGGGGAAGAGAGAATCAGGTCACCGCGTCTGCCACCTCGCCCGCTCCCGGCGGGTCCTCCCGTCGGCGCCATTCGCTCCAGACCTCGTCGTGGGCGTCCATGCTATTACGTATCCTGGCTGTCATCCGCTCCATCAGCTCTACGTCTTTGATCCTAGCGTAAAGGGCCTCTTGGGACGGGGGGGTGGATTTTTTCCAGTTAAGGGCTACCAGGCATCTAGCCGCCGTTAGTATATGTCTAAGTAGTTTCTTATATGGTTTGGCCAGGCGGGGCTGGGAAATCCCTAGCAAGAATAGTTTAGGGGTCAGGGGGATTGGCGTCTCAAAGAGACGGGTAAGCAGCTGCTGCGTGGACTGCCAAAACGGGGAGATAAGGGGGCATGTCCAATAGATGTGGAAGAGAGAGCCCCTATCCCGATGGCATCGCCAGCATCGGTCAGAGGTGGTGGGGAATATTTTGTGGAGTATATCCGGGGTTTGGTACCAGAAGCACATAATTTTATATGAGTTTTCCTTATACAAGGTGCATAGGGACGATTTAGCAGCGTGCCTCCAGATGGCCTGCCAGGCCTCTATCGGCATTGACTCCCCTAGCTCTCTCTCCCACCTCAGCATATATGCATGCTTCCCCCGTCCCTGCCAATCATATGCATTCAACAGCTGATAATGTCAGTGATCAGCCCCCGTCTATGGCGCCCTTCCAGGACAATACGTTCAAATGGAGACGGCTGTGAAAATTGGAGCTTCGGGGCTATTGTTTGGGCATAATGCCTTATCTGTAGATAGCTATAGAACACCTGTCTGGGCAGGTCGTGTTTCACCTGGAGCTCCGAGAACGTCAGCAGCCTGCGGGACCTGGGGTCCACTAAGTGTCCCAAATGAAATAGGTCTCGAGAGGCCCAGGGCCATGACATCTAGTGGGTCAGGCTGTCCGGAATTTTGGGGTTGCAGATGAAGGAGTTCAACAGGGAGGACTCGGACTTCAGCGCCACCTCCCGGGACATCCTACGCCAGAGCCCCCTAAGTAGGGACATTGAGCCCAACAAGCGGCCAGGTTCCACTCTCACAGCGGCATCCCATAAGAGGCTGTTTGGGTGGACCGGGGCTAACCATATCTTCTCTATCTCCGTCCATTTATTGAAGGACCTCTGGGGGAACCAGGAGACTACTGCACGCAGCTGGGTAGCTTGGTAATATTTAACAAGGTTGGGGAAGGCCAGGCCCCCGTCCCCCCTTGAGGCTGTCATGACCGACCCAGGGATCCTATGCTTCCTATAGTTCCAGACAAACTTCAGCATTTCACTCTGGAGTTTACGGAGGTGGGCGTACGGAATCGGGATGGGTAGCGTTTGGAACAGATAGAGGAGTTTGGGGAGAATGACCATTTTTATGGCCGCCACGCGGCCTAGGAGTGAGATATGATGTGCCTTCCATTTCAGAAGAAGGCCCCTAATTGTGCGATATAGGGGAGGGAAATTGGCTTGGTATAGGGAACTGAAGGACGGGGTGATATGGACCCCGAGGTATTTAAGGGATGAGCTCTCCCAAGTATAGGGGAAGTTCGACTGTAGGTGATGGAGCTCACCTTCTGGGATATTGATCGGGAGGGCCGCTGACTTTGAGGCGTTCGTTTTGTAACCCGATAGTGTCCCGTATTTATCTAGCTCAACATGAAGGTTAGGTAAAGAGATTCTGGGTCGGGTCAGGGTGAGAATGATGTCGTCCGCAAATAAGGATGTCTTGAATTCCTTTCCCCGCACCGAGATACCCCTAATGTCCGGATTTCCCCGTATGGACGCTGCCAGGGGCTCGACACATAGAGCGAAGAGCAGGGGCGAAAGTGGGCATCCCTGGCGCGTTCCGTTGGCTACTTGAAAGGGGGGGGATGTGGCGAAGGGGGTTTTAACCTGGGAGGTAGGGTTTGAATATAGGTGTTGTATCGCCCGCAAGAAGGGTCCTTTAAACCCCATGTGGTGTAGGGTAGCAAACATGAAGGGCCAACTCAGGCGATCAAACGCCTTTTCGGCGTCTAGGCTCAGTATAAGAGCTTCCGCACCGTCCCTGTTGGCTACATCAATCAGGTCAATGACCTTCCTGGTGTTGTCCCCTGCTTGGCGTAGCGGCACAAAACCTACTTTGTCCTTATGGATCAGGGAGGGGAGAATGGCATTCAGCCTAATCGATAGAAGTTTGGTGAATATCTTAAGGTCCGAGTTCAGTAGCGCTATGGGCCTATAGCTAGCGCAGGAGGCTGGGTCCTTGTCCGGTTTAGGTATAAGGGTCAAAAAGGATCCCTGCATGTCACTTGGGATTGGGGTCTGGTGGAGAAAGGCGTTAAATAATGTGGTCATGTGGGGGCTGAGTAATGGGAGGAAGGTCTTATAGTACTCGTAAGGCAATCCGTCAGGGCCCGGGGATTTATGGGCTGGGAGGCCCTTCACTGTCTCTGCCACCTCCTCCGCTAGTATAGGAGCGTTCAGGCCCTGCAAGTCCGCTGTCTTAAGTCGGGGTAGACCCGCTTGTTCTAAGTAACGGGCCATTTGGGCTTTCATGTCGGGAGACGGGGGGTTGTGTGGGACTTCCGGCTTGTTATATAGGTCTATGTAATAGTCTGCAAAGGCTCCCGCTATGTCCTTAGGATGGGTCAGAAGATCGCCCCCCCTGCCCTTTATCTGGTGTGGGGTAGAGGCGAGGGCTCGGTCCGCCAGTTTCCTGGCCAGGAGAGCCTGCGCCTTATTGCCCTTATCGTAATAGAGTTGTTTCAGTCGGGTCAGCGCCTTTTCTACTTTGCCTAGGGCTAGTTCCCGCAGCGTCGTGCGTGTTTGGACAATCCGTTTAAGGAGTGCAGTGGAGGGGTTTAGCAGGAGTTTTGCCTCCAAGGCCTTTAGCTGGCTTTCAGCCAGTGCTTTAGCAGCACCGGCGTCTTTCTTCATCGCTGAGGAAAGGGCCATGCATCGTCCTCTAAGGACCGCCTTGTGGGCAGCCCACAGGGTAGAGGCGGAGATGTCTGGAGTGTCGTTTTCAGTGAAATAGTGCTGGAGGGTTTCTTCCAATGCCCGTTTCGAGGGGTCGTGTTGTAGAAGGAAGTCATTAAGTCTCCAATTATAGGGGCGGCGGAGGGGAGCGTTTAAGTTCAGGGTTAATGTGATGGGGGCATGATCCGACCAGGAGATAGGCAACACGCTAGCCGCTTCCGCAATCCGGAGCGTGTTGTTATTCACAAAAAAGTAATCTATTCGCGTGTGAGTGCGATGCGGGGCCGAGTAGAACGTGTATTGTCGATCTCCTGGATGGAGGGCTCGCCACACATCAAAAAGTGCATTTTTCCTAGTCAACTGGCGGAACAACTTTGAGTCCCTGAGGGCCCGGGTTTGCGAGGTCTGGGTATTGGCCACCAGGCGGTCCCAGGTGACCGAATGAGCTAGATTATAGTCTCCTCCTATTACCAGAAAGTCATGTGACTCTCGGAACAGTCGTGCATAAACCCTGGTCAAAAAGTGGTGTTGATGTGTGTTGGGCGTGTAAACTACACAGAGGGTAATGGCCTGTGACTGCCACAGGCCCCTAAGAATTAAAAAGTGTCCCCGAGGGTCTAAATATGTGGAGGAGCAAGAGAAGGGAGACCCCTTTTTAAAGAGAATGGCTACGCCTGCCTTTTTATGTGGTCCGAAGGCCTGGTATATCTGGGGGAAGTATCGGGATGCAAACGCGAAGGAGTCCCCCCTATCAAAGTGGGTCTCCTGCACCATAATAATATCTGCCCCCGACTGCCTAAACTCTCGGAGCGCCAGGTGTCGTTTCTTGTTGGAATTCAGCCCATGTACATTTAACGAGAAAATTCTAGCCATAATCTAGGATGGGGTGTGCTATATGTTTACTTATCTGATGGAGCAGATGGCGTGTCCAGGCCAGGGGGGGCGACGGCCAAGCGAGGAGAGCCGGGAGCCGATGGGGACGAGGTACAGACTGCGGCGACCAGGAGCAGGGAGCTCTAGAGGGGGGAAAAGAAATGAGAGTAAGAACACACAGATTAAACACAATAAACATTTGTATGCGTGCCCTGGCTGACCAAGAGGTCGCGGGCCATACAAGTTCCAATCGGACTCCCCGGCCGGGAGCTTTAAGAGGTCCGGGCCGGGGAGACTCAGGGGGACCGAGGTCCAGGGAGGAACTCTCTGGTGGATAGCCACCAGGGGGGATCAGCATCCAGAAATCCGATCAGTCCAGACAGGGGCCGCCTCGGGACAGCCCGATAAATAAAAAACAGAATAAATGTGGTGATGGCCTTCGGGGGAAAGGCAAGGGTACGGAGCTTGTGAGCGTCCAATAAAGGGGTCATAGCAGACCAGCACCGCCAGGGACAAAAAAAAACAACAACAAAAAGTGGAGAGTACATATCAGTAGTTGGCGTCATCTGGCTTGGGTTGGTCGGGTTGCACAGGACAGTCAGTTGGTCATCGGGGAAGGGGCCTTCCAACTCCGGGACCTCCGGTTCTGTGTTTAGGGGATCGCCGGGATGGCCCTGGGCCCTTGGGGCGCTTGTTCGGTGGAACCTTCTGCCAAACCACCGGAGGTGGAGGGGGGGTGGCCACCAAGTCCCAGTCAGGTAGCTGAGGTACAGGAATGTCCAAGGCGTCGCAGAAGGGGTCTAGGTCTTCGGGGTATCGTAGGATCGCCGACCTCCCCTGGTGTTTGGCCGTCAAGCTGAAGGGGAAGCCCCATCTATAAATGATGTCCCGGTCCTGCAGGGTGCGCAGTAGCGGTTGTAGGAGTCTCCGCTTCTGGAGCGTGATCCAGGAAAGGTCTGGATATATTTGTATTGGGGAGTTGTCGAGCACCAGGTCACGTGCAGCGCGGGCCTTGTGCATGATGGTCTCCTTCAGCGGGTATGATTGTATGCGGCAAATAACATCCCGTGGTTTAGAAGCGGGGCCTTTCGGGCGTAGGGCCCTATGAGCTCTGTCCATTTCGATATGTCTATCCAAGGGTGCCCCTATGAGGTCGTTAAACATCGTCTGGAGCGTTTTCTGCAGGTCCTCAGCCTCTTCTGCCTCAGGGAGGCCTCGCACTCTAATGTTGTTGCGGCGCCCCCTGTTGTCCAGGTCCTCTAAGTGGCGCTGCATGTCCCGTAGCATAAGATGGTGGTCGGAGCCCTGAAGTTGGGTCCTATGTACGGCCAGTTTAGTCTCCTGTATCTCTTCTTCAGCCATCTCTACTCTATCGGCCAGGTGTTTAAGGCCTGCTTGAATGGTTTGAATTTCGGTCCTACAGGTGTCCTTTACGTCAGCAATCAGTTGCTTAAAGTCCTCTTTGGTAGGGAAGGCTTGCAGGAAGGACTGCCAGGGGGGCTGCTCAGCCCAATCCGGGCCCCATGGCTGGCGGGGGGATGCAGGGTCTGCGTAGCGGTGGGTCTCTGCGGCACCGATCATGGCTGGGGTCAGGGGGCGTTCAAATGGGAGAGCACCCGGGTCAGATACTGAGGCGGTCAGGGGGGGCTGCGGGGTAGGCCCCGGGGACCCGTCTCCCCGAAATGGTGGGGCGGTCTGTGCCATCCGGGCGTAGAAGAGGTGGGGGCGTAGAACTGCCTCATGTGCCCCCGTCAGGGGCAAGTCTGTGGGGTGGGGTGCTCTCTGGGCCTGGGGAGGATTTGAGGCCCACCCCGAGGGAAAGTCATGTGCCTGGGGGGGACCAGGCCTCGCCATCATGGGGGGGTGCGCTGGGTTCGGCAGGGCCGGGAAGTCCAGAAGTGGGTCTGGGGGGGGAGGATGGCTCCACGGTGGCGTCTTGTGACCCCAGGGCCTGTGCTGTGCCGTGCGATCCGGGGGCGGGCTCCGCGGCCTGCCGCCACTGCGATGGAGGATGCATTGCGGCCTGGTCCCCGCCGTGCGCGTGTGGGTCCTGAGGCGGGCGGTTTTGGTCACTCACCCCCTGCTGTTCCGGAGTCCTCCGCGGGGATGATGGTGTGTCCCCGGATGCCTGCGATTGAGCGGCGTACTGGCCGCGCTGTGGGGACAGGTCCCGGCGCTGCAAGGCCTCGGTGTCCGGCGCCATCTTGCTATGGCCAGCCGGCGGCATGTCGGGGACCTTGAAGTAGTCCCTGAAGGACGTGGAGGCTCCGGAAAACGGTAGGGCAAGTCCTCTGGAGGCGGAGGATCTGCTGGAGCGAGAGGAGCTCATGGAGCTAGGAAGATTTCCCCCGAAATCGGCCTATGTGCTGCGGGCTGAAGCGGAGCTCCTAGGCAGCACGTCCGTCCAGCTCGGCTTCCGGTCACGCCCCCTCGATAATATGAATTTAAGTGTGGTATCAGAATAAAATAGCTTACTCATTAGCAGTACTCACAGTCCCCGCAGGGGATCAAACCCCCCCCCCCCCCCCCACAGAGCACACTATATGTATTTAACCACTTGCCTACTGTGCACCTACACCCCCTTCCTGCCCAGACAAAATTTTAGCTTCCGGCACTGCGTCGCTTTAACTGACAAATGCGCGGTCGTGCCATGTGGCTCTCAAACAAAATTGACGTCCTTTTTTTCCCCACAAATAGAGCTTTCTTTTGGTGGTATTTGATCGCTAGTGCGTTTTTTTTTTTTTTTTTTTGCGCTATAAACAAAAAAAGAGCGACAATTTTGAAAAAAGACACAATATTTTTTGATTTTTGCTATAATAAATATCCCATTAAAAAAAAAAAAAAAACTTTTTTTTATCTCAGTTTAGGCAGATACGTATTCTACATATTTTTGGTAAAAAAATGACAATAACCGTATAGTGACTGGTTTGCGCAAAAGTTATATTGCCTACAAAATAGGGGACATAATTATGATTTATTTTTTATTTATTTTTTTACTAGGAATGGCGGCGATCTGCGATTTTTTTTGGGACTGGGACATTATAGCGGACACATCGGACACTTTTGACACATTTTTGGGACCATTTACATTTATACAGTGAACAATGCTATAAATATGCATTGATAACTGTATAAATGTAACTGGCAGGGAAGGGGTTAAATGTATATCCTAGGTGTGTTCTAACTGTAGGGGGAGGGGGGGTGACTGGGGGAGGTGACCGATTGTGTCCCTATGTACAAGGGACACAATCGGTCTCCTCTCTCCCTGACAGGGACGTGGAGCTCTGTGTTTACCGCACGGGCTTCTCAGTGACGCGACGGGTGCGCGCGGCGCGAGCGTGCGCCTTTAGCCAATTTAAATGACATGACGTCATATGACGTGCAGTCAGGAACAGAGAGTTACCCGCTCGCCGTCATTTGACAGCGAACGGGTAGCAAGTGGTTAAATAATTGGATCAAGCAAACGTACCTAATAACTATTGATTTAAAAAACACTATAAAAATAGTAAACCTTTTTGCTGGTTACACCTTGCAGAGGGTGTAGCACAAACAATATAAACTACCTTGGATTATCATCGCTGACATCCACCAAAACCAATCATTTTTTTTCTCACCAATATATTCTCTTCCTCGGCACATGTCATCTTACTTTTAATTTTATCTAAACATATTTAAAGGCTTATGACAGAGGAACAGTGCCACACATACACAAGAAACATCTTACCTCCGCTTGCCAACAAGGGTTTCTCCACCAAGTACCAAGTCATGTTTTGCTTGGAGATCAAATACTTATTTTACTCAATTTGTAACATTTGTATTGTTATTTCTGGATTTTTGGTTGATATTCTGTCTCTATCATTTAAAATACACCGATGATACAAATTATACCCTCCCTCCATTTCTTTGTAAGTAGGGGTGCAAAGGATCAAAAAACTCACCGTTCAGATCGTTCCTCGGATCAGGAGTCACGGATCGCATCATTTTTCAGATCAGCAAAAAAAAAATCTCCCCCGCTGTAATATCCAGATCTCTCTCCCCCGTAGTATAGGCACAGTGACCCCCCCCCCATAGTACAGGCACAGTGACCCCCCCCGTAGTATAGGCACAGTGACCCCCCCGTAGTACAGGCACAGTGACCCCCCCCCCGTAGTACAGGCACAGTGACACCCCCCCATAGTACAGGCACAGTGACCCCCCGTAGAACAGCACAGTCACCCCCCCCCCCCCGTAGTACAGCTCAGTCGCCCCCCTGTAGTACTTGCACAGTGACCCCATTAGAGGTGTGTGTGTGTGCCTCGAGCGCGGGCTCCTCCTCTGGGTGTAAACAGAGGAGGGTCGCCGCCGGGTGAACCAAGATGGCCGCGGCTCCGGAGCTAGGCCGAAGCTGCGGCCTTTCCTAATGCTATGCCCGCGGTGGCGATCCGCGGATCGCATAGCGTGCCGATCCGAACGGGGTGACCCGTTCGGATCACGGATCGGCGGTGATCCGTTGCACCCCTATTTGTAAGTGGACAAACATACAAAATCTGCAGGGATCAAATTATTATTTCTTTATCGTACATCACGGGACACAGAGCGCATAGCCATTACACTTGGGTTATATGGGTACCTTCAGGTGTGGACACTGGTGTAATCAATTTCACAGGAAGTTTCCTCCCTATATAACCCCCTCCCACTGGGAGTGCTTCAGTTTTTTCGCCAGTGTCTTAGGTGTTGGTCACGTCTAGCTGTCCCTCGGAGGTCTCGGGACCCAGGATAGCTAGCCGGATCCGTCCGAAGTGCTTCAAAGCCAAGGTGACGGTACCCGGGCCCTGCTGGATGGGGTTTTTGCCTATAATGCCTCTCCTTGGAGGGCTGGATTCTGGGCTCCAGTGCCTTAGTCTCTTCCAAGAACTAAACGCTACTGATGCCAGGATGCTATATAGGTCCAGGGGTGTGGGTTCCTTAACACAGGACCCCGGTCCCTGAAGGTCCAAGACAATACCCACGGAGATGGGGGAAGGCTGGGCCTCTTGCATTATGCAATACCCTGCGGCGTGGAGCAGGTAAGAGGGAACCTGCGGGACTTGGTTCGACAGTAGGTATCCCCCTGGGGGTTCTGGGTTGGCTAATGGTATGCTTGTGCATCGGCCACTATCTCCACTATGTCTTTTGAGGCAGGATGGGATGTACTAATGTTTACCCAGATAACATGTAGATATATATATGCTTTTAAAGATATGTATTTTTCTACTCCCCCCAGATTTGCCTGTTAGCATGATACTGCAGCCCCACGTGTATAGAGAGGAAGTGCTGACAGAACTCCTGTTTCCTAGGAAGCCTATGGGGACAGCTTCCTCTATGTGTGCACTACAAAGATTAGTGGCTTACCGGGTGTCTGTTGGGAGCGCTGGTCCGTGCTTCTCCTCTGCTCTCTGCTTCCTCCATGTTGGTTTCAGCGTGGGGGGGGGCGGGGGCGCGCGCGCACCGCCTTTTACAGCGTCAGCGTGCGTGGGGGGGGCGGGCCAGCAGTGTCGGGTCTCAGATAAAGCAAAAAAGCATTTCCTGGCTGGTCATTCCCTCCTGAGAGCAGTGGAGAGTGAGGACATAGAGCGCGCAGCTGAGCCAGTTCTGGCTAACAGTGACACCCAGTGGTGGTTTGTGGATCTTCAGGTCTGGACTTAGTCCACACTGACCAGAAAAAATAAAAAATATTTTTTTCTTAAAGGGACTCAGCCTTAGATCTGGCAGTATCTGAGTCGGTGCAACCTTGGACTCCAGCTAACGGGCATTGGTGTGGCAATACTCACAGGACTTTCCTCGGTATTGCCACCTTCTCAGGCGTATGAAAATTTAGATTTTTTTTTACCATAGCCTGTCCTTCTTAATGTTTCACTTCTAGCTACAACAGTTGGGTGTTGGCTGTAGGGGGTGTCTCAAGGTTGTGCAATGGCTCCCAAGGGATCAGGACCAGCTAAGGCTGCAAAAGGTGCCAAAAAAGTAAAGGGGTCTCCATCGGGGTCAGAGGATTTGGGCCAGGCTCCAGTGGTCCCACCCTCACCAGATAGACCACCGAACAGCATCGTGCAGGAGCCATTGAGGGTGCTAGGGGCAGAGGCGGCCCCCAATCAACCCATTCCCGTTTATGTTACGGAAGAAATGCTAGAATCCACCCTGGGTGGGCTAGAGAAAAGGTTAACTGCTTTAATTGCCCGCTCTTTGCCGGGTGGCAAACGGGCTAGATCCCCGTCACCTAGAACGGTGTGTTCGGATGCAGAGGTCCTCTCTTCGGAGTAATTGGACCCACAGGGGGATCAAGCGGACCTGAGTCCTGACGGGTCAGACATTGAAGATTCCACTATAGATGAAATTTTTTCGGCTTCTCAAGCAGAGTCTGTGGATCCAGTCTCTGACGGATATGGTTCGCACTGCTTTTAAACTTCCAGTGTCAGAACAATTAGCCCCCGCGGTATCCTCTTTAGGTTCCTTGAAGGCACCATTGAGTGGTGCGTCTTTCCCGGTTCACCCCCTTCTGGAGAGCGTGATTTTTCAGGATTGGGCTCGACCTGATAGGATTTTTATCCCTCCTAAAAGGTTCACCATTCTCTATCCTATGGAAGAAGAATTTGCAAAGAAATGGGCACTCCCTTCCGTGGACGCAGCCATTTCCTGCGTAAAATAAATCCCTGACCTGTCCGGTGGAAAATGTCCAGGTGTTTAAAGATCCAGTCGACAAAAAATTGGAGACCCTACTGAAGGCTTCTTTTACCACAGTAGGTGCCGTGGTTCAGCCAGCAGTGGCAGCCATTGGCGTTTGTCAGGCTTTAAAGGATCAGACTAAACAGATGTTAAGGGACATACCGGCTCAGCAAGCTCGTGAATTGGCTGACCTCCCAAGAGCTCTCTGCTTTGCAGTAGATGCTATTAAGGACTCCGTTCAACAGGCGTCCCGTTTATCTCTGCTGTTGGTTCATATGCGTCGCCTTTTGTGGCTAAAAAACTGGTCAGCAGAGGCACCCTGCAAAAAGCTTTTAGCAGGATTTCCCTTTCATGGTGGGAGACTATTCGGTGAAGACCTAGATAAATATATCCAGACCATATCAAGTGGTAAAAGTTCTTTCTTGCCTATCAAGAAAAGATCGCGTGGGCCCGCATTTAAGCGACAGGCCTTCGCAGGCTCGGCCCCTTCAACTTCCCGTCAGTATCGACGGCCTCCCGGGCGTTCAGCATTTAATAGCCGCCCACAAGGACAAGCCACGACAGGCAAGAGGCCATGGTCTCGCAAGCCGGTTAAACCAGTCCTCAAGTCAGATTCATGAAGTAGCGCCCCCACTCTCTTGGGTGGGGGGAAGGCTTCGGTTTTTCTCCGAAGTGTGGAAGGCCAGAATTCCCGACTCTTGGGTAAGATCCGTGGTAACCACGGGCTACAAGCTAGAGTTTCGGGAAGTCCTTCCTCCTCATTTTCAGGGGTCAAGTCTTCCAAGCGACCCATTAAAGAGGGCCTCTCTTGTAAAAGCGTTGGATCGTCTCTTGCTCCAAGGAGTAATTATAGAAGTACCAACCCAGGAATGGGGTCTGGGATTCTACTCCAACCTTTTCATAATACCAAAGCCCAATGGCGACGTCAGGCCTATCTTAGACCTCAAACGCCTAAATCGCTTTCTAAGCATTCAGACCTTTCGTATGGAGTCCATACGTTCGGTGGCAGCCAGCCTACATCAAGACGACTTTCTAGCATCTATAGACATAAAAGATGCGTATCTGCACGTGCCGATCTACCCGGCACATCACAGGTTTCTTCGTTTTATGATAGATCACCGCCATTACCAGTTCGTAGCCCTCCCTTTCGGGTTGGCAACAGCTCTGCGGGTATTCACAAAGGTGTTAGCCCCGGTGCTAGCCGTCCTAAGGACAGAAGGCATTTTAGTCTTGGCATACTTGGACGATCTTCTGGTTATCGACAGCTCAGCTTCCAACCTCAATCAGGCAGTAGGTCGCACAGTTCAGCATCTAGAGGAATTCGGGTGGATTGTAAACCTAGAAAAATCGGTATTGAAACCCACAAAGCAGTTGGAATATCTAGGCCTTCGGCTAGATACAGACTGCCAGAGGATAATTTTACCTCAAGCAAAGATCAGATCAATAGCTCAAGCAGTTCAAGTGATCTTAGGCAAGAAGAGGCCGACTATTCGCCTATGTATGCGACTGCTGGGGAAGATAGTGGCCGCCTTCGAGGCTGTACCCTACGCCCAGATCCATACCAGATATCTTCAGGCAGCCATTCTCTCTGCTTGGAACAAGTCCATTCAGGCGTTAGATCGTCCGTTAGTGCTCTCCCCGAAGGTCCGGCGCAGCCTGTCTTGGTGGCTGGTCCCTCAAAATTTGTCAAAAGGGAAATCCTTTTGCCCCATCACGGGGAAGATAGTATCCACGGATGCCAGCCTGTCAGGTTGGGGGGCAGTTCTAGAAGAACAAACCCAGCAAGGGCAGTGGTCGGAGGCAGAAAAACTGCTTCCCATCAATATCTTGGAGATCAGAGCTGCTCGGCTGGCCCTGATCGCCTGGACTCTCCCCCTTCAGGGTCTGCCAGTAAGGATACAGTCCGACAACGCCACTGCGGTGGCATACATAAACCACCAGGGGGGCACGAAGAGCCCAGCAGCCCAAAGAGAAGTAAATCTGATTTTCTCATGGGCCGAAGCCCATGTACCCTGCATCTCGGCGGTGTTCATCCCAGGGATAGACAATTCTCAAGCAGATTTTTTGAGTCGTCAACAGTTGCTCCCGGGGGAGTGGTCTCTTCACCCCCAGGTATTCCAAGAGATTTGCCAAAGATTCGGAGTCCCAGATGTGGACACTATGGCAAAGAAATCCAACAAAAAGTTGGACAAATTCATATCCCGAGCCAGGGATCCCTCGGCCTACGGGACCGATGCCTTGGTTTGCCCTTGGCACCAGTTTTCTCTTCTGTATGCGTTCCCTCCACTGCAGATGATTCCCCGCCTTCTACGGAGGATCCGGGTGGAGTGCAGGCCTGTGATCCTGGTGGCCCCAGCCTGGCCCAGGAGGGCTTGGTACGCACTCATCGTGAAGATGTCAGTCGGGGCGCCGTGGCCGCTCCCCCTGCGCCCAGATCTGCTGTCTCAGGGCCCAATCTGCCATCCTGCTTCACAGCAGCTAAATTTGACGGCTTGGCGGCTGAATCCCTAATTCTTAAGGGCAGAGGCCTCTCAGATCAGGTCATATCTACGTTGATTCAGGCTAGGAAACCGGTCTCCAGAAATATTTATTACAGAGTCTGGAGAACCTATGTGGAGTGGTGCGAGTCTCAAAAATGGCATCCTCGAAAGTTTTTTATTGACAGGATCTTGCGATTCCTCCAGGTTGGCGTTGACAAAGGGTTGGCTCTTAGTACTCTAAAGGGGCAGGTGTCGGCTTTATCAATATGGTTTCAAAGACCCTTGGCCACCCATTCGCTTATGAAAACCTTCTTGCAGGGGGTCTTGCATGTGAATCCCCCTATCAGAGCTCCCCTCTGCCCCTGGAATTTAAATCTGGTCTTGTCAGCTTTACAAAGGCAGCCGTTTGAACCTCTGACAGAAATCCCTCTTGTGCTACTAACCCGAAAGTTGGTTTTCTTGGTGGCTATGGCTTCAGCCAGAAGGGGTTCCGAGCTGGCAGCCTTGTCATGCAGGGAGCCATACCTTATTCTGCATAAGGACAGAGTGGTTCTGCGGCCTCAACCTTCTTTCCTTCCTAAGGTCATATCCAGTTTTCACTTGAATCAGGACCTAGTCCTACCATCCTTCTTTCCTACTCCCCAGTCCAGAGAGGAAAGACGGCTTCATACTTTGGACGTGGTTCGAGCCATGAGGGTCTATCTCAAGGCTACAGAGAAGATTCGGAAAACAGACGTGCTTTTTGTTCTTCCGGGTGGCCCCAAGAAGGGTCAGCCGGCTGCCAAGTCTTCCTTGGCTAGGTGGATTAAGCAGCTGATTTTTCAGGCCTATGGTCTGAAGCGCGTTCCACCTCCCTTATCAGTTAAAGCCCATTCTACGAGGGCCATGAGTGCCTCCTGGGCGGCACACCATCAGATTTCTATGGCACAGGTTTGCAAGGCGGCAACCTGGTCTTCCGTACATAAGTTTACTAAATTTTATAAGTTGGACGTTGCAAAGAGTACGGACGCAGCTTTTGGGCAGGCGGTCCTACGGGCAGCAGTATAGAATCCTCTGGCCCGGTTCACGCCCCCTTGTGTTTCTGTTGATGGAGCCATGTTTTCTCCTGACAATGTTTTTATTTGGCTATTCTTGGCCTTACGGTCTCCCTCCCTTCATAGAGCATTGCTTTAGGACATCCCAAGTGTAATGGCTATGCGCTCTGTGTCCCGTGATGTACGATAAAGAAAAAAGGATTTTTAATAAACAGCTTACCTGTAAAATCCTTTTCTTGAAGTACATCACGGGACACAGAGCTCCCACCCCTCTTTTGGGGAACATTGTGTAACCTCGGGAGAATTGCTTGCTACAAAACTGAAGCACTCCCAGTGGGAGGGGGTTATATAGGGAGGAAACTTCCTGTGAAATTGATTACACCAGTGTCCACACCTGAAGGTACCCATATAACCCAAGTGTAATGGCTATGCGCTCTGTGTCCCGTGATGTACTTCAAGAAAAGGATTTTACAGGTAAGCTGTTTAATAAAAATCCTTTTTTTCCCCACTGTATATGTAATATATTAAAAAGTATATATTTTAATTTTTTTTACATGAACCATAGTTTAAACTTTGATTCCCTCAAGGAGCTGCTTAAAGAAACCCCCTACACATACCCACTGAAGAGACTATCCTCTGGTGGTACACAGATTAAACAAATCCTCCTACATACGTTGTATTTGGCTATCTGCAGTCTTCTCTACATCTATTCAAAGTGCTGAATATTTGAGCTTGTCTGAAAGTTCAGGGGGGAAAAAAAGGGAGAGCTGACGTTACAAACTGTAGAGCTCAGTTAGGAAAGGTTTGAGAACTGATTGGAGGGAGGAGTCACACCCCCCCCCCCTTTCACACAGCTAACCTGAACAGAGCTGAGGCTGTCAATCTGCTGGTGGTCCTCCCTTGTCACCATTTTTCACTTGGTGTCAGGAACAATTGTTAGTGATTCATGCTTAAAGCACAGGAATAAACCAGCAGACAGAAATTACACTTTTAGTTGAAACAAGTACACGCTCTAGAGGGATATGATTTGTTCATATTTCATGTCTGAGGTTTACAACCACTTTAACCTACTAGCATGTCTTTAGAGTGTAGAAAAAAAACTGAATACCCAGAGGAAACCTACATTGGCACAGGAAGAACATGCAAACTCTATTTTCCTTCACTGGCTGCATGTGGTTCAAGCTGGTTCAAGCTGTGAGCACAAATCAGAACTGCTTCTTTCAGAAATTCCGATTCCTGTTTCTGTCATCCAGGATGGGCTCAAAAGGGTAAATGAGGGAGCTGTGGTGGCTCAACGTGATTGGCACTGCGTTCACCTCTGCAGCCAAGGGTTAGTTTCCCGGTCTCGGCTACAAATGCGAATTGAGTTTGGTGGTCTCAGCCCGGCTCCCGGTGGCTGTACTATGCAGGGTAAGCCTGTGCTTAGTATGACCACCCCCCACCCCCACAAAAAAACACCACACGAAATTCGAGATTTTCCTAGCTTGTGACGGAAAATATTGATTATATGAAGACAGGAGGCGATTATCTTATGCATTATCTTTCTTTAATAATGCCCACAGCAGAAATACAACTCTTAGTGAATTTAACAAGAATTTTTTTTTTTTTTTAACAAACTACAAGTCCCAGCAGCCCTCTGGATAGGACTGCCAATCACGTGTCAGGTCCGCACATATATAAAGGGCTGTCTCTTTGAACTCCTCCTCTTTCTTGGAGCGAACCAGCCTGAACTTGGGAAAGAAACTGGAACTCAGCTCGAATCATTCTTTCGACTATCGATGAACCGGACCCAGTGGTCCGAACAGGTAGATATCCCAACGGGGAATAACAATGAAGACAACTCCGGAAGACTTTTCAGCCTCTGGCCTGCGAGATGCGTTCCTCAATAGCCTGGAACAAAAGAAAAACAACCATGACAGGGTTGGGTCGGGCGGGAAGATAATCGCCTCCTGTCTTCATATAATCAATATTTTCCGTCACAAGCTAGGAAAATCTTGAATTATATATCAGACAGGAGGCTCATATCTTATGCAAGTTCAAAGCTATGTATGAGCATATGTATAGATACTAAAGACAACTAACAAGATTTATCACATCATAAATCACAGGATCGACATAGATATGTGTTCCTCCGGTCTAAAGTAGAATTGTCGGAAGGTGGTTTCGGAAGACCAGTCTGCCGCCATCAGTAGATCCGACAGCGAGCCTCCAGAGATGACCACCTTGGTAGCCATCGCACCCCTAGAGGAGTGGGCACCGAACAGGGAAACGTCAATCCCTGCCATGTCCATGGTGCATCTCACCCATCTGGCTAGCGTAGCCGAAGACACTGGGTGATAAGGGCGAACGTGGGAGATGAGGAGCTGGGAGAATTGCGATGATCGCAGTAAGGCTGTTTGAGACTCATACGTCTGTAGACAGCGAACCACACATAGTCAAGGGTGTGCGGGAAAAAACGGATAGAAAACCGATTGGATTCCCGTTTTTGTCCTACGAACCACAGAGAATTTAACCCCCTGTGGCGAAAATTGACGCCTGGAGATATCCAAGGCCTTGACGTCAGAAACCCGCTTGATGGAAATCAGGCATAAGAGAACCGTGAGTTTAAAAGACAGTAACTTTAGCGGGAGAGCGTCATTGTCTGCCCATTCCGAGAACATGGTTAACACCTTAGCTACGTCCCAAGTGTTCTGGTACTTAGGACGCGGGGGGCGGGTGAATTTTACGCCCCGTAACAGGCGGCACACCAATTGGTGTTTACCGACGGGAAGCGAATCTACTGGAGAGTGGTAAGCTGAAATCGCAGAGCGGTAAACGTTGATGGAGCTATAGGATTTTCCAGAGTCAAAAGAGTCTGCCAGGTAATTGGCTATTACCGGCACAGGCGCCTGAACGGGATTGATCTGTCGTTGATCACACCAACGCACCCAGATTCGCCAGGCTGATCAGTATGCCGATCTAGTCCCGGGGGCCCAGGCCAGGGCGAGGAGGTCCCTAGCTGTTCGTGAAAGGTCGCTATCCGCGTCCGGCACCCCGAGACCAACCATGCGAGGAGATGTAGGTTGTGATCTACAATCAGGGGATGGAGATCCCCGCTCGGGTTGGATAGGAAATGAGGGAAGTGAGGAAGTAGTCTGGGGAAGTCTACCGTCATCCCCAAAAGAAGGGAAAACCACGGTTGTGTCGGCCACCACGGAGTGATCAACACGACCGCGGCTCCTAGGTTCGCAATGTGCAGGAGAACCCTGAGGATCATCGAGAAGGGAGGGAACGCGTAATGCGTCCCCTGAGGCCAGGTCTGACGAAGGGCGTCTATCGCCAAAGCCTCCGGATCCGGCCTCCAACTGTAAAAGTGTGGGAGCTGACGGTTGAGGCGGGAGGAGAACAGGTCCAAATAGAAAGGACCCCACAGGCGAACCAGGGAGAGGAATACCGATCGATCCAGTCGCTGGAGTCGGTAAGGTAGCGAGAATACCAATCCGCTACCAGGTTTGAGGTGCCTGGGATGTATTCCGCTATGGGAATGATGTTGCGTTCCAGGCAGAAGTGCCAAAAGTCTCTTGCTAGGTCCGCTAGGGCTCTGGATCTGGAGCCCCCCAAGCGGTTGACATATTGCACTGCGGTGACATTGTCCATGCGCAATAACACACAGCAGTTGGACATGTTTGGAAGAAGACTCCTGACGGCAAAGAAAGCCGCTAGGAGTTCCAAGGTGTTGATGTGGAGGAGAGACTCCTCTGCGGACCAGGTCCCTCCTGTGGACGAGGGTCCGCACCGAGCACCCCAGCCGTGACGGCTCGCGTCCGATTCTATGATATAAGAAAAAGCAAGGAAGTTTGGGACTTTGAATGAGGATTCGGACAGGGTGGGATTATATAAAAAGGAAAACATGTTTATTGGCATGAAACAATATGTGGTGGCTCTCTGGAACCCTGGAGCTGTACATAGACCAACATAGCTAAGATGAATATTTAAAGGTACATATTAATGTCAACTTGGAAAACGCATGACATATGGCTTTACATATGAAACATGGACATCAAGGGCATACAATACCAACAATAAATTATACAACACAGTGTGAAGAACAGTGGACAGCTTCCCATGAGTACAGAATATTAGCACACACATTTCCTTAAAGTGGCACCGTGCAGTTAAAAATAACATGAGGTAGACAATTGTAGATCATTATTGCTAGTGGGTCAGATATGGAATGGGTTTGCATCTATGAATTGCCCGACATGTTTCGTGCTGGTAGCACTCAACAGGGGCTGATGCTTCCAAATCTGGAGGATGAGATTATATATTAGTCTACAATAACACTAAACATGAGGTGAAAAAACATACATACCAGTCCTACACTTACATACCAAATATATGTTATGTGTAGTGGGAGTGAGTGAGTGCTGAACCACCGCCAACTAAGGGTGTCAGTCCCGGGAGCTGAGGTAAGTACGCCAAAGGCAGCTGAGAGCACAGGGTTAAGATATCTTGTAAGGGGAGGTGGCCAGAGCAGGAGGTAAATTGAGCCAGATTGGTGGTCACTTGGGAGGAATGCCCAGGATGCTGCCTAGGAGATAATAGTAAATATAAATAAAATCTGAGCAAAATGCACAAGCTAGATTAAAGTCTAATGGCAAAAAGTGGCAAAAAATACATAATATATACCTGGGTATTAAGTGACCAAGGACAGGGGTCCATCAATAGTATGGCATGATCCCGTCAAACTGGAAAGGACTGTGTGTAGACAGCCTTTTATATACATCCCTATCTCCCTGTGCGCAGCTGTGTAATGGCGCACACCAACGCCACGCAGGCCATGCATGAGCCAGGAGGGGCTCCGATCGGGGAGGAAGTAACTCCGCCCACGAAGGAGACTGATCCCCATAGGCTACAGGAGGCTGGAACGGATGGTATCGTGACCAGCGTCATGACGTCACAAGTGGCGTCCGGCGCGGGTCCCGTGGGCGTGGCGTTGATGCACTGTGAGCACCGCCCGAAGCACCATGGATCCACCCCGCCTGGAGAGCGGGGGGAGGGGCAAAGGGAGGACGTGCAGAGCACATCGCAGCTACCGGGTAAGTGACAACAATAAAGAGGCAGTAAGTGAACAACACAGCAAACAGACCCCATTGGAATGAGAAAAACGCATCAGTGCCATTATCTCAAGGACAAGAAAACCAAGTCTCAATTGAGAACAGGTCCCCCATAGTGATACATGGCCACAGAGGGGGAACTAAAATACCCACATAGATGGCAGGGGAACACTGCCACCTCAGTCAGGACCCTCCATCCCTATTTGAGTTCAACAAAGTGGGGGGGGGGACTATGCAGTTGCATAGGTGGGACTTTAAATGAAGCACATGTCTGCGCTTCCATCCCTAATACAGTAGAAAAAGCAAGGAAGTTTGGGACTTTGAATGAGGATTCGGACAGGGTGGGATTATATAAAAGGAAAACATGTTTATTGGCATGAAACAATATGTGGTGGCTCTCTGGAACCCTGGAGCTGTACATAGACCAACATAGCTAAGATGAATATTTAAAGGTACATATTAATGTCAACTTGGAAAACGCATGACATATGGCTTTACATATGAAACATGAACATCAAGGGCATACAATACCAACAATAAATTATACAACACAGTGTGAAGAACAGTGGACAGCTTCCCATGAGTACAGAATATGAGCACACACATTTCCTTAAATTGGCACCGTGCAGTTAAAAATAACATGAGGTAGACAATTGTAGATCATTATTGCTAGTGGGTCAGATATGGAATGTGTTTGCATCTATGAATTACCCTGACGCGTTTCGTGCTGGTAGCACTCATCAGGGGCTGATGCTTCCAAATCTGGAGGATGAGATTATATATTAGTCTACAATAACACTAAACATGAGGTGAAAAAACATACATACCAGTCCTACACTTACATAGGGTCCTGACTGAGGTGGCAGTGTTCCCCTGCCATCTATGTGGGTATTTTAGTTCCCCCTCTGTGCCCATGTACCACTATGGGGGACCTGTTCTCAATTGAGACTTGGTTTTCTTGTCCTTGAGATAATGGCACTGATGCGTTTTTCTCATTCCAATGGGGTCTGTTTGCTGTGTTGTTCACTTACTGCCTCTTTATTGTTGTCACTTACCCAGTAGCTGCGATGTGCTCTGCACGTCCTCCCTTTGCCCCTCCCCCCGCTCTCCAGGCGGGGTGGATCCATGGTGCTTCGGGCGGTGTTCACAGTGCATCGACGCCACGCCCACGGGACCCGCGCCGGACGCCACTTGTGACGTCATGACGCTGGTCGCGATACCATCCATTCCAGCCTCCTGTAGCCTATGGGGATCAGTCTCCTTCGTGGGCAGTGTTACTTCCTCCCCGATCGGAGCCCCTCCTGGCTCATGCATGGCCTGCGTGGCGTTGGTGTGCACCATTACACAGCTGCGCACAGGGAGATAGGGATGTATATAAAAGGCTGTCTACACACAGTCCTTTCCAGTTTGACGGGATCATGCCATACTATTGATGGACCCCTGTCCTTGGTCACTTAATACCCAGGTATATATTATGTATTTTTTGCCACTTTTTGCCATTAGACTTTAATCTAGCTTGTGCATTTTGCTCAGATTTTATTTATATTTACTATTATCTCCTAGGCAGCATCCTGGGCATTCCTCCCAAGTGACCACCAATCTGGCTCAATTTACCTCCTGCTCTGGCCACCTCCCCTTACAAGATATCTTAACCCTGTGCTCTCAGCTGCCTTTGGCGTACTTACCTGAGCTCCCGGGACTGACACCCTTAGTTGGCGGTGGTTCAGCACTCACTCACTCCCACTACACATAACATATATTTGGTATGTAAGTGTAGGACTGGTATGTATGTTTTTTCACCTCATGTTTAGTGTTATTGTAGACTAATATATAATCTCATCCTCCAGATTTGGAAGCATCAGCCCCTGATGAGTGCTACCAGCACGAAACGCGTCGGGGTAATTCATAGATGCAAACACATTCCATATCTCACCCACTAGCAATAATGATCTACAATTGTCTACCTCATGTTATTTTTAACTGCACGGTGCCACTTTAAGGAAATGTGTGTGCTCATATTCTGTACTCATGGGAAGCTGTCCACTGTGTTGTATAATTTATTGTTGGTATTGTATGCCCTTGATGTCCATTTTCATATGTAAAGCCATATGTCATGCGTTTTCCAAGTTGACATTAATATGTACCTTTAAATATTCATCTTAGCTATGTTGGTCTATGTACAGCTCCAGGGTTCCAGAGAGCCACCACATATTGTTTCATGCCAATAAACATGTTTTCCTTTTATATAATCCCACCCTGTCCGAATCCTCATTCAAAGTCCCAAACTTCCTTGCTTTTTCTACTGTATTAGGGATGGAAGCGCAGACATGTGCTTCATTTAAAGTCCCACCTATGCAACTGCATAGTCCCCCCCCCCCCCACTTTGTTGATTCTATGATATAGTCCGGGTTGGAACTGAATATGGTCTTGCCGTTCCATTCGACGGCATGACGTAACCACCAACGTAGTTCCTCCACTGCTTCCGCATCTAGCGGCACTTCGTCTGCATAGCGAAGTCCCTGGCGTAGATGAAGAGCCTTGAGCCTCTGAAGGGCTCGATAGTGGAGAGGTGCTGGAAAGATGGCTTGGATAGAGGCCGATAGAAGTCCCACTAAACGTGCCAAACCGCGTAAGGACACTCGTTGTTTGTGCAACACGGTCCGAATCTCCTTGCGAATGGTAGCCAATTTGGTTTTGGGTAAGCGGAGGATAGTGCGTTTGGTGTCCACTAAGAATCCCAAAAATTCCATCTCCTGGGATGGAACCAGGATAGACTTTTCGTGGTTTATGACAAACCCCAGGAGGCATGTTTGTTGGCCTGGTGATTGGATCGAGCCATGATGAGTAGGTCGTCCAGGTAAATGATCAACCGTACTCCTCTGCTCCGTAGTGCCGCCACTACTGGCTTCAATAACTTGGTGAAACACCATGGGGCGGACGAGAGACCAAAGGGGAGGCAAGTAAATTGCCATACCCTGTCTCTCCAAAGGAAGCGTAGAAAGTGCTGAGAGGATGGGTGAATAGGGACCGTAAGGTAGGCGTCCTTCAAGTCTACCTTTACTAACCAGTCCCCGGGGACGTAGGCAGGTGGCCATCGTCCTGAGAGGCAATGAGATGGGGGCCCCTCCATTTTTGAAATGCCGGTAAACGACATGTAGGTGTCTATTGACTGGGTAGAGTCTTAGCTGTCCTTTTGATTAAGGATTGAGGGAGGCATGGTTGCGGGGATAGCCGCCGTCCTTTTTCCTGACTAGGAAGAGGTTGCTGAGGAACCCCGGGGAGAGAGGATCCACCTCCACCACAGCTTGTTTGGGCTTGTAGCTCCTGGTCTATGAGTGTATAGTTCAGGTTTGAGAACCGGATAGGGTGAGGAACCATATCCATGTTTGGAAGGGAGGAGAGTCCTATCCGATACCCCGTCACAGTGTTGAGAATCCAGGCGTCTGCCGTAATCGCAGACCAGGCGTGGATAAAATGTCTCAACCTTCCCCCTATAAGAATGTGAGAAGAATTCGGATGTATTGTACTCACCGGTAGTAGGTCGGGAGCGGGGGTAGCCTCTCCCTCCATGTCCCCTCCAGGGGCGTCCGCGGGGTGGGAAGAAGGGTGCTGGCTGTGCCACGGGAACTGGGTACGGTTGAGGAGCCTGGCTGTACTGAGCGGGAGCTCTGTAGTATTGCCTGTTAGCGGAATAACGGCCGGCAGAGTGGCCCTTGTTTCTGCCAGCCTTGGGAAAAATTCTAGGAGTCCCTGACTTTTTTTAGGGACGATTGGGCTTTATCAAGGCTGGTATATAGTCCAAACATCTTATTGATGTCCTTGATAAGAGTATCGCCAAATAACATACCCTCGGCCGCAGGGCCGGGTTCAGACTCCGCCAGGTGAGATAGCTGAGGATCTAGCCTCATTAAAATGGAGCGGCGACGCTCTGTGGAACAGATAGGGTTTGCACTCCCTAGAAGGCATACTGTTCTCTGGGCCCAGCCTCTAAGCTGGTGCAGGTCAATGGGTTTATCTGCAGATGAAGCCTGCTCGGCTATATTCAATATTTTTGTGACCGGACCAAACAGATCGAGAATGCGATCCTGGATGGACCGAAAGGATCTTTCGATTCCTTTCTTCGAGTACTTCCCATGTTTAGTGAGGTACCTAAGGAGAACAGGATCTACTTCGGGGGTAACTACTGCCTTTTTAGGAATACAAGGCCGAGGGCATTCTGCCCTTAATTTGTTCCGATTGGCCCTGTCCACGGACCTGCGAGCCCAGTATTGTATGTATTGGGCGACCTCTGGGAGAGGTGCCCAATCTCAGTTTTCCTGAAAGCCAGCTATACTGCAAGGGGTTAATAAAGCGGGCAGGGAAAACATTTCCCAGTCAGCACAATCCGGCTGTGGGAGGGAGGTCAGGGACTAACAGACAGCCAATATGTAGGAGCAGGGAATAAATTCCCAGCAAAACGAGAAACCTGAACAGGGCTCCGCTCAGCACACCGCTCGCCGACTCACTGGCGTAGCGATGCTTGAGGCATTAGATCCGGAGCCCGCGGCCGTAGTCTCGCGGGATGACGGGCCTCCACGCGATTGGTGGAACGAATTGTCAAACCCCTAGAGGCGCGCCGCTGCGTAGAGAGAACGCGCACGGCGAGGGGAAGGAGAGTAGGATGGCGCCAAGCAAAGAAAATGGCGCCGTCCTACGCGTGAGGTACAACGAAAAAACGGCCGACCAGAGCGCACCTGGACCGGGGGGGGGGGGTACTGGAAAAACCAGAACCGCAATATAGTAATTAAATCAACTAAATAAATAAACGGAAAAATAGATAACTGAAATAGTAAGGCCTCGTACACACGAGGCAATCTATTTGTTCAAATCGGTCGGACCGACCGATTTGAACAAATCTGTCTGTTTTGGATTTTGGTTTGCTCGCGTGTACACAAAATCAGCAAACGGCGCGCTGACGTGTCGGTGACGTGGCGGTGACGTTGACGCCGCCACGTCACCGCACCAGGAAGTAAAACACTTCCGCGCATGCGCCGAATCCATTCGGCGGCGGTGCGAGACGACATGTCTGCTGGTAAGTGTACTAACCAGCAGACATGTCGGGCGGACGGATTCCCACCCGATAGATTTCAAAGCATGCTTTGAAATCTGTCGGGTGGCCAAATCCGTCGGCTTGCCCGTACACACGATCGAATCTGTCTGCTGGGACGGTCTAGCAGGCCTAAGAGAAAAACCGTAGGAAGGAGCCTGCGGGGGTGTCATGGTGGGGGGGGGGTTGGGGGAGGAAGTCCCCACAGTAAATGAGTAAACAAATAAAATCTATAAATCCCCAGCACCACCAAAACAAGAATTTAAGACAATAGAAAATGTGTTATATATTTGGTACTTATCTGATTTCTAGCTGTGAGCAGAAAGAAAGAGGAGGAGTTCAAAGAGACAGCCCTTTATATATCTGCGGACCTGACACGTGATTGGCAGTCCTATCCAGAGGGCTACTGGGACTTGTAGTTTGTTCAAAAAAATTTTTTTTTTTGTTAAATTCACTAAGAGTTGTATTTCTGCTGTGGGCATTATTAAAGAAAGATAATGCATAAGATATGAGCCTCCTGTCTGATATATAATTGGTTTAACACGCATGCACTTTGGCCATGCGGTCTCCTAAAAAAGAGAGGCGAAGGACCTACGGGGCTGGCTGAGCGGGCTAGACCCCCCTCACTTCCTCATAGGGGGAGTCCCTCTGCCCCGTTGGGCCCCGTCGGGCTCCCAAGGGGAGCAGGTAGGGCGGGTGAGTGGGAGGTCCTCCCTCACACCCGCCACTGCCACCGGGGGGCATGGAGAAGGATGGCTGATTGCCTCTGGGGGGAGGGTCTGCCTACTCCCAACTCCTGCAGTCCGGCTCCTCTCTCGAGTTCACGCACAAAAATACACTTTAAAAAAAAAAAAGGGTAAATGGGCTTCTCATTTTACCATCACAGTGAGCTGAGGCAGTCCGTCAACCGTTCACTCTTACCTTTTAAGCCACACGCTGCTAGATCTGTGAATTCTTCTTGGGCAAC
Organism: Rana kukunoris; assembly: GCA_029574335.1. Classification (NCBI taxonomy): domain Eukaryota; kingdom Metazoa; phylum Chordata; class Amphibia; order Anura; family Ranidae; genus Rana; species Rana kukunoris. The sequence continues at coordinate 69,535,434 of CM056060.1, forward strand.
TGTTTCTTAAATTTACAAGGCTGCCTCCTGGTCTTCTGTTCTCAAGTATTTCTAGGTCGACAATTTGGCTTCCTCGGATGCCATCTTTGAGCATAAAATGTCCTTCAGGCAGACCTTTGAGTTGCAGGCAGTCTATAAATCTGTTGTGTCTGTTACCATTTAATTGCCTCAGTTAGGATGGTTTTGAACGTTCTGACATTTTTTTTCTTTAACCACTTCCTTACTGGGCATGTATACCCCCTTCCTGACCAGGTAAAATTTCAGCTTGTGGCACTGCGTCGCTTTAACTGACAATTGCGCGGTCGTACGATGTGGCTCCCAAACAAAATTGACGTCCTTTTTTCCCCATAAATAGAGCTTTCTTTTGGTGATATTTGATCACCTCTGCGGTTTTTATTTTTTGCGCTATAAACAAAAATAGAGCGACAATTTTGAAAAAAAACAAAACAATATTTTTTACTTGTTGCTGTAATAAATAGCCCAATTTTTTTTTTTTTTTTTTTTTACTCAGTCTAGGCGATACGTATTCTTCTACATATTTTTGGCAAAAAAATCGCAATAAGCGTCTGATTTGCGCAAAAGTTATTGCGCTTACAAAAAAGGGGACAGAATTATTATTTTTTATTATTTTATTTTTTTACTACTAATGGCGGCGATCAGCGTTTTTTTTTCGTGACTGCACTATTATGGCGGAGACATCGGACACTTTTGACACATTTTTGGCGCCATTCACATTTATACAGCGAACAGTGCTATAAATATGCACTAATTACTGTATAAATGTGACTGGCATTGAAGGGGTTAACACTAGGGGGTGAGGAAGGGGTTAAATGTGTACCCTGAATTGTGTTCTAATTGTGTGTGGAGGGGGGGGGTGACCGATCTATGTCCCTATGTACAAGGGACACAGATCGGTCTCCTCTCTCCCCTGACAGGACGTGGATCTGTATGTTTACACACACAGATCCACGTCTTGTCCCTGTAGCCGCCGATCCCGAGTGCCTGGCGGAAATCGCGACCGCCAGGCACGCGCATCGGCATCTCGGGGATGCCGCGGGCACCTGCGTGCCGCTGACGCCGGCGTGCGCCCCCCAGTGGCCTGGCGGAGCGCAGGCCGTAAAAACACGGCCAGTTAGAGAAGTAGAACCACCCTGCGGCCATACAAAGTCATACGCCGTCGGGTAGTGGTTAAAGTGGTTGTGAACCCCATGAAAGTTTGAACTAAGCATATATATCTGTGTTTACTTATCTCTCTCCAAAGTGAGAGTGAGATAAGCTTGTCTATTCAGACTACATCTCTGCATGTTCCTTCATTCCTCTGCCTGTCGAGGGGGGGTGTTCCTTTCCTCCAATCGGCTCTCACACTGTGTAAACCCAGTATACCCACCCACTCTTATGTGCAGCTGAAAGAGAAAGAAAGATTTTTAACATGATCTGCACTTTCCAAAGAGTGTAGAAAACTGAAGACTACAGTTATACAAGTAAAACTTATGTAGGAGGATTTGTTTTATCTCTGTGTATTATCTGAGGCTTTTTACTTCACTGGGTATATGTGACGGAGTACAACCACTTTAAATCCTCAGTCATTTCATTCTACCCTTTAGCAATTCTGTAGTCTACCCCAACATCTTCTAAATTACTTTTAGTTGGATATTTACAGATTAGCCACATTATGACCACTGAAAGGTATTTTGGATGAAAATGATTATCTTTTACAATGGCATCTGAAAGTGGGTGGGATATATTAGGAAGCAAGTGAATATGTTTTCCGTGAAGTTGCTTTATTGAAAGCAGGAAAAAATAAGGATTTGAGCATCTTTATCAAGGGCCATATAGTAAAGGCTGGACAAGTGGGTCAGAGCATGACCAAAACTGTAGCTTTAGTGGGATGTTATGCAGTGGTCAGTACCTACCAAAAGTGGTCCAAGGAAGGAAAACCAGTGACCGGGTCATGAACGGCCAAGGCTTATGTATGGGGAGCAAAGGCTGGCCCAAGTAATCTGTTCAAGTAGAAGAGCTGCTGTTGCTCAAATTGCTGAAAACATTAAGGATGGTTCCAATAGAAAGGTGTCATAACACACAATGCATCACAGTTTGTTTCATTTGGGGCTGCGTAGCCACAGACCGGTCCTGGTGCTCATGCCGAAAATCAGACTCGGACCACAGAGCAATGGAAAAAGGTATCCTGGTCTGATGAACTCAAGAATGGTTTGAAGAACACAAGTTTGAGGTGTTGACTTGGCCTCCAACTTCTCCAGCTCTAAATCCAATCAAGTATCTGTGTGATGCGCTGGAGAAACAATTCTAATCCATGGAGGACATAACTTGCAACCCACAGGACTTTAAGTGGTTCATAAGGTAGGTTTGCACATTCTCTGCATTAGGGTAAAACACCTTCTGTGTGCAGCTCCCTCCTTCTTATATCTACCCAATCTCGATCCAGTACTGTGCTTGAGAGAAAAAGCACTCTCCCTTTCTCCTCATTGGTGATTGTGTGGGGCCAAGCTGTGCTGTCTGTGTCAGACACACACAACCCGGCTTTGGGATTGAGCCCTCAAGCGTGGCACCATAGCAAACAGTTTACTATAGGGGCAGTGACAGTGAGTGGGAGGGTGAGCCAGGAGTGCCACAAAGAAGGTAAGTATGACATGTTAATTTTTTTTTATGTTTTCCTTTAGAATCACTTTAAGGGATCTGCTATTGATGATTTGGTGCCCAATACTGCAGCATACCTTCAGAGGTCTAGTAGAGTCCATACACCAAAAGGTTATGGTGGGTGGTCATAAATTTGTGTGTGCGTTATATATATATATATATATAATGAAGCACTGTGAATAATATATTATAGTGTGTGTGTGTGTGTGTGTGTGTGTATGTATATACATAGTACAGACCAAAAGTTTGGACACACCTTCTCATTCAAAGAGTTTTCTTTATTTTCATCACTATGAAAATTGTAGAGTCACACTGAAGGCATCTAAACTATGAATTAACACATGTGGAATTATATACATAACAAAAAAGTGTGAACAAAATATATGTCATATTCTAGGTTCTTCAAAGTAGCCACCTTTTGCAGCAGACACATCTCTAGAACAACTATTAAGAGGAGACTGTGTAAATCAGGCCTTCATGGTAGAATATCTGCTAGGAAACCACTGCTAAAGAAAGGCAACAAGCAGAAGAGACTTGTTTGGGCTAAAGAACACAAGGAATGGACATTAGACCAGTGGAAATCTGTGCTTTGGTCTGATGATGTGGAGAAAGAAAGTGCAGCGCTATACTAATTAGTTTTGTGAAAATGCTGCCAAATTCACATGACATAACAATGTGAAATCAAACAAAAATTGTATGTAAAAGCATAGTAAAAGACAATTGTACTCAACATGTGTGGAATACTGATATAGTCCATACATATGTTGGCAAACTGATGAGGGAAAAAACCAACCAAACAAAATAAACAAAAATGAATAGTTCATAGGTGTGTCCCAAATGGATGAATGAAATCTTCACATATGATGCCAGTTCAAGGAAATTAAGACAACAATGATGGCTTGTCTGTAGCAACCTTCAGACTATCAAAATCAATGGAAATGGATACTCTTACCAGCTGTGGTGGACTCACATGTTAGTACTAACAGCAAGTCAGATCAGGCATGGTGGTCACAGCGGACCCTGGGCTCTGTGCGTGAAAGGTTTAGCAGCGATGGTCACTCCAGCTGAGATGATGGATTCAATCTTGGTCGAATACCTCACTTCAGGGACAGGAACCCGGATAACAAAAGGCCAATGGAGGGATGGCCAGGCTCATGTATCAACACAACATGTGTGGCATGGGAAAAAGAAAAAAGAAATGCTCCCAATGGTGCAGATCAAAAAAACAATGAAGGCTTTATTTAAAATAAATGAATAAAATCACGTGAAAAATATATCTAAAAGCAGTATGGGGTACTATGGATGTTACCCGACTAGTTTCGGCTCAAAGCCATCAACAGGGGCATCTGTCTGTACCCCCACACTGCTGAGTTTAAATAAGACAAGTAATCCGGAACTCCACCCCTGAAAGGGAGGAGACAGGAAGTGGACAATCTTGACAGGATATAGTACATCAAAACAAATGCTCTAATATACAAATATAAAGCAGGATCTGTCATACCAATGTTTGACATGATTGAACAATCAAAAAGGTAAACGTATAAAGCATATACAGTATATATAATGACATATAAATAGTAATAAGCATCTAATTCAAACTTTACCGAAACATATATCCCAATGGACAGCAAAGCAGCATACAATAAAACATAAAAAACATGCATGCCCTATGAGTAGTGACCAATAAGGGGCCGTGATCAACTGCCATAAGCAACACTGAGCCACTCTAATGGACCACAGCACTACCCCATACAAAAAGGTCCGCCCAAAACCTAAGTTAATGCAGTGCAAGACAATAAAGAAACAGGAACCACATAGAAATCCGTCTCTTGGGGACACACAGAATAACCAATGAGAGCAAGGAAAGACTGAGGGGCGGGTCCAGTGATGTAGGAAGGAACAACATCTAACCCGCGTTGCTCATAGCTAACCGCACCCCCATGCCTGCCCAATGTCATATGGAGAGCTAGACAATGGACAGCACAAAGATCTGTAGCCAATCCAAAGTAGGTGGGCGCGGCGCCGATAACGTCATCGACACCGCCGCCCACAACCAATCCAAGGGGAACCGCATTCGTGACTGACAGGCTTCAGCAGCCAGACATGCAATCCAATGGGCGGGCGAGATGTCAAAAAATGTCATCTAAACTTCCGCCCACCGATTTGAATGGATAAGCTCGGTGACGGCTGTACGTCCCCATCTCGCCCGCCCATTGGATTGCATGTCTGGCTGCTGAAGCCTGTCAGTCACGAATGCGGTTCCCCTTGGATTGGTTGTGGGCGGCGGTGTCGATGACGTTATCGGCGCCGCGCCCACCTACTTTGGATTGGCTACAGATCTTTGTGCTGTCCATTGTCTAGCTCTCCATATGACATTGGGCAGGCATGGGGGTGCGGTTAGCTACAAGCAACGCGGGTTAGATGTTGTTCCTTCCTACATCACCGGACCCGCCCCTCAGTCTTTCCTTGCTCTCATTGGTTATTCTGTGTGTCCCCAACAGACGGATTTCTATGTGGTTCCTGTTTCTTTATTGTCTTGCACTGCATTAACTTAGGTTTTGGGCCTACCTTTTTGTATGGGGTAGTGCTGTGGTCCATTAGAGTGGCTCAGTGTTGCTTATGGCAGTTGATCACGGCCCCTTACTGGTCACTACTCATAGGGCATGCATGTTTTTTATGTTTTATTGTATGCTGCTTTGCTGTCCATTGGGATATATGTTTCGGTAAAGTTTGAATTAGATGCTTATTACTATTTATATGTCATTATATATATACTGTATATGCTTTATACGTTTACCTTTTTGATTGTTCAATCATGTCAAACATTGGTATGACAGATCCTGCTTTATATTTGTATATTAGAGCATTTGTTTTGATGTACTATATCCTGTCAAGATTGTCCACTTCCTGTCTCCTCCCTTTCAGGGGTGGAGTTCCGGATTACTTGTCTTATTTAAACTCAGCAGTGTGGGGGTACAGACAGATGCCCTGTTGATGGCTTTGAGCCGAAACTAGTCGGGTAACATCCATAGTACCCCATACTGCTTTTAGATATATTTTTCACGTGATTTTATTCATTTATTTTAAATAAAGCCTTCATTGGTTTTTTGATCTGCACCATTGGGAGCATTTCTTTTTTCTTTTTCCCATGCCACACATGTTGTGTTGATACATGAGCCTGGCCATCCCTCCATTGGCCTTTTGTTATCCGGGTTCCTGTCCCTGAAGTGAGGTATCCGACCAAGATTGAATCCATCATCTCAGCTGGAGTGACCATCGCTGCAAAACCTTTCACGCACAGAGCCCAGGGTCCGCTGTGACCACCATGCCTGATCTGACTTGCTGTTAGTACTAACATGTGAGTCCTCCACAGCTGGTAAGAGTATCCATTTCCATTGATTTTGATAGTCTGAAGGTTGCTACAGACAAGCCATCATTGTTGTCTTAATTTCCTTGAACTGGCATCATATGTGAAGACTTCATTCATCCATTTGGGACACACCTATGAACTATTCATTTTTGTTTATTTTGTTTGGTTGGTTTTTTCCCTCATCAGTTTGCCAACATATGTATGGACTATATCAGTATTCCACACATGTTGAGTACAATTGTCTTTTACTATGCTTTTACATACAATTTTTGTTTGATTTCACATTGTTATGTCATGTGAATTTGGCAGCATTTTCACAAAACTAATTAGTATAGCGCTGCACTTTCTTTCTCCACGTTCACTTTGACTTTGTTTGTCTGTGTGCTGGCTGCTACATTGTTTTTTGTTTTTAGATAATTAGCGCAGTTGTTTTTCCCACTTTCCATACTTTGGTCTGATGAGTCCAAATTTGAGATCCTTGGTTCCAACCACCGTGTCTTGATGTAACGCAAAAAAGGTGAACAGATGGACTCTACATGCCTGGTTCCCACCGTGAAGCATGGAGGAGGAGGTGTGATGGTGTGGGGGTGCTTTTCTGGTGACACTGTTGGGGATTTATTCAAAACTGAAGGCATACTGAACCAGCATGGCTACCACAGCATCTTGCAGCGGCATGCTATTCCATCCGGTTTGCGTTTAGTTGGACCATCATTTATTTTTCAACAGGACAGTGACCCCAAACACACCTCCAGGTTGTGTAAGGGCTATTTGACCAAGAAGGAGAGTGATGGGGTGCTGCGCCAGATGACCTGGTCTCCACAGTCACCGGACCTGAACCCAATCGAGATGGTTTGGGGTAAGCTGGACCACAGAGTGAAGGCAAAAGGGCCAACAAGTGCTAAGCATCTCAGTCTCCTTCAAGACTGTTGGAAGACCATTTCAGGTGACTACCTCTTGAAGCTCATCAAGAGAATGCCAAGAGTGTGCAAAGCAGTAATCAAAGCAAAAGGTGGCTACTTTGAGGAACCTAGAATATGACATATTTTCAGTTGTTTCACACTTTTTTGTTATGTATATAATTCCACATGTGTTAATTCATAGTTTTGATGCCTTCAGTGTGAATCTACAATTTAGTCATGAAAATAAAGAAAACTCTTTAAATGAGAAGGTGTGTCCAAACTTTTGGTCTGTACTGTATATAAATAGTGAAGCGCTGTGAATAATTTCTGCATGCCGTATGTGTATATATATGTGTGTGTGTGTGTGTGTGTATATATATATACACACACACACACACGGCATCCAGAAATTATTCACAACGTTTCACTTTCTTTGCTCATGCATCACAGAAATCAGAGTTGGCCTCATATTTATTACCTCCTCGGATATACGCCATATCTCCAGGTTTGGCTGCCATGGCGCACGTGACTTCGCCACAGTCGTTGTGCGCGCACACGGGGCCACCCATGCACCGTAACCTAATCTGGGCGCACAAGGATTCTTGTCATATGCAAATACAGCTGTGCCCGTTCACCAGAACCGCTCACGTGTGAAACATCCCGGTGCTCAGCCAGCTTACTTAACTGCTTGCCGACCAGATGCCACAGTTATACGGCGGCAGGTCGGCTCTCCCGGGCGAAAGAGCCCGTAGCTCTACGTCGGCACCTTAGCGGCCGCTAGGGGGCGTGTGCGTGGTAGCCGGCGCGCGCCCCCCCGCTCAACCCCGAGTCCTGTGCGCGTGGCCGGCGGGCATGATCGCCGCTGGGCACACGCGATCGCTCGTTACAGAGCGGGGACCGGGAGCTATGTGTGTAAACCAGAGCACTTTTTGCGATTCGGCACTGCGTCGCTTTAACTGACAATTGTGCGGTCGTGCAACGTGGTTCCCAAACAAAATTGGCATTTTCTTCCCCCCCACAAATAGAGCTTTCTGTTGGTGGTATTTGATCATCTCTGCGCTTTTAATTTTTTGCGCTATAAACAAAAATAGAGCGACTATTTTGAAAAAAATGCAATATTTTTTACTTTTTTTTTTGTAATAAATATCCCCCAAAAATATATAAAACAACGTTTTTTTTTTCCTCAGTTTAGGCCGATACATATTCTTCTACATATTTTTCGTTAAAAAAAACGCTAATTGCGATTTTTTTTTTTTTTTTTAAGAAAAATATGTAGAAGAATACATATCGGCCTAAACTGAGAAAAAAAAAAGGTTTTTTTTATATATTTTTGGGGGATATTTATTACAGAAAAAAGTAAAAAAGTATTGCATTTTTTTCAAAATAGTCACTCTATTTTTGTTTATAGCGCAAAAAATAAAAGCGTCAGAGATGATCAAATACCACCAAAAGAAAGCTCTATTTGTGGGGAAAAAAAGGACGCCAATTTTGTTTGGGAGCCACGTCGCACGACCACGCAATTGTCAGTTAAAGCAACGCAGTGCCGAATCGCAAAAAGTGCTCTGGTCATTGGGCAGCAATATGGTCCGGGGGTTAAGTGGTTAAGCTGTGTATGCCAACCATGCAGTGCTTCCAGAAGGCAGCTGTGGGACACAGAGCAGACTCTGAACCAGGCATTTCCAGTGGTTCATTTCTCCTTACCTGGGTCATGTAAGTCACCAGGTGTTGCTTGGCAGGCTAAGGTGCTTAGCAGGATTGTTGCATAGGGGCTTGGTAAACTCCAATAAAGGGGTCTCCAATCTGGGGATGTAAATATTAAACCCAGGTACTCCTTTTTTGTGGCTTGCAATGTCTCCAAAAAATGAGGAGCGGGGCTAACACTACAGGGAAGGGCACACCTATATCATCAGTAGCCCTTAAGGAGTCTAGACATAACCCTAGTGTTGTATCCCCCTGTGCACGAGTGCTGTGAGTATGCAAGTACCTGTGTATTGTATTGAGTATTAGGCTGCATTCACACCTAGGCGTTTTTACGCCCGACGCTATTGCAGCCTGGAATACGCTGGAGGGGTGATTTAACATTGACGGCTATGGAGATGGTTCACATCTCCACGCCGAAACGCCGTATGCCTGAAGCTCAAAACAAGTCCCGAACCCTTTTTTTCAGACGGCTTTGGCGTTCGGCATAGCCGACAATGTTAAAATCGCCCCTCCAGCGAAAACTAGGCTAAAAAACTACGTGTTTTGTTGCGGCAAATCGTATGACAAAGCGCCGCAATTTGTCGCGGCAAATCGCGGTACAATACGCCGCGCTTTAGTGTGAATGCAGCCTTAGTGTCAGGAAGCTAGTTGTTGGGTAATTTGAACAGGGTATAATCTTCAATCCCCATTAAATTAGTAAGTATGATGACCGGCAGGGATGGCGATGCGACTCGGTGTACATCTTGCGGCATGTATGCACTCCTTGATCATCTGATCGAGGGCGAATTCTGCAGTGCAAAATGTAAGCATATTGTTTCCCTAAAAGACCAGGTTCTGAATCTAGGGAAGTAGGGCTGCAACTAACGATTATTTTCATAATCGATTAGTTGACCGATTTATTGTTTCGATTAATCGGTTAATAACCTTAAAAGAAAAAAAAGGTAATTTTGCAGCATTTTGTATTTTTTATTTTTGGCCAATTTGTTGTTGGGCAGATTAAAAAACACGAATTGCCACAAAAACGCATTACATGCTTTTCTGCAGCTTCTCCATTGAAGTATATTGAAGCAAGAAACCAAAATAGCACCGTTTTGTGTTAAAAAAAAAAAGAAGACCTTGCCCTTTCCAAATACGCAGCAGCTGAAAAAATCATAGATGTGAATGTGTCCCATAGGAAACCATGTGAATGCACTGTAGTGTGTTTCTGCAAAAAGCACCAAAAAAACAGAGGTGTGACCCCTGCCTGAGATGTTTAGTAACCTAATGGGGTTAAAAAAAAAAGAAGTACAAAAAGAGCAAATAATCGTCAGGGAGGCCGATCCTGAGCTGGAACATCCCAATTAGTACGCCCTGTTGTGCAACACTGGTGAAATCAGTGAGGGACCAGCTTTGCTGGAGCAGAGTGATGCCCCTAGCTTCCAGGGGAAAAACTCCTCCAGTGAGAGTGGGGGAGAAGCCAAGGGGAAGGAAAGGAAGATTTTGGTGATAGGGGACTCAATTCTCAGAAGGACAGAGAGGGCAATCTGTCACAAGGACCTAAAGCACTGAACTGTCATTGTCTACCGGGCACTCGATTCGGCACATCAAGGATCTGGTGAGCAGATTACTGTGGGGGGTGGGGGGGGGGCTGGGGAAGACCCGGCAAGATGAAGTGTCCTTAACCACTTGAGACTCGAGCCTGTTTTTCAGATTCGGTGCTTACGAGACTAAAACAGTTTTTTTTTGCTAGAAAATTACTTAAAACCCCCAAACATTATATATTTTTTTTTCTAACACCCTAGAGAATAAAATGGCAGTCATTGCAATACTTTTTCTCACACCGTATTTGCGCAGCGGTCTTACAAGCGCACTTTTTTTGGAAAAAATTCACTTTCTTGAATTAAAAAATAAGACAACAATAAATTTGGCCCAATTTTTTTATATATTGTGAAAGATAATGTTACGCCGAGTAAAATGATACCCAACATGTCACGCTTAAAAATTGCGCCCGCTCGTGGCATGGCGTCAAACTTTTACCCTTAAAAATCTCGATAGGCGATGTCTAAAAAATTCTACAGGCTGCATTTTTTGAGATACAGAGGAGGTCTATGGCTAGAATTATTGCTCTCGCTCTAACGATCGCGGCGATACCTCACTTGTGCGGTTTGAACACCGTTTTCATATGCGGGCGATACTCGCATATGCGTTCGCTTCTGCGCGCGAGCTCGTCGGGACAGGGCGTTTTAAAAAAAAAAAATTTTGTTTTCTTATTTGTTTTAATTTATTTTTACATTTTTTACACTGAAATAAAAAAAAAAAAAAAAATTGATCACTTTTATTCCTATTACAAGGAATGTAAACATCCCTTGTAATAGAAAAAAGCATGACAGGTCCTCTTAAATATGAGATCTGGGGTCAAAAAGACCTCAGATCTCATAATGCAAAAGAAAAAGAAAAAAAAATATGTCTCTTTAAGACGCTGTGAGGGACTGACGTTTTGACGTCACTTCCGCCCAGCAGAGGTATGGGGACGGCTGAGGGACATTTTTCCCTCAGTCGCATCCCCGGACAGACGATGAGCGGACCCGATCGCCTCCGCCGCTACCGACGGCAACGGTAACCGGCGGAGGGCGCGGGAGAGCTGCGGGAGGGGGGGGCACCCTCTCCCGCCACCGATAACGACGATCTCGCGGCGAATCCGCCGCAGAGACCGCCATTATCGTGTACAGATCCGCCCCATCAAGAGATGGATATCTCGGATGTGGCAGCAGCTGCTGCCGTTACCGAGATATCCATCTTTAAAAAAATTACGTATTTTGACGATGGGGCGGATCTCAAGTGGTTAAAAACGATTTTAGGGATTTATGAGCTAAATTGAGAAATAGGACCTCCAAGGTAGTATTTTCAGAAATGCTACCGGTACCTCAAGCCACACCAGAAAGGCAGAGGGAGATTAGGGAAGTAAACAAGTGGCTGAGAAGCTGGTGTAGATAGGAGTGGTATGGGTTCCTGGAGAATAGGCCTGACTTTTAAGTCGGTTACCAGCTCTATAGAAGGGACTGCAGGGAGGGTGCAGATCTGCTGGGAGTGAAGATAGCTGAAAAGTTAGAGGGGCTTTAGAACTAGGTAACGGGTGGGAGGGTCCAGACATGGAGATAACCAGTGTGGAATGTATTTCAGTGGGTAGTATTTGGGGGCATTAGTGGCAGGTTGACTAAACCCATGGTAAGTATGGTAACCAGTCCTATCTGCAACCTCAGAACACCCAATCAGGAGGTAGTATGGGTCCGGACAAAACTACGAGGCATGTTCACTAATGGCAGGAGTCTAGCAGAGAAGATGGGAGAACTAGAGCCGCTACTGTATGAGGAGGAATTTCAGAGAACTGGTTCAATAGCTCCCATGATTGTCTGGCAACCATTCAAGGGTATTCTCTATATCGCAGGGACAGGGAGGGTAAAAAAGTGGAAGGGTTATGCCTGTATATCAAAAATGGTATACAGGTGAAGGTGAGGGATGACATCATTAATGGAGCAAGGGAAGAGGAAGAATCCTTATGGGTAGCGTTACAAAAGGAGGAAACCAAGGAGAAAGTAATACTAACGAAAGGGGGAGGCGGACCGCCTATCACAGTTTGGAATGGCAGCAAGGATGGGAAGTGACATTATAATGGGAGATTTTAATTATCCATACATAGACTGGGAGGAAAGGAACTGTGCATTGATCTAAAGCCCTGTACACACAATCGGTTTGTCCGATAAAAACAGACCGATGGACTGTTTTCATTGGACAAACCGATCGCGTGTGGGCCCTATCAGTTTGTTTTCCATTGGTGAAAAAAAATAGAACATGTTTTAAATTTTTCCTATGGATAAAAAAACGATCGTCTGTGTGGAAGTCCATCAGTCAAAAATCCACGCATGCTCAGAATCAAGTCGACGCATGCTCGGAAGCATTGAACTTAATTTTTCTCAGCACGTCGTAGAGTTTTACGTCACTGCTTTTTGGCACAGTTGGATTTTTGAGTGATGGTGTGTAGGCAAGATTGATGAAAGTCGGCTTCATCGGATATCCAACGAAAAAATCCATCGGATTAGATTCCATCAGATATCCGATCGTGTGTACGAGGCTTCAGGCTCACCATTTCCTAAATGTCTTGCAGGACAATTTCATGGGTCAGATGTTAAATGCACCAACAAGAAACAATGCGTTACTAGACCTACTGATTACTAACAACCATACAGATTAGATCGCGGATGTAGAAATACGGGGGCAACTTGGGAAACAGCGATCACAGGTTAATTAGTTTCAGCATAAATCACTCAAATAGGAAGCATAAGGGGAATACAAAGGGGGTTATTTACGAAAGGCAAATCTACTTTGCACTATGAGTGAGAAGTGCATTTGCTGTAAATCTGAGCGGTAGATCTAAAAAAGAGCGGAAGCGCTGCTGATTGTATCATCCAATCATGTGCAAGCTAAAATGCTGTTTTTTTTTTGTTTTTTTTCTTTGCATTTCCCCCCTCGGATCTACAGCGACTGCACTTTCAGTGCACTTATGCAAAGTGGATTTGCCTTTTCGTAAATAACCCCCAAAGACACTGAATTTCAAAAAAGCCAACTTCCAGATACTACGCCTCTTGCTAGAAGATACTAAATGGGATAAAATCGAAGGATCAAAGAACACGGAGGAAAAATGGGTGTGCTTTAGGAGCATATTAACCACTTAAGACCCGGACCAAAATGCAGGTAAAGGACCAGGCCCCTTTTTACGATTCGGCACTGCGTCGCTTTAACTGACAATTGCGCGGTCGTGCGACGTGGCTCCCAAACAAAATTTGCGTCCATTTCTTCCTACAAATAGAGCTTTCTTTTGGTGGTATTTGATCGCCTCTGCGATTTTTATTTTTTGCGCTATATACCAAAATAGAGCGACATTTTTGAAAAAAAAAACCAATATTTTTTACTTTTTGTTATAAGAAAAATCAAATAAACGAAATTTTAGTCAAACATTTAGGGCAAAATTTATTTAGCCACATGTCTTTAGTAAAAAAAAAAATCGCAATAAAAAAAAAATAGCTACCTAGCGGGAACAGCGACACTAATACAGCGATCAGAAAAATGATCGCTTAGTGACGCTGGCAATAGGGAGTGAAAGGGTTGACTAGGGCAGTGATTAAGGGGTTAAAACTTTATTAGGGGGGGGGTACGGGGGCTACCCTGAACCTAACACTAACTGACTGTCACACTGACACTAAATACAGTAATCATACATATATGATTACTGCATTCAGTGACACTGTGACAAGGGGGAGGGGGGGTGATCGCAAGGGGTTAATGTGCCTGCGTGTCCTGGTGTCAGTGTAGTGTTGTGCAGACTTACTGTGTGATGTGATCTCTCCTCAGCGGCGGTTGAAAATACCGCCAAGAGCAGAGATCACATCACTTCCCTCTTCCTGTGTTTACACAGGAGGAGGAAGTGACACGGCGGGGAGCGCGCGGATTGGCTGGGGGCGGACAAAAACGAATAGCCGCCCCCTCATCCCGGATCGCTTGCACAGCAAACCTGACCGCCGCATTTACCGGGGTGGTCCCGATCAGACCCCCGACACACGTCAAGGCAGCAACGTATATATACTATGCTTTGAAATTTGTCCACCAGAGACATGTCCGTCGGATATGTCCGCTGGTTAGTACACTAACCAGTGGACAGAAATCTCTGCGCATGCGTTGAATGGATTCGACGCATTCGTGGAAGTAATTTACTTCCTGGAGTGGTGACGTGGCGGCATAAACGTCACCGCCACGTCACCACGTCCTCAGATCGAGAGGATTTTCGTCCGATGGTGTGTACACGCCATCGGACCAAAATCCGATGAGACATGTCTGCTGTAAACGGTCCATCAGACATGTCTCATCGTGTGTACGCGGCCTAAGTGTTACGGGTAATGCTGGTTAGTTTTTTTTTTTATAGTGTCCGAGCACCTGCCGTTTTATCACCCAATAAAGGTTTAACCCCCCGATTGCCTGGCGGGTGATATCAGTTAGGTTTTAGTGTCTGCGTCACCCCAGGCAGCGTCAGATTGGTGCCAGTAGCGCTAACACCCACGACACGCACCCTACGCCTCCCTTGGTATAGTATCTGAATGGATCAATATCTGATCAATATCTGATCTGATCAGATCTATACTAACATCCCCAGCAGTTTAGGGTTCCCAAAAATGCAGTGTTAGAGGGATCAGCACAGATACCTGCTAGTACCTGTGTTTTTTTGTTACAAGTGTACCAGTAAATTTAGAGCCCAAAATGCCAAATCGAATGTACACTAGTGAATAGGCCTACAAGTTTCTGAGCATGACAGAGTGAAGAGGAAGTCAATTAGAATACGATCCTGTAGACGAAGGCAGATCCATGACAGATGGCTCTGACTTCCGGTGCGCCGTGCATTCGACGATGGAACGCGGAAGTGCGCCGCCGCGTCAGCGCCGCCTATTTAAACTTCCCCAGCTGACAGTGTGGTGGTGTTCTATTGTGTCAGAACACCACTGTCAGCTGGGGTCCCCATCGCTGCCAGGTTCTCCACCTAGTGCCTCATCTCCAGCCCCAGCTGCCACGGATCGGGACCAAGGGATTCCAACGCCTGCACCACCTGCCTCAGCAGCCGGATCCATTGCGCCTGTCCACTTGCCAGCCAAACTATCTCCAGTACCGCAAGTACCCTGTAATGCTTATGTATAAGAGTTTGTACTCTCCGCAGCTTTACTCAGTATGTTATGTGACCATCCCTTGAACCCAGTGCAGCCATAGCCTCTTCAGTCTATTACTCTAGTATGGATCAATGCTACTAGTCCATTCCTAATCTTACCAAGTGAAGTCTCCAAGTAATACCGAGTGCCACTGTATATGTTACTTCCAAATACTGCTGCACTGAAGTTCAGTCCATCGCTATTTGATCCTACTTCTGAATTTATCTCCCCTGGGGTCAGGGTGCACTTCTTCTCACTTGAATATACAAATACGGAACCTTGCTCCCCTGGTACTACCTCAGCGTGATTGAACTACAGTATCTTGTGGAACATTTTAGTTCTGGTACTCATTGAAGTCTTTAAATATTATCTCCCTTCTGTTGTACTGGCGCCTATGACGGAATATGCGCCAGCCCTTTGATTGAGACTGTGATGCTAGGATCCCAAACTCTCTGCACAAAAGAGAGTGAAACCTGGGTCCGAAACTGAGAAGTCTCCGCAGTTGAGATCCATATTCCTAAACATATCTGGCGTAACCTTACATAATAGAACAACCATAAAAAAAATTATCCAGCAACGGGTTGACACCCTTTCTGCTTCTGTTCATGAACTTTGTTTGAAAAATGAGGCTCTGCGCAATCATGCTAATCAAAATGTTGCACCTCACAGAGATTGACCAGAGCCCAAGGTCTCCCCTCCTGAACCCTTTTCTGGGGATAGAAAACTTTTTCATCAGTTTGTCAGTTCCTGTAATTTAATGTTTGAGTTAAGACCACGCACTTACTTTTCTGACAGGATAAGAATACTCACTTTAATCTCCTACCTTAAAGGAGAACCCAGAGCGTGGGCAGACGCTCATCTCCAAGAACAAGGGGAGCTCTTGGGTTCCTACAACTCTTTCCTGGATGAACTGTCCCTCTATGAGGATTCTAACAAGCAACTAACTGCTGAGAACTTTATCAGGAGTCTTAAACAGGGTAAGAGACCTGTAGAAGATTATATTTCTGAGTTTAAATGTTGTTGTCGTGACTCTCAATGGAATGATATCTCACTCAGGAACCAATTCCGTCTAGGGTTACCTGAAGCCTTGAAAGACAAGCTAGCTCGTGTAGACCTACCTACGTCCTTAGATGACCTTATGCAGCTTTCAGTATCAATTGATCGTCGGCTGCGTGAAAGGAGGACTGAACATTCCAATACTTTTTTTTTTTAAACTATTTTTATTGAGTTATTTTGAGAAAACATACAGAAAAGCATATATGATGTACAGAAGATGGCATAAAATAGAAACTACAATTGGGAACAGTTGACCAGGTACAATATGCAAAGGAGAAAAAAAAGGGAACATCAGTGTCACATTAAGTAGCATCACAGCCATAGCTTAAACCGTAAACTAAAACATTTGTGGCCCACTAAAGAAATGTAAGGAGATTAACCGCCAGCATTGAGGGTAAGGGTAAGGCCCCCCTCCCGTTACCTCTAGGGGAGGTGAAGGTAATGGAATAGGCTGGAGCCCCTTTGAGTCGACCCCCCTCCCACCCACCCCAACCGGGATCAATCTGTGGGCGGGGGGGGGGGGACCCGTGGAGCTTGGCGACCAAGGGACGCAGGCGTGGCTCAAATATCGAGAGTACCGAACCCCTTAACGAGCGTTGGAAGCCCAACATATACGATACGAAGGGACGAGGAGACGTATATCAGCATCTGAGGTTGTGATAGATCAGTAACAGGACCGCTTAACAGGGAACATTGTGTGTTGAAGCATCTGTGGATGGAGTATTTCGCCCCAAGGAGTCCCTGTAGTGGATCCAACAGGCCCACGTTTGATAAAACTTGTCGTGCGTGTCGTGGGCTTGGTGTATAAGTTGCTCCATTTCTTCGATCTTGCCTACTCTGACATGCCAATCCTCTAGTGTTGGAGGCAGAACGGTTTTCCAGCGTAGGGGGATGCATTGAGTGGCTGCATTTATAAGGTGCAGGGCGAAAGATTTGTGATATTGGGATCTCGATAAGGAAGTGTGATGTAAGAGATATTGAGCCGGAGTGAAATCCACGGCTAGGGTCATGATATTGATCAAGCGGTCATGTACCTCTCTCCAAAACGGCTGGAGGCGGGGGCACTCCCACCAGATGTGGAGGAGTGTGCCCGTGGCTGAGCCGCATCTCCAGCAGTCAGGGGGAACGGCCGGATAAATTCGGTGTAGCTTATCAGGGGTCCTATACCAACGAATACATAGCTTATATCTGTTTTCCTGAGCGGATACGTTAACGGACCCCTCGTGTGTATGTTCCCACACCCGATCCCAATCAGTATCCGATAGTCCCTTACCTAGATCACTGTCCCAGTGCATTCGGGCAGTACTACGGGGCTGTGCATGAGACATCAGCATGGCGTATAAAGAGGAAACTAAGTGCCGTTGGGGACCCTGCGAGGTACATAGTTGTTCTAGGGGGGTAAGGGGTCTACACCATACAGAGGGCGTGGGGGCGTTTTGGAGAAAGTGCCTGATTTGTAGAAATTTGAAAAAAGGCAATGACAGTTGTGGAAGTGCGGCGACCATCTCAGAGTGGGTATAAAGAGTTGCGTTACGGAAGAAGAGATGTGCTCTTATTTGCGGGGGTTGGGAGTCAGTCGTACTATCAATCAGCCTAATGCCTGCCGGAAAGTCGGGGTTGTGTTGCAACGGGGTGAGGGGGCCTGGAGAGGGAATCGTCCCGTGGGACCGACACATTGCTCTGAAGGTCTGTAAGGTGGGGCCGATCAGGGGGTGTGCCAAGCATTCCTTAGGGGTCGCGAGGGTATTAATCCAGGGAAGGTGTGCGATCGGGAAGTCAAGAAAAGCATTTTCTATTGCAACCCAAGCTTTATTGTCTGCATGTGGGTGCCAGTCAACCAGTCTTACAAGTAGACTTGCCTTGTGATACAAGGCCATGTCTGGAATGCCAAGGCCTCCCTTTTGTTTGGGGAGTACTAGCTTATCCCAGCTCAACCTAGTAGGCCGGCCGGCCCATAGGAAGTTCATGCAGATCCCTTTGATGGAGGTAAAAAAGGCTGGCGGCAATTTAATTGGAATCGCTTGCAGGAGGTATAGGATTCGAGGAAGTTTGTTCATTTTAAGTATGGCCGCTCTGTCAAACCAGGAGAAGTGTCCCTGTCGAGTAGGTCCTCTCTAATTGTGTGCATAATGGGCAGGAA
This sequence comes from Rana kukunoris, assembly GCA_029574335.1. NCBI lineage: Eukaryota > Metazoa > Chordata > Amphibia > Anura > Ranidae > Rana > Rana kukunoris. Next base: position 69,553,980 of record CM056060.1, read on the forward strand.
ATTTGCCTTATATAGATCATTCAACTTGGCCGTGATCTTAATTCCTAGATATTGAATGTCTTTCATGTCCCATCGGAAGGGGAAATTGTTCTTGCACTGGGTGACCTCTGCATCGGGAAGGGAGACATTAAGTGCGGATGACTTGTCAAAATTAATTAAAAAATTAGAGATAGTGTTGAATAGGTGGAATTCCTGAAGAAGGTTCGGGGTCGTGACTACAGGGTTGGAAAGAAATAGTAGTAATATATCGTCCGCGTACGCAGCTACTTTGCACTGCTTACCGGGGATATCAATGCCTTGGATATTGGGGTTATCTCTGAGCTTACGGAGGAGCGGCTCCATTGTGATAATGAAGACTATAGGTGATAGCGGGCATCCCTGCCGGGTGCCGTTCGCAATAGAGAAGGCGTCCGATAGGTGGCCATTGACCCCGACTCTCGCCGTGGGGACAGAATATAAAGCCATAATCATCTGGGTGAAGCGGGGCGGGAGTCCCAGCCTGCTAAGAGCCGCGGACATATAATCCCAGGCCACTCTATCAAACGCCTTCTCGTGTCCAGGGAGAGGAAAAAAACCTTTTTACGGGAAGAGGTCAGCCAGTTGGTGGATGTTTAGGGCCTTGGTGGTGTTGTCCCTGGCTTCCTGTCCAGGGACAAAACCGACCTGATCCGAGGAGATGATGTCAGGGAGGAGTGGTAACAGTCGATTAGCTAGGATTTTGGCATATAGCTTTACGTCAACATTCAACAACGAAATTGGGCGGTAGTTTGGGACTAACGTGACATCTTTTCCGGGTTTGGGTATCAGGGAGATATGGGCTTCTAGCAGGTCCTTCCTGTGTGGGGCGGGGGTCGTATCATCATTGTAAGTCGCTAGAAAGTGGGGGATCAGAATATTTGAGTACGTTTTGGAATAACTGGCCGGTAGGCCATCTGGCCCCGGGTTTTTCCCGGGTTTGAGTTGTTTTAGGGCCGAAAGCGCCTCTTGCGACGAGATGGGTACGTCTAGATGGGATAAGTCCCAGAGGGGAGATTGCGGGGAGCCGTAATTGCGCAGGCAATCCCTGGATAAGAGTTTTCCTGTCTGGGACTGAGGGTGACGCAGCGGGTGTGGGGAGATTATAGAGGTTGGAATAGTACCGCACAAACTGATTCGCAATGTCTCTGGATGACGTGAGTGAGGTTCCCGAAGGGGTGTTGATACTATGAATAGTATGCGCCGACTTTCTTTTCTGGAGGGCAGCAGCCAGTAATTTCCCCGACTTATTGCCGAATTCATAGAAGAGTTTGTTAGTGAGGGTGTATCTGCGTTTTAGTGTTTTCTGGAGCTCCTCCAGCAGCTCTTGTCGAGCTTTCAATAGATCAGCGTGGGTTTAAGCAGCCAACGTGCGTTTGTGGGCAGGTTCCAAAGTCTTAACCCGGTTGGATAGGTCCGTCACCCGAGTTTTCCTTAGTTTATGGCGTTTGGCCGCTAGGGAGATAAATTCTCCCCTAACAACACACTTGTGGGCCGCCCACACCAAGGTAGGATAAGCTTCACCCCCTCCATTTTCGCTGAAATAATTTGTTAAGACTTCCAACACCGACTTGGAGAGATCTGCATCAAGAAGGATGGAGTCATCCAACCGCCAAATCATCGATTTGGCATGTTGCGATGGGAGCCGTAGGGTCATGGTGATCAGATGATGATCCGATAAAAGCATCGGTTCAATTGTAGCATCCACTAGGGACGTGAGGTCAGACTGAGTAAGAAAGAGGTGATCTATCCTGGTGTATTTCTGGTGAAGTGAGGAGAAGTATGTGAAATCTTTTACATTCGGGTGTAGTGTACGCCATGCGTCATGTAGGGTCAGTGTGGTCAATTGCGATTTTATAGCGTGCAGGGCCCTGTAAGTCAAGCAGGACGAGCCGTCGGACGTGTCAAAGGAAGGCGCAAGGGAGAAATTAAAATCCCCTCCCACCACTAGAGTACCCGAACGGAACGAGGTCAATTTGTAGAGCATTGTGCGGAAGTAAGTGACTTGTTGGGAATTTGGGGCGTATACATGAGCTATCGTGAGTGTCCGGCCGTGTAGCGTGCCCTTTACAAAAATGTATCTACCTTGTGGGTCCCGCTGCACGTCCGTGACTTAAAAAGGGCAGAGCACCGACACCCCCTTCGACTTCGCGGAGTCGTTGGTGGCATGGTAGACTATTGGAAAATTCCGGTCGTGTAGCTTGGGAACATTGTCGGACCTGAAATGTGTTTCTTGGATGAGTGCTATGTGGGGTTTCTCTTTCCAGGGCGGGCACGTTTTTCAGGCGTGTTGAGGCCTCGAGCATTTAGAGAGTATAGTTTAAGTTTGAACAAGTGAGGGGCATCGCCCGCACCGTGGGATTGAGCTGCGTCCCCGGTCGCCATCTCTTAGGGGGGAGGGTAGGGGCCCCTCTCGGGGAAAACTGGGCAGCTGACAACTAACTGATAGAGGGGGCAATATGCGTAGTACGTATCCCCTTGGTGAGTGGTACCACTATATGTATGTAATATAATACCAATTAAGTGTTCAGACGAAGTCCTTTCACTTAGAGTGTGTAGTCACAAAAATCGGAACGGTACAGGGTGCACCGTACCCCCAGGCTCTAAACGTGGAACCTGGGAGTTACCATACACCACTGTTGGGGGGTTGACCTAACCCAGAACAGGACCTAAAATAGTATAATTACATTAAAAAAACAATTCGTTATGAACACAAAAAACACAAAAAGAAATACAAGTAATATCACATGGCGGTGAGCCACCCCAGGACGGCCCCATAACTGGACTTCTAGCTTTAGGAGGTAGTTCAGGTAGAGGCCAAACCGTAAAAAGTAAACAAAAAACCTGGGCCGTTGTAGGGAATGTGGAAGCTCAGCCGACACGATGAGGCTATGAATTAATGGCTTCTATAGGACACACCATTGCAGCTTGAATCGTGGTACTGCAGACCTTGGGAAGGGAGATACCCAGGGCCGCCCCCACCCGCCCACCGCAGTACCCCCCAGCGCATACTTAGTAACCAGCCACAAGAGGGAGGGGATGGAGATCCTAGCTTCCACAACCCTGCTACCTGCCGGAGGAAGATTACATGAGGGTGGGGGGGGATGCTCCCCGCCACTAACTTAAATATTAGAAATCCCTCAACCGAGACTTGTAGCACTCCGCAATATATGACCTGCAGGAACGCACAACCCCAGTCCAGTCAAGTCTGCCAAACAGGTATACGGGGCCAGCAGGACACCCGCTCAGAACAGCAGTCAATAGCTCCTCTAATGTCCAAATACGGCTGACGGTTCCGGGAGACTTAGCCATGGAGAAGAGCCGTATTTAGGGGAGGGGGAGTGAACCCCCCTTGTTACTTGGATCCTCAAACCTTCCGCCAATCTTTACCAAGAGCACTTGCATGTTCCTCCGTGGTGACTGTCCATCGGGAGATGCGGTGAGCCGGTGATGTTACCTCTTGACTGACGACCGGTGCCGAGAGAGACGATAAGCACCGCAACCTGACCGTGCGGGAGAAAGCACCTCAGTTCATCAAGGCAGGATGATAGGGCTGCGGGAGCTCAGTACGACAAGTTCTTCCGGCATTGAATTTCCGGGGAGGCAAGCAGGAAACTGGCCAAGGATTCATCTGGACCCCGCCAGGCAGAGGTAGATGACCAATCGTTCTCGTTCAGGAAGGCGCGACAGGGGCAGGACCAAGCTGGCGCGAGGGACCAGTAGTATGACTCGGCCAATTGGGAGTGGCCGTTGAGGCGTCCATCTAGTGTATAGGGAAGAAAGGCGACCAGTCAGACCCTAGAACTGATCAGCCGCGCAAAGCATTCTGGGGGTTGTAGTTTCCTGCTGAATGCTTAGTGACCGTCGGTCGGGATAGGGATGGAGTACTTCCAACAACTATTCCCCAATCTGAAAGTCCCGATCAGCAAAGCCAAGTCACGGGTGTTAAAAGTCACAACCATAACAGCAAACCGGGGGTAACTGGGAGTACAGAGCAGAACGAAGGAAGTGTGCAGCATAAGTACCTGGAACTAAATGATTAGTTGTCCCTCCTCGCTCGCCTGGCCCCGGGTGGGGTCGCTGGGTCCCGTTCACCTCTGGTGGGTTGAGATACTAGGAGGTTCCTGGATTGAGATGGGGACATGCGTCTACGGTGCCTAGTAGCCTGGGTCTCCATGGGAACCTCCCGCGGCTTATCCCATCTGCCAACCGAACGTCGGTACGGGGCATACCAGTCGGGTACCTGAACTAGTGGTATGCCCAGGGTGTCACAGAAGCGCGGCAGGTCTTCAGGGACTCTCAGGGCCACATTACGACCGTGATGGGAGGCCGCCAAACAGAAAGGGAATTTCCACTTATATTTAATGTCCCGCTCCCTAAGTACATCCAAAAAGGGCCGGAGGTCTCGGCGGTGCTGTAAGGTGATCCCCGAGAGGTCTTGATATATTTGCAATGGAGCGTTTCCGTGCGAAAGTTTCTGCCCCCGGTCTCGCTGCAGAATTTCCTCCTTAAGGCCAAAGTCTACCAGACAGCAGACCACTTCTCTGGGAGGGTCGGTGTCCCTTCCCCTGGGGCGGAGGGCCCGGTGGATTCTCTCCATTTCAATCTGGGACTGGGGGGGTCTGCCAAGCACTCTGTTAAAAATCGCAGTGACCTCCTGCTTTACACAATCCCCTTCGATGGTCTCAGGGAGTCCCCTCACCCTCAGGTTATGGCGGCGCCACCTGTTGTCCAGGTCCTCCAAATGTCTGTTTACGTCCCTTAGCTGAAGGGTGTGATCATCTATCTTCCTCGTAGAATGATGGAGGACCTGGTCGTGTTCTTCCACTACACGCTCGGTTGTTGCGACCCTGTCAGATAGGGCTCTGATGTCTATCCGGAGCTCTGCCACGGCCGCCGAAAGGGTGTCCTTGATGTCGGCAGCAATTGCCCTGAGGTCCATAATATTGAGCTGGGGTTGTGGTTGTGGAGACGGGCTCAGCATCCCTTGCCCGGACAGCATCAGGGAGCGAGGAGGTAGCCAGCGGTGTCAGCAAAACGGCATATGAGGGTGCCGCGGGAGGCAGCAGCACTGGGCCCTGTGAGGCAGATTGGCGGAAGGATGCCATGTTCCCTCGGGAGGTGCGGAACATCTCAGGGATGTTGTGGCCCTGGGATCCGGTATTTTCTCGCGGCGAACGGGAGCGGGAGGTCGAGGATTGCCTCGACGCAGTGCCCATGGTCCGTTCTGGACTGAAAGTGGGAAGAAACCTTGGCGTATGGAGTTGAGCCGTCCCGGGATAGCCGGAGCTCTGGGCTTAAGCGTCCATCTTCCTGCACAGCTAGGCCACGCCCAACATTCCAATACTTATGTTCCCGCACCTCCTAGGAGAGCGAACTCACCCCCTAAAGATGCATCCATGGACTTAAGTTCAATCAGGGGTCCCCTGTCCTCTGTGGAAAGACAAAGAAGGAGGGCCCAAAACCTCTGCATGTACTGTGCCGGTTCTAACCACAATCTCTACAATTGTCCACTCCTCAAAAATAAATCTGAAGGTAAAGTACTTCACATCTTTAAGCTCAACCGACATGTGTCCTTCACTAATCGTTACATTCTTATTCCTCTTACTCTGCAGTGGGATCACGAAAGGATCACCGTTGAGGCCATGATCAACACTGGGGCCTGTGGTAACTTCATAAACTCTGCTCTTGTCTATTCTAACAAGATCCCCTATGTTACTAAACATACTCCTCTCTCTGTTACTTTCATTGATGGCTCCAGTTCTGCTTCAGGCCCAATAACCACTGAAGCACATCCTTTGTTGGTCACATGTCTGGATGGTCACACGGAATCTCTTGTTTTCAATATTATCCCTTCGCCAGTTTTCCCTATTGTGCTTGGATTTCCATGGTTGCTTCTCCATCAACCCACCATCCGATGGTCTGATAGGTCCGTACACTTACAATCCTCCTACTGCAAACAGACTTGCTAACCCTTCTCTCCTATTTTGACGACAGAGTTTATCATCGGACCTCCCTGCTCAACTAGAGGACTTCGCTGCCATTTTTTGGAAATACAACGCAGATATCCTGCCTCCACATCGTATCTACGACTGCCCCATCGACCTTATTCCGGGCTGTCCTATTCCTACTGCCAGGATCTACCCACTTTCTCAACCAGAACTTGTTCACCTCAAGGATTACTTGGATGATAACTTGAAGAATGGCTTTATTAAGCCATCCACTTCCCCGGCTAATGCTGCCATGTTTTTTGTCAAGAATAAGGATGGTTCATTACGACCTATAATAGACTATCGCTCCCTCAACACTATTACGGTCAAGCATCGCTATCCTTTACCTCTTATTCCTGAGCTCATTGAGCGACTTCAAACCTCAAAATGTTTACGAAATTGGATCTGAGGGGAGCCTACAATCTAATTAGAATCCGCCCTGGAGACGAATGGAAAACTGCATTCAAAACTCGCTACGGCCTATTCGAATACACTGTTATGCCATTCGGTTTATGTAACGCGCCAGCAACCTTTCAGAGATTCAACGATATTTTCAGGGATTTGCTTGATGTCTGTGTTGTCATCTATCTTGATGATATTTTGATTTATTCGGACAATCCTGAACAACATGTCAAACGTACGCTGGGTGTTTGGCTAGACTCAGAGTGCATTCTCTATACGCAAAGATTGAAAAATTTGTTTTTGAACAATCTTCCATTTCCTTCCTCGGATATCACATCACACCCAATGGCATCCAGATGGATCACGCAAAGGTTGAATGTGTCCTTGCTTGGCCTGTTCCACATTCAAGAAAGACACTTCAGCGATTTCTTGGCTTCGCTAACTACTATCGTAAATTTATCAAGAATTTCTCTACTGTTGTGAAGCCACTAAGTACCTTAACCAGTACAAAGGTTCCTTTTGCCTGGTCCACTGAAGCCCAACATGCTTTTGATGCTCTGAAACAAAGATTTACTTCGGCTTCGATACTTCAGCTTCCTAATCCTCTTTGCCGCTTCGTTCTAGAGGTGGATGCCTCAGACTTTGCACTTGGCACTGTGCTGTTACAACGGGAGTCCCCTTCTACACCGCTTCATCCGATCGCCTAGAAACTACCCAGTAGGTGAGAAAGAGTTACTTGCGATTAAAGATGCTTTAGCAAATTGGAGACACCTTCTGGAGGGTTCAACTCATTCTTTCACCATTCTCACTGACCACTGCAATCTTCAATACCTCAAGACAGCTAAAACCCTGTCCGCTCGACAGGTTAGATGGAGTCTCTTCTTTGACCGCTTCGACTTCCAAATTTCTTATCGTCCAGGTTCACAAAATATCAAGGCAGACTCTTTATCTCGTATGCATGAAGAGGACAATCCGGACATTCCTCATCTTCCCGCCTAGCCGTTTTGTCGGAGCGCTGACTAGTTTCAAACACTTGATCATCCAAAACTGTTCCAACGAACCTTCTCTACCTAGTGGACTCACTAAACAAGCTGATGGTTAATATACTTTTGACAACAAAATCTATGTTCCGCCCACGTTGCAACTTCCTCTTCTAAAACAACTTCATGACACCCAGGTGTCACAAAAACTATCCACCTGGTTAAGAGGATCTACTGGTGGCCTGGAATGACCAAAACTATACAAGACTATGTCTCCTCTTGTGATACCTGTGCTTCTAATAAACATTCTCGAAAACCTCCATATGGATTGCTAACTTCTCTCCCCATTCCAAAGAGACCTTGGGAGGCTCTCTCTATGGATTTCATTGTTGACCTTGCCATATCACAAGGTGCTAATACAATCATGGTCGTCGTTGATTTACTAACCAAGATGGCTCACTTCGTTCCCATGAAGAGCTTGCCAACTGCTATCCAGACTGCGAAAGCTTTCATTGCTCATATCCTCAAAATTCATGGGCTTCCATCTCGGATAATTTCAGATAGAGGTACTCAGTTTGTCTCCAAATTCTGGAAGGCTTTGTGTGAAGCAATACAAATTGACCATCACATGTCCACGGCATATCATCCGCAAACCAATGGACAAACTGAAAGTGTCAACCAGACACTTGAACAATATTTGCGCTGCTACTGCACTCATCTCCAGGATTACTGGTACCAACTTCTCCTTGTGGAATTTGCGTACAATAACGCTACCAATTCCTCTACACAATTCTCTCCATCCTATTCAAACTATGGGTTCCACCCACAATCTCTACCTTCGTCTGTTCTTCCAAGTGGTGTACCAGCGGTAGATGACTACCTCACAACTCTTAAAAAGACTTCCGAAATTATTCATTCTAACCTTGAAGTGGCTCAACAAAAACAAACTTTACTATGATGCTCACAGAAGAGCATCCCCAAAATACAAAACTGGAGATTTAGTCTGGCTCTCTACACACAACCTTAGGCTTAAGGTCCCATCGAAGAAACTAGGACGCCAATTTGTTGGTCCATTCCCGATTACGCAAATTATCAATGCTAATGCTGTGAAACTGCAACTACCGCCAAGTTGGAAGATACACACTACTTTTCATGTGTCGCTCCTTAAACCCTATAGACCGAATCCATTCCCTAATAGAGTTCCTCACCCTCCCCCCTCCTGTTGAGGTCTTGGGCGAGACTGAATATGTGGTGGAGAAAATCCTTGATTCTAGAATATGGGGTGTAACGGTCACCACCGTTTACGACCTTCCATCCAACCACGACAAGCTTATCTGACACACTTCGACAATCCTACATACACGATCGATTCCATTTCCCATAATCAAGTCGAGACTCTGCTCTGTACTTGCTTCCAAAGATATGAACACTTTATTGGTTTCTTCTCAGCTTTTTATACAGTACAAGATGTTACAGGTAATCACAGGACAATGCAATCCCCACCCCCTTATTCACACTGGGGCTAATTATCTAGCAGACATTTCGGCACCGATACTGACAGATCTGTCACATTCCAAACTACAATTACACAATGCCTTGACCTCAATACACATTATCTAGACAGACGTACTGTCTGACACCTGGGCATCAATACATTCCTAAACATAATTGACATGCTAATTCAGTACATCTAAATGGAGACTTTAACACATTGATTTAAACACCATGAATCACACAATCAAAAGGTCTTTCAGGCCCCGATGCAAATAACACCTTTCCACAGAATGTGTCCACACATTGAAGAGCCAACCTCACTTAACATTTCAATAGCTGGAGCAAAGCATTGAATAAGCTTGTAATGTCCCTCTCCTGTGTAACAGATGTCAAGTAAGAACACCTTTGTACCATAGACAATGTAATGTCTAGGAGTAGATGCAATTAACACCTTTCAACAATGAAATGTCTTTCACAAGCCGGGCCACTTAGCATTTTAAAAGCCTATTATACAGAGGGATGAGTCACTGTCTTGCTAACCTGGTCTCAAGTCAAAATGGACCCCTTGCAATACTCCAGTCCTGCAATATGAATTATTATTAATGTCCCATTTCATGTACCACATGAACCATGATCCTATTAGCCACCCTACGCCTACAAGGGCACAGGGTGGACTTCGACCCAGGAGTTATTAGTGTCCCTGGCACAGAAGTATCTCTCATCCTTCCAAAGTCTCTGATTGTCACGGTTCATTCATTACACAGGGTTCTACCCTCCAATATCTAATTCATTGGAAAGGTTATGGGCCTCAGGACGACTCTTGGGAAGATTCCTCAGACGTCCATGCCCCTCGCTTAGTCAAGGTCTTCCATCGCAGGTACCCTGACCGCCCGGCTCTTAGCAGGAGCTCTGGAGGCGCTCCCTAGAGGGGGGGGCTACGTAACGCCATTGGCGCTACTTCTTACTAAAACGGGCGCAGCTGCCTCTCTCCTTCACAGCTGCGCTCCGTTCTGTACTTTGACCGCGTCACTTCCGGTGCGCCGTGCGTTCCACGATGGAACGCGGAAGTGCGCCGCCGCGTCAGCGCCGCCTATTTAAACTTCCCCAGCTGACAGTGTGGTGTTGTTCTATTGCATCAGAACACCACTGTCAGCTGGGGTCCCCATCGCTGCCAGGTTCTCCACCCTGTGCCTCATCTCCAGCCCCAGCTGCCACGGATTGGGACCAAGGGATTCCAACGCCTGCACCACCTGCCTCAGCAGCCGGATCCATTGCGCCTGTCCACTTGCCAGCCAAAACTATCTCCAGTACCGCAAGTACCCTGTAATGCTTATGTATAAGAGTTTGTACTCACCGCAGCTTTACTTAGTATTTTATGTGACCATCCCTTGAACCCAGTGCAGCCATAGCCTCTTCAGTCTATTTCTCTAGTATGGATCAATGCTACTAGTCCATTCCTAATCTTACCAAGTGAAGTCTCCAAGTAATACCGAGTGCCACTGTATATGTTACTTCCAAATACTGCTGCACTGAAGCTGAGTCCATCACTATTTGATCCTACTTCTGAATTTATCTCCCCTGGGGTCAGGGTCCACTTCTCACTTGAATATACAAATACGGAACCTTGCTCCCCTGGTACTACCTCAGCGTGATTGAACTACAGTATCTTGTGGAACATTTTAGTTCTGGTACTCATTGAAGTCTTTAAATATTATCTCCCTTCTGTTGTACTGGCGCCTATGACGGAATATGCGCCAGCCCTTTGATTGACTGTGATGCTAGGATCCCAAACTCTCTGCACAAAAGAGAGTGAAACCTGGGTCCGAAACTGAGAAGTCTCCGCAGTTGAGATCCATATTCCTAAACATATCTTAGATTTTGCCGGATATAAATGGCACCATTGGGAAATTGGAAAAGCATTTTATCACACCGAACTTGGTGTGGTCAGATGCTTTGAGGGCATAGGAGAGATCTAGGGTCTAATAGACCCCATTTTTTTCAAAAAGAGTACCTGTCACTACCTATTGCTATCATAGGAGATATGAACATTCCCTGGGATAACACAAAAAAAAATATTAAAAAAAAATAATGAAAGGAACAGTTAAAAAAAAAAAAAAGAAAAATAAATAATAAAAATGCACCCCTGTCCCCCCTGTGCAAAAGCAAACCCAAGTGTCAGTCTGGCGTCATATGCAGGAGCGGTGCGTCCATAGAGGGCACTGGAGCGCCGCCCCCTTTGGCTCTTGCACAGCCACTAAAATATATAGATTCATGCATTGTATGCATCTATATATTTTTGCCGCTGCCCACTATTCAGCTGGCCGGATGTTGAGCGCCAGCTAGCTGAATAACGGCAGCTGAGATAGGCTTTCCGAGTACAGCCCTGAGGCTGTAGTCGGCTTCCTGAAGCTTATCCTCGGGACGTACCGGCAGTGGGTTCCGTGGATAAGACTGACAGGCGTCTCAGCCAATCGGGTAATCTGTTTCTGGTAATCGGTAACCTGATTGGCTGAAGCATCGAGGGCGGGACGAGGGACGGTAGAAGCACGGCTGACCCCAGAAAGGTAAGTGCCAGGGGGGGGGGGCATTTTACTGTGCACAGTGGTGACAATTGCGGGGCACAGTGGCGACAATTGTGGGGCACAGTGGTGAAAATTTATGGCACAGTGGTGACAATTGATGGCATGGCATAGTGGTGACAATTGATGGCACAGTGGCTGTGTTTGATGGCATGGCACAGTGACTGCGTTTGATGGCATGGAACAGTGGCTGTATTTTAATGGCATGGCACAGTGGTGATGTTGGATGGCATGGCACAGTGGCTGCGTTTGAGGGCATGGCACAGTGGCTGCATTTGATGGGCACAGTGAGGCTGCAATTTTTTTTTTTTCGTTTCGCCACTGGTCATATGTAAACAGCAATTGTACCATGCATGTGAGGTGTCACCGCGAAGGTCAGATCGAGGGCAGTCATTTTAGTAGTAGACCTCCTCTGTAAATCTAAAGTGATGACCTGTAAAGTCTTTTAAATGCTTTTAAAATGTATGTAGTTTGTAGCCACTGCACGTTTGTGTGCAATTTTAAAGCATGTCGTGTTTGGTATCCATGTACTCGGCCTAATGCCGCGTACACACGATCACTTTTTGTGATGAAAAAAAATGACGTTTCATGTGATGAAACAAAACAACGTTTTTCAAACTTCATTTTCCAAAACGACGTTGCATACACACCATCGTTTTTCCAAAATGCTCTAGCAAAGCGTGGTGACGTACACCACGTTTCAACGGCACTCTGTTCCATTGAAGCTCCGTCTAATAACTTGCTTCTGAGCATGCGCGGGTTTAAAAATGTCGTTTTCAACATCGTTTTGCCCACACACCATCACTTTTTATGACACAAAAAATTACGTTTTGAAAAACGACACAAAAAATTCAAGCATGTTCGAATTTTTTTTTGGTCGTTTTTGTTTGAAGACCTAAAATGACGTTTTGCCCACACACAGTGATTTTAAATGACGTTTTTGAAAACGTCGTTTTTTTTTCATTACAAAAAGTGATCGTGTGTACGCGGCATAAGATCATCTTTTTTATTTCATCAAACATTTGGGCAATATAGTGTGTCTTAGTGCATTCAAATTAAAAAGTGTGTTTTTTGCAAAAAAAATGCATTTAAAAATTGCTGCTCAAATACTATGTGAAAAAAATGCAACACCCACCATTTTAATCTGTAGGGCCTTTGCTATAAAAAATATATAAATGTTATATAATAAAAAGTGTCAGAAAGGGCTTTATCTTCCAGTGGTTAGAAGAGTGGGTGATATGTGACATAAGCTTCTAAATGTTGTGCATAAAATGCCAGGACAGTTCAAACCCCCCCCCCCCCCCCTCAAATGACCCCATTTTGGAAAGAAGACACCCAAGCTATTTGCTGAGAGGCATGTCCAGTCCATGGAATATTTTTTTTTTTTTTTTTTTTTTTTTATAAGTTGCGGGGAAAATTACAAACCTTTCTTTTTTTTTTGCACAAAGTTGTTACTAAATGATATATTGCTCAAATTTGCCACAGGAATATGTGGAATTACACCCCAAAATACATTCTGCTGCTTCTCTTGAGTACATGGAATGTGTGGGACTTGGCTCTGTAAGCCTGTTGAACGGACTGGGCAAACCAGGTCGTAACTGTTCTGAATGAAGCTTGCTTCCCTCTGTTAACGCCGGAGTGCAAGATGAACAGATAATCAAAACGTCCGAAAGAATAAGTCACTAGTAGGTATTACTTCAATATTTTGCCTACCTCAAGAGGATGCACTTCGGTAGATTCTAGGGACCTGAATGTAGACAGACAATTTATTGGTTTTCACGGAACACAGAGGTGACTTTAGGGTTTGAAAAATCGCAGGAATGAGGACCACCCGGTCCGGGAAGAAAAAAAAAAATCAGACAAGGATCCTGAAACCCTTCTGGCCAAAGTGATAGCAACTAGGAAAGCAAACTTGCAGTAAATTCTTTGGAGTGAGTTCCGTGGAACTGAGACCAGTCAGTGAGTCAAGGAGAAGAGGAAGATCCCTTTTGTTGTTCCGGAGAAGTCCGACAGAGCTGAGACTTGAACCATGAGGGAGCTGATGAATAGAGACAGATCTAGGCCAGACTGCAGGAAACTGAGGATATCCTGGATTCCAGGGTCTCTACATGACTTGTCAGCCAAGAAAGAGAATACAATGAACTTGGCTCGTATTCCCATAGACTTTATTCATGCCCAACTTTCCTGAGCTCATGAGAGTGGAAATTACTCTTGCACCCAAGAGATTCCAGCCTCTCCCTCCTAAAAACCAGGCCATCAGTCTCAGTACTGCCAGACAAGGGTGCAGAACTTTCCCCTGAAAAAGAAGGTTCGGCCTGAGGGAAAGAGGCATCGGATCCCGGAAGCTCAGTTTGAGCAGAAAGGAAAACCATAACCTGTTCGGCCAGTAAGGTGCTATCGCCACCACCTCGACTGCTTCCGATTACAGTCTCTGCAATAACTTAAGGATGATCAGAAGCGGGGGAAAGGCATATGCCCTGTTGAAGTTCCACTGGTCTGTCGGGTATCTACTCCGAAGGCCTAGCTGCAGTGGTCCGAGTGTAATACTTCTTGACTTTGAAGTTGCAGGGGAATGCACATAGGTCTACTTCAGGATCGACCCCCCAGGGACAGGATCCTTGTGAATGTCCGTGCATAAAGAAACCACTCATTGTTGTCCAACTGTATGCGAGACGGAGTCTGCTTGGACGATCTGAGTCCTGGGGATAAAGACTGCCGAAATGTTGGCTAAATTTCTCTGGGCCCACGACACAATGTGCTCGACTTCTTGGGGCAGAGTGGAAGTCCGAGTGCCCTCTTGCCTCTTCACATAGGAAAACCACTGTAGTGTTATCCATCCTTAATAATACTGGTTCCTCTTTCAGGAGGTGAATAAAGGACTGAAGGTCCCACCAGGCTCTCCGAATTTTCAAGGCCTTCGAGCCCGGGTTGTGAAGATAGGCATCCCACGAGCCTTGAGCACCGCTGGCATCGGATATGACTGTAACCAGTGGAATGGGGACAAGGGAATGCCAAGTGAGCAGATTCTGCACCAAAACCACCAGAAGAAACTGTTCCTCATTGACAATGTTATGTGAATAAATTGAATGATGTCCTCTGATCTCCAAAGCTGACAAAGGGGGGGGGGGGGTAACCTTCACAGTGCCCACTTGACCATGGGGGCTGTGCAGACCATCGCACCGACAATTTTCAGGCAATGCAAGGCCCTCAGGCATGAGAAACCCAAAGCCTGTGAGAGTCTCTCTTGAACGACTGGAATCTTCTCCACTGGAAAAGAGATGGTGCTCTCTACCATACTGAACTGGGCCCCTAAAAAAAAACAGGTGCTGGACTGGTTCTTGATGGCTCTTCCCAGGTTTAGGGGCCACCTGAATTCGATTAGAGTAAAGGTGACCTGCTCCCTGTGGGCTAGCAACTGCTTCTGGTCTTGGGACAACCACAGGAGATCGTTGAGGTAATGGTACAGGCGTATCACTCATGCTCTGCTCAGGGCTACTACAGCCAGGCTGACGTTTGAAAAGGAAAATGTGAGGTGAGGATGTCAGCTCGAAGGGGAGGGAGGTGAACTGTAGGTATTCTTGCCCGGCCTAGAAGCGGAGATGTCTGCGAAGTTCCTCTGCCACTGGTACCTGGAAGTAAGCATCCTTTAAATCAATTGAGTATAACCAATCGCCTGGTTGCACAGTCTGTTGGGTGGTAGACAGGATCTCTAATTTGTACATTTCGTATTTTATGAACCTGTTTAGGAAGGATAAATCTATAACAGGGCGCTATGAACCGTTTTCTCATGTACTAAGAAGAGAGGGGAGTACACGCCCTGGAGATCTTCGTTCTTCAGGACAGGCACCACTGTTCCTTGTGATCTTAGCGGATCTACATAGGATGGCTAACTCCTTCTGAAGTACCATCTGGGCTTGTAGGAGTGTGCTTTTCTTGACGCTCGGTACTGCATCTTCACTATGGCCTCTTCTGACCAAACAGATGTCTGTCCTAGGGCAGGAACTCCGACTTCTCACCTATGGCTCAGATTATGGTACTGTCTAGCCTGTTGCCAGACAACGAGGGCCCCTCAAAGAGAATCTCACACCAGGCTTACTTGGATGCTGGGTTGGCAAGTTAAGGGCGAACCATAAGGCCCGTTTGGCCGAGAACAGCTTTAGACCGTGCCATCAGGCGAATAAGGTCGATCAAAGCCTTTTCCAGGAAGGACACCGCCATCTTTAGTTCCATGAACTGCCGAGCCTCACGCCAGAACATTTGAGACTCCTCTGAGTAAGGAGTCCATGTTTTCCGTACAGGTCTCCATGGCCTAGGACATGGCTACAAGGGCCAAGGCTGGCTTACAAGACATCCCAGCTAGTCCGTAGTACCTCTTGGGGTCTTGGACTAACCTTCTCTCGAGACCATCTTCAAAAGATACCATGTCCTCTAACTGAAGAGAGACATGTTTGGCTTAGCCACATCAGGGCTGCGTCGATGAGGGAAGCGTTTCAAGATATTTCACTTCTTCCGCCTTGAAGGAGTACAATCTGTAGGACTTGTTTGACATATGAAACTCCTTGTCCACTTTTATTTCATTCCTCATCAAGAAAGTCCTTTGACTCAGAAAGAAGCAGAAAAGTTGAAGTGTTCCTTCCCTGACTGCTTAAAGAACTTTCTCTGCTTTGCTGGGGGAGTGGAAGCATCTTCCCATTTGAGAGCCTCTTTAACCACCTTAATCAGTGGGGAAACCAGGGGAGTAGCCGAAGCCTCCGACAAACTCATCTCCCACTATCTCGCTATGCGATGAATCAGGGGAGGCATCAAAGGGCTGGAATTGGCCCTGATTTTCCTGGGCCTCGTTAGCCAGAGAGCCAGATAGGGTGATGGACTGGCTCTGCGTGCAGGTTGTACTCCACTCCTTCAGGGATTGTTGTACCACACGCTTCACAAGAGACTCCACCTGCTGGTTTTCTGTCTCTTTTTTTCCCCAACCACCCTGGCATAACATGGGTAACACAATGATTTGCTTTCCAGGACCTGAGAGTCCTGCATTGCCAGCGATGTCTTCTATCAGAGTGGCTGTCATAGCAGTGGGTGCGGTGTATGAAGGAGGAATGGGACATCTCCACTATTTGGAGGAGGAATGCAAACATCTCATTTGTTTGGAGGAGGAATGGGAACATCTCCTTTGTTTGGAGGAGGAATGGGAACATCTCCTTTGTTTGGAGGAGGAATGGGAACATCTCCTTTTGTTTGGAGGAGGAATGGGAACATCTCCTTTTGTTTGGAGGAGGAATGGGAACATCTCCTTTTGTTTGGAGGAGGAATGGGAACATCTCCTTTGTTTGGAGGAGGAATGGGAACATCTCCTTTGTTTGGAGGAGGAATGGGAACATCTCCTTTGTTTGGAGGAGGAATGGGAACATCTCCTTTGTTTGGAGGAGGAATGGGAACATCTCCTTTGTTTGGAGGAGGAATGGGAACATCTCCTTTGTTTGGAGGAGGAATGGGAACATCTCCTTTGTTTGGAGGAGGAATGGGAACCTCTTCTCCATTTGGAGGAGGAATGGGAACATCTCCTCTGCTTGCTGGTAGATCCCAG
Organism: Rana kukunoris; assembly: GCA_029574335.1. Lineage (NCBI taxonomy): Eukaryota > Metazoa > Chordata > Amphibia > Anura > Ranidae > Rana > Rana kukunoris. Next base: position 69,571,024 of record CM056060.1, read on the forward strand.
ATGGAAGGTCGCGCCTGGATGATGAAAAAAACTGTTGCGGCCTAGCAAGGTCTCTGTCAATTCGGACCAATATTTGGTGGTCTGATCTGGCAGGGCTGAAAGAAAAAAGGGGGTAAAAGGGAGGTGCAAAACCAGATGTTTAACACCTTCTTTCTGACTAGAAGAAATTCAGACACTCCTCCTCACTTGCACATACCTTGTGCGTGAGGGCTGGCCGCACAAAGGCAGTGACTTGTCCAAGACTCCTGGGCGTGCCGGAGATTGGAAAGCACACACACAACTGGGGGATACCTAGGAACCCTAGACGGCACCAGAAAGACAAGTAAAGAAAATAGCCCTTATTAAAAAAAAAAAAAAAAAAAAGATATTTTTTTTTTTAAACTTCCCCTTTAAGAGGATGTAACACACAAGTTCTCCCATACAAGAAGGGCTCATTTTGTATGATGTTGTGCTGGGCTTGGGGAAGCTGCCACTGACTGCCCACAGGTTTCCCAACCTGGTAGGGGCTGACAGGTATTCGAATCGCCCGCCCGGATGATACCCCCGCCGGCCTCCGTTTCGCACATGCACCCTAGAGGCCGCCCGAACAGCGTCTGTGCGGCCACGGGCTGCTCTGCGCATGCGCTAACCAAGCCTCGATCTCACTATGGTTTCGCGCATTCGCGAATGCTCGCGGCGGCCGAACCCAGAAGAACTGCCCCGTCCTGGAACGCAAAAGCGATTCACTTAACTTTTACGCTGACGTATCTAAAGATACGCCGTCGTAAGTACAAATGTGCACCGTCGCATCTCTGAGCCGATTCACAAAGCTAGATACGTGGAAAAACAATGCTTCAGCCGCCCGACTTAACTTACCTATGCCAGCGTATCATGGGCGCATAGTTACGCTGGATGCATTCGGCGTTGCTATTTTAAATATGCAAATGAGTAAGATACGCCGATTCACGAACATACTTGTGCCCGGCACGTTTTAAGCGATTTGTGTAAGGGTTACTTCTGGCGTAAAGTTATTCCACATATAGGAGGCGCAACCAATGCAAAGGTATGGACCAGGGAACAGCTGTCGTATTTTACGTTGTTTACGTAGTACTACGTGAATAGGGCTGTGCGTAGGTTACGTTCACGTAGTAGGCAGTATTTTGACGTATCTTAAGCAGTTATCTTGACGTAACTGTGAGCATGCGCACTGGGATGCATCCAAGATTCAATGCATGCGCAGTTCGTTTTTTGAAGTTCAACCCATCATTTTGTATAGTACTGGTAATAGCCAGTGCATCCCAAAGGGTAATAAATTTGAAAGAGCTAATATGTTGGCTTAACACCAACGTAAAAATGCATATGAAAGCAAAGAAGAAGGCCTTCAAAAAATACAAGGCTAAGGCAACATCATCAGCATTCCAACTGTACAAAAAATGCAAGAAGAAATGTAAGGGTGTGATCAGGGCGGCTAAGATAGAACACGAAAGGCACATAGCGGAGGAGAGTAAGAAAACAAAAAAAAAAAATTCTTTACATAAATAGTAAAAGAGGGAGGACAGATCATATTGACCCCATAAAAATAATGAAGGGATTCTGGTTACAAAGGATGGTGAAATGGTGAAGGTTTTGAATGTTTTCTTCTCAGTCTTCACGAGGGAAACGGGGGGGCTTCGGTAACCAAAACTGCAATGTTTATTTTCATAACACATCACAGGAAACGCCAACCATAATTAACAGAACATAACATCAGAAACAGACTTGAAAAAACTTAACATAAATAAGTCACTGGGATGAGATGGCTTGCATCCGAGGGTCCTTAACCACTTCCCACCCAAGGTAGGTCTATGGACATCCTTGACTTTTTGTGCGGGGATATCTGAATGATGCCTGTAGCTACAGGCATCATTCCCTCGGATACCCTCGTACCTCGGATACCCCTGTCTGCCTGTTGTCCTGACCTTGGCTTACCCATCACTACCGTTTGTCCTGATTGCTGCTTCCCCTCTCTCTCTGCGGAGTGTGACCTAGGGGATCCCAGGGGTCGCGACCTGGATCCAGCTGCGGCGAAGGCCATCCTCACCACTAGAGGCTCTGGTGAACACAAAGCTGGGTCTTAGACTCCGCGCCCTGGGCGATCTTGGATTCACGCTTCCTCTCTGATAGCAGCAGTCGGCTATAGGTTTCACTACCCTGTGGTGCATCCCTGACCCCAACGGGGTGCACTTGTCACCTGGCCACAGGTGACCTGTCATTGAATGTCTCTTCCTCCACCCAGCCACGTACAACACCAAGGGTCCCTGAAAGGTGACAACAAGCCCCCTGGGATGCCTGCTGTGGTTGGTCTTCCACCTCCTCAAAGCCACCTTCCTCCTCTGACTCCTCTTCTTCAGACTCCTCTCTCTGCGTTGCCGCAGGTCCATCAATCAACAATGACAAGGCTGCTTCTGGTGGTGATAGAACGAAAGAGGATTTTACACATCCGGACAGTCTGAAAGTGGCCACATCCCTGATAACTGTAGAAAACAAGGAAATACCCCCAAGGAAGCGGGACTTTGAAGGCCAAGTTCAGAAAAAAGATTTTTAATAGATTATTATAATATAGACCAAATCACATACAAATTGATACTTGTTGGGAAGGTGAGAAGTGCACCCAGTGAAAGAAATAGAGGGAAGATAATATCAAATAACACAGTATATAATACAACATAGTAAAAAAGCACAATCTCCGTGGGACAAAGTGGAGAATGCCCGACGAGAATTTTTATGCCGTACAACTCCCTGGCCCCTGATGACGGTTCTCTTTTAAATCAAGAGACCAGAAACGCGTCGGACATTCTCCACTTTGTCCCACGGAGATTGTGCTTTTTTAGTATGTTGTATTATATACTGTGTTGTTATTTGATTTTATCTTCCCTCTATTTCTTTCACCGGGTGCACTTCTCCAACCCCTGATGTTCCATACCTACTCAGTGATTGTCACAAAGAGGTAGTGGACCATACAGCTCACCTTTCCAACAAGTATCAATTTGTATGTGATTTGGTCTATATTATAATAATCTATTAAAAATCTTTTTTCTGAACTTGGCCTTCAAAGTCCCGCTTCCTTGGGGGTATTTCCTTGTTTTCTTCTGGTGGTGATGTTGACCACAACTCTTTCTCTTCATGCTCATCTACTGCCTGATCCCGCACTCTTCGCACGGCACGCTCCAGAAAAACGCATATGGGATGAGGTCGATGATGTTGGGTTTGACTGACCACGTTTGTCACCTCCGCAAAAGGACGCATGAGCCTACAGCCATTGTGCATGAGCATTCAGTAACGCGGCAAAAAAATACCCAGTTCCGCAGAGGCTGTCCTTTTTTTTTAAATAAAAAAAAATCTCTTCTTAACAGTTTAATCCCTGTGTTGTCCCATATTAGGGGCCGGTGTATGGAATAGATTTTAGGAACCGGGAGATGGAAAAAGATGCTTGGTCGGTCCTCTTACTTCCAATTTGGGGCACAGCGCGTGCGCCGTGCAATGTGCCACCAGATATGAGTGGTGTGTTAAGTAGTACTATTCCTATCAGTTTAATCACTGTTACGTCCCCTATCAAGGGACGTGTAAGGAATAGATTTTAGACAACCGCAAAGAGTTGTCAATAGTTGACACACTCATGACATCAATTTAATTCCTCTGTACGTCAAACTTGGTGTAGTGATTACTGTGTTAGTACGCACGATTGGGAGATTTCAGGTGATGGGGGTTTTTCAAAGCCTATGGTCATGCTGGGGTAGTTCAGTGACAGTTAAGTGACCCAGAAAACAATGATTCTGCAGTGTGGGCCCATTGTTGGCCTAGTAGGCTTTAATGATCACCTTAGATGATCACAAAGAAAATGTATGTTTTTTCTATGCAAAATTATCGCTTTTGGTCTGTTCACAATGAAGCAACGACCTTATCATCTGGGGTGTGCCAACATTGCCATTGCCAACACACTCAGAGGTGGTCGCTTCATTGTGATACGCAAGCCCCTTCACCACAACAAGGTAACGATCACGAAGGGGAATTGACACATGTATGTGTCTTTTTTTTTTTTTTTTTGCAGCCACAGTGCAGCACCAGACTCCAGAAAAATTAGGCATGTACACATGCCTGAAAAAGTAGGTATTGCAGCCACTGCTTTAGCAGCGGCCAGAAGAATAGATGTTTTCCAGGCAGAAAATGCACTAAAACATTGCGGCTTGAACCCTAGTTGGTGGCGGATAAGTCACGCAAGTTATCTGGCATTCAGAGATAAAATACAGCAGCTTGTGGACCATTTTTAGCCCAAGACAGCATGCGTTGATTAGCGTGCTGTCTGGCTGACCCCGGGTGCCTATACTTGCTGTCTGACTGTGCCACTAGCTCCTTGCGACGACCTCCCCCTGCTTCCAACTTGTCTCCTCCTCCTCTCTGTCTTCCCATCTGAACTTTCCCCCGTTCTTCTTCTCTTCGAGCGGGCACCCATGTGACATCCACGGACACATCGTCATCATCAACCGCTTCACTTGTATCTGACAACTCAGCAAAGGAAGCAGCAGGGGGTACAACATCATCATCACACCGTACGTCCATGTGTGTAATGCTGCTTGACTGAGACATATCCCTTTTATCTACATCCTCTGGCAATAATGGTTGTGCATCACTCATTTCTTCCAACTGATGCGTAAATAACTCCTCTGACAGATCAAGTGAAGCAGCTATGATGCTAGTGTTGGTGGTGGCGGCAGGTGGGCGAGTGGTAACTTGAGAGGTGCCCGAAGCTGAGCTGGAGGTGGATGGTGCGTCAAGGTTCCGAGCGGAAGCTGTAGAAGATTTGGTGTCCTGTGTTAGCCAGTTAACTATGTCCTCAGAACTTTTTTCGAGTTCAGGGTACGTGGCCTCTGAACACTGGGCATTATTCTAGGGCCAAAGGAAATCACAGCACCACGACCACGACGGCCACTGCGGGGTGGCCTGCCTCTGCCTGTCATTTTTTTTTTAGATTAGTTTAGTTGTACTATGCGTGCAAGCTACTGTGACACCAGATATGTCACAGCAAGTTGGCAGAGTAGACGCTGTAGGCCTGACACACACTTGCAGACAACTAACTGCTATTCTATTACAGTCAAAATAGTTTTTTTTTAATCGAATCTACTGTGACACCAGATATGAATGGTGGCACTGGGCAAGTGGGCACAGTATATGCTGTGAGCCTGACACACACGCTGGTAGGCAACTGCTATTCTATTACAGTCAAAATAGTTTTTTTAAATGTAATCTACTGTGACACCAGATATGAGTGGTGGCACTGGACAAGTGGGCACAGTATACGTTGTGAGCCTGACACGCACGCTGGCAGGCAACCGACTGCTATTCTATTACAGTCAAAGTTGTTGTTGTTTTTTTAAATGTAATCTACTGTGACACCAGATATGAGTGGTGGCACTGGACAAGTGGGCACAGTATACGCTGTGAGCCTGACACACACGCTGGCAGGCAACTGCAATTAGATTACAGAGGGAAAAAAAGCAGACTGATGTACTAGCCCTAAAAAGGGCTTTTTGGGGTGCTGTCAGGACGCTATCCTTACAGCAGAGATCAGATGATTTTTTCCGGAATGGAGTGGACACTGAATACACTGACATAGCTATCGATTTCCCTATTAAATCAGCAGCAGCTACACTGTCCCTCCTCTCACTAAGACTGCAGCTTCCGAATGAATCTAAAATGGATGCTGTCCAGGAGGTGGGAGGGTCTGGGAGGGAGGGTATGCTGCTGATTGGCTGGAATGTGTCTGCTGACTGTGAGGTACAGGGTCAAAGTTTGCTCAATGATGACGAATAGGGTTCGGACTGAACATCGCATATGTTCGCCCGCCGTGGCCAACGCGAACAAGCTATGTTCGCCGGGAACTATTCGCCGGCGAATAGTTCGGGACATCACTAGTTGCAGGATCAGAACCTGCAAAAGGGAAAATATTTCATTCCGGTGTCTTTGAGAGTACTGACCACAGATGCCAGTCTCTCAGGCTGGGGAGTTACTCTAGAAGGGGTCACAGCTCAGGTGAGATGGTCAAGGATAGAACAGAACCTGCCCATCAACATCATGGCGTTGCGAGCAGTACGTCTGGACCTACGGTCCTGGACAGTGCAGCTTCAGGACTGCCCCATCAGGGTTCAGTCTGACAATGCCACAGCAGTGGCCTATATAAACCACCAGGGTGGTACCAGGAGTCATTCAGCTCTGAAGGAGATGAACCACATACAAGCCTGGGCCGCGGGACATGTGCGGTCAGTTTTATTGGCGGTTCATATCCCAGGGGTAGAGAACTGGGGGGCAGATTATCTCAGCCACCAGCAGATCTGCCCAGTTGAATAGTCTCTACAGCTGAGGGTGTTGCAGGAAATTTTGTCAGGATGGCTGAAGGAATCGAAGAAATAGCAGCCACCGGTCTTACAAACAGAAAATCCCTGGCAAGTAATGGTATTTGCAAGGAAACTACTGAGCTAAGAAGATGATGAATGGCATATTCAGTGAAGGTAGGAAATGTTGCCCTTTGGGTTCTCCTTTAGAGATGTATAGAACGGTTCGCCGGCAAACAGTTCCCGGCGAATATCGCTTGTTCGCGTTCACCGCCGCCGGCGAACATATGCGATGTTCGACCCGCCCCCTATTCATCATCATTGAGCAAACTTTGACCCTGTACCTCACCGTCGGTAGACACATTCCAGCCAATCAGCAGCATACCCTCCCTCCCTGACCCTCTTACCTCTAGGGCAGCATCCATTTTAGATTCATTCTGAACCTGCAGTTTTAGTGAGAGGAGGGACAGTGTTGCTGCTGCTGATTTTATAGGGAAAGCGATAGCTAGGCCAGGGTACTCCAGTCTTGAAAGACTCGTCTGATCTCTGCTGTTAGAACAGCGTCCTGACAGCACTCCAAACAGCCCTTTTTAGGGCTAATCAATCAGTCTTTTTTTTTCTCTCTAATCTGTGCTGCCTGGTTTACAGAGAGAGACAGAGAGAGAGTGTATTTGTTTTGGTTTGATAAGGCAGGCAGGCTAGTCAGAGTTACAGTGTGTAGAGGATATATATGCATTCCAGGTTTTGTATATATATTTATACACTGTATTGAGTTTAGCTAGACTAGAGGTGCAGGGTGCTGTGTAATATAAAGGGGTCCAGAGGTGCAGGGTGCTATGTAAAGGGATCCAAAACTGTGGGGTGCTGTGTAATGTAAAGGGGTCCAGTGTTGCAAGCTGCTGTGTAATATAAAGGGGTCCAGACGTGCAGGGTGCTGTGTAATATAAAGGGGTCCAGTGGTGCAGGGTGCCATGTAAAGGGGTCCAGAGCTGTGGGGTGCTGTGTAATATAAGGGGCCCAGTGGTGCAAGCTGCTGTGTAATATAAAGGGGCCCAGTGGTGCAAGCTGCTGTGTAATATAAAGGGATCCAGTGGTACAGGGGCCATGATTTGTGTGGTGATGTGTAATGTAAGAGGACCAGTGGTGCAAGCTGCTGTGTAGAATAAAGAGGCCCAGAGGTGCAGGGTGCTGTGTAATATAAAGGGGTTCAGTGGTGCATGGTGCCATTTAAAGGGGTCCAGAGCTGTGGGGTGCTGTGTAATGTAAGGGGCCCACTGGTGCAAGCTGCTGTGTAATATAAAGGGGCCCAGGGGTGCAGGGTGCTGTGTAATATAAAGGGGTCCAGTGGTGCAGGGTGCTGTGTAATATAAAGGGGTCCAGTGGTGCAGGGTGCTATGTAAAGGGGTCGGGAGCTGTGGGGGGCTGTGTAATGTAAGGGGTCCAGTGGTGCAAGCTGCTGTGTAATATAAAGGGGTCCAGTGGTGCAGGGTGCTGTGTAATATAAAGGGGCCCAGAGGTGCAGGATGCTGTGTAATATAAAGGGGTCCAGTGGTGCAGGGTGCTGTGTAAAAGGGGTCCAGAGCTGTGGGGTGCTGTGTAATGTAAGGGGCCCACTAGTGCAAGCTGCTGTGTAATATAAAGGGGCCCAGTGGTGCAAGCTGCTGTGTAATATAAAGGGGCCCAGAGGTGCAGGGTGCTGTGTAATATAAAGGGGTCCAGTGGTGCAGGGTGCTGTGTAAAGGGGTCCAGAGCTGTGGGGTGCTGTGTAATGTAAGGGGCCCAGTGGTGCAAGCTGTTGTGTAATATAAAGGGGCCCAGAGGTGCAGGGTGCTGTGTAATGTAAAGGGGTCCAGTGGTGCAGGGTGCTATGTACAGGGGCCCAGAGCTGTGGGGTGCTGTGTAATGTAAGGGGCCCAGTGGTGCAAGCTGTTGTGTAATATAAAGAGGCCCAGAGGTGCAGAGTGCTATGTAAAAGGGGCCAGAGCTGTGGGGTGCTGTGTAATGTAAGGGGCCCAGTGGTGCAAGCTGCTGTGTAATATAAAGGGGCCCAGAGGTACAGGGTGCTGTGTAATATAAAGGGGCCCAGAGGTGCAGGGTGATATGTAAAGGGGCCCAGAGCTGTGGGGTGCTGTGTAATGTAAGGGGCCCAGTGGTGCAGGGTGCTGTGTAATATAAAGGGGTCCAGTGGTGCAGGGTGCTGTGTAATATAAAGGGGTCTAGTGGTGCAAGGTGCTGTGGGGTGCTGTGTAATGTAAGGGGCCCAGTGGTGCAAGCTGTTGTGTAATGTAAGGGGCCCAGTGGTGCAAGGTGCTGTGTAATATAAAGGGATCTAGTGGTGCAGGGTGCTATGTAAATGGGCCCAGAGCTGTGAGGTGCTGTGTAATGTAAGGAGCCCAGGCTCATAGCGTAAACTGTGCCCACCTGTCCAGTGCCACATTTCATATATATTTTGTTGGCACAGTAGATAACATTTAAAATAAATATGCACTGCAATACAGAATAGTAGTCGGTTGTCTGCCAGGGTTGTTTGCGGTTGTTTGCGCTGTGTTAAACGGGGAGTTTGGTCTGTCACTGTGAACCCTAACCGTGTCTGTAACCCTAACCCTATCGGTAACCCTAACCCTATCGGTAACTCTAACCCTAACCCTATTGGTAACCCTAACCCTTTCTGTAACCCTTACCCTAACCCTGTCTGTAACCCTAACCCTGTCTGTAACCCTAACCCTTTTGGTAACCCTAACCCTATCTGTAACCCTTACCCTAACCCTGTCTGTAACCTTAACCCTGTCTGTAAGCCTTACCCTAATCCTGTCTATAACCCTAACCCTTTCGGTAACCCTAACCCTTTTTGTAAGTTACAGACAGGGTTAGGGTTACAGTTAGGGTTACAGACAGGGTTAGGGTTACAGATAGGGTTAGAGTCTGTAACCCTAACCCCATCTGTAACCCTAACGCCAACCCTTACACTACCTGATTGATACAACATCATACCTCATGTGTTAAAGCACGTTATTCCAAACAATTTAGGAATATTAGGTGATTTATGCCCTTTATGGATTAAAAACGGACTCTGCGACAACTACGTAATTTTCCACTGGAGTTTTGCCATGGATCCCCCTCCGGCATGCCACAGTCCAGGTGTTAGTCCCCTTGAAACAACTTTTCCATCACTATTGTGGCCAGAAAGAATCCCTCGTGAGTTTTAAAATTTGCCTGCCCATTGAAGTCTATTGCGGTTCACCCGTTCGTGAACATTTGCGGAAGTTCGCGTCCGCCGTTCACAAACGCAAAATTTTAGGTTCGCGACATCACTATTCTCCTTTAGGTTTGCTTTGCTTCAGTGCAAAGTAGGTAAAGGTGGTGCCTGGTTGTACAGCCAATGACATCAAAATATTAAAACTAAATACATTATTTTATTTACAGCAGTGCTCCTTTTTTCTAAATGACTAGTTTTTACTGCATATACAGCAGGTGAAATAAGTATTAAACACGTCACCATTTTTCTAGGTAAATATATTTCTAAAGGTGCTATTGACATGAAAATGTTATCACATGTCAGTAACCACCCATGCAATCCAAACATACAAAGAAACCAAAACAAATAACTTCATTTCTGAACTTATGTTTAATAAACTGGACTGACACAGGGAAAATGTATTGAACAAATGAAGAAAGGGAGGTGCAAAAAATGCATGGAAAGCCAAGATACCAGCTGAAATCTATCAGTAATTACATAGCAATCCTGCCCCCTGTCAGTGCAAATTAATATCAGCTGGTTCAGTCTCAACTGATGGCCTATAAAAAGGTGTTTCGTTACCAAGGTGTTTTGTACGATGTATAAAATACATTTCAGTTAGCGTGGTCAATTATTTTTCCTTGTGTTTATTACACATAACTTAGTGTCTGAAAACTTATTTTTTTTGGTTTCTTTGTATGCACGTAGGGGGTTCCCCTTGAAATCCATACCAGACCTAAGGGCCTGGTATGCTCTTGGAGGGGGAACCCATGCCGCTTTTTTATTTAAAATTTGGCATGAAGTTCCCCCTCCTGGAGGCGACTTTAAGTTGCGCTAAAGTCGCCCCAAGTCGCGTTGTGATTCATACTCAAGTTGTGTTCAAGTTGCCTCCCAAAGTCGTGCTGAAAGTCACGTTGCCCCTGTGTGAATGGGCTCTTAAGGTAGGGTGACCAGACATCCCCGGTTTCAGGGGACAGTCCCCGGATTGAGGACACTGTCCCCAGACCAAGTCTGTCCCCAGTTTTGTCCCCGGATTGGATTTGAACAGGGGCTGGGGAAATTTCAGAATTAAAAAAAATAATAATTCTGAATTCCTCCCCCCTGCTCTGCCGCTCCTACTAGCTTGGGGGGTGTATTTTTTCCATTATCTGTGCCCCTTTCTGATGATTATGTGCTGGTCGGAATATTTCTTCAGTTTCGGGTGCCCAATCAGCTCCTCACGCATGTTCTTCTGCCTTGGCTCAAGTCCTGGCCTGCTGCCTGCCTGTTTGGCTCCTTGCCTTCCCTGGTGGAGTGATCTTCCTCCGCACCCCACCCAGTAGTAGCCGGGGCCCAGAGAGTGAGACCTGACAGGCTGTAAGGCAGGTGGCTGCGGCGATGGACAGAGAGTCGCTGATTGCTGCCATTACTAGTAAAAAAAAAAATATGTCCCCGGATTTCTTTTTAAAAATCTGGTCACCTTATCTTAAGGACTGCAAAAATACATATATACTAGCAAAAATAAACAGGCTTTCTAACCTTTGCTAAAACAAACAAAAAAAAATAATGTCTAGAATCAGACTTATGGCTACGTGTAAATATATTTCAGACATCCAAATGTTGTATTCTACATCATCCATGATAGGGCATGCCAGACAAATGGCATTCTCTTCCCTAAGCTGTTTATAATGGCACAACTTTCTGTATTTATCTCCCACCTTCCCTTCAGTATAATGATAAAATGAGTTTTTCAGCCACCCCTCTTCTTGTCATGCTTCTTAGCTGCAGGCTCCGTGTTGCTCAGTCATACATGTGACTCCCTTGTTCTTTCATCCCAATTACACTGAATTAATTGTTCAACACCCAATATTAGACCCTGAACCCATCACTCTCATGTCTCGCACTACCATGGCAGGGCAGAGAACTTTCTATCGCCTCTTCTGCTGCTGCTGTTACAATGAGGAGTTGCCAGAGAAGAGTCCTCTAATCAGGTAAGAATCAGGATCCTAGAAGGGGAATATGCAGCAGAACAGCAAATTTATAGCTCATCAAAAAATCTGTGTAGTCTGACCACTCGGGGGGCATTTGGTGCTTTTAAAACTACTGACCAAGTCAACTTTTTGGTACTTTTTGAGACCCTGACCTGAAACAATATGTTTTTTCAAATATTAAAGGAAACCCTAGGGGAATACAGGGGCTGCCATTACTGTCCTCTTTCTAAACCTTTCTGACCCACAACAAGAATGAATACCAGTAATTGTGAAGTCAAAACTCCTGATCTCAATACTTGTTTCAGGTCAGGGTCTCAAAAAGTACCAAAGGCACTTGGAAAAGCAAGGCAACTAGCAGAGAAGAGGTCTGCAGTGACAGCCTCCCTATATTCCATTATTCCTTGAGGTTGCATTGCATAATGGTGGAAGTGATGTTGATGTTGCCCTTGCCGGCTAGTTCCTCCTTGTAGTTTTACAAGAGCTAGAAAAACAGCTGCCTAAATCTAGTTGCTGCAAGTCTTCAACCCTTCAACACAGCTATACAGGTATATGGTGCTAGGGATTTTTACTTTGTCAGACATACTTTAATGGTAAGTATTTTTGATCTTTTTCAGAAAAACTTGCTTACTTGGTCTGTCATAGTAAGAACTGTTTGCCTTTTAACCCTTACTAAAATTAATATAGGGGCTTCATTTACTGATTTTTCATTTTGAAAATTCTATCTCTGTCATGCTGGTCTGGTCACTTTGGATCACTGACCTGAAACAAGTATACAGGTCTGATCCTCTTATTAAGTGATACAAGAATTTGAGGGGTCAGCATAACAGCCAGACAAGTAGCATTCTCTTTAGGCTACTTTCACACTGAGGTGCCTTGCAGGCGCTATAGCTATAGCTCTAAAAATAGTGCCTGCAAAGCGCCCTGAAAAAGCTGCTCCTTTCACTCCATTTGGCAGGAGGCTCAAAAAAAGTCCTGCTAGCTGCATCTTTGAGGCACTCTAGGAGCAGTGAATACACCACTCTGTCCATTGAAATGAATGGGCATCGGCGGTTTGCGGGCAGTTTTAACCTTTTTTTGCCTGCTAGCTGCGCTTAAAAGTGCCCCGCTAGCAGCCGAATATCACCACAAAAACGGCGGTAAAGCGACACAAAAAATAGCAGCATTTTACCGCTGGCGGCGCAACGCCTCAGTGTGAAAGTAGCCTTAAAGTGATATTCCAGCTTATTTAACTAGCCTTAAAACTGTCACCTCCCCCCTCATAACACCTATTCTAACCACACAAATGTCCAGGCACATAAACCACTGTCTAGCTTGGTGTAAAATAGTCTGCTTTGGAGGTTGCTGCTTTCCCAAACTCATAAACCAATGAGATCAGGGGAAGAACACAATTGAGGGACGCGCTTTACCTTAATTGTGTTCTTACTATTGTCAACCAACCTAGGTAGAATGTATTTACTTGCCTAATTTCATGCTGCTCCAGTCTGGTCACATGACCCACTATCTACTTTAACCGAATGTTCTCTAGTAGGTGGATGTACCGATACATCCACCCAGAACTGCGGCAGGGGGAGCGCAGTGGTACAATCTGTAACCAATATGTCCAGCAGACACAATCTATTACAAATTATGGTACTGGGTCACTGTGACCAATTACAGTTATGGCAGTAAGCAAGGCTGTCATTCATGGTACCAAGCTAATCACAGTAGCCCTGTACCATGTGGTAGCTGTGTCCAATCACAGTAGTAAAAAAGGTTGCACAAATTAAACTTTTGAAGTGTTACAGTTTGCTCGATACAGTGATGAGTGTAAAAAAAATCCTTGATCACCCCCCTCAGAGTAGTACAGTGTCATTATGGTGACACTGCACTGCTTTGGTGACACTATATTTAAAAAAAGAAAAAAAAATATATATATATATATATACACGCAGTGGGGAAACACATTTTTTGATCCCCTGCAGATTTTGTAAGTTTGCCCACTTACAAAGAAAAGAAAGGTCAACATTTTTTAGCATTGGTGTATTTTAAATGATAGAGACAGAATATCAACCAAAAATCCAGAAAAAACACACAATACAAATGTAATAAATTGAGTTGCAGTTCAGTAAGTAAAAAAAATATTTGATCCCCTACCAACCAACAATAATTCTGGCGCCCACAGACTGGCTACAGTATGTGCTCACGTGGTCCACATTTTAGTTCCATCAATTTTGTATTCACACCTGTCCACAGAATCTTTCTTCCATTCAAACCTAACAATCATGGGCAAGACTAAAGAGCTGTCAAAGGCAAGATGTCAGAGACAAGATTGTCGACCTACACAAGACTAGAATGGGCTACAAGACCATCAGCAAGAAGCCTGGTGAGAAGGAGACAACTGTTGGAGTGATTATTCGCAAATGGAAGAAATACAAAATAACCATCAATCGCCCTTGGCCTGGAGCTCCATGCAAGATTTTGCCTCATGGGGTAAGGCTGATCATGAGAAAAGTGAGGGATCATCCCAGAACTACACAGGAGGCGCTTGTAAATGATCTCAAGGCAGTTGGGACCACAGTCACCAAACAAACCATTGGTAACACAATAAGCCACTATGGATTGAAATCTTGCAGCGCCCGCAAAGTCCCCCTCCTCAAGAAAGTACATGTACAGGCTCATCTTAAGTTATACTCTTTGGCGTTAACTCGACTGGTTGTGTTTGGAGGGAAAAAATGCTGACTGACTATGACCCTAAGAACAGCAACCCTACAGTCAAGCACAGAAAGGGCCAAACATTATGCTTTGGGGCTGTTTCTCTGCTAAAGGCCATCTTTGCTGCATTGAGCGGCCAAAAGACAAGGCCATATTCTGTAAAATCTTGATTTAGAACCTTCTTCCCTCAGCCAGAACACTGAAGATGGGTCGTGGATGAGTCTTCCAGCATGACAATGATCCAAAACATACCGCCAATGCAACAAAAGAGTGGCTCAAGAAGAAGCACATTAAGGTCATGGAGTGGCCTAGCCAGTCTCCAGACCTTGGGCCAGATTCAGGTAGGACAGCGGTTCTTTATTTCGGAGTAACGTAAGTCATTTACGTTACTCCGCCAAAACTTTCGGAGCAAGTACTGTTATTCACATAGCACTTGCTCCTAAAGTTGCGGCGGCGTAGCGAAAATGAGCCGGCGGAATTCAAATTGGGCGGGTAGGGGGCGTGTATTATTTAAACTAGGCGCGAACTATCCCGCGGCGAACGTACTGCACATGCGTCGACTGTCAGTGCGCATGCTCCAAATTCTGTCAGTGAACGTCAATGACGTCAATCCCCATTCACGGACGTTTTACGCAAACGACGCGAACATTTTTAAATTCGACGTGATGACGACGGCCATACTTAACATAGGATACTCCACTAGGGGGCTTGTTTTTCTTTACGCCGCGTATCGCTTACGGAAACGTCGGAAAGTCACTGCGTCGGGCCCGAATACGATCGTGAATTGCCGATTCTCGCTGATTAACATATTCTCGGCGTTAATCAGCGGGAACGCCCCGAGCGCCATTTTTAAAATTGCAGTTCCGATACGACGGCGAAATACAATTACGCCGCTCGTATAGGAACTCCAACCCGGCGTTTCATGTTTTCTGCTTACAGAAAACAGAAACGCCGGCTCAAAGTGAGAGTTAGGCTGGAGTATCACTGATACTCCAGAGTAACTCTACCTGAATCTGGCCCCTTATTTCCATAGAAGATTTATGAAGTGAGCTGAAACTTCAAGTTGCCAAAACCTTAAGGATTTAGAGAAGATCTGTAAAGAAGAGTAGACCAAAATCCCTCCTGAGATGTGTGCAAACCTGGTAACCAACTACAAGAAACGTCTTATCTCTGTACTTACCAACAAGGATTTTTCCACCAAGTACTAAGTCATATTTAGCTTGGGGTCAAATGTATGTTGGTCACTGAACTGCAACTCAATTTATAAAATCTGTATCATGTGTTTTTTCTGTATTTTCTGTCTCTATCATTTAAAATAATTATAGACCCTTCATTTATTTGTAAGTGGGCACACTTACAAAATCTGCAGGGGATCAAAAACATTTTTTTCCCCCGCTGTATATATATATATATTTTTTTGTTTGTCATTCTGTCACCAGAGCAAGTGCAGTCTCACTGTGGTGACATTGTGCAACTGTAGCAGTGATCATGTACAATGGCTGGCTGTTCTGATATCACTGTATGTAAGTGTCAGCCGTTATCTCTGTTCATCGCCACAGCAGTACAATTATTGTCACCAGACCAGTGCTTCCAGTCAGTATCCCTAATCACCACCACACCAGTTACAGTGTCACTGATTACTGTCAGAACAGTTGGTGTTACTGATCACCACCACACCAGTACAGTGTTGCCTGCTGTCTATACTAACCCTGGCCTGTATTTTTGACCAGCTTCTGCCTACTGCCTGTAACGATTATTTTGTTTGTTTGCTGACCATGTCTCTGCACAGCACCAGGCCAGTGAACATGGCATTCCTGGGGGCAACCACATACCAGTAAGCTAAGCTAGGCCTGCTTGGCTTATAGGAACCATGTCAGTTGTAGGTGACACTATACTAAGCTATATTCCTCTGACCACTTGTATAGAGGTGACCATTATGCCTCGTGCACACGGCCAGACTTTCCAAGATAAAAAAGTCAGACAGGCTTTTTTTCTCGGAAAGTCCAGCCGCGTCTAGCCTCCATCTGACTCGGAAGTTCGACGGAGCTTAGATAAGAGACCCTGTTCTCTTTCTTTCTGTCGGACTTCCGGAACTGACTTTTGCACGGTCAAAAGTCCAACCGTGTGTACTAGGCATAACAGTACATTGTAGGAAAAATAAGTTTACCCCATGGGGCTATGGCTGTCCAAAGCCCCATGGGGTAAACTTATTTTTCCTACATGTCTAAATCTCGGGGTTCGCAGCCTTCTGGTCTCTTCTAATATGTGTCCTTTCCTAGCTAACAGTACATTGTATTTGATACAATTGGTTGATTTGTGTGATACACAAGATAAAATGTCCGGTACATAATCAGTCTAGCCAGTAAAAAGGTCTCGCACATGCGGTATTGCCCTTCTCAGGAGGAACAAAATATTTTTTGGTGTGTAATTCTAAGTATGCTGAGTGCGAGAAATATCTTATTAAATTGACAACTTTGTGTAAAAAAAAATAAAAAATTAAATTTTTCAAAAAACTTGTGGCAATAAAATGAATTCTTCAAAATACTCAAATGCCTCTTAAAACATACCTTGGGGTGTTTACTCTAAAAAACAATTCCGTCTTCTATCAAAAATGTAATAAGTGGTCAGGAACGTGGACCATGGAATTTACCTTCTTAGAACGCTGAAGGCGTTTCCTTCGATTTTGTGCCCATCTGTATGGCTAGGCTGTGGAAAAAGTCTCACACATGTGATATCAGGAGTAGTATCAGGAGGAGTAGCAGAATGTGTTTTGGGGTGCAATTCTACTTAGAATGCATATGCAGTGTATTAGAAATATTAATTGACAACTTTGTGTAAAAAAAAAAAAAAAAGTTCTTTCTTGGTTCAAAAATTCCTTAGGAGTTTTTGCTTTCAAAAATTTTGTAATTTTGTGGTTGTTTCCTTGTGCTCCAGCCTCCAAAATGTGTCAGGTAGTCAGTTTGAAGCAAACGAATCAAACTACTTGTGCGTTAGCCAATAATGATATAAAGATGAACAACAATAATAATAATAATATTGTGTTCCCATAATGTTGCAAACATCAAAATTAGCAATAATAAATCAAATATAAATAAGTGTAAAAAAGTATATTGAAACACAATAAACTCAAAGCAATTCCTATTGGATCGTGAGCCCAAATTACCAGTGCAGTAAAAAATCAAAACTGCGAACGGCAAATGAATAACTAAATAAAACCTAATATTCATTAAGCCCTGGTTCACACGAACAGCAGGAATGAATCGTGCGAGTTCAGCTGACGATTTCATTCCAGCATGTCAGTCCCAACTTCGGGGAGCAATTTTGAGACATCTGTGCGGGTTGCTACAATGGAAATCACAAAAGAACAAAAACTACTTTTGGGAATCGGTGCAGCATCGCACCAAATCGGACAGGTGCCATTGTCGGCAATTGCCGCCAATTTGGAAATTTGATTAGACATGTCAAATTGCATGCTAAATTGCTCCAATGGGAACCAGGGCTTAAAGACAGAATAATGAACCCAGATCCCCAATGCCGCGGAGGATCACAGAGATCCCTTTCCTAACCTGCCTTTTGCCGTGTACTCAGATAAGGGTCTGATATGGATTTTGAGGGGGGGACCCAACGCTGTGGGGGTTCCCCTTAAAATCCATACCAGACCGAAGGGAACCCCATGCCGTTTTATTTTTTATTTTTATTTGGTGCAGCGTTTCCCCCTAAAGATTCATACCAGATACAAAGCGTCTGGTATTGCCGAGATCAATATTGTGTTCTTTGAAGTCGCACGGATGTTGGACGCAGGAGAAAGTCAGATCCACAGTCGTACGACTGTTGTGTCGTACCAGTGTGAACCCAGCCTCAATAACAAGCTTCTTGTGTAATGTGATCACACTCCCTTGTACCATCCAAGATCCACCCCATGTGCTTTAGCAGCTCACCCCAAAAAAAGACCAAACAGTATAGCAGCTCATGTCAGTTTGCTCTTCACCTCAGATCTCAGATATAGACTACACAGATCTAGCAGCGCTTAGTAGCCAATGATTCCTCCCAAAAGAGTTCAGTGGGTTATTATTTACTACTTTTTTTTGATGTTTACTTTCTTAGAGCTAGCACCACATCTTCTTATTCACTAGGTAGTCAGTTTGCTTTCCAAAATGGGGTGATTTTGTGGGTGTTTCCACTGTTCTGGTATACCTCTAAGTATGCCAATGCTCTGTGTGTGTGTGTGTGTGTGTGTAATAACTTAAAATGACAATTTCTGGGGGAAAAAATTATTTACTTCATTTTCCACAAAATTGTGACAAAAAATTACAACCTCAAACTCATTATGCCTCTTACCAAATACCTTGGATTGGCTACTTTCCAAAAAGAGGTAATTTGTGGGTATTTATACTTGTCTGGCATTTTAGGGCCTCAAGAAATGAGCTAGGTAGGCAGTCAGTACGTCAGGACTGATCAAGTTTCAGTTATATTTCGCACAGACTAAATAATGTAGTCTGATTTGGGTTATTTTTACTGAAGCAATGTAGCAGAATACATTTTGACCTAAATTCATGAAGAAAGATTATTCATTTGCACAATTTTATAGCAGAAATATGTTTGTTTGTTTTTTCAAAATGTTCAGTGTTTTTTCGTTTATATAGCAAAAAATAAAAAACCCAGAGCTGATTAACCACTTCCACAACACTCACTGTAGATGTACGGCTACAAGGCAGCTCGGCTGCGCTGGATCACACACCCGCCACCCCGGCTGTGCTGTCATTAGCTACAGCACAAGCCAATCAGTGGGTCCCGGACAATGATTTATGGCTAGAGCCCGCTGAGCATATGACAGAAGAGAGCTCTTGCTGGTAAACAACACAGAGATTTATACAGACAGCAGCAATGTGTAAAAACCAGCACGCTGCTTAGTAAAAACAGGACACAGTAAACATTGTTAGACACACAGGTAACCCTTTAATTGCACCTAAATGTTAACCCCTTTCCAGCCAGTGTCATTAGTACAGCGACAGTGTATATTAATAGCACTGATTACTAGTGTCACTAGGGATGTCAGATTGTATGCCACACTATCACAGACCCACTATAAGCCTATGTTCACTGCTATTACTAGTATATATTAAAAAAAAGTTTACACAAAAGTACATCACATTTTTGTAAATATTTTATTATATCTTTTCATGTAACAACACTGAAGAAATGACACTTTGCTACAATGTAAAGTAGTGAGTGTACAGCTTGTATAACAGTATACATTTGCTGTCCCCTCAAAATAACTGAACACAGCCATTAATGTCTAAACCACTGGCAACAAAAGTGAGTACACCGCTAAGTAATAATGTCCAAATTGGGCCCAATTAGCCATTTTCCCTCCCAGGGTGATGTGACTCCTTAGTGTTACAAGGTCTCAGGTGTGAATAGGGAACAGGTATGTTAAATTTGGTGTTATCACACGCACTCTTTCATACTGGTCACTGGAAGTTCAACATGGCACCTCATGGGAAAGAGCTTTCTGAGGATCTAAAAAAATAAAATAAAATTGTTGCTCTACATAAAGATGGCCTAGGCCAGTGATGGCGAACCTTGGCACCCCAGATGTTTTGGAACTACATTTCCCATGATGCTCAACTACACTGCAGAATGCATGAGCATCATGGGAAATGTAGTTCCAAAACATCTGGGGTGCCAAGGTTCGCCATCACTGGCCTAGGCTATAAGAAGATTGCCAATGCCCTGAAACTGAGCTGCAGCACGTTAGCCAAGACGATAGAGTGGTTTAACAGAACAAGTTCCAATCAGAATAGGCCTAGCCATGGTCAACCAAAGAATTTGAGTGCACATGCTCAGTGTCATATCCAGAGGTTGTCTTCAGGAAATAGATGTATGAGTCCTGCCAGCATTGCTGCAAAGGTTGAAGGAGTGGGGGGTCAGCCTGTCAGTGCTTAGACCATACACCCCACACTGCATCAAATTGGTCTGCATGGCTGTCATCCCAGAAGGAAGCCTCTTCTAAAGATGAGGCACAAGAAAGCCCACACACAGTTTGCTAAAGACAAGCAGACTAAGGACATGGATTACTGGAACCATGTCCTGTGGTCTGATGAGACCAAGATAACATTTGGCTCAGATGGTGTCAAGTGTGTGTGGTGGCAACCAGGTGAGGAGTACAAAGACAAGTGTGTCTTGCCTACAGTCAAGCATGGTGGTGGGAGTATCATGGTCTAGGGCTGAATAAGTGCTCTGGGCATTGGGGAGCTACAGTTCTTTGAGGGAACCATGAATGCCAACATGTACTGTGACACACTGAAGCAGAGCATGATCCCCTCCCTTTTGGCGACTGGGCAACAGGGCAGTATTTCAACATGATAATGACCCCAAACACACCTCCAAGTCGAGCACTGTCTTGCTAAAGAAGCGGAGGGTAAAGGTGATGGACTGGCCAAGCATGTCTCCAGACCTTTTGAGCATCTGTGGGGCATCCTCAAATGAAAGGTGGAGAAGCGCAAGGTCTCTACCATCCACCAGCTCTGTGATGTCATCATGGAGGAGAGGAAGAGGACTCTAGGTGGCAACCTGTGAAGCCCTGGTGAACTCCATGCCCAAGAGGTTTAAGGCAGTGCTGGAAAATAATGGTGGCCACACAAAATATTGGCACTTTTTGGCCCAATTTGGACATTTTAACTTAAGGGTGTACTCATTTGTTGCCAGCAATTAAGACATTAATAGCTGTGTGTTGAGTCAACTTTAGCCCCATTTTACCAACAAATGCACCGCAACCGCATGCTTTGCACACGTTTGGGGGGAGTTTGCGGTGCATCCCCTTGACATGAATGAGCAGTGTTCGACAGGAGACATCGCTACAAGTTGGGTCAAGTTTGCTGTGGGTGCAAAGCATTGCGGCATCAGCACCCTGTCCACTGCCTATTGCAGCTTAAAGCAGAGCTCTACCCAAAAGGGGAAGCTCAGCTTGTGTGCACCCTCCCCCACTTCACTGGCACATTTGGCACCTTTTGGGGGGAGGGGGAGCATACATTGGATTGGCACAAGCCCACCATGCAGGACTTGTGAGCAGCAACGCCATGCCACGGCTCCAATGATGTCACTGTACATTCATACACCATTCACACGGACCTGGGGATCACTTCACCACAAATGAGGGTGACACCTCTTTTCCGGCAGGAATGTCACCCCCACATTCCAAAATCATTCACAAACAGAACCCAAAAAAAAAAAAAAATTGACCAGCAAAAATAAAAATGCCCAGCAAAAATCCAATTTAAAAAAAATAACAACAAAGAAAACACATAAAAGACAAAAATCACTCTGCAAAACAGTCCCCAAATATCTCAAAGACACGTCACAAACAAACAAACAAACGCTAATAAACAACAGAACAAAAGCACCTGGCTGTATAGGAAGGGATACAAAGGGATATACTTTTGCAAAGGAAGTGCGTTTGTGTCTGTCTATTTATGCTGTTTGCGTAGTTCACTAAGTTGCCCGGGTCCACTTCCAATTTCACTGATTGCGCCGTTCCCGAGTTGTGAGCATGCGCACAGAGGTGCAGACCATTGTCTGCTTCATGTGCGCATGCGCAAGCCGGCCGGCACTTCATTTGCATGGGGTCACGGCTCATTTCAATGTAACACGCCCACGTCCTTCCCAATTTGTATTACTCCGCCTTACGCCTCTGAAATTACGTTGCACAGGCGCTAATTTCTGCACAAATCAAACGAGAATACGGTGATTGCGCCGCTACATTGCGGCAGTCTAACGTAAAGGAGGTGCGCTACGCCAGTCAAAAAATGTGCCGATGTACGTGAATCTGGCCCTATATTTTTTATATATATATATATATATATATTTTTTTTTTGATATTTATTATAGCAAAAAGTAAAAAAAATTTATCTTTTTTCAAAATTGTCACTTTATTTTTGTTTATAGCGCAAAAAATCTAAATTGCAGAGGTGATCAAATACCACCAAAAGAAAGCTCTATTTGTGGGAAAAAAAGAAGGACGTCAATTTTGTTTGGGAGCCACGTCGCACGACCGCGCAATTGTCAGTTAAAGCAACGCAGTGCCGAATCGCAAAAAGTGGTCCGGTCATTGACCAGCAAAATGGTCCCGGGCTTAAGTGGTTAATGTACTTCCTTCTGAATGTAGACCAACAACAAACACAAGAGAGCTCACACTCCCCTTCTTGTAAAACCATTTATTAAATATTGTTGATCACTAAAAACTTAAAAAAAAGTTTTAACCTATTTAATAAATGGTTTTACACAAGGGCGAGTGTGTTCTCCCTCTCTTTTGTTGTTGGTCTAGATCTGTTCCTGTCACCTAAATGAATTATTGAGAGCTGCAGCGGCCAAGTGTCTATGAACTGTTTGGCACACAAGTATTTATCAGACCAGCATTGATGGGATGTGAGGAGCAGAGCTGTATCCTGGCCTAGGCCAACAAGGCCCAGGCCTAGGGCAGCACCTTGCAGGGGGGCAGCACGAAAAGAGTCCCCACCGGCTTGCGCTACACTGTTAGGAAAATTAGTCTAGCGCCCCCATAAAGTGGCCGCGCTGCTTCTAGTATGCGGATGGCCGGCATTCCGCAACTGTGGGGGGGGGGGGGGGCGCTTCCAATTTTGACTGTTTTGTCATCCTGGACCACAAACCTTCCTCACTGTGCTATATGTTTCTGCTGCACCATCTACTTAAAGTAGAACTATAGGCAAAACTTTTACCATCCCTGTCCCATTGCGAAGATTTCCCTTCACTTCCTGCTCTATGGGCAACCAGGAAGTAAGAGGAATTCTGAGTAAATAAGGCAATCCATTGCCCCCCCCCCCCACCCCCATTGCCCTCAGAACTAGTGTCCTCACTCGAAAATGTCAGGGCGGGTCTTAAATAACACAGGGTATGGCCGTGACAGGAAGGGGTGGGTCATATTTAAATTAGGGGGTGCACGAGTTTAGTCAGGCCTAGGGCAGCACAAAACCTAAATACACCTCTGGTGAGGAGTCTAAGTATGTTTGTTGTTCTTTCTGAATGTATATTTTCTGTTACCTTTATTGTTTTCCTATGACTACACTAGTGACACACTCTTGTACTTTGATCGGGAAGTGAAGAGGAGAAGAGCAGAAGAGGCAAATCTATGGAACGAGCCACAAGATGTGTCGCACACTGAAAGAGATGATGACAGAGAACTGTACAACTTGCTGCAAAAGAGATCTCGAATACGGCGAGGCTCAGAGGTCTGTTAAGGACAATTGTTTTCTGATATTAAAAGTTTTTTTTTTTTTTTAACTATATGAAATGTTATACTGTATGTAATGCCTCATATTTAAGTGATTAGAGAGAAGGAAAGAAACACAAATTAGGAAATGTTATTTTACTCCTGATCTAAATACATAAGTAAATAAAATATTCAGTAAAATGCTTTACAGTTACACCAAAAAAATCAGTAAGCCTTTAAGACTAAACCTGGCATTTGTTGGTCCTTATACAGTATAGGGACACCTGATGCAAGTATAGGTAGATAGGGCATGAAAAACAACTATATTTTTCCAAGGGATCTAACATATGGGAGTCAAAGTAGTTCTAAAACCTTAAAGTGGATGTAAACCCATCGATCGCCCTGTATAAAGTAAAGGCACATTTTAAAATATCCATATGTATAAACATAATGCATGTCTCCTAACCCTTGCAGTCTCACTCCCTTCAGCTGTAGGAGCCCCGTAAAATGCTGGAATCAAGGGGCGGGTCTCTTTGCTGGTGCTCTGGGGGTGGAGTCTGACAACTCCCCGTCCACCTCTATACTCCCTGTTCGCGCATGGACAATGAAAAGTGCACGCAGATCAGCCCTTACTACGTGCACAGCACAAGAAGAGCATGCTCACAACTACTCGGTGCCGGTGGAGGATTACTGGCCTGTCGCTTTAATCTCACACCAATCCTGAGAGAGCTCTGCTCTCCTGCTGGTGCATGAGAGAGAGAAATAAGATGTCGATCACAGAAGTAGGGGATGTGGCGACACAGATTTATCTGTGTGTTGGTTTATAGCCTAGTAAAAAAAAAAATTCAAGAGGATTACTCAGAACTGTATTAACTCTTTGTGGCAAGACTGGGCACATATTAATTGACATCCTCTATTTTACCAGGTAGAAGTCTTCATTAAAAAAAAAAAAAATATCGGGTTTAGATTCACTTTAATGTTTTTTACCTTATGCATTAAGGTTAAAGAAACTTCTGCGCCACAGACTCATTATGCATTTTATTGTTTACAGCCAATTCTAAAGTATTATACCATTGTTTTTTTTAAAGACATTTTGAAAAATTCGATTTTTCCTGTACTTTTTCCCAATACAACATTTATAGAATTTACGCACCACTAGATATTTACTGCAAAATATATTCATGGAAGTCTTCTGTATATGGTGCCTCAGCCCTTGCCACAAGGTACTCTATAGGTAAGCACTGGAGGCGTGAATTGGTACAAGATTCCCTGCATAATGCTGCTTGAACACTTTGCGCTTAATCAATTACTGGTTTCCATGTGTACACAAATATATGTCGATCTGGCCAAAAATCCTGTGTTGTTATTTCATGTATGCCGGACAGATAAGAAATCTTTCTTGTAAACTACTAAACCACTTATTCCCAATGTAATAGAGATAACAATGGCAGACATGTTTTTGAAGTCCAGCCTGCGTGGCAACTATGATTGTCTCCATAGATAATGAGGAAGAGAGGATCATATAAAATGTACAGTATATTTGGATCTTGAGGAGGTCTTGGTTGTGCCAATTACCTATTCATGTTTAAAGCTGTACTTAAACATTTTGTTGAGAAAAAAACATTTCCCCTTGGGTGTTTAATGTACATTGCAAGGATTTTACAAACGTTGCAGATTCCTACCTTTTATTATTCTGAAGAAATTCCTGTGTGTGTCTGTATCCAGGCAAATAAATCTAATGGGAGTGGATTTCATAATTATCTACCAGCTGCTGCACCTGCAGGGCTCTAATGAGGACAATTGAAGGTTCTGCATACCTTTACTACTTCCTGCCCGGCCTATAGCAAAATGACGGCCGGGTGGTGGTTCAGTTATCGCGGCGATCGGTGGTGCGGTGTGTCAGTCTGACACCATGTAATCAGCTGTGTCCAATCACGGCTGATCATGATGTAAACAGGAAGAGCCATTGATCGGCTTTTCCTCACTTGCGTCTGATAAACGCGAGTAGAGGACATCTGATCGGCTGCTCTCCTGACAGGGGGGTCTGTGCTGATTGTTTATCAGCGCAGCCCCCCTCGGATGCACGACCAGGACCACCAGCGTTGCGCCAGGACCACCAGGGATGGCCATCCACACTGGACCACCAGGTATGCCCCCCTAGACCACCAGGGAAATGCCAATCTGTGCCAAGGCAGCTGACAATCAATGCCCAGGCAGCTGGCAATCAGTACCCATCATTGCAGCCTTTCAGTGTCACCTATCAATGCCCATCAGTGCTGTATATCAGTGCCACATATCAGCGCCCGTCAATGCCACCTAATTGGCGCTGCCTTATCAGTGCCCATCAGTGAAGGGAAAAAATACTTATTTACAACATTTTATAACAGAAACAAAATAAAAAAAATTCCCAAAATAAAAAAAATTCCCAAAATTTTCCGTCTGTCTTTTTTTGTTTAGAAAAAAATAAAAACCGCAGAGGTGATCAAACTTTCTTTGTGGTAACAAAATGATACAAATTCTGTTTAGGTACAGTGTAGCATAATCACGCAATTGTCATTTAAACAGCGACAGGGCAGAAAGCTGAGAATTGGCTTGGGCAGGAAAGGGGGTGTAAGTGCCTGGTATTGAAGTGGTTAAACATGATTTCCTATTGGGAGTAGCTCATCAAAAATTACATTCTTGTTGCAGGAGATGCCTGAAATATGAAAAAATAAAAAATATGTAGGTGTTGGCGCCTCCTAGTGTTAATGGTGCCTACTTACACAAGTGAGAGTGCAATGTGGTAGGTAAATATAAATATGAAAATCAAATACTTGCTGTATAAATACCAAAAGCAACCAATGAAAGTGCAAAAAGATATATATGAAGGTGTATGAATACGGATATGAAATCAATCGAATGATGTGCTAAAAAACAGATACAAGCAATGCGTAAAGTGCTAATAAATCCTTATGGTCAAGTTGCTAACCAGTGACTAATAGTCCATATTAAAGTGCTAATAGATTTGATGCAAACTACATGCAATAAAGTGCTAAATAATAACTAATAGTCCATATTGAAGTGCTGATATGTTGGCTGCCAACTGCAATACCATAAGCAACCAAAAAAAGTGCACAAAATATATGAAGGTGTAAGAATATGGGTATGAAATATAATTAAATATACTAAATAAATCCCACAAATATCATAGATGCAAGCAATGCATAAAGTGCTAATAAATCCTTCTAAATCAAGTTGCTGAACAGCAACTAACAATCCACAATAAAGTACTAAAAGGTTGCCTGCACTGCATGCAATAAGGTGCTAAAGTGCTAAATATAAATTTCTAAACAATAACTAATAGTCCATATTGAAGTGCTGATAGGTTGGCTGAAAACTGCACGCAGTAAAGTGCTGGTAAACGTGCCAAGGTGCAGGTGACAAGATTAGGGAAATATCTGGTGATTCACTGGTGCCCACTTCCTCCGTGCTCTGGTGTGTCCCACACTCACCAGATCAGGGATCCCCTCCTGGGGTACAAAGCATTCACAGTGTGGCAGAATATTTCCTTCCTCTAAATGGCTCAATCCACGATCCACAAATCAGAGCCCTTTCATGGGATGGCAGACCTTCACAGCTGCTGCAGGATGTGCCTTAGCTAATCCTATTTTGGCTCCCGTTAGTATAGGCTCAGAAGAGAAAGGAAGTCCCAATAGCGTGATACCGTTTAAAATTACTGGGTTTATTATAAAAACAAGGTACTCACATTTAAAACCAAACAAACAGGCGTTGTATCGCAGGAGTGTTGTAAGACAGTCTGTGCTCGTCATGTGACATTGTCTGTTTTTATAATAAACCCAGTCATTTTAAACGGTATCACGCTATTGGGACTTCCTTTCTCTTCTGAGCCTATACTAACGGGAGCCAAAATAGGATTAGCTAAGGCACATCCTGCAGCAGCTGTGAAGGTCTGCCATCCCATGAAAGGGCTCTGATTTGTGGATCGTGGATTGAGCCATATAGAGCAAGGAAATATTCTGCCAGAGCGCAACACAGGGCGCACACTGTGAATGCTTTGTACCCCAGGAGGGGTTTCCTGGTCTGGTGAGTGTGGGACACACCAGAGCACGGAGAAAGTGGGCACCAGTGATTCACCAGATATTTCCCTAATCTTGTCACCTGCACCTTGGCACGTTTACCAGCACTTTACTGCATGCAGTTTTCAGCCAACCTATCAGCACTTCAATATGAACTATTAGTTATTGTTTAGTTATTGTTTAGCAATTTATATTTAGCACTTTAGCACCTTATTGCATGCAGTGCAGCCAACCTATTAGTACTTTATTGTGGATTGTTAGTTGCTGTTAAGCAACTTGACCATAAGGATTTATTAGCACTTTACGCATTGCTTGCATCTATGTTTTTTAGCACATCATTTAATTGATTTCATATCCATATTCATACACCTTCATATATATCTTTTTGCACTTTCATTGGTTGCTTTTGGTATTTATACAGCAAGTATTTGATTTTCATATTTATATTTACCTACCACATTGCACTTTCACTTGTGTAAGTAGGCACCATTAACACTAGGAGGCGCCAACACCTACATATTTTTTCTTTTTTCATACTTGTACCCTACCTTGGTAGGATATACATGTAGGGGCTGCCACCTTAATTGTATCGGGGTCACACACATATTATATTGGACAGATTTCCCATCCCCCTCCTACAGTTTATATATAATTGTTCCGTTGTGCAGACTTCTGGGAAAATCAGTTAGCCAATCACACAAGCAGGAATATATATATATATATATATATATATATATATATATATATATATATATATATATATATATATATATATATATGTGTGTGTGTGTGTGTGTGTGTATATATATATATATATATATATATAATGTATATATTCTGTGTACAGAACACCTCCAGGTTGCCATATTGCATTGTATTTACAGAAAATTACAGTGCTGCTGATTGAAAAGGAAAGGTAATTTCTAATACCATTTAATTACAATATGACGCGTGCCGCAATTGTATAGGCTATATTATTATTACTTTTTATTTGCTATTTTTTTACCCACTAGTGTACGTGGGTCCAACAATAGCTAGACATATGGAGTAAAAGATTTACAAGCTTCTGATGGTTTAGTTTTGTTCCTTTAGGGTTACCGGAGACTAAGTTTTGATATCAGCGCTCATAGACAGGTCCGCAAAGAGGTGAAGGATCGCTGGAGGGTTCTTTTGGAAAACTTAGGTAAGCAAATCTATGCTTCCAAAAGTATGTTTTCTTCTGTTCTGAAATTGTTTGTTATAATGAAGTTTATCTGTCACCTACACATAGTGGGCATTCTCTGCTAAAGTGAACCCAACAAGCTTCACTGCAATGGGTTTCATTGCCCAGGAACTTAAAAGCACCAGACATTAGTGCACTCCTTCTCTGGCTGAGGAGTTTCTACTAGGGTTAGGTGGAGAATGATGGAGTACTAAGTGACTAGCTTACCATCAGGTCCACCTGGCTGTTGATGGCAGCACTGTAGTGGCTGGATCTAAAGCCACTATTCAATCCAAAAGCATGTATCGAAGCTGCCCACTTCTGTGCATCCACACAGTGACAATTCATTTACCAGATATGGCTATTGCAATAGTTGGGTAGTGGCATCACCTATCCTCTCTGGCCTAGACAACTCAATGTGGCTGGGGATACAGTATTGTGTGAAAAGTTATCACATACACGATATACTGTAATTAAGACCTCATAGGAATGCATGAGATCAGCTTGAGACGTTACTGAAGCATTAAGTAGATCTGGAAAGAGCCATGCATGAATATGGGTCAATTGGGCTGCTAAATAATAATGTTGTAAGTGCCACTCCTCCCCCCCTGTACCGGTAATTGTAAAGTCTTCAATGAGATTCTAGGTGGACTCGAACCCCAAAAGAAGGTAGTTAGTATAGTATAAATACAATCAAAATTCTTTGTGGGCAAATAAATTGGTGTGTGCCAAAAAATATATATTAATCTGTGCAAAAAAATCATCTTAAGTAGATTTATTTTACCAAGTAAGTTTCATGGCAAGGTTTTCCTGCTCACCAAACAATCTTTAAGTACATTAATAGCTAAATAATCGGGGCAATTGACCCATCAAGAAATACAAAGCCTCCCTCATCATCCAGCTGTTAAATGCTGCCAAGGCTTTGCATCCCCCTCTGCTGGAGATCAGAGAATCTGCCATCAAAATCCCCATGGTTCTCTAAAGCGAACGACTTGAGAGATATGGAGGATCTCACTGCCACCTTGCACAACAGGGAGGAGGCCTTTCTGGAGACTTGGAGACCTTGGCAACACTTTATATATACAGACGACTACCTCCGTGAGGTAGCACAGTATGATTGATCCATTGGGTCTGCTTTGCTCCCATGTCGGGGGGCGCTAAACTACTGTACTCTACACTGCCCCACTCTACTTTGCTCTGCCTCATCTCCCTATTCCTCTTTTTCTATACTCCCTTTATTTTACCCCTCCCTTTCACCCACCCCTGGACGTTACCCCCCCCCCCCTCTCATCCTGAGAGTTGCCTTACCCAACACCCTCTCTCCCCCTTAGTGTGTAACCTATCCCTCTAGTATCTATTCAGTCATGGGTAGAGTTGAGCGAACTTTGAAAAAAAAGTTTGGGTTCGGGACCCGAACTTGACCCGAACTTTGACCCGAACCCCATTGAAGTCAATGGGGACCCAGACTTTTGACTACTAAAAGGTCTCTAAAAAAACGAAGGGAAAGGACTAAAGGGCTGGAAATGGCAGCAAAATGTCGGGAAGAGCATGGTAAGTACTCTGAAAATAAATGTGGATAGGGAAATAACGTAAAATAACATAAAAAAATATTAAAAATTAAATAAAATCATTTTGACCTAGGAGGACGAGGTCCATATGGAGTAGGAGGTTGAGGTGGCGGTGGATGTGGCGGTGTAGGTGGAGGAGGATGAGGTAGCCAACACAGCAGGTTTTGGGTTTTAATATATGTATTTTTTAAATTAGGGTACACCCCAAAAGAGTGAGAAAGATCTAGGGTTGCTACCTCATCCCTTTAAAACTGAACACAGAGTAATTACACAGGTTCTGGGGCTAATTTAATGTCGATAAAGGCACCAAGTGAGTTTAATTAGCAGCACTGTAATCAGCCAGAGAACCTGTGTAATTAATATGTTTTTGCTTTTAAAAGGATGAGGTGGCAACCGTAGAACGACCAGAAAAAAACCCCAAAATGGCTGGGTAAGGCCGGCCCGGTGTCTATTCTGCACAAGGTACGGACAAGTCCTCTGGGATCCATGCCTGATTCATTTTGATGAACGTGAGCTTGTCCACATTGGCTCTTGACAGGCGGTTGCGCTTGTCTGTGATAACGCCCCCTGCCGTGCTAAATACACGTTCAGATAATACACTGGCTGCAGGGCAGGACAGCACCTCCAAGGCGTAAAGGGCAAGTTCAGGCCATGTGCCTAATTTGTAGACCCAGAAGTGTCGTCATTCAGTACGTGTAGGCGTGTGCACACATACTGCTCCACCATGTTGCTGAAATGCTGCCTAATGCTAAAAGGTTCCATATTAGCTGGTGGTGATGTTTGTTGTGGCATGCTGACAAAGCTTTTCCACATTTCGGCCATGCTAACCCTGCCTTCTGAGGTGCTGGCGGTGCCCCTGCTGCGTTGGCGACCTCTTCCTCCTCCATTACCTTCGCCTTGTGCTTCCACTGTGCCCCCGCTGCCAGGTGGGAATTGCACCAGCAGCGCGTCTACCAGTGTGCGCTTGTACTCGCGCATCTTGCGATCACGCTCCAGTGAGGGAATTAAGGACGGTACAGTGTCCTTGTAACGGGGATCCAGTAGCATGGCCACCCAGTAATCAGCACCTGTTAAAAGGTGTGAAACACGGCGGTCATTGCGGAGACAATGCAGCATGTAATCGCTCATGTGTGCCAGGCTGCCCAGACGCAGCGAAAAGCTGTTCTCTGTGGGAGGTGTATCATCTGTGTCCTCTGTATCCCCCCCCAACCACGCACCAGTGATGGCCATGAGCTGGTCTGGGTGCCACCCTGCTGTGAACATGGTTCCTCCTCCTTCTCCTCCTCCTCCTCCTCCATGTCCTCCTCCTCCTCATCCTCCACCGCGTCATCTTCAAGAACTGTGCCCTTGCTGGACAATTGTGTACCTGGCCTTTGTTGGTACAGGAACCCACCCTTGGAGCCAGGGCCGGCCTTTAGGTGCCCTGTGCGAGAAAGCTTTACAGTGCCCCCTAGTGACCACGCCCCTCGGTAACCACACCCTTTCAGTGTCCACACCCATTTCTCCAATACCGGCTCCATTTCATTCCATTAAGTTCCTAAAAAACAGATTACAAGCTATAATAAAAATACAACTTTTATTCACATGCAATAATAACGCCACCTACTGCAAATCACACGCTATAATAACGCTGCCTATACTATAAATCACATGCTATAATAACGCCACCTATACTGAAAATCGCACGCTATAATACCACTACCTGTAAATTTACAATCAAATATCAAATTACAATAAAGTATTTTTTAAATTTTGTATTTACTGTTCCTTTAAGAAACACCCTGTAACGGTCACCACCGTTTACGACCTTCCATCCACCCACGACAAGCTTATCCGACACACTGCGACAATCCTACATCCACACGATCCATATCAATTCCCCAGAAAATGAGACTGACCGCTCTATCTTCTGGTTTCCAAATGAATGAATACTTTATTGGTTTCTTTTTAGTCTTTTTTATCTTTATTTTGTTTTTCTTGGGTCAGCATAGTTGCATACAAAAGCTGTAGTTACATCTTATATAAATAACAACACAAAAATCAAGTGGGTAAACAACAATATAATAAGCTTTCTACTGTGCTTAAATCATCAAAGGATATCCTTTACCTGCTATTCTCTTGTGTTGCCTATCCTAAGGGGGGAGCATACTAGTATATTGCCTTAATCTTAAGCTATTTGCTAGGGGAGTCTACCAGGCACATAATGTAGCTTAAAGAACTGGTAGAGCATATGAGTTGACCGAACCGCTAATCCACTGAAACCATCATAATCAAGGGAAGTGAGCTCTTGATGGATCGAAACATACTTTTTTTTGTTAGGTTTCCCTACAAAGGCTCTCCCACACCTCTTAACCATGGTCCCCACAATCTCACAAATTTTCCATAATTCCCTTGTCTCGTAAAGTTCACTTTTTCGCTGGAGATAGTTAGGTTGATCGTTGCTTCCCAATTTTCTACAGTCGGGGGTAGATGGGCCTGCCATTTTTGGGCAATTGTCTTGCGTGCCTGAAATAGACATCTCAAAACTGCTTCTAGGTTGCCTGAAGGGACTTTATTGTCCTTTATACTCCCCAAGAGGCAAGTCTTAGCCTCTGGTTCCAGGGAGGCTCCAAAGGCTTTGTTGATCCTCCCAATTATCTCCGCCCAATAACTATGCAGCCTTGGGCACTTCCAAACCATGTGTATGAGGTTTCCTTTGGTCTTACATCTTGGGCATTCATTATTTTGCCTCAAGCCTAATTGGAACAACTTTTGGGGGGTATAATATACTCTATACAGTAAGAACAAGTGGGATAGTCTCTGTGCTGGGGCAATCGAGACTGATGCTCCTTGTTGCAGGATCTTCTCCCACTGTTCAGCGGTAAATGTCTCCAAATCCCTTTCCCACCCCTCTCTACTCTTAATGGGGCCCGCTCTGCTTATTGCTCCATCTCCCAACATACTATACATTGCTGAAATTAGGCCCTTGGATGTTCTTGCATAAATTAACTTAAGAAGGGCAGAAATCTGGATCCACACAACTGTTTGTGCTCTAAATTGTGTTTGGATGGCGTGGCGAACCTGAAGGTACTTGATGAATGTTTTATTTGATATACCATATTCCCTTGATAATTCTAAAAAAGTTTTCATAGTTTCCCCCTCAAACAAATGTATTAAGCGGTTTATTCCCTGTCCCATCCACTCTCCAGATTCCTCTATGCTCATTAATTCCTGCAAGTTTTTATTATTCCATATAGGAGAAAATTCAGTTATCCCCGAATACCCCAGTAGTACCTTTGTTGTCTGCCATATTTTCCTAACTAGCTTTATAATTGGGCATTTGTAGGGAAAAAAATCTGCCTCTAGGGCTTCCACCAATAGCCTATGGGGGTTACCTGCCAGAAGTAATCGGTTATTAGGAGTGCCTATCTCTGTAGTTCCACAACCCGCCAGTTGTTGTAGCTGAGACGCAATAAAATATAATCTTGGGTGTGGAACCGCCATACCCCCCTTTTTTACAGGAAGTTGTAATGTTTGCAACCTAATCCGGGCTTGGCCCCCCCTCCATATTAGTTCTCTGAATAGTGACTATTTTCTTAAACCACACCTTGGTTGTGGAACCGCCATACCCCCCTCTTTTACAGGAAGTTGTAATGTTTGCAACCTAATCCGGGCTTGGCCCCCCCTCCATATTAGTTCTCTGAATAGTGACTATTTTCTTAAACCACACCTGCCCTATCCAAATCGGGGAATTGTGACACAGGTATAGTATCTGCGGTTGCCATATCATTTTTATAAGATTGCAGCGTCCTGCTACAGACAGCGGGAGTCGTTTCCATATGTCGCTTTTTTGTTTTAATTTAATTATAAGTGGGGCTATATTGATGTTAGCATATTGTGTGACGTCCTTTGTAACCCAAATCCCTAGGTATTTTAGTTTAGTGACCACACTCAGTTGGGAAGCCCCTAACAGTATACGGGAGTCGAGTGGTTCTAGCGGTAACAGGGCAGATTTTTCCCAATTGATAGTCAGGCCTGAGAATTGTCCAAATTCCCCGACCATTTTTACCACCCTGTCCAGTGAAGTTGCCACATCTCCTAGGAAGAACAAGATATCATCTGCAAACAATGCTATTTTCTCCTCCCCCTGTTGTCGTCTAAATCCTCTTATGTCCGCTCTCGATCTGGCCGCAATTGCCAGAGGTTCCATAGCGAGAGCGAACAAAAGGGGGGATAGGGGGCAGCCCTGTCTCGTCCCTCTCTCCAACTGAACTACTTCTGACAGCTCATTGTTTATCCTAACTTTGGCTCTCGGTTCGGTGTACAATAATTTAACCCATTTGATGAAAAGTGGACCAAAGCCAAAGGCCTCTAGCACCTTCCATAAATATGACCATTCTAAACTATCGAAGGCTTTTGCTGCATCAAGAGATAGTACCGCACTAGGGCCTTCGTTATCTATTGGTATCTGTAAATTCAGAAAAAGCCTTCTAATGTTAGTATTTGTTGCCCTGCCTGGTATGAATCCTGACTGATCAGGATGAATAAGATAATTAATACATCTATTTAAGCGGGTGGCAAGGGCTCTAGCTAAGATCTTGACGTCAGTGCATAATAGGGAGATTGGGCGATAGGATGCAGGGTCCAGTTGGTCTTTCCCCTCCTTGTGAATTACAATGATGGTTGCTTCCGCCATTGATTTAGGGAGCGCCCCCCCCCTTACTGCTCCCTCCAATGTCCTCAGCAGCTCCGGCATCAGTATCTCACCGTAGCGTTTATATACCTCTATTGGAAGCCCATCGGGACCTGGGGACTTTTGGTTAGGCATTCCAGCCACTGCTTGCTGTATTTCTTCTAAGGTGAGTGGGGCTTCAAGATCTTTCTTGTCCTTGACTGTCAGGGTGGGAACTGATATTGCCTGGAAGAAGTCTTCCATAGCTCCACACCCCGGTCCCTTTTTAGATGTATACAGTGCGCTAGAATACTCCCAGAACGTATGTGACACCTCTTGACCTTCGGTAACAACTCCTCCCTCTGCCGTTCTTATTGCTGGAACACTAGAAGGAGGGGAATTGGTTCTACACAGAAGAGACAACATTCGCCCTACTTTCTCCCCTTCTCCAAACTGGAATTGCCTCTGTAGAATTCGCTCATTCTCTGACCTTTAGTTGTAGCAGTTCTATACTCTTATTGCTTCTCTAACCATTCTTTCTGCCTAGCCAGGGTGGGATCCTCTATGTACAGTGTCTCTGCTTGGGTTACCTCAAGGCCAAGTTTGCCCTCTTGCTCTCTGCCCTCTCTCTTCACTCTCGCTATCTGCTGGATCAGCAGGCCCCTTAGAAAGGCTTTCAAGGAGTCCCATACCACTCCCACTTTATTGGTTTCTTAGCTTGCTTATATATCTAGTACAGCATGTTACAGTTAATCACAGGACAATGCAATCTCCACCCCCCTCATCACACACTATGGCTAATTCTCTAGCAGACATTTCGGCACCGATACTGACGAGATCTATCACATTCCAAAATACAATTACACAATGCCTTGACCTCAATCCACATATTTAGACAGACGTACTGTCTCTGAAGGGTCTTGACACCTGGGCATCAATAGGCTTTAAACTGTGTTATCAGACAATTGAAAGTTCTAGCAGCAGACCTGAATTAACACCTTTATACAATGGACAATGTAATGTCTAGGAGTAGACACAATTAACACCTTTCAAAAGCATGTGTGCCCACATTGAATAGCCAACAACTTGTGATATCTCAAGACATCCTGCAACCATGAATTATTATTAATGTCCTATCTCATGTAATACATGAATTATGATTTTATTAGCCACCCTATGCCTACAAGGGCACAGGGTGGACTTGGACCCAGGAGTTATTAGTGTCCCTGGCACAGGAGTATCTCTCATCCTTCCAAAGTCTCTGGTTGTCACGGTTCAATCCGTTACACACC
This sequence comes from Rana kukunoris, assembly GCA_029574335.1. NCBI lineage: Eukaryota > Metazoa > Chordata > Amphibia > Anura > Ranidae > Rana > Rana kukunoris. The sequence continues at coordinate 69,607,278 of CM056060.1, forward strand.
CTATTAAAATAAGAAAATACAAAACAGACATTAAGCAGTACACTGCATTTATATAAAAATAAAAAAAATGTACTTACAGAAAAAAGTTTTTACATCTGCTGCCTGCGTCTGTGGATTCTTGCCCTCTTTTGTCTTCTCAGTGCGCATGGCATATTAGCTTCTCATAGCAAGGCAAGGACAGCCACCCATGCCGTCTTTCCGGCAGAATCCGCCTGTGGCCTGCCAGGCGTACCTAGATCATTTGGCACCCGGGACGGATCCTATATCTGCCCCACCCCACGGTAAAATGTAAAAACATCCCACTGTGCCCCCTGCATCCTTTAATATCTCTGTCACTACTGTGTACCCCTCTCTACAACTGCACCTCTGGACACTTTATATTACACAGCACCCTGCACCTCTGGGCACCTTTATATTAAACAGCAACCTGCACCTTTGGGCCCCTTTACATTACACAGCACCCTGCACCTCTGGACCTCTTTACATTATACAGCACCCTGCGCCTCTGGACCCCTTTACATTATACAGCACCCTGCGCCTCTGGACCCCTTTACATTACACAGCACCCTGCACCTCTGGACCCCTTTACATTACACAGCACCCTGCACCACTGGACCCCTTTACATTACACAGCACCCTGCACCTCTGGGCCCCTTTACATTACACAGCACCCTGCACCACTGGACCCTTTTACATTACACAGCACCCTGCACCTCTGGACCCCTTTATATTACACAGCACCCTGCACCACTGGACCCCTTTATATTACACAGCACCCTGCATCACTGGACCCCTTTACATTTCACAGCACCCTGCACCTCTGGGCCCCTTTACATTACACAGTGCCCTGCATCTCTGGACCCCTTTATATTACACAGCACCCTACACCTCTGGACCCCTTTACATTATACAGCACCCTGCACCCCTTTACATTACACAGCACCCTGCACCTCTGGGCCCCTTTACTTCAAACAGCACCCAGCATCACTGGACCCCTTTACATTACACAGCATTACTGGACCCTTTACATTACACAGCACCCTCCACCTCTGGGCCCCTTTACATTACACAGCACCCTGCACCTCTGGGCCCCTTTACATTACACAGCACCCTGCACCTCTGGGCCCCTTTACATTACACAGCACCTTGCACCTCTGGGCCCCTTTACATTACACAGCACCCTGCACCTCTGGGTCCCTTTACATTACACAGCACCCTGCACCTCTGGGCCCCTTTACATTACACAGCACCCTGCACCTCTGGACCACTTTACACTACACGGCACCCTGCACACCTTTAAATTACACAGCCCCCCACAGCTCTAAACACCTGTATGTTACACAGACACCCCCTACAGTGCAGACCCCCCTTACAATACAGACCCACCCCTACAGTGCAGACCCCCCTCACCTACAATACAGACCCCTCCTTACAATACAGAACCCCCTCTACAATACAGATTCACCCCTAACGATCAGACCCCCCTACAATACAAACCCCTCTACAATACTGAACCCCCCTCTCCCTACAATACAGGACCCCCCCTACAATACAGAACCCTTTCCCTACAATACAGAACCCCCCTCCCTACAATACAGACCCCCCTACAATACAGACCCCCCTCCCTACAATACAGAACCCCCCCTCCCTACAATACAGAACTCCCGCTCCATACAATACAAAACCCCCCTCCTACAATACACAACTCCCCCTACAATACAGACCCCCTCCTACAATACAGACCCCTCTACAATATAGAACCCCCCTCCTTCAGTACAGAACCCCCCCTACAATACAGACCCCTTCATTACAATACTGAACCCCCCTCTCCCTATAATACAGACCCCCCTCCCTACAATACAGACCCCCCTCCCTACAATACAGAACCCCCCTCCCTACAATACAGAACCCCCCTCCCTACAATACAGAACCCCCACTCCATACAATACAGACCCCTCCTACAATACAGACCCCCCTACAATACAGCCCCCCCTACAATACAAAACCCCCCCTCCTACAATACAGAATCCTCCCTACAATACAGACCCCCCTACAATACAGAACCCCCCCTACAATACCGAAACCCCCCTCCTACAATACAGACCCCCCTACAGTGCCGACCCCTCCTACAATACAGAACCCCCCTCCTACAATACAGAACCCCCCTACAATACAGAACCCCCCCCTACAATACAGAATCCCACCTCCTACAATACAGAACCCTCCCCTACAATACAAAACCCCCTACAATACAGGCACCCCCCCTACAATACCAAACCCCCCTACAATACCAAACCCCCCCCCTCCTACAATATAGAACCCCCCCTACAATACCGACCCCCCCCTACATTGCTGACCCCCCTCCAATACAGACCCCCCCCAACAATACAGAACCCTCCCCTACAATACAAAACCCCCTACAATACAGGCACCCTCCCTACAATACCAAACCCCCCTACAATACAGAACCCCCCCTCCTACAATATAGAACCCCCCCCCTACAATACCGACCCCCCCCCTACATTGCTGACCCCCCCCTACAAAACAGAACCCCCCTCCTACAATACAGAACCCCCTCCCTACAATACAGAACCCCCCACCCCCCTTCAGACCTGTACAGCAGGCCCAGGTAATGTGCTTGCCGCGTGCTGCACACACACAGCACAATACAGACAAGGGGGAGGCGGCTTCACTGCTCGGCTGCCTGTGACTGTGAGACAGGCAGCCGAGACTCATCAGACCTGCGGCGTTGCACAGGAAAGGGGGATCATTGCGGCCGTGTCCTGGGTGTGCCGACGGCTCGCTCGGGTTCCTGCTCCCAGGTGCCTGTCACCATGTCATGCCGCCCAAAGTCCAGTTCGGTCGCGGGGGGGGCGCCCACTACTTAGTATGCTGGCGATATTAGAGATTTTGTGTCGATCGCCAGGCGCCCATGTTGCTATGGCGCCCTGTGCGACCACACATCCCGCACACCGCAAAGGCCGGCCCTGCTCAGAACCACTTGTGAATGACTGCCCTGAAAGCCTTGGAAATGATCCCGATTCCTCCTCCTCCTCCTCCTGTGCCACATCCTCTTCCATCATCGCCCGTAGCGTTTTTTCAAGGAGACATAGAACTGGGATAGTCACGCTGAGAGCGGCGTCATCGGCACTGGCTATGTTGGTGGAGTACTCGAAACAGCGCAACAAGGCACACAGGTCTCGCATGGAGGCCCAGTTATTGGTGGTGAAGTGGTTCTGTTCCGCAGAGCGACTCATGCGTGCATGCTGCAGCTGAAACTCTACTATCGCCTGCTGCTGCTCACACAGTCTGGCCAGCATGTGCAAGGTGGAGTTCCACCTTGTGGGCACATCACATATAAGGCGGTGAGCGGCAAGGCCGAAGTTACGCTACAGCGCTGCCAGGCCAGCAGCAGCAGGGTGAGAACGCCAAAAGTGCGCACAGACGGCCCACACTTTCTGCAGCAGCTGTGGCATATTGGGGTACGTTTTCAGGAACCTCTGCACCACCAAATTCAGCACATGCGCCATGCAAGGGATGTGCGTCAAACCGGCTAGGCCCAGAGCTGCTACGAGATGTCGCCCGTTATCGCACACCACCAGGCCCAGCTTGAGGCTCACTGACGCCAACCACTCATCGGTCTGTTGTTCCATGTCCCTCCACAACCCCTGCGCGGTGTGGAGTTTTTCCCCCAAACAGGAACGTTTTAAAACTGCCTGCTGGCGTTTACCCATGACTGTGCTGAAGTTGGTGATGAGTTTGTTACGCTGACTGGATAAGGAGGCGGTAGAGGATGAGGAAGTGGAGTAGGAGGAGTTAGCAACAGGAGGCAAACTGAAGCGCCCTGCAATCCTCGGTGGTGGAAGGACATGCGCCAAACTGCTATCCGCCTCAGGCCCAGCCGCCACTGCACTTACCCAGTGCGCTGTTAGGGAGATATAACGTCCCTGACCGTGCTTACTGGTCCACATATCCGTAGTTAGGTAGACCTTGGCACAGATGGCATTGCGCAGTGCACACCTGATTTTGTCCCCCACTTGGTTGTGCAGGGAAGGGACGGCTCGTCTGGAAAAGTAGTAGTGGCGGCTGGGCACGACGTACTGTGGGACAGCCAATGCCATCAGGCTTTTAAAATTCTGCGTCTCCACCAGACGGAATGACAGCATTTCAAAGGCCAGTCATTTTGAAATGCTGGCATTCAGGGCCAGGGATCGCGGGTGGGTAGGGGGGTACTTCCTCTTCCGCCCCAGTGTTTGGGAGATAGAGAGCTGAATGCTTCCATGGGACATTGTGGAGATGTTTGGTGACCCAGGTGGTAGTGTTGCTTGCTGGTCCTCTAATTGAGGGGTGGCAGGTGGCACTGTCACTACAGAGGTGGATGAAGAGGCCGAGAGGCCCGAGACTGATGCAGAAGAGGAAGCAGGAGGAGCAAGAGACCTTTCTTGGTTTTTGAGGTGTCTACTCCACTGCAGCTCGTGCTTTGCACTTAGATGCCTGGTCATGCAGGTTGTGCTCAGGTTGAGAATGTTTATGCCTCACTTCAGGCTCTGATTGCACAATGTGAAAACCACTCGTGTCTTGTCATCAGCACATTGTGTGAAGAACTGCCATGCTAGGGAACTCCTTGGACCTGGCTTTGGTGTGCTCATTCACTTGCTGCGTTGGGCAGTAGCAGGCATACTGTCTAGGGGATGGACGCTCTGCTTTGGCAACCCTGCCCCCTCTTCTGCTGTGCTGGTGGCTCTGTGCAACCACCGCCTCTTCCTCCGAACTACATGGGTCATCTGCATGAGGTTAATTTTCATGTCGGGTCGAGGACCTCATCGTCCTCCACATCATCTTCCACCCAGTCTTTACCACTGCCCTCCTTGTCGGTCTGCACAATTGCAAAAGCACCAGCAGTTGGCAACTGTGTTTCATCTTCATCCAAGATGTGCTGTGATGGTCCCCCCCGTGTACTCATCTTGAAATATAAGTGGTTGGGTATCGGTGCACTCAATCTCTTCCACTTCTGGGGCTGGGCTAGGTGGATGGCCCTGGGAACGCATGCTAACAGACTCATCAGAAGAGACTGCTGCATGATTTGGGGCTCAGACTGCTTGGCTGATTTGCAAGGGGGTGAGGTGAAAGACTGATGGACATCGGCTGCAGGTGCCAACTCCGATCTTTCAGCACAAGACTGGTTGGGAGACAATGTGAAGGAACTGGAGGCACTGTCAGCAACCCAATCTACTATCACCTGTACTGCTCCTGGCCTCAACATTCGTAGAGCCGGATTAGGCCAGACCAAATACCGCTGCAGGCTCTGTCGCTTACTCACACCTGAGAAAGGTGTTTCACTTGTGCGTGTAGCTGGCACAGATCGACCACGTCCTCTCCCTGTAACAGGAGCTCCACCAGCAGCACCACGACCGCGGCCACGTCCCTTATTTGACGTTCTCCTCATATTTCTCAAATGTAGGATCTTGCCCTAAATGGGTGTTTTTTGAGTACAACAATAGAACAACACTAGCTAAAGTGTTTATCTCACACCTAAAGATATGGAGGAAACAATGCAAACACTGGAGGAAACACTGCAAATGTTTTATTTTTTCCCTAAATTGTTGTTTTTAGAATAGCACAATAGAAGAAAAGTATATAAAGGGTGTATCTCACAGTAATATATGCAGTCCTGGTGTAATATGCACAGTCCTGGTGTAATATGCAGAGATAATTCTCTCCCTATAGCAACAAGCAGGAAGCTTGCACTGAACTATGTAATGCACAGTATCTCACAGGGGACAGATGCAGTGCTGTTGTAATATGCAGAGATTCTCCTATATAATTCTCTGCCTATAGCAACAAGCAGGAACCTAGCCCTAAATGTACTGGACACATATTAAGGCTTGCCGCAGGTTAGCCTGTATTTGTGGGGAGAGTCTTGTGAGTACTTAAGGCTCCTCCCACATCAGGTCCGGTGTTGGCGCCATTTCTGGTTTGCAGGGGGACCGCGTCACTTCCGGTTTCTTTCTCAGGTGTCAGCAGAGCGGCGGCAGCAGAAGCCTCATGGCGGTGCCTCTCCTAGTGCTCACGCCTGGCAGTTTTGGAGTTGCTGCCGCCCGCCCATTGATCTTTCCCGCGGGCATGCTGTTTTCGGAGGAGGGAAGGGGCACCTGCTCATCCGACTACCGCTATTCCGGTGGCAATCCGGTAAAGGGGGGGGGCTGCGCGGCCAGCTTTTCCCCATGTGTACACCGGGCCGCCTTCCTCCCTGTCTCCCTTCCTCACACGGAGCAGAGGAGCACTTCTCGGGGTGCACGCTGCTGCACGGGGGGGAGCCGTTCGTCAACCCGTACACTTTCCCACTCCAGGCACAAGCCGGCAGCTTGCCCGCTCGCTCCTTCTCCCTGTCGGCTTTCGGGCGCAGGCTGAGGGGGGTCCGTCCATCCACCCACTTACTTCTCTGTGCACTCCCTGTAACTTGCAGGGCCGCCTGCTCGTCCACGCTGGGGGGGGGGGGGGGTGTGGAAGTACTTCTACAGGTGCACGCTGCTGCAGGAGGGGGGCCATCCACCCACTCCTCCCTGTCAGTTCACGAGCTCGCTGAGGGAGGGGTCATCCATCCATCCACTCCAGGCACACACTGGAACTTGCAGGGTCGCCCGCTCCTCCACACGGTGTCTTGGGGGGGTCACGTTGGCAACATAGGGGGGGCGCTGGTGCTTTCCCTCACAAACTGCAAGTTGTCTGTGCATCCTGTCTGTGTTTGCAGTCTGCTTTTAGTTCTGCCCCCCCCCCCCCCCCCTTCAGCCCTGGGTTCACCTGCATCATGGGGGCCACCCGCTTCTCCCGGTGCTCATACTGGGGGAAGCGGGAAGGCCGTCTGTCCATCCTCCACCCTCTCTCTACAGTGCATCAGGGAGCCGCTTCCCGCAGTGCTGCCGCTGGAGGGGGAGGAGGTTGTCTGGCAGCGTTCTGTCATGCGTTTCTGCCCCAGCGTTCTGTAATGCGTTTCTGCCCCAGCGTTCTGTCATGCGTTTCTGTCATGCCTTCTGCCCCAGTGCTTCTGTAATGCGTTTTCTGCCCCAGTGCTTGTCATGCGTTCTACCCAGCATTCCTGTCATGCATTTCCGTCATACCGCTTCTGTCATGCGTTTTCGTCATACCATTCTGTCGCAGCGTTCTCACATAGCGTTCCTATCGCAAGGTTCTGACATAGCGTTCCTGTCGCAGGGTTCTGTCGGTCGTAGCATTTGTCCATGCGTTTCTGTCGTATATCTGCCTCAGCGTGTCAGGCTCAGCGTTTGTTCTCTTACTATTTCTGCCCCAGGTTTCTGTCATGGCATTTGGCCATAGCGTTCAGTCTCAGCGTTTGCTCCAGGGTTTCTGTCATTGCATTTCTGCCTCAGCGTTTAGACTCGGCATTTTCTCATACCATTTCTGCCCCAGGTTTCTGTCATTGCATTTCTGCCTCGGCGTTCCAGGCTCAGCGTTTCTCTAAAACCATTTCTGTCATCTCATTTTCCCATAACGTTTCAGTCTCAGCATTTCTGCAGCCCCCCGATTTCTGTCATAGCATTGCTGCCCCTACGTTTTCGGTCATAGTGTTTGTTTGTCATGGCGGTGTCTTCTTATGGTTACGATGTCATTGTACTCTGTCCTCGTTGATTAGCTAGTGCTCACATCTCAGGATCTGTCAAGTCTACAGATTCTTACGGGCTGAGGTTTTCGTTTTTTAATGATTGTTGGCCACAATCTTCTCGCCCGTATATCATACGTCATACGTTGCACGTTCATTCCTTACACCTATACGATCACCCACCACTGTCCGTGGGCACACTAGCTTTGAGTGTTCAGTTCAATTGCCATCTCTGCACTGCAGGTAACTCAGGCTCAATTGCCACTCACACTAGGTGGGGGGGGCTGTCCCCAGGTTCATTGACACACAGCGGTCTTGACATCTCTGCGCATATTCTCATTCTCAGGTAGGCACAGAGGTGCGTTGTTGTTTCATGTCTGTTGTCTATCTTTTCCTAGCGTTTCTGGCCCACGATTTCTGTCATGGCGTTTCTGGCCCACGATTTCTGTCATAGCGTTTCTGGCCCACGATTTCTGTCATAGCGTTTCTGGCCCACGATTTCTGTCATAGCGTTTCTGGCCCACAAGTTCTGTCATAGCGTTTCTGGCCCACGATTTCAGTCATAGCGTTTCTGGCCCACAAGTTCTGTCATAGCGTTTCTGGCCCACGATTTCTGTCATAGCGTTTCTGGCCCACGATTTCTGTCATAGCGTTTCTGGCCCACAAGTTCTGTCATAGCGTTTCTGGCCCACGATTTCTGTCATAGCGTTTCTGGCCCACGATTTCTGTCATAGCGTTTCTGGCCCACGATTTCTGTCATAGCGTTTCTGGCCCACGATTTCTGTCATAGCGTTTCTGGCCCACGATTTCTGTCATAGCGTTTCTGGCCCATGATTTCTGTCATAGCGTTTCCGGCCCATGATTTCTGTCATAGCGTTTCCGGCCCACGATTTCTGTCATAGCGTTTCTGGCCCATGATTTCTGTCATAGCGTTTCTGGCCCACGATTTCTGTCATAGCGTTCTGGCCCGCGATTTCTGTCATAGCGTTTCTGGCCCACAATTTCTGTCATAGCGTTTCTGGCCCACGATTTCTGTCATAGCGTTCTGGCCCGCGATTTCTGTCATAGCGTTCCGGCCCACGATTTCGGTCATAGCGTTTCTTGCCCACTATTTCGGTCATAGCGTTTCCGGGGGGTTTCTGTCCCCAGGGGGTTTCCGTCATAGCGTTCCAGTCTCTGCATTCTGGCCCAGTGTTCCAGCCTCTGCGTTTCTGGCCCAGCGTTCCAGCCGCTGCGTTCTGGCCCAGCTTTCCAGTCTCTGCGTTTGTCATTTCTGTTAGTGGCACATTTTTGCTCCAGTCGCCCATTTGTCATTTCTGTTACAGTCGCACATTTCTGTCATTTCTGCCCCAGTCGCACGTTTGTCATTTCTGCCCCAGTCGCACGTTCTGTCATTTCTGCCCCAGTCGCACGTTCTGTCATTTCTGCCCCAGTCGCACGCTTCTGTCATTTCAGCCCCAGTCGCATGCTTCTGTCATTTCAGCCCCAGTCGCACGCTTCTGTCATTTCTGCCCCAGTCGCACGCTTCTGTCATTTCTGCCCCAGTCGCACGTTTCTGTCATTTCTGCCCCAGCGTGTCGGTTGTGTCGTCTGTCGGTCCCAGCGTGGTTGTTGTTTGTTGGTTATCATGTCTCATTGGTTCTTTGTCATGTTGCAACTGGGTTAGTTAGCTAGTGTTCGCATGTCGGGATCTGTCACGTCTACAGATCCATACGGGCTGAGGTTTCGTTTTAAATGATTGTTGGCTACAATCTTCTCGCCCGTATACCATACGTCGTACAATGCACGTTCATTCTTATGCCTATACGACTACCCACCACGCTCCGTGGGTTCACCAGCCCTGAGTGTTCAGTTATCGCCTGTGTCTGCGCCGCAGGTTACCCGGGCTCATTTAACAATCACATAGGGGTGGGGGGGAGTGCCGTCTTTTAGTTTATTCACGCGCGGTGGTCTTGACGTTCCTGCTCACGTTCTCGTTCTTAGGTGGGTGCCGAAGGGGTTGTGATCGTTGCATGTCTGGTGATCTGTTGTCTTGTTTGCTAGTTTATGTTCCCTAGTCGGAGTCTGGCTTGGTTCCCATGTGCCACGATGCTATTGCCAGTGCATTGGTCTTACCCGCCTTCCAGGTAGCTGACACTCAGTCTCCTGCCTGTTGTCCTTTTTGTAACTTACTCTCTCACTTCCCTGCATCAGCGTGGGTAGTGCCCGGTTGAAGGGTTTCAATCCGCTTGGCCCTTGCTCCATTTCCCCCATGCATCCTCTTGTCACAAGTACTTCATTCCTCAATAGTTGGGTTGTCTTGGGCATCAGGCTCGGTCCATCTTTCATGGGTCGTTAAGTTCTGAGCGGTTTCGCTGGTTCCATAGAGGGTTCCTTCTGTCACAAGTCATGGGTCGGTGGGTTCTCCTGTCATAACAGATACGTGTATGGTTGCCTTCCAGGCGCACGCTACTCCACTGGACAGTGTGTTCTCTACCCTTCTTCACCTAAACATGTGTCTTTTGCTTTCTTCTAGGCATACCGACCAGCTAGGCCAAGGCACACCTAAGGCCTTGGTTGCTAGGGTGATCACATTTCATACTCGAAGACTCTGACTACAAGTATTAAGGCTTGCCGCAGGTTAGCCTGTATTTGTGGGAGGAGTCTCGTGAGTACTTAAGGCTCCTCCCACGTCAGGTCCGGTGTTGGCACCATTTCTGGTTTTCCCACCCACCCATTCCCCCAGCTTCACACACACCATTTCTCTTTGTACTTTTCTTATTCTCATATTCAGGGTATGCCCTCTTCTAGGCATACCGACCAGCTAGGCCAAGGCACACCTCAGGCCTTGGTTGCTAGGGTGATCACATTTCATACTCAAAGACTCTGACTACAAACACAGTATATGAGTTGAGTTGAGTTGAGTTGAGGTGCACTTTCTATAGCGTGGTCAATTACCCCGGAGGATCCCGACACGCTGGTGACAGGTGCAGTGCTGGTGAAATATACAGAGAGTCACCTATATATTTCTGTCCCTATAGCAAATAGCAGGAACCTGTCCCTAAACAATGTACTGGACACACACAGTATATCACAGGTGACAGGTGCAGTGCTGGTGAAATATGCAGAGAGTCGCCTATATATTGCTGTCCGTATAGCAAATAGCAGGAACCTGTCCCTAAACATTGTACTGGACACACACAGTATATCACAGGTGACAGGTGCAGTGCTGGTGAAATATGAAGAGAGTCACCTATATATTGCTGTCCCTATAGCAAATAGCAGGAACCTGTCCCTAAACAATGCACTGGACACACACAGTATATCACAGGTGACAGGTGCAGTGCTGGTGAAATATGCAGTGAGTCATCTATATATTGCTGTCCCTATAGCAAATAGCAGGAACCTGTCCCTAAACTATAAGATGCAGATCTCACAGAAATAAACAGTGCTGGTGTAGATTTCTCAAGCAGGATAATCCTATCTAACTCTGTCCCTCAATCAGCAGCAAACCTGTCCCTACCCTAGCTAAAGCAGACGGACGAGCCCCTAAAAACCAAAGTCCGTACCGAACCCGAACTTTACAGTTCAGGTTCGCTCAACCCTAGTCATGGGCTGTTTTGATCAGATATTGTGAATATCATAATGTCCATGACCTAAGTCATGTGTCCCATGTCTGGACCCAGCTGGCCTTTGGGATGCTCTGCCTCCTGAGCAGCTGTGTGAGTTTCATGTTAGATATAACTCAAATGTTTTTATTATATTGTTCTTGGTCGCGCTAGTGACTGTTTGGATGCCACACCAGCTTCACGCACTGTATATCTTTCCATTGTGCCTTCCTCATTGTGTACTTCCGGGGTCTCAGATATATTTGATGAGTTTGATATGTTTGATACATTTGATAGGTCTGATTCATTTAATATATTTGTTATATCTGACACTTGATGTTTGTTTTTTTTTTATGTCTGATCTGTCTATTACTTTATAAGACCCTTTCTGTTCCTTATGTTAGTGCTATTCACTTGTATCTCTGCCGTCCATTTTTGACTGTTAAATGCACTTTGAAAATAAAAAAAATTACCCAAAAAATGATGGGGGCAATTGAATTTCAATCCCTAAGTATCGAAGTTTTGAGACCACCTGTAGAGAAACTTCTGGAGGTAACACCAGTGGGGATACAGAATCAAAGGGTAAAATACTGTATTTACTCCAGTTAACTCTAAATCCAGAAAACTGGAAATATAGCGCAGTAACAAGAGAGTTGGCAGAATCTGCTAAATATGCAAGCATGTCATCAGCAAATACAGTAAAGCGGCTTTTCCCTCCAGGGTATGTGCAGAGCTGTATCCTGGCCTAGGCCAACAAGGCCCAGGCCTAGGGCAGCACCTTGCAGGGGGGCAGCATGAAAAGAGTCCCCACCGGCTTGCGCTACACTGTTAGGAAAATTAGTCTAGCGCCCCCATAAAGTGGCCGCGCTGCTTCTAGTATGCAGATGGCCAGCATTCCGCAACTGTGGGGGGGAGGGGCACTTCCAATTTTGACTGGTTTGTCATCCTGGACCACAAACCTTCCTCACTGTGCTATATGTTTCTGATGCACCAGCTACCTAAAGTAGAACTATTGGCAACACTTTTACCATCCCTGTCCCATTGCGAAGATTTCCCTTCACTTCCTGCTCTATGGGCAACCAGGAAGTAAGAGGAAATCTGAGTAAATAAGGGAATCCATTGCCCCCCCCCCCCCCATTGCCCTCAGAACTAGTGTCCTCACTCGAAAATGTCAGGGCGGGTCTTAAACAACACAGGGTATGGCCGTGACAGGAAGGGGTGGGTCATATTTAAATTAGGGGGTGCATGAGTTTAGTCAGGCCTAGGGCAGCACAAAACCTAAATACACCTCTGGGTATGTGTCATACATCCTTTAACATCTGGGTGTTGCCGAATAATGGCTGCTGCAGGCTCAGTGGCAAAAGTTTTTCTTTTACTACAACTCAAATTATTTAGCTCAGCATAATTTGATATTAAAGTCCAATTCCAGCTTGACATCATTCAGCCAAATAGAGGTCTCACGTTCAGTCTTGCCCTTCGTTCTAGTATATGCACAGCAGACCTCCTTCATTTCGATGCAAACCATCTTTAGCATATAAGTTACATCCCAAAAAAAGTAAACTCTTTGCTCTAGAAATCCAAATCCTTCTCTCATGCTCCTGCTGCCTTTCCTATGTGGTTAATGACACAGGCAAACTTGCAGAGAATATCATATTCCTTTCATCTTAATTCTCTAAATTGATTCTGACGTATATTCCACCTTCCATGTATACACATAATATTTTAAAAGATTCTAATGAAAACATAGATGTTTGGACTGCCTCCATGCTTGGTTATAAATCCACTACAGATATTGCAAAAACAGAGGGGGAAAATATTGCGCTAACCAAAAAGTTAAAACTAAAACAGCCACACTACAATTTGACAAATATTGAACAGTGATGTGAGGAAAGAAATGTAGCGCTGTGAAACCATAGAGACAATGATTTCTCTATGAGTGTAATAAATCAATAATCACTATACTGTGCAGGGGCGTTGCTAGGTGCCGAAAAGACCAGGGGCTTCAGCCCGAAGCCAAGCCGGCACCAGGGGGGGGGGGGGGGGGTTTCAGGCGCGGTCGGTGGAGTGGTGCGGGGTGACCTACCTGACACATACCCTGACGTACGTGTGTGAGTGTGTGTGTACACACTGACATAACCTACATACACTGACCTGACCCACATACACTGGCCTGACCCACTGATCTGTCCTACAAACATTGGCATGATCCACTGACCTGTCCTACATACACTAACCTGCCTACACTGACCTGTCCTACATACACTAACCTGTCCTACATACACTGACCTGACCCACTGACCTGTCCTACATACACTGACCTGTCTACACTGACCTGTCCTACATACACTGACCTGACCCACTGACCTGTCCTACATACACTGACCTGTCCTACATACACTGACCTGACCTACATACACTGACCTGACCTACATACACTGACCTGACCTACATACACTGACCTGTCCTACATACACTGACCTGACCTACATACACTGACCTGACCTACATACACTGACCTGACCTACATACACTGACCTGACCTACATACACTGACCTGACCTACATACACTGACCTGACCTACATACACTGACCTGACCTACATACACTGACCTGACCTACATACACTGACCTGACCTGTCCTACATACACTAACCTGTCCTACATACACTAACCTGTCCTACATACACTAACCTGCCTACACTGACCTGCCCTACATACACTGACCTGACCCACTGACCTGTCCTGCATACACTGACCTGACCCACTGACCTGTCCTACATAGACTGACCTGCCTACACTGACCTGTCCTACATACACTGACCTGACCCACTGACCTGTCCTACATACACTGACCTGACCCACTGACCTGTCCTGCATACACTGACCTGTCTACACTGACCTGTCCTGCATACACTGACCTGACCCACTGACCTGTCCTGCATACACTGACCTGCTTACACTAACCTGTCCTACATACACTGACCTGACCCACTGACCTGCCCTACATACACTGACCTGACCCACTGACCTGTCCTGCATACACTGACCTGCTTACACTGACCTGTCCTACATACACTGACCTGTCCTACATACACTGACCTGACCCACTGACCTGTCCTACATACACTGACCTGTCCCACTGACCTGTCCCACTGACCTGTCCTGCATACACTGACCTGCTTACACTAACCTGTCCTACATACACTGACCTGTCCTACATACACTGACCTGACCCACTGACCTGTCCTACATACACTGACCTGACCCACTGACCTGTCCTACATACACTGACCTGACCCACTGACCTGTCCTACATACACTGACCTGACCCACTGACCTGTCCTACATACACTGACCTGACCCACTGACCTGTCCTACATACACTGACCTGCTTACACTGACCTGTCCTACATACACTGACCTGACCTACATACACTGACCTGACCTACATACACTGACCTGACCTACATAAACTGACCTGACCTACATACACTGACCTGCTTACACTGACCTGTCCTACATACACTGACCTGTCCTACATACACTGACCTGACCTACATACACTGACCTGACCTACATACACTGACCTGACCTACATACACTGACCTGACCTACATACACTGACCTGACCTACATACACTGACCTGACCTACATACACTGACCTGACCTACATACACTGACCTGACCTACATAAACTGACATGCTTACACTGACCTGTCCTACATACACTGACCTACATACACTGACCTGTCCTACATACACTGACCTGTCCTACATACACTGACCTGTCCTACATACACTGACCTGTCCTACATACACTGACCTGTCCTACATACACTGACCTGTCCTACATACACTGACCTGTCCTACATACACTGACCTGTCCTACATACACTGACCTGCTTACACTAACCTGTCCTACATACACTAACCTGTCCTACATACACTAACCTGTCCTACATACACTGACCTGCTTACACTGACATGTCCTACATACCCTAACCTGTCCTACATACACTGACCTGTCCTACATACACTGACCTGACCCACTGACCTGTCCTGCATACACTGACCTGACCCACTGACCTGTCCTGCATACACTGACCTACTTACACTAACCTGTCCTACATGCACTGACCTGTCCTACATGCACTGACCTGACCCACATACACTGACCTGACCCACATACACTGACCTGACCCACTGACCTGTCCTACATACACTGACCTGCTTACACTTACCTGTCCTACATACACTGACCTGCTTACACTGACCTGTCCTACATACACTAATCTGCCTACACTGACCTGTCCTACAGGGAGGGGGTGTAGGAAGTGGGGGGGTAGTGAGGGAGGGGGTGTAGGAAGTGTGGGTGTAGGAAGTGGGGGGGTAGTGAGGGAGGGGGTGTAGGAAGTGGGTGTAGGTAGAGGGAGGTTGAGAGAAAGAGGGTGGGTTGATCAGTATGTCTGCTATGTATGTCCCACTCCCACCATTATACAGAACAGGAATGCTTCATAAAATTGTTACAGCAAAGGAGAGGATTATAAGTGAAGTCTCCGCAGATTGCAGCATGGCATTCAATAAAGAAAGCATGACACATGGGGGCAATGTATAGGATTTGGCATTTTACAACATTTTTTTTTTTTTTTAAGTACAGTACAGATCCCGCACGCATATACACAGTTTCCTCTCAGAGTGGACTCACCCTTCTCCGTGTAGAAGGCGGGCTGTCACACTCCAGTTCTTCGCTGCTCGCCTGTCCCTCCTCCCACCGTTACAGTCAGTAATTCAGTGCAGGATGTGTCCTCCTTCCCGGGCTCTCTCGGTCCCTCTCTCCTCTCAGGACCAGGAGCCCGTTCATGCCATGCATCCCACGGCCGAATCCATCCTGCCCAGTCCGCATCCATAGCTCCCTCTACTTGCCTCAGCCCACATGTACTCAGCCTGAGAGCCTGAATGGTCAGTCCACCCCTGGGGGCGGGCCTGTCACCGACCAATCACGGCTGGCCGGCGCTGCTCCCTCGGCATTGCCTCGTCCCCCCCAGAAGTTGGAAAAAGATGACAGGTAACTAGGGAGCCATTGAGAAGCTGGCTTAGGGGTGGGACTAATGGCCGGCACCTGGAATAGCCAGTAGCTCGGCGCTGGCGGCACTTGGCCGCACTCGGACACTTTTCCCCAGACACTCGGGGCTAACAACGTAATGCAATGCTGCATAGACTCGGGGCTTTTCGGGGACCCATTCGGGGCTCCAGCTCCCCAAGCCACGCCCTAACGACGCCTCTGATACTGTGACAGTGATGAAGTACCAAAAGCAATGGTGAGATAAGTGAATAAACTGGTGCTGTAAAAAACACAACCAAAATGATAAAATAATACAACACTAGAAAGTCCATCCAAAACTGGTGAGATGAATCACTTTCTAAATGAAGATACATTTGCACTTACCAGAAAGAGTGGATCTGCCTGTCAGCGACAGCAGATCAATAAGGCATGAACACTAACGGGACATACTCTGCTCGGCCTCCTCGGACTGGATGTAGATGGATGGAGCGTCAGTAGAGGGCCATGGACGCACGGTATCCCGGATTGATGTTCTGATTATCCCAAGATGTCCGCTCACAGGAGTAGATGTGGGGGAATAATGATGGACCCCTTGAGGGGTAAGATGAAATAGAAAAGGAAGGCTCCAGACAACATGTGGGGAGGAGATAAAAAACGCAGCCCCAATGGTGCAGATCAAAAAATATAGGTTTTATTTGAATAAAACCAACAAATACATAAAAAGTGATCACAAAATATAAAAGGGGCAATATGAGAAAAGGTAAAAACTAAGCCCTATGCGTTTCGTCCTAGAGGGACTTCAACTGGGGCATCAAGTCAACTCTGCAGAAGGACTCTCGACTTAGTAGGCCTCTCTAGTTCAGTCAGAGATCAAACACGTGCCTCCGGCTGATAGAGTAATGCTTAATTGTATGCCAAAGTGAGAGAATGAAAGTTGGGCATGTGCCCTCTCACCCGAACAGGCCCGATCCGCCTAAATACTTCTCCGAAATGGGCGCATGAGCCAGTCACTGTTCTGTAACGCATGGTCTCCGGTATCAGACTCCCCACTGTTCCTCAGTCGGCAGCTGGCGAACTTCTCCGGTCTCCTGGAACGCAGGCTGGGCTCCCTTGGTCTTGCTTCCCTCGGGATGGTTGGTCTCCCGATGGACTCAGGCCTAGGCTTCAGGTCTAACAGCTTGGCTGTGGCGCTCCACACAGCTCTGCAGAGAAGAAGATACTCTTAAGTAACCTCCCCATGAGGCCGTGCGGAGATGTCAGTTGTTCCAAAAGAAAGGGGTCAAGCATTGTGGGAAATGTAGTCTCTCTCTACCAATAGTCTATGGAGTCCGTATCTCCCGATTCTTGTAGTCCCACAATGCACTGCTCCAAAAATATCAACGTATGTACATGTTGACTCAAACAAAGGAGGGTTTTAGTTCTGCATCAATAATAACAAAAAATTGCGCTTATCTCAAAGGTATTGATCAATATCAATGGAAAATACCAAACAAAATAAAATACGGGAGGCAGCAGCTGATATGCAAATGCACTAAATATAGTATAGAAAAAAGGGGGGTAAAAACTGTGCCATAGCACCCGGACTCTCTGTAAATATAAACAGTCCACAAACAATTTATAGTCCTCCAAGAGATCTGTATTGATAAAATCTCCAAAGCATACAGTTGTTATAAGACAGGTGGATTAATCTGCTGAGCATATGACTGGAAACATGCAGGAAGTCGTTAAATCACCATCGTGAATTCTACAGCACACTGCACTCTGGATGAGAGCCCACCACCAAATAGTCAAGCAGCTTACCAGACAGACTGAATAAAAACAGCGGTCGGCTATAACCTAGCCGCGGCCTTCGGGGGAGAAACCAAAAACTCCCTGGTTGCAAGTCTGCACCCTGGCTCCTTGGTTAACAAGAGAACTCCACTACAGGATCATGCGGAAGAAAATTTAGCAGACATAGTGTAATTCCGCAAGATAACTTTATTAAAAGGTAGTAAAAGTATACTCCCAGTATACAGATAAAACCAAGCGTGTGTAAAAATTATTGTAGAGTCACACTGAAGGCATCAAAACTATGAATTAACACATGTGGAAGTATATACATAACAAAAAAGTGTGAAACAACTGAAAATATGTCATATTCTAGGTTCCTCAAAGTAGCCACCTTTTGCAGCAGACACATCTCTGGAACAACTGTTAACAGGAGACTGTGTGAATCAGGCCTTCATGGTAGAATATCTTCTAGGAAACCACTGCTAAAGAAAGGCAACAAGCAGAAGAGACTTGTTTGGGCTAAAGAACACAAGAAATGGACATTAGACCAGTGGAAATCTGTGCTTTGGTCTGACGAGTCCAAACTTGAGATCTTTGGTTCCAACCACCGTGTCTTTGTGTGACACAGAAAAGGTGAACGGATGGACTCTACATGCCTGGTTCCCACCGTGAAGCATGGAGGAGGAGGTGTGATGGTGTGGGGGTGCTTTGTTGGTGACACTGTTGGGGATTTATTCAAAATTGAAGGCATACTGAACCAGCATGGCTACCACAAATTTTGCAGCAGCATGCTATTCCATCCGGTTTGCATTTGGTTGGACCATCATTTATTTTTCAACAGGACAATTGACCCCAAACACACCTCCAGGCTGTGTAAGGGCTATTTGACAAAGAAGGAGAGTGATGGGGTGCTGTGCCAGATGACCTGGCCTCCACAGTCACCGGACCTGAACCCAATCGAGATAGTTTGGGGTGGGCTGGACCGCAGAGTGAAGGCAAAAGGGCCAACAAGTGCCAAGCATCTCTGGGAACTCCAAGACTGTTGGAAGACCATTTCAGGTGACTACCTCTTGAAGCTCATCAAGAGAATGCCAATAGTGTGCAAAGCAGTAATCAAAGCAAAAGGTGGCTACTTTGAAGAACCTAGAATATGACATATACAGTATTCTCAGTTGTTTCACACTTTTTTGTTATGTATATAATTCCACATGTGTTAATTCATAGTTTTAATGCCTTTAGTGTGAATCTACAATTTTCATAGTCATGTAAATAAAGAAAACCCTTGGAATGAGAAGGTGTGTCCAAACTTTTGGTCTGGACTGTATATAAGAGTTGATAATGGGTGGCTGAAATAAATCATGCTTTAGCACATAAATGCACTTGAAAGGACTATTTTAAATGGGAACAGATCTGTGGGCCTAATGCATGAATATGTCATAAGGATCAAGAGTTCATTGCAAATAATTCAGTTGACTGAGAGGTTTACCATTATTGAGAGACATACAAAGCATCTGGAAAGTATTCACAGTGCTTCACTTTTTCCACATTATGTTATGTTACAGCCATGGGCGTCCACAGAACTTTTTCCGGGGGGGGGCATAATTTTACGATCTCCTATGCTCCGCTTCTTTGATAATGTCATGAAGGGGAGGGGCTTAGTCATTATCCCATAAAGTGCAGGCATGTGCCCATGATATGCAGCCTCACTGTGCTGATCAAATGTACAGTACAGAGGGTGTATAGTATGTGTATAGTATGTGTATATAGAAAGGGTGGATGGTATTGGTATATAGAGGAAGGAAAGTGGGTATATTTAGCTCTATATACAGGACAGATGATGTATATCTGCAGTCAGGGATGATGGAGGAATACAGGAAGGAAGATAGGTGTATATCGCTGTATACAGGACAGGGCAGATGATATGATCGTTCCTATATCTGGCACCGCCCTTCACTGATCATACCTGTATGCACTCAGCTGCCCCCCTCATCTGTATAAATGTCAGCCCCCCCCCCCCCCCCCCGTACACAAACAGCCTTCTCCCTTCACTTGTACTCACAGCCCCCACTTGTAAGGTCACAGTGGTTTTCCTTCTCCAAAGTCCTGTTTGCACATGTCCCTTTGAAAATACATTACAGGCAGCAAAGCAAACACAAGGGTGCACATACAGGAAGCAGCCAGAGATGGCAGCAAAGAGCTCTCTAACTCAGTGACACTGATCTTGCAACAGCTGTGGAGCCGACTCACACAAACACAGAGAGAGTCAGCACAGCTACAGATGCGAGCAAGGCAGACCCTTGCTGATTCCAGGGGGCTCACTCCCCCCCCCCCTTACCCCTATGAGCGGATGCCCATGGTTACAGCCTTATTCCAAAATGGATTAAATTCATTATTTTCCTCAAAATTCTACAAACAATACCCCATAATGACAACGTGAAAGACGTTTTGTTTTTATTTCACAAGAAACCAAACAAAGAAGTTTGTTTGAAATCTTTGCAAATTTATTTAAAAAAAAAATAAAAAAATCACATGTACATGTATTCTCAGCCTTTGCCATGGCACTTAAAATTGAGCTCAGGTGCATCCTGTTTCCACTGATCATCCTTGAGATGTTTCTACAACTTGATTGGAGTCCATCTGTGGTAAATTCAGTTGATTTGGAAAGGCACATACCTGTCTATATAAGGTCCCACAGTTAACAGTGCATGTCAATTAATGGTAATTGATGAGTGGAAGTACCGACAGTTGTGCCACTTTGTCCAAAATTTACCCCAGCCATTAAAGTCAGGGGAACAGCTTACACCATTGGAACGGTTATGTATTATGGATAAAACTAAAGGCATTATTTCAAGGCTTTATAAAATATTATTGGCAGTGGATGAACTGGAGATGCCCCCATTCATCAAAAAATGGGAACGGGAGTTGGGAACACAGAAGGATAAAGTCACTATAGGAAAAATTTATAAAACTGACCCACTCCTCAGCCGTGGACAATAGGACTACAGAAATGAATTATGAGTGCATAGCAGGTTGGTATGCAACACCAGATAAATTGAGTAAATTTAAAGAGGGACAGTTGGCGGACTCCTGGCGAGGTTGTAAGACTGCAGGTACAATGACCCACCTATGGTGGAACTGCCCAAAAATTAAAACATTTTGGGAGAAAATACTAGGGTTAATAAAAGAAATTACCAAGCGGGAGATAAAAAATGATCCATGGATATTACTTTTTGATGGAGGTGAGAAAGCGGTGAAATCCTATAAAGAGTCCTTGATACCACATTTTATAAACGCGGCTAAAAGGTTGATTTTTCTTAAATGTTTGTATATGGTGTAATATTGGGGGTGTTTAGCTCAAGTGGGATGTGCAATTTTCAACGATTCACGCCAGTCCAGAACTACGTTTAAGGGCTTGTTGGCCCACTTTTATTCAAAAGGCAAAAATAAACAAAAAATCCAAACATAGTATTCCCACACAGGGGTTCTTTACTGTCCATGCAAAACGATCTGTTCATCCCACCCAGATCTCTTTGAAATCCCCGGGCTCCAGGTCCCAAAGTGTACTTTACTACAAATTGAGGGAACTGAAATGCCAGTTTCCTCTAAAACCAGTAAATACGCTGGAGCCCCTCAACCCGACCGGTTGAGAACCCTGGGTCACCACACCCCTGGGGTACCACACTACTACAATGGTTATATACCCAATATTGCTATTCTCTGGAAATGTATCAAAGTAATTTAAGATTGGAAGTTTTCGATAAAAAAAAAAAAAAATTATGTGAGGAAAAAAAAAAAACAGTGCATGTCAGAGCACAAACCAAGCCATGAAGCACAAGAAATTGTCTGTAGAACACTTAGACAGGCACAGATCTCGGGAAGGGTACAGAAAATTTTCAGCAACGTTGAAGTTCCCAGTGAGCACAGCGTTCTCCATTATCCATAAATGGAAGACGTTTGGAACCACCAAGACTCTTCCTTGAGCGAGCCGCCCGGCCAAACTGAGCGATCGTAGGAGGAGGGTCTTAGTCAGGGAGGTGACCAAGAACCTGATGGTCACTCTGACAGAGCTCCAGAAGAACAACTAGACATGTGCACAACAAAAATTTTCGTTTATTTCTGTTTTGTTTCTGTTCGTTTATCGTGATTCGTAACAAGTCGTAATTTCGTAAGACGTTAGTTATCGTATTCGTACTCTTTAGTATTTTTGTAACACTTTTTTTTTCCGTCTCCGTTTTTTTATGTTATTTTTCGTTGATTCGAGATTAGTATTTTCGTTAAATGTTGTATTCTGCCTCGTTCGTATTTTTACAATGAATTTATTCGTTCATTCGTTTTTACGCTGGTTTATTTTTCGTTGTTTTGATATTCGTATTTACATTATATTTTCCATCATGCCGCGTATTTTCGTAAGAAATAAATCTTCGTTGCTTTATGATCATTCGTATTTTCGTGTCTAATTTCATTTGATTGTAACAATGTTCTTTTGTAGATTTTATTGCATTCGTAATTCTGTTAAAATACATTTCACATTTATTCGACACACTACTCGTCGTAATTTTGTAAAACATCGTAATTTACTGCGATTGACTTGACAGATCCACAAAACCGGTGCAACCTACCCAAACACACCCTGGACTCTGGATGGAATGCACTGCAGTCTAACACCGTCCATCCCGCTCACAGTCACGACAACGTCGTGGAAAATCACATAGCGACACCGAGGAGGCACCAACTAAGTCTGTTATTTTTTTAGACAAACAGGGGGTTCCTTTGGAAGACCACCAAACACAACCCCCAAAAACAAAGCAAATTGCCCGAAAACCACAACAGACCAGGAACACACAGGTACGTACCAACACCAGAAGCCAGAACAAATAAATATTGCTAATATACTAGAAAAACAACAAAGTAATAAGGACCTCAAGGTCGTTAATTTAACGGACCTGGTACTGACCCCTGATCACCTGACACTATTACAAAAGGGCATGACCTTCTCTCCCGTCACAAACATGGATGAATTTACTGTTTATAAAGACGTTGTTCTATTTCTACGTAAGGTTATTTCTACGTAAGGTTTTTTTATAGGTCACTATACACACATGACAACTTTATTCCAGCAAATATAGAACCTTTAGAAATTGATGATCAGCTAGCACTTGACATATTAAACTCACTGCTTGACGAGAACTATTCATCAACTATCGAACCCTTAACGTTGATCAGACGTGCTAATTTTAAATAAAATCCCTGAAAATGCCAACCTTATCCAAGAACAGATGGTTACAAATGTTCCTGGATATGGTCCAAACTGACTTGGAGAAAATTAATTGGAATAAAAAACAAGTTGATAATCTGTCTACTTATGAAAGACAAGCTTTATCTGACTTACAAACCAATAAAAACATCGTCATTAAAAATAGCGACAAGGGTGGTAACGTGGTATTACTTACCCAACAACAATATGAACAAGAAGCAAAAAGGTTACTAAGTGACTCCCTAACATACCAGAAACTTGACTGCAACCCACTACATACGGTAGTTACGAAATTAAACTACAAACTCACCCTTGCTAGGGATGAGGGCCTTTTGACTGCCAAAGAGTTCAATTATTTAAAAGTGGTGAACTACAACATTCCCACTTTTTATATAATACCCAAGATCCATAAAAACTTCAATCAACCACCAGGCAGACCAATAGTGTCTGCCTGTAATGGACCTCTTGAAAAACTTGGTAAATACTTAGATGCATTACCTAAAGAAATGGTCATGGACTTGCAATCTTTTGTACAGGACACACAACGAGTCCTGGCCAAATTGCATGAACTTGACATCTCCCGACAATCAGAAAATGCTCTTTTGGTCGGTATCGATGTAGAGTCCCTCTACACATCGATACCCCACCAAATAGGCATTAGGGCAGTACAGGCATTCTTGGATTCCACCTATCCAACCTCTGGGCCTCAAGATGAATTTGTTGCTGAAATGCTGGAATTTGCACTCACCAACAATTACTTTCAATTCATGAATTACTTTTATCACCAAATTAGAGGTACCTCCATGGGGGCTGCCTGGGCACCCGCCTATGCTTGCCTCCATCTAGGACAATGGGAGGTGGAAGACGTTTACACGTCCTCACTGTACCGCCGCCATGTACTCACATGGTGGCGGTACATTGATGACGTGTTAATAATCTGGCAAGGCCCAGAAGAATCATTACACCAATTCATGAAGGAACTTAATCACAATGGACGTAACATACATTTAACTTATACCTTTGATATGAACAAGCTATCTTTTCTTGACCTAATGATTACCCTGGAAAATGGTGAACTCAACACCAGCACTTACCGAAAGACTACTGCAGCCAACACATTACTGTCTGCTACGAGCCACCATCCACACTGGCTCAAAAACGGCATCCCAATTGGACAATTCTTGCGAATCAAACGCAACTGCTCAAATCACGATGATTATCGTCGTGAATGTCATGACTTATATATGCGATTTCGCGAGCGGGGCTACTCACATGGTCAAATAAAGAAAGCACGAAAAAGAGCGGCGATCAGGGACCGGACGGACCTGCTCACCGCAAAACGATCAATAGATAAATCACCCCAAAAACTTGATGAGCCAATAAGGATCATCACCCCATTCGGCTCCCAATGGGATGCAGTCAGAACGGTCCTCGAAAAACACTGGGGAATCCTGACTAATGCCCCGTCATTAGCAACAATTGTGAGTACTACTCCTAAACTAGTCGCATGCCATGCTAAAAACATAGGGGACATCTTGATTAGGTCAGAATATATCAGAGAACCTGACCCCAGCTGGCTCACCGACTATCCTCGGTCACAAGGAATGTTTCCCTGTACTAAGTGTCAAATTTGCCCATACGTGCATCGCACGGCCACCTTTTCTGATGCACAAGGACATAATTCCTATGACATTCGCGACCTAATAAATTGCTCAACAGAACGGGTGATCTATATGATCACATGTCCATGTCCAAAAATCTACATAGGGAAACACCTGAGGGAAGATAAAGACTGACACACAGAGAAATAGGAGTCAATTATTTCCCCTTGCTGTGAGTGACAGGTGATTTACATATCTCATGCAGGAGCCTGAGAGAGACATTCTGTGTACTTCAGATCCCCTCCTCCTTTCTTCTGCAGCTCTCCCAGGATTGGCTGCTCCACACCTCAGCATGATTGGGCATGCTGAAGTCATGTGGTGACTTTTCTGGGTTTTGACTGGATGTTAGTGATTATAGCAGAATTTAGCGTAAGAAATACACAGGAGAAAATGCATGTTGACAAGGAGAGTGTAGAGGTAGGCGGGGAATCTACTGACATCAGGACTCCACCCACGAGCTCCGGACAACAGACCCACCCACAGAATATGCAATTTTTCGGTTCTCATAACAGACAAAGGGAAGACATTTGACAGGTATTTCAGGAGGCATGTATATCCTTATAGATAACCACTATGGCAGTAGTTTAGAAAGGATGAGAGTGGGTTTACATCCACTTTAAGCCTGCAGTACACAGTTGAAATTCTGCTGAATCCACTAAAATTCAAGCTGTGAATGATCCTGTTAGTTTCCACCACCCAGCTCAACAAAGTTAAATTGAAAAATGAAAGGAGTCAGGTAAAAAATTGTTGGCTGAACAGTGACTGTATCCAATCAGATGTATTCTGTGCTGTCAGAATAAAACATGTCTGGGAAGATTCCTTGAGGTACTCGAACAATATCTCTATCTAGCTGCATATGTCTAGCCTTATACTTACCTTTCTTACCTCATTATCATCCTAACATTTCTTTTCTCTTTCCCAGGTTTTCACAATGAAGCAGACTCGTTGCTCACTGTCACTTCAAATACATCTTATAACAGCCTGCGTGATCCCACAGAGGCCCGTCGCCTGCTCAATCTGCTAGCTCAGGAGACCAGTATGTTTGAACAGCACACTATTCCCCCCGAGAGGTACCTCTTTGTGCTGGTATGTACCACTGACATCTTCCCTACACCTCTATACTTACAGAGCTTCTTAATGTAGCCAGTCCTGAATGTACCCATCCTTCATGAACATTTAAGACAGTAATTTTGAAAGCTGAACAGTTCTTCTGCATTACAGATTGCTAGGACCCGTTGACACCATTGTGGTATTGGGTCTCTATGTTATAGTTACATGATCTGCTGAAATATGGTTTCACCCACAAAATGGCTTTTCTGTAGTATGATTGAGAGATTTGTTACCCCTTGAGTCAGTAAGCAAAACTACACCATACGGTGTATATACTGTACACGTGAGTTAGTGTCACTGTATAAAGTAATAATATAAATAAGCAATAAACAAGGTCAATCCAAAACTGATCTTTCCATTTTTCAATTAAACTATGTTTGGCATGTACGTAAAAGAACATAGAGAGCTGTTTGGACTATTGTTTGCAGTCGGTCCCAATACAGCAGCAACATATGACTGAAGATACAGTACTGTATATTAACCACTTAAGGACTGCCTCACACCGATATACGTTGGCAGAGCGGCGCGGCTGGGCATATTCAAGTACCTGTACGTCTCCTTTAAGATGCTGGCTGCGCGCTCGCGACCCGGTCCTGAGCTCCATGACCGCGCCCGCGGGACCCGATCGCCGCCGGTGTCCTGCGATCGGGTCACAGAGCTGAAGAACGGGGAGAGGTAAGTGTAAACAAACCTTTCCCTGCTCTTCCAAGGCCGCGTACACACCATGAGATTTATCTGATGAAAACGGTCTGTCAGACCGTTTTCATCGGATATGTCTGCTGGGCTATTTTGGTTTGATCCGTGTACACGCGATCAAACCAAAATCCCCGCCAGCAGACAGCGCGGTGACGTGGCGGTGACGTTGACGCCGCCACGTCACCACTCCAGGAAGTAAAATACTTCCACGCATGCGTCTAATCCATTCGGCGCATACGGGAGATTTCGTCCGCTGGTTAGGCGTACTAACCAGCTGACATGTCGGACGGACGGGTTTCAGCAGACAGATTTTAAAGCATGCTGACATGTCGGACGGACGGGTTTCAGCAGACAGATTTTAAAGCCATGATTACATTATATATGGGCAATCCATAGGATAACTGTATATTCTGTTTACAAATTAGTTGGTCCTCTATTACTTCCCCCTGCAATGCGCGATGAGCCCTGTGGAGCGCAACGTCTACACTATTGAAAAGCATGACGTCAGTGAGACCCGTACCGTGTGTCGTTTGTGTCCTGGTAACACACATACAGCGCATTAAAACGAGGCGTGGAACGCATCGTGGAACACGGACGTACGACGGGACGTGTGACGTCATGACGCCCGATGGTGTTGGATGGATAGCGTCCGAGCTTCTCCCCTCATTGGAGGGATGGGGAGCCAACAGGAGGAGGCAATACCATATCTGGATGCATGGGACCACTGTTACAGACACTATGATTGGATGTACATATCCCGCCCCCGCATTTCCGGGATATGGAACGCAGTACCAGGAAGTTACTCCCAATTGGAATGCATGCCGCCACCTCTCGGAGGGGGGAACGATAATTCTAAACAGGTGGGTGTTTTAGGCCATATAAGTGCAACGAGGGACGGAGGTCCGGCTGTATACCCCTGTTGAAGTCTATATCAGACGAAACCGGGCGAGTACGCTGGTCCTACCACCCCTATTTTTTGCACAATACTGGAACACTCCTGTCCATCTATACAGGGTGGTGGAGTTACTGTGCTTGCTACTATTCAAGTGTGTGTTTTCTATTGGATTTTTTTAGAAATCTTGTTTTGGAGTGCTTTGTCACAGATGTGAAATTTTTGAAAGTGACTTTATTAAAATTGTTATACTTTTTTACACTATGAGGAGTTTTTCTTTTTTCTTTCGTACCTCATTGCTGTGATTGATTGATCGGCATGATTACGGTCCATATTAGCTCACTGGAATATCCGGAACATCTGGTCGTGAGTACAACCTGCAGCTATTGGGCATCCTTTACGCCTTGGATAAATCTCCCAGATGATATCACTCAAACGATTACCCTCTCTGGTTATCGGCCTGTACAAGCTCTTTAGACCCCCCCCCCCCCATCGTATGGTGAGTTGCGGGTCCACCGGATCTGGTAAGAGTACCTCATTTAATCTATGTTTTCAAGCATACTGGAATGTGTTCCTTGAAGCATACATACCCATCCAAGCTCACCGGGAGAAAGGATCATATTCACGCCACCATCAGGGTGGATGGACTCATGATTTAGTCTTCATTCTTGTGACTTTTGATACAACGATTTGAGCTGGGGTGTTTTAACTGTATTTTCCAAGTGCATGAGGCTCGTTACCAGTTTATGATTGGTTGTAATTTGTCATCTAATTACTATGTGATCTTTCTTTGTTTAATCCATATTAACATACTGGCAGTTGGGTATGGACTAGATATGTCTGAAGTGCATATATGATCACTTAGAGGTATAATCACCACTTAATATACATTTTTTGTGTTTTGTATTTTCACATATTAACACAACATAAGTGTTTTCTGGTTGTCTCCTCTGGGACACCTGAAGCATACCAACACACTGCTGGAGTTGATTCACCTATGGACCACGGTTTTATGTTTACACTGTGATAATTACTCACTAGTTTTTCATTACTTGTATGAGTCAGTGTACCATATTTACCATTCACGATAAGGTTGATAACACTTACAGATATTGTGGGAACGTTTTCTAAAAACAATCTTTTCTACTCAGTCTTTCACCTCTACCATATACGGGCCACCCTAGTGTGGTTAACCTGTCTATCTTTGGTGGAAGAGGAGCACAGTGTCCCAGGGTTTTCCCTGTCTTAAGTAGATTCACTTCACAAGTGGATTTTTCCATTTTGGCGCTACACTTATTTTCACATCTGTCTGAACCACAAAATCCCGTGAAAAATCAGGCGAATTTAAAACTGGCTGACTACATAAGGCCTTTTTTAAAGCCTGAAAAGCTGTTTCTGCTTCGGAAGTCCATTTGGTCATGACAGACTCCTTCCCTTTGGTCAAATTGGTCAGGGGAGCAGCCTGTGAGGCAAAATGGGGGATAAAGCGGCGATAATACCCCGCGATCCCCAAAAATGCACAAACCTGTTTCTTGTTGGTGGGACGTGGCCAATCCTGAATAGCTTCAACTTTGTTTATTTGGAGCTTTGATTATACCTCTTCCAATGGTATACCCCAGATACTTTGCCTCTTCTAGCCCAAGGGTAAATTTTTTTGGATTGGCTGTAAACCCGGCTTTCCAAATGGAATCCAACACAGCCTGAACTTTTGGTAAGTGCGAGTCCCAATCCTCACTGTGGATGACAACGTCATCGAGGTATGCAGCAGCATAGGTTTGATGAGGCTGAAGGGTCTTATCCATGGTGCGTTGAAATGTGGCGGGAGCATTTTGTAACCCAAAAGGCATCCTCCGATATTGGAAAGATCCGTCTGGAGTTACAAATGCTGTTTTTTCCCTGCCCGACACCGAGAGAGGAATTTGCCAATAACTCTTGGTCAGGTCTAACGTTGTCATGTACCGGGCAGTGCCTAGGCGATCAATCAGTTCATCTATGCGGGGCATAGGATAGGTGTCAAACTTAGTGATTGTATTTAAGCAGCGAAAGTCATTACAAAACCGCCAACTTCCATCTGGTTTGGGCACAATGGGACTGGACCAATCACTATTTGACTCTTTTTTCACCCCCAGCTCAAGCATTTTTTTTACTTCCTGGCGAATTGCCTCTCGCCGGGCTTCTGGAATTTCATAAGGCTTCAACTTGACCTTATCCCCTGGTGTGGTGATTATATCGTGTTCAACTCCGGAGACCCAACCTGGCAGGTCTGAAAACTTCTCCCTATTATGGAGCACAAATTCTTTAACCTCCTGTTGCTGAGTTTTGGACAGAGTCTCCACTATTCCAACTTCGGGGACAGCCAGGTTAAATGGAGCAGAAAATCAGGTAGTCTTAGCGAGTAGCGACCAAGGACTCTCTATCCTTATAACAAAAAAGAAAAGAAGTGTGTCCTATGCAGGAAAACTGCTAATATGTAGGGGCGACTTACTGAGTAAGCACTCCCCACGTATGGGGTCTTCTCCGTAGCCAAAAATATAAGCACAAAGAACAAAGGATACCCTTAGGAGAGACCTCAAGAAGGAGGTGTCCTGGGGGCAACAGAAGGCTACTATAGGAAAAGATGGGCTATACTCATGTTATGGGAACTTACAAAAATATTTTATTAATGAAAAAGTAGCTACAAAAAGTTATATTTAGCAGTTAGTGCAGTGCAAGTAGTGCAAACAAATGAACAAGCAATTGATCTAAATATGTGAACAATATGCACCAGTATGGGACTACTATGGTTTCAACAAGTTCACGTGATAGAGCTGCTTAGGTTTTCGTCTTCCCGGTTGGCTAATTTTATAATTCACCACCCCCATTTTCTCCAACACTTCATAGGGACCCTGCCATTTGGCTAGGAATTTACTTTCGACCGTGGGGACCAGCACCAACACCCTATCTTCAGGTGCAAAGGAACGGACCTGGGCACCACGATTGTAAATCCTTTGTTGCGCCAATTGGGCTTGGGCTTGGGCTAAATGTTCCTTCACAATCGGCATCACTTGGGCAATTCTATCTTGCATTTGGGCCACATGTTCAATCACACTTCGATGCGGGGACCTCTCACTCTCCCATGTTTCCCTGGCAATGTCCAGAAGGCCCTGGGGGTAGCTCCCATACAGTAGCTCAAACAGAGAGAACCCTGTGAATGATTGGGGAACCTCTCATATGGCAAACATCAGATAAGGGAGCAGATAATCCCAATTCTTTCCATCTTTATCCACCACCTTCCTCAACATTTGTTTTAAGGTTTTATTAAACCTTTCCACTAACCTGTCTGTTTGAGGGTGATATACTGATGTATGTAATTGGGTCACTTTCAGGAGTTTACAAAGTTCTTCGGTCACCCTAGACATAAACGGGGGGCCCTGGTCAGTTAGGACTTCCTTAGGAAGACACACACGGCTGAAAATCTGAAATAACTCTTTGGCAATGGTTTTAGCAGAGGTGTTTCGGAGAGGAATCGCTTCTGGGTAACGGTGGCATAGTCCATTATTACCAAGATGTGCTGGTGCCCTCTAGTGGACTTCAGTAGACAGACAGGACAACCAAGTCCATGGCGATCCTCTCAAAAGGGACCTCGATAATGGGCAGGGGTACCAACGGCCTGCGGAAATGTGGCATTAGTGCAGTAATCTGACACACTGGACAGGAAGAGCAATACAATTCCACTTCCTTAGTGATCCCAGGCCAATAAAACCTCTGTGTGATCCTCTCCTGGGTTTTTTCTGCTCCCAAATGTCCCCCAAGAATGTGCCCATGGGCCAGTTCCAAAACCATCTTGCGGTACGGTTTAGGCACTACCAGTTGCTCAATGGTGTCCTCTATCCTCTGTGACACTCGGTAAAACAGGTCTCTTTCAATAATGAAGTAAGGGAGGGCAACCCTCTCATCAGGGTTAACTAACTCCCCATCTATCTTTACTACATTCTCCCGGGCTCCTAGCAATGTGGGGTCCCTCAATTGCTCAGTGATGAAATTTTCTCTGTGCACCTTGAGGTCATCAAACCCTATCGGCTGCTGTTCCTCTTCTGAGGTAGCAGGCTCCTCCCTAGGGACTGGTGTTTCCCCTGCCAAGACTGAAAATGAAAACTCAGGAGAATCCTCACAGTTAGAGGATTCTGGAGTAGATGTTTCAGGCACAGAAGAACCACCTACTGGGGAATCTGGGCAGTCCCAGAGTTCCCAGAACTTTGGGAAATCCCTTTCCACAATGGCGTCATGTGGCAGTTTGGGAACTAAACCCACCTGGTGACACATGTTACCGAGGGAGGTTTCAAAGGAAACCGTAGTCACCGGAAATTCTTGAGTGTCCCCATGTACACAAACTACAGCCATTTTCCTAGGATGTAAGGTTTTTCCCACCACTAGATCACTTTTCACTAAGGTGACCAGGCTACCTGAATCAGAGGCGTATCTAGTGAAAATGGCGCCTTTGGCAAGCACAAACTGCGCCCCTGTCAGCACCCATAAATGCGGCCTTACCAGCACCCATGAATGCGGTAATATAAGCACCCATAAATGTGGTAATATAAGCACCCATAAATGCGGTAATATCAGCACCCATGAAAGTGGCCTTACCAGCACCCATAATTGTGGCTTTACCAGCACCTGTAAATACAGCCTTACCACCACCCATAAATGCAACCTTACCAGCACCCATAATTGCAGCCTTACCAGCCTTACCAGCACCCATAAATACAGCCTTACCAGCACCCATAAATACAGCCTTACCAGCACCCATAATTGCAGCCTTACCAGCACCCATAATTGCAGCCTTACCAGCATCCATAATGTGGCGCAATGCCCCAGTGTGAAAGTAGCCCAAGTCATCATGTGCCAGGTACAGGCCCAAACAGAAGCAAGCAGCCAATCAAATATAGTGCTTGCTCAATATGGATTAAATAGATTATAATTATATATAGCCATTGATATAATGATTAAAGTGATTTATGTAACAGCAGGTTCTACTTGCACAAATCACTATTAATGACAACTATGGCTTTGCATAAATATCATTTATTTAATCCATATATTAAGCACTATATTTGGTTGGCAGTTGGCAGTGGCACACATCATCATTCTGTTCACATGAACATGATTATGATAACAGATTAGCGTGTGACTATTAGCAAGTACCCTACTTGCTGCAGTGCTGCCCGGCTGGGGGTTCCAGAGACTAGAGTTCAACAATTGTTCAACTTCTCTCGTAGTCACTGACCTCACGAGGGACGATGGTGACGTCACCGACCCACTTGTGCTCGGAAAGAAGATGAAGCAGCACTGCGCAGAGGAGAGGAGGGCAGGGCGGATCCTATATCTGGCACCCCCCACCTTAAAATATAAAAACACCCCGCTGTGCCCCCTGCACCCTTCAATCTTTTTGTCAATTCTGTGTACCCCCTCTCCACAACTGCACTTCTGGACCCCTTTACATTACACAGCACCTCTGGGCCCCTTTACATTACACAGCCCTTGTACCTGTGGACCCCTTTACATTACACAGCACCCTGCACCCAGGGCCGTCTTTAATATGGTTTGGGCCCTGGGCAAACATTTTTTTTGGGCCCCCCTCCAGCTTATTTTGGGCTTGGCTGGTTCACATGTATGTGTTTTGGCGGCCCTCATTTGTGCAGGCACAGCAGCCCATTGATTTGAATGGGCTGCCATGCCTTTGTTTCCTGCAGAAAAAAGGTTCATTCAGCATTTCAAAAATCAGCTACCTTGAAATCCATTCTACTTTTGCACCATGCTACTTACCTGCAGTTCTTGCACACACAAACGCACTGTGTTTTTAAAAGCGTGACCTAAACGTCTAAAAATGCAGCAAGTTTGACAGTGCAGGAACTGCAGATAAGTCACAGCAGACAGCAGAATGGACAGAGAGTGCTGTATTTCATTGCTTGATGGGCATAGGTGTGCCGTGTGTGCAGCCTATTACATGAGGCATGTGCTTTTCTTTGCAGGAAATGCAGGCATGGCGGCCTATTTAAATGTGGGCCGCCAAAACACATACATGTGAACCAGTCAGGCCCAAAATAAGCCCATCAAGCAGTTAAATACAGACAGTAATGCCATGTGCTCTGAGGCCTCACTCAGCCTGGACTGCAGGGCTGCTCTGTGACTTAAAGAGTTCCTTTATTTTACACATGGCATGGCATGGGGTCCCATGGTGCTAAAGCAGAATGTACAGACGGTGCTGTGACCCCCATGCCATGCCATGTGTAAAATACAGGAACTTTTTAAAACACTGACCAGACCTGCAGTGAATCATCAAATATTATAAAGACTTTGGGCACACTCTACAGAAAACTTGTATTTACAATATAGCAAACAGTGACATACCTTGAGGAGCAGGACATGAAGAAGTCAGCCTCGGGAAGAGCAAACTGGGGATGTTATAAAATCACATTCTAATTCACTTTTATATACAAGCAGCACCCAGTGGCAGGAAGGGAGAAGTGCACGTCTAAAGGGAAGCCAGGGGTGCTGTACATTTTAAAACACTGGGAAGGGAAGCAGTACTGTCACCTGGCTGCGTGCCGCTGATGATTTTCAGCCTGATTTGTGGGCAGCACAGGGGCTTAACGGGCGGCAGGGCCACCATCAGGAATCATGGGGCCCCTTACACAGCTTCAGGCATGGGCCCCCTGGAGCAGAGAATGGGGGGTGCTGCCCCCTTAAATTGAGAAGCGGGGGGGGGCAGGGCTGCCACGAATTTAGAAGCGGGAGGCCCTTTACAAAAAAAAGATTTAATAAAGAAAAATATATATAAAAAAAAGGGGTGTAGCCATCCGGGGCCCTGGGGACCTCTGGGCCCTTTAATAAAAAAAAAAAAAAAAAAAAAATATTATTTTTTTTTTAAAAAGGGGGTTGCCATCTGGGGACCTCTGGGCCCTTTAATATTTTTTTTTTATAAAAATAAATTACAAAAAAAGGGGGGTTGCCATCCGGGACCTCTGGACCCTTTAATAAAAATAAAAAAATAAAAATATATTAAAAATAAACATTTATAAAAAAAAGTGGGGTTGCCATCCAGGGGACCTCTGAGCCCTTTAATATATATATATTATATATAATTTATTAAATAAAAAGAAAAAAAATAAATAAAATATAAAAAAATATATATAAAAAAAGGGGGGTTGCCATCCAGGGCCCTGGGGAACTCTGGGCCCCTGGGGACCTCCAGACCTCTAAAAAAAAATTGTCCCTTTAATAAAAAATAAAATAAAAATATATAAAATAAATATATTTTTTTATTTAAAAATAAATAAAAAAAGGGGGTTGTCATCTGGGGCCCTGGGGGCCTCCGGGTCCCTGGGGACCCCTAAAAAAATTGGCCCTTTAATAAAAAATAAAATAAAAATATATAAAATAAATATATTTTTTTATTTAAAAATAAATAAAAAAAGGGGGTTGTCATCTGGGGCCCTGGGGGCCTCCGGGTCCCTGGGGACCCCTAAAAAAAAATTGGCCCTTTAATAAAAAATAAAAATATATTAAAAAAAATTGGCCCTTAAATAAAAATATGTAAAATAAATATATTTTTGTATTTAAAAATAAATAAAAAAAGGGGGGTTGCCATCTTGGGCCCTGGGGGCCTCCGGACCCCTAAAAAAATAAAAAAATGTTTTTTTTTTTCAAAGGGGGTTGCTTTGGGCCCCCAACAGTGACAGGGCCCTGGGCATCTGCCCCTGTTTGCCCTATGGTAGAGACGGCCCTGCCTGCACCCCTTTACACTACACTGCACCTCTGGACCCCTTTACATTACAAGCACCCTGCATCACTGGACCCCTTTAAATTGCACAGCACCCTGCACCTCTAGGCGCTTGTATGTTACACAGACACCACCCCTTAACAGTTCTGGGTCCCCTACAGTGCAGACCCCCCCTACAGTACAGACCCCCACTACATTGAAGACACCCCCCCTACAGTACAGACCCCCACTACATTGAAGACACCCCCCCTACAGTACAGACCCCCTTCCTACAATACAGACCCCTCCCCTTCTACAATACAGACCCCCCTTCCTACTATACAGACCCCTCCACTTCCCACAATACAGACCCCTCAACTTCTACAATACAGACCCCTCAACTTCTACAATACAGACCCCTCAACTTCTACAATACAGACCCCTCCCCTTCTACAATACAGATCCATAATGTACAGGCTCAGAACACACCAGAGAGCCCGAGGTAGTGGCTTGGCGGACGGGGGGGGGGATTGCGAGCTGCAGCTGAGCCAGCGGCACATCTGGGGGACCGGCGCAATGATCCCCTTCTCTCACGGCTCTGATCAGTCTCGGGCAGCGGCTGTCAGCCGAGCAGAGAAGCCACTTCCCCCTCCTGCATGCAGAGCACTGTATAGATGTAAAGGGGGAGCCGCTGCCCGAGACTGATCAGAGCCGTGAGAGAATGGGGGTCGTTGCACCGGTCCCCCAGATGTACCGCTGACTCGGGTGCAGCTCACAACCCCCCCACCCCCCGTCCTGCAAAGCCGATACCTGCCTATTCTATCACCGCGCGATGTCAGCGATGTCTCCTTTCATTCGTGGGGGGGGGGACCAGTCTGACACCACCCCCCAGTGTGTGGCACCTGTACGCCACTGGAGGAGGGTAGGCGGAGCTTTAGCCAAATGACGGTCTGGGCGATCTCATAGGCAAGCATGGGGGGGGCGCTATTATACTGCCAGGTGCCAGCCAGTCAGTAACAGTGTACTAAAAGTAAATTGCTGTGCCGCCGCCGGAACCAGAGCTATAGTATGGGAGGTGGTGCCCACAGGAGAACAGGTGGGAATATTTTTTCGTATGGGCAGCTTTTTTTTTCGCCTCCCCAAGGCGCCCATGGCACGTGCCATGGCTGCCATACGCTGGATACGCCACTGACCTGAATGCAACAATACCACAACATCTTTACCATCTAAGCACATTCTACATAAAGGTTTCACATTTCGCTTTACTGCAGCGCATGTGGTTGCAAAAAGGGACTGTCGTCTCTCTGTCAGAAAGTCACACTGCATGGGTTCATCACCTGCTGGGCAAACCGCTGCTACATGTCCTTCTTCCCGGCAATGGTAACAAATCAATCTTCTGGTCCTCTCCTGTGTGATGGGTCTTCCAGGCCGCTCTCGCCAAACATTAGTAGTAGTCCCAAAAATACCTCTAGTTGCTCTTTGGTCCCTCTCTCCACCCCCATCCCTTGATGCAGTCTTACCTATAGGTGGAGAGGGTCTGGTCTTGGGTGGAAAGTCTGTGCGTCTCTGGTGGAAGAGGACAAATTCTCTGTTAGGTACCTTTCGACCAGGTCTACAAGTTTGTCTGTGGTTTCCGGACCACCATGGTTCACCCATTTCTGCAGGGTGTTAGGAAGAGACCTAAGAAATTTGTCCATGACTACTCGCTCCAAAATTTTTGGTCCGGACAGAGTTTCTGGCTGCAGCCATTTCCTAGCCAAATGGATGAGGTCATACATCTGCGACTGAGGTGGCTTCCTCAGCTGATAACTCCAATTATGGACCCGCTGAGCACGGACCTCCAGGGTTACACCAAAACGTGCCAATATTTCCTCTTTTAACACATCATAGTTTTTTGCATCTGCAATCTCCAAATCAAAATATGTCTTTTGGGCTTCTCCAGATAATAGGGGGGCCACTAGTCCAGCCCACTGTTCTTTAGGCCAATTCTCTTTTTCCGCGGTTCTCTCAAACGTGGTCGGAAACCTCTCAGGGTCATCATCTGCAGTCATCTTTGGCAAGAAGTGTCTTACCCGAAAAGTCGGTATGTTACTGGCCTGAATTCCAGCCTCGGTCTGCTGTCTCTGAAGTTGTTTCACGATGGCCTACATTTGCTGCTGGTGTCTCTGTTCCAAGCCTGCAATGCTCTCTCGGTGAGCTGCAAGGCTCTCTTGGTGAGCCTGTTGAGCTGCGTGAGCCTGTTGTTGAGCTGCAAGGCTCCGCTGCAAACCTGCATTTGTCTGCTGTTGATTTGCATTTTCTATAGCTGTTTCAGTATCTCCTCCCTTTTTCGTTTACTTTAACTGCCCGCGGCACTCCACCATGTGTAAGGGGTTAGCTCGGTAGCGGGGGGGGGGGGGGGTGTGGCCCCCTGGATGGGTTCACTACACACTGAACTATACAGAGAGGCAGCCGAAGACGATTGAAAAGTTTGGTTTATTCTTCCATATTGCTGGAAACAAGTGCAAGCATCCAAACAGCAAAAACAAAACATAAAATAAACCCTGGCCACTTGGGGCGTCTACCTTCACCACACAGGAACCTATCTATGGAGTCTCGCACAGCCTACTGCTGGGCAGACACTGCTGGTCATACAGCAGAGAAACAATAGTCTTTTTGATTTTTATCACACAGAAAAATCAACAACCACCTCACCTCTTCAGAAGTCTTTCTCACTGCTCTCCTTAACTCAAAAAGCCTCAGGATGCAGCAATCAGTAGTCATCCTTTGGATAACATATAAAGGCCTGAATTGCCTCATTCTAAACAGCTAAAGTTTTCCAATGCCCTAAACCTTTCTGGCTACCTCTGTAGCTGACACCTGGTAGTAATTGGTGTATTGTCTAAACATGGCAGAAATGTATCTCCCGTCTGTGTCAACACCCACAGATTTACCTGACTTCCTGTCGCAACCCCTTTGGAATGATATGTATTTATGCACAAATTGGTTATAAAATGGGATCTGATCTTCATCTAAGTCACAATAGACAATCACAGTCTGCAAAAATGTAGAGAGAAAAACCGGGACGGCCGCACTCCAAAAAAATGGTTCCTTTTAATAAAACTGGTCACAACATGAACATATCACAGCAAAAAATCTGGAGAAATCTGACGCGTTTCACACTATCATACAGTGCTTATTCATAGCTAGAGCATAGACAATCACAGTCTGCTTAAACTAATAACACACAAAGTATTAAATGTTACCATGTTTTTATTGAACACACAATGTAAATATTCACAGTGCAGGTGGAAAAAGTATGTGAACCCTTGGATTTAATAACTGGTTGAACCTCCTTTGGCAGCAATAACTTCAACCAAACTTTTTTTTTGTAATTGCAGATAAGACGTGCACAACGGTCAGGAGTAATTCTTGACCATTCCTCTTTACAGAACTGTTTCAGTTCAGCAATATTCTTGGCATGTCTGGTGTGAATCGCTTTCTTTAGGTCATGCCACAGCATCTCAATCGGGTTGAGGTCAGGACTCTGACTGGGCCACTCCAGAAGGCATATTTTCTTCTGTTTAAGCCATTCTGTTGTTGATTTACTTCTTTGCTTTGGGTCGTTGTTCTGTTGCAACACCCATCTTCTGTTGAGCTTCAGTTGGTGGACAGATGGCCTTAAGTTATCCTGCAAAATGTCTGGATAAACTTGGGAATTAATTTTTCCTTCGATGATAGCAATCCATCCAGGCCCTGACGCAGCAAAGCAGCCCCAAACCATTTTTTAAAACGGAAGTTTTTTTTCGGGCGCAGTGAATTTAACCTCCTTGGCGTTTTTCCCGTGTCTGACACGGGGTAAAAATTTGCTGCTACTATAGTTGATCCCGTGTCAGACACGGGCTCGCCTCGCAGAATCCAGAGACTGTTTACTTACCTTCTCCCTGGATCCAGCGATGCATCCCCGCTGTGTGAGCGAGCGGGTGCTCGCTCGATTCACACAGCGTCCCCGTGTGCCGCCGAGCTCCGTTCCCTGCGACGTTACGTCGCACGGGGACGGAGAACGGCGCCAAATTCAAAAATGTAAACAAACACTTTACATACAGTACAATGTAATCTTATAGATTACAGTACTGTATGTAAAAAATACACACCCCCCATGTCCCTAGTGGTCTGCCCAGTGCCCTGCATGTCATTTTATATAATAAAAACTTTTCTTTCTCCCTGCAAACTGTAGATTGCCCATAGCAACCAAAAGTGTCCCTTTATGGCAAAAATTGTTTTAGAGCAGCTAAAAAACAGCGATAATAAATTATAATCACTTGCAGAATTTAGCGATAGCGATCTGTGGGGAAATTCGTCATAAAAAAAAAAAATTATGACAGCAAAAATTCTGCAACTGAGCAAATTTCAGTGATTTTGATTTGATTACATTATTGAATAATTTTTACTATAATTATATTATTTGTTATAATTTTTTATAATTATTATATTATAATTTTTAATAAAAAAAAAAAAAAAAAAATCATACCCGGGATGCCTATTAGACTCTTGTTTAGATAGATTTAAGTAAGTACTTACTAAGAATTGCATGCCTATAATACATAACACCACATTTCCTTGCAAAACAATTGCAACGCTTTTGGTACAAAATTCCAGACAGAATCATAACGCCAGGGAGGTTAATAATGCTTAAAGTGCAACAATAAAAGTGAAGTATTTCTTTAAATTTCGTACCTAGGGGGGTGTAAAGTAAGCATGTGAAAAAGCGCATGTTTCCCGTGGTTAGAACTGTCCCTGCACAAAATGACATTTTGAAGGAAAAAAAGTAATTTAAAACCGGACTCGTGGCTATTATGAATTGTCGGCTCCCGGCAATTCCGAGCAAATTCATTCATAAAAAAAAAAAAGCGTGGAATTGTCAAAAACCGGCTATTGTAATTTTTTACATTTTTGACACTTTTTTGGGTGAAATGGTCAAAAAGAATTTTCTCATAGGAACAAAACTTATAAAATTGAAAACTTCTATAATTGTTCAACAAATTATGTCATCTACTGTCTTATGTGTCCGTGCAAACTACTATGCGTCGGCCGGACCATCAATCCCCTTAGACAGTGTTTTGGCACCCACCGACGTCTCGTCGAAGCTGGCTGTGATGAGCACAGTGTACCACGCCACTTCCTCGAACATCATGACCAATCTAGTGATGGCCTGCGGGTATGGGTCATAGAATCGATCCCCAAAAAATTATCAGAGGCCGAACGTTTTTCGCGTTTATGCGAGCGAGAAACTTTCTGGATCTTTACCCTAAATTGTCTCGCGCCCCTGGGTTTAAATGAAGAATTAGATGTCAACACCATCCTTTAACATATATCTCCAATATATTTTTACCAAACTCCATGTTTTGAAAAACCCACTCTGTGTATATTGCCCAAAAATGCACTGCAATCGTGTGGCGCACAATTTTTTGCGCCTTGCAGTCTTTTTCGGCCCTTTCTATCCATATGTGTATACATGCATGCATGAGCACGCGTGAGTGCACATGGGGTGCGCATGCATGTATGTGCATGATATTAATCCGTAATAGGAGGAATGGCATATTGGTCTACCCCCCTTGTTTTTATATACTTCCATCTTTTTAACATCTGCTAGTATTATATAGAAGTATCATGATCCACCTTCCATTGCTTTTATAATATAATTTATTTATATGTATATTAATAATTCTATCGCCTTTTTAAAAAAACTCATGTAACATCAATGAGATATTTAATTATGTTACATGATTTCCTTTAGTATTCTATTATATAGCGCTGTGCGCATCCTGCTACTTTGAGATTAGAACGTGAATAATTCCCCACATTACATATTGTGATATAGGTAATACATGTTTTTGCATGCTTTTACTATTACATATTTTCCTCCGGAAATGCGGTAATCTAAACCCCCCTTTTTATTTTCCTCTTTAAATCCTCTTATTTTTAATGTTGTATCAAGTTTTAAATAGTTTCTTTAAGAGTGACCTGCCCGTTATGTTGCTCGTATTTCTAGCTCCCCTATTGGTTGGTGCACTACCATGTGATAAGTATATTTACATCTCCTAGTTTTCCTCTCAACCACACTTGACAAAGGAGCGCGCAGGTTTCCTATTCAACCAGAACACGCTCTGAAACGCGTTGTGTCCCTCCTCGGCCACCGTCTCAGTGACGTCACAGTCGGCTCCTCTCCTTCTTCAAACCCCCCCCGCTGCAGGCATCTGAATGACATCTACTGACGGCTCCTCCAGAATCCATCCTGGTTTCTGGACTTCTCTAAAGATCTTACACCAGCACCCCAGACTACATCAATGTTCTTTCCAGATGTAAGTGTTGGATATTTATTGTTATTCTAATTAAATGCAGTTCACTCAGCGGCACTTTCTGTTCTTGTTTTTTTCTCTGTTTATGGTTTGAGCTGACTTCGCTCTTGGAGAGAGCAGCCCTGAGCCTCTGCAATCACCTTCACACCTGATATACTGACGGCCAAGTTCCTTGGACTTATTTCTGATGGACTCATTTTAAGACTTTTCCTCTATGTTATTTTCTATGTACAAATATGGACTCTCATCTAATGTGATAACATTATGGTCATATAGATTTATTTCTTTATCGATTTATCTAGACACCAGAGCGCTGTAATCCTGTATACATTTTGAAATGGTCTGTCAACAGTCTTGAAGGAGTTCCCAGAGATGCTTGGCACTTGTTGGCACTTTTACCTTCACTCTGCGGTCCAGCTCACCCCAAACCATCTCGATTGGGTTCAGGTCCGGTGACTGTGGAAGCCAGGTCATCTGGCGCAGCACCCCATCACTCTCCTTCTTGGTCAAACAGCCCTTACACAGCCTGTGTGTTTGGGGTCATCGTCCTGTTGAAAAATAAATGATGGTCCAACTAAACGCAAACCGGATGGAATAGCATGCCGCTGCAAGATGCTGTGGTAGCCATGCTGGTTCAGTATGCCTTCAATTTTGAATAAATCCCCAACAGTGTCACCAGCAAAGCACCCCCACACCTCCTCCTCCATGCTTCACGGTGGGAACCAGGCATGTAGAGTCCATCCGTTCAACATTTCTGCGTCGCACAAAGACACGGTGGTTGGAGCCAAAGATCTCAAGTTTGGACTCATCAGACCAAAGCACAGATTTCCACTGGTCTAATGTCCATTCCTTGTGTTCTTTAGCCCAAACAAGTCTCTTCTGCTTGTTGCCTTTTTTTGGCAGTGGTTTCCTAGCAGATATTCTACCATGAAGGCCTGATTCACACAGTCTCCTCTTAACAGTTGTTCTAGAGATGTGTCTGCTGCAAAAGGTGGCTACTTTGAAGAACCTAGAATATGACATGAAAACAAAGATTTAGAGCTGCGCCTTGTCACCCGGACTCAGTGTAGTCAAAAGAGTCCATATATCAATCGTGTGGAGATAAACAGTCCTTCAGACAAAAGAGATGTAGTAATGAACATTGGCTCCAAAAAATCTCTGCTGATCTCAGTTCAGGATGGACGTATAATAATCACCACTGTGCTCAAACTTGGCTTTTCAATGTGGCCCACCACCAGAAGTATAAGCAGCTTACCAGAGGAATGGCTGTAATCAGCAGTCGGCTGTGACCCAGCCGCGGCCTTTGAGGGAACCAGGACGAATCCCAAATCCTAGGGCAGTGCCTACACCGGGGCTCCACTCAGCAACTCCACCAATTAGATCATATGTGAATGATAAATAGAGGCAGACATAGCGTAATCCCGCTGTGACATTTATTTAAAATCATAAAAACCAGAATACTCACATGGGAGATGAGTTAGACAGGCATATAAAACACAATGTTGCCGGCCGGCTAAGACTAGGGGTTACCCAGTAAGAGGCAGGGGGTGGGCACAGGGGGCATTTAGAGGGAAGGGAACTTATGTCGACTATTCTAATGGATGGGGACAGGGACAAGGGTATGACCTTGACACCCATCCCCCCTCGCCATATAGAACGGAAGCAAACTCCGGTTGGGATTATAATATTCCAGTGTCTAACTCCTTTCTCCCATTATACGAGGAAGGACCGGAATATTTCCCATTTCCAGAGGTTTCGCAACGGATTCCCCCTCCCCCAACCTACATTAAGGCCTTGTACACACGAGGGGATATTTCCGCTGAACATGGTCCGACGGACCATTTCAGCCGAAAAATCCCCTCGTCTGTAGGGGCAAACGGACGCTTTTTGCCGGATTCATCCGGCGGAAAAATTTCAAAGCATGCTTTGAAATAATTCCGCCGGATAGCTGGCCGTCAGATATGTCCGCTGGTTAGTACGGCAAACCAGCGGACATATCTTGCCGCACATGCGTCGTATCCTGTGAATGGATCCGACGCATGCGCGCGGAAGTGTTTACTTCCGGGTGCGGTGACGTGGCGGTCACGTGGCGGCGTCAACGTCACCGCCGCGTCACCGCGCTGTCCGCCGGCGGGGAATTTGATCCGATGGTGTGTACAGCCATCGGATCAAAACATCCCGGCGCAAATATACGCTGTAAACGGTCCGGGGACCGTTTACAGCGGATATTTCCCCTCGTGTGTACAAGGCCTAACAATGCCCGAGGTCCCAATCCCTTAGGCCCTCCAATACCCAATGGGTCAAATAGCTGGGGTTTTCACAAACCCACCCAAGGGCAAAAAAGGCAAGGAGAAAGAGACGAGGGACCAGAGGGGGGAGGCGGAGCAGAGCAATTAAAGCGAGCAAGGCTGTAGCAGGAAAGGGGATTTTCAATTTAAGTACCCAAGTTTTAAGCGAAGCGGAGAAATTGATTCTTGACAAAGGCCTTAAATTTGTTCCCCCTACTAATCTTGATAAGTTCCACACATTTATGGACATACACAAATTTGTGAGAAAACTGCACATAAAACGGTATATGATGGGAATCTCACACAATCGGGCTGGTATCACCAACCAGTATCTCCACTCTGGGTTATTCAATGCATCCCTCTTCAATCCCCCAGGATCCCTTGCCCCCTCATTGAAAGTGTTTAGAGATGTGCTCATTAGGGATCTCGACGAAACGCTGGAGGTCAAAAAGGCTAGGCTCAGCAAGACCCTACATGAGGGTCTTGATTCTTTGTGTAAAAATAAAGAATTGGTAATAAGGCCAGCGGACAAAGGAGGGGGGATAGTTGTTTTAGATAAAGCAGATTACTTACGGGAACTGCATCATATTGTTGATGATACCAACACATACACCATGCTACCAGGGGACCCTCGTGCTCAATACACGAAAACCCTTAAATTATTGGTGGATAGAGGCCTCTATGAGGGGATTCTAACGCCCAAAGAAAGATTACACCTGATACCTAAAGCGTCACGTACTCCCACAATCTATTATTTACCTAAGTTGCACAAAAATCCTACCCACCCCCCGGGACGTCCCATAGTCAGTGGGATTGATTCGATCACGTCCCGGGTGGGTAGGTATATCGATTTTTATTTACAGCCACTTGTGAAACAGATCCCCTCTTACATAAGGGATTCCAAACACATTATTAATTTATTGGCTAACTATTCCCCCTCAAGGGACA
Organism: Rana kukunoris; assembly: GCA_029574335.1. Lineage (NCBI taxonomy): Eukaryota > Metazoa > Chordata > Amphibia > Anura > Ranidae > Rana > Rana kukunoris. The sequence continues at coordinate 69,652,242 of CM056060.1, forward strand.
TGTGGATGGTCACCATTGATGTAAATTCCCTATATACCATCATTCCCCACCACCTTGGGTTTGAGGCCGTGTTATATTACCTCCAACTACAGTCGGGGCTGCAAGTCAAACAAATAGAGTTCATCATGTCCTTACTTAGATATGCTGCCGCCTCGAACTATTTTTGGTTTGAAGGTAGTTTCTATCGTCAAGATACGGGAGTGGCAATGGGGGCTAAGTATGCCCCAAGTCTGGCCAACTTATTTATGGCCAAATGGGAGGAGGATGTCATCTTGTCCAACCATATGCCCCATGTTACTTTGTGGGCTAGGTATATTGATGACATCCTCCTCCTATGGGCCGGTGACCACCAGGAGTTAACATCCTTTATGGCCTCTCTAAATAGTAATGATAGAGGAATAGCCCTTAAGTTTGAGGCAAGCCAGACAGAGGTTCACTATTTAGATTTAAACATCAGAATAGTAGGGGATAGGTTCACTACCTCAACCTTCTTTAAGGAGACAGATAGAAACTCCTTCATACCCACTGACAGTTGCCACTACAGACCGTGGATCACTGGAGTTCCCAAGAGCCAGTACTTGAGGCTTAGGAGGAACTGTAGTGATACCACGGATTTCAAGAATCAAGCCCAGGTCCTGACAGGGAGATTTCTAGAAAAGGGCTATCATGAAGAAACTCTGAAAGTAACTATGGAAGAAGTGCTTAACACTGACAGAGAAAGCCTTTTGGCAGATAAGGCCCCAGTACAGGGTGAACAATTCCCATTGGGGGTGCCTTTTGTTACCACATACTCGGTACAACATAAAAGCATTAAGCAACTCATCAAAAAGCATTGGCATCTAGCATTGAATGACAATGTTTTGAAAGATGTTCTCCCAGATAACCCAAGAGTCATTTTTAGGGGAGCTCAACCCCTAAGGACTCAGGTAGCGATTAACACCTTAAATCCCCCCACAGGGAGTAGGGGTTTCTTCGACCAATTAACAGGGTATTATAGGTGTAGAAAATGCAGGGTATGCGCCTTGAATTCCTGTCAAGAGAGGCGGATCACGAATTTCGTCTCTACGGTGACAGGTCAGGAACATACCATAAAACCATGCATTACATGTATGTCCACAGGGGTCGTCTATATGTTGCAGTGCCCCTGTGGCCTGCAATATGTGGGACGGACTAAACGGGCCTTACAGGTCAGCATCAATGAACATATAACCAACATTATAAGTGGATTTAGAAACCATTCGGTTTCGAAACACTACCTCCTTAAACACAATAAAGATCCATCCAAAACTTTGTTTGTGGGGATAGATACATTTAAACCCAACTGGAGGGGGAGTCATCTGGTAAGGACCATCTCAAGAATGGAAATGAGCTGGATATACCGCCTAAAATGTTATACACCATATGGGTTAAACATTGAAACTGACGTTAACGCGTTTATTAATAATGCCTAATATTGTACTGGAACTCAACGTGAGGTGTGGTCGTATTTACTGCTGACGCCAAGGGAAATGATAGGTTGGCTCTTGGTCAGGAGATTGTTTTTTTCGGACCATTTATACAATTTTTTCCTTTGGGTTAACCAGTCATAACAGTTTCCACACAGCGTTGGAATTATTGTATTTGATTATATATTTTTCCTTTTTTTTCCCTTATTTTCTTTTCGTTTTTTCCCCCCTTCCCCCCCCCCCCTTTTTTCATACCAGGCCCATCTAATTATGAGCCCTGTATAATGATCACTAGACAAAAATAAATAGTTTGCACTTACGGTAATTATATTTAACATTTTCCACACCTGATTGGAATGATAATAATAAAAACTTTTTTTTTCTAATATTATGTTTTTTAGTTTTATTAGAGGCTCACTAATAATGAGTCTTCCTAATACTCTCTAGATCACTAACACCTCACTAGTGTATATTATTTGGTGTTCACACTTGCACTGTAGTTTCTAATTGAAACTTTGATGCATAGCCACTTAAATGTGGCTATGCATAAACTTTCCATCTAAACTCTTTGTGGGTTTAAAATCACATCAATACTAACGTCCAGTTCTTCTTTACACCTGTTCACCTTAGTTATGATGTTTACCCAAGTCAGGGGATGCATTAAGTATTGGGCTTATATCCCTTTTTTATTTTGCATTCTTCCTTTTTTTATTTTACTTTGTATTCCATCCAATACGCTTGATCGGCAGCTATTGATCATTACCAGTATCATATGGTTTAGATCAGGTCAAGTCAGACTACTTGTCTTGGCCGGTTTTCTTCCTTTGTTTTTTCCTAATGTGATGACATCGCCGCATTTTTTCAAAAAATCCACTAGATGTCGCCATAATGAGGAATAGATATAGACAATGTGAATGATGTAGTAGGCATTTGCTATTAATTTCCCGTGTCTACGCTATTAAATAAAAGTTTTTTTTCTTCTTTTTCATTCCTGTGGGACTACAAGATAAGGGTTCTGCCTGCTGTACCTCTTAAGGAAAGTTTTTTAAGATTTGTAGTTTATGTTAGTAATAGTTTTGGATTAGGTCAAGTATTGGCATCTTGCCCTTGTCCAAGATGGCGTCTGCAGCTTTGGATCTACACCTCACGGCGAGGTCCTTGCCTATTTAAGTGATGACTCACCACAACGCCCTATCCCATTGACAACGTCCTATGGCAAAACGCGTCTGGGAAGACGTGCGGTGACGTCATCACGCTTTGGAGGAGGGTCCTTTCCTATCTGTTTGCCGGCCGGCAACATTGTGTTTTATATGCCTGTCTAACTCATCTCCCATGTGAGTATTCTGGTTTTTATGATTTTAAATAAATGTCCCAGCGGGATTACGCTATGTCTGCCTCTATTTATCATTCACATATGATCTAATTGGTGGAGTTGCTGAGTGGAGCCCCGGTGTAGGCACTGCCCTAGGATTTGGGATTCGTCCTGGTTCCCTCAAAGGCCGTGGCTGGGTCACAGCCGACTGCTGATTACAGCCATTCCTCTGGTAAGCTGCTTATACTTCTGGTGGTGGGCCACATTGAAAAGCCAAGTTTGAGCACAGTGGTGATTATTATACGTCCATCCTGAACTGAGATCAGCAGAGATTTTTTGGAGCCAATGTTCATTACTACATCTCTTTTGTCTGAAGGACTGTTTATCTCCACACGATTGATATATGGACTCTTTTGACTACACTGAGTCCGGGTGACAAGGCGCAGCTCTAAATCTTTGTTTTCTTGTTGTATTTCCTTCTGTGTCCCGGCACAAGAGCTGCTGCCTCCCCATTTCTTTTTATTTTTAGTGACTGTTACACCGGTACTAATTGACTATTTATTTGTGACAAGCGCAATTTTTTTCTGTATTAGAATATGACATATATTTTGAGTTGTTTCACACTTTTTTGTTATGTGTATAATTCCACATGTGTTAATTCATAGTTTTGATGCCTCCAGTGTGACTCTACAATTTTCATAGTCATGAAAATAAAGAAAACTCTTTGAATGAGAAGGTGTGTCCAAACTTTTGGTCTGTACTGTATATACTGTACATCCCAGGAGTTGTACATATATTTATACACTGTATAGTTGAGCTAGATTACCTATTGCTATTTGTCAGGCAGTTGATTGTGCTAGCTGCAGTCTTCTAACATGTAGTATTGCCCGTGTGCTGTACAGTTTGCACCTATACGTACTTGTTGTTACTGCACTTGGGCCATATAGTTTGCATCTAAACGTACTTGTAGTTTACTTCACTTGGGCCATATAGTTTGCACCTAAACGTACTTGGTGTTACTGCACTTGTGCTGTATAGTTTGCACCTAAACGTACTTGGTGTTACTGCACTTGTGCTGTATAGTTTGCACCTAAACGTACTTGGTGTTTCTGCACTTGTGCTGTATAGTTTGCACCTAAACATATTTGGTGTTACTGCACTTGGGCCATATAGTTTGCACCTAAACGTACTTGTTGTTACTGTACTTGGGCCGTATAGTTTGCACCTAAACGTACTTGGTGTTACTTCACTTCTGAAGGGATATTGCGTGAGTGAGAACGTCGTTCACAGTCTGTAGAAAAAGACGGAAGAAACGATCGTGCAGTACGATGATACACAACTCGATTTTGGACTTTATGATCAGTGGATGAGTTTGTGGGTTAGCTATGGGGAGAAAGCTTAGTAGTAAAAGGCTTGACTGACTGACCGAGTTCCTCACAGAATTTGTTCAAAGGGGGATCCGGATGGCAACCCCCCTTTTTTCTAGAATTTTTCTTTCCCAAACAAATAATTTATTCAGCCAAGATCTGGCATTGTAATGCCCCCCCCCACCCCTAAAATAATCGACATATTGTTGCCACACAGCACGTGCGCTTTGAGGGGCCAAGCCTGTATGGACAGGCTGTAGGGCCACCACTGGAACATCAATGGCCTCATCAGTGTCATGTAGTTTGTTGAGGGTCTCTTTAGGAAATTGTGCAATATGCAGCAGCAAAGTATGACATGGTTCAGATTCTACTTAACAAACCTACAGTCCTTGTCTTGTTTGCACCGCCTGTATACTGCTGTTAAAAGTATATAGGGCCAAAGGGTCTTGTAATGACCTGGGTGGAGTGGTGGCAGGGAAACCCATGCTATTTGTTTCAGTGATTTTTATCCATATTGCAGGGCCAGGGACCAAACATTACATTAAAGCCGCAAGCAGTCTTTAAAAATTACTTTTTTATTATAGTAATCTCATTTTGTGCAGGGACAGTTCCAAACACGTGCCACTACTATAGACACCCAGCAGGTACGATATTTAAAGGAATTTTTCATATATATTTTTTTCACTTTAAGCATCATTAAAATCGCTGCTACAGAAAAAAACTACAGTTTTTAAAACTTTTTTTCCCATTGATACATGTTCCCTGGGGCAAGACCCGGGTTCTCAAAGACGTTTTCCAACAATAACTTGAATATTGGGCTTTAAAATAAGCACTTTTTTACGTTCGAGCGTTCGAGTCCCATAGACTTCAATGGGGTTCTAAATGTTTGCACGAACATTCGGTCCGTTCGAACGTTCTGGTGCGAACCGAACGCGGGGGTGTTCAGCTCATCCCTACTCAGGAGGACATGGTGGGACTAGGGAAGGAGTAAGTGATGCCATTGAGCAGAGGGAAGAGGATGCCTTGGCAGCTAATTTGCCAGACAAAGTACCCTGAGCCTGGGTGAGAGAGGATGAGGATGAGGAGGATGAGGATGGCTTGGTCATCCACTCTACCAATTTGTCTGCATGTTGAGGCTCAACAAGGCCAGCTTGCGAAAAGAACGACGACCGTGTGCAACGGTCACGTGCTGAAGAGGATGCACCGTGTCCACCACCAGCACTGTTGCCTCTAGATGCAGAGCCTGCTTGCCCTTGTGACTCTCTGCCTCTCTTTGTTGTCCTTCCAGACATTATAATGGCCTGCAGAGGACAAAATCAGTACACACACCTCATAGCTTTAGGTGCAAACTGCAGAGGACACGTGGAGTACACACCAAGTAGTTTTATGTGCAAACTAATGAGCACACTTGCAGTATACACCAAGTAGGTTTAGGTGCAAACTATGCAGCACAAGTGCAGTATACACCAAGTAGGTATAGGTGCAAACTATACAGCACAAGTGCAGTAAACACCAGGTATGTTTAGGTGCAAGCTATACAGCACAAAGGCAGTATACACCAAGTAGGTTTAGGTGCAAACTGTACAGCACAAGTGCAGTATACACCAAGTAGGTTTAGGTGCAAACTATTCAGCACACGGGCAATACAATGTTAGAAGACTGCAGCTAGCACAATCAACTGCCTGACAAATAGGAATAGCTGATCTAGCTAAACTATACAGTGTATAAATATACAGTATGTACAACTCCTGGGATGTATATATATTCTCTACACACTGTAAATTTAACTAAACTGACTAGCCTGCCTGCTCTTTCTATCTAGTGAAAAAGACACTGTCTCTCTCTCTCTCTCTCTCTCTAGGACTGATCTTTTCGTTAACACCGCCACAACACACTACACGAGGCCGCCCAGCAGGCGGCCTTTTATAGTGTGGGGCGTGTGCTAAAGCCCTGAGCCATAATTGGCCAAAGCCACCCTGGCTTTGGCCATTTATTGCTCTCCGTTTTTTGCGCGCTGTGATTGGCCAAGCATGCGGGTCATAGTGCATGCTTGGCCAATCATCAGCGCGCAATGCCGCAGTAAATTATGGGCCGTGACGCGTCACTCAAATTTGGCGTGAACGACACGTTTTGTTCGAATTTCGACGAACAATCGAACAGCCAATGTTCGATTCGAACATGGGTTTGAGTCGAACACGAAGCTCATTCCTACTAGTGGCATCACTTTAGCCACCCTTTCTCGCATTTGAGAAATATGCTCTACCACGGTTTTATGTGGCGAGGACTCACTTTCCCTCGTTTCTTTTACTAGATCAAGTAACCCCCGGGTTCTTCATCCATACACCAGCTCAAACTGTGAGAAACCTGTGGATGTTTGTGGAACCTCCCGGATCTGCTTCTGGATATCTAGTTGCGTAGTCTAGGATGACCATAATGTATTGGTCCCCCCTTGCCGACTTTACAAAGGGGTCCCACAAGATCCATAGCGATCCGCTCAAATGGGATCTCAATAATTGGCAAGGGTACTAGGGGGTTTCTATAGCGGGCCACTGGGGCAGTTAACTGGCAAATGGGACAAGATGCACAATATCTTTTAACCTTGGCCTTCACCCCTGGCCAGTAAAACCGGTCGGTTATCCTGGCCTCTGTTTTCTCCACCCCCAGGTGTCCTCCCAGTGCGTTCTTGTGGGCTAGATCAAGGAACATCCGCCTATACGGTTGAGGGACCAGCAACTGCTCTATGGGTACCCCTCGGCTTTCAGCCACTCGATAGACTAGGTCCCCCTTCAACGCAAAATGAGGAAACCTCTGATCTGCACCTGGTATTTGTGAAACCCCATCAATGACAGAAACATCAACAAGCGTTGACCAAGGTAGGATCCTGTAACTGGGTGGTGCCAAATGCACCCCTGGTTACATCCAGGTGTGGATGCACTGGCCTCGAGGCCCCTCACCCTCCTCAACCTGGGAGAGCTCCTTGTCATCCTCCCCCAGCATGACTTGTAAGGGGGAGACTCCCCCCCCCCCCCACCCTCAAAGGTCAACTCGATTTTGAGACCAGACACAGGACCATTATTATCCAAACTAAGATTTTCTGCAACGTCATTATCAACAACAGGTATCTCCACATTAGAGGGGTGTGTTATGGAGGTTTCAGGTCCGGATCCCCCAGACTCTCTCCCGTCCAAGCCCAGTGTCCCCAGTTCTCCTGGCAGCCCCGTCTGTACCTGGCTCCATAGTTCCAGAAAAAGTAGACAGTTCCGGCCCACTATGATGTCATGTATTAAGCTTTTTACCACCCCAACCTCCTGTGAAACCTCCTATGGCCAGGACACAGTTACCGGGACCAAGGGGTACTCCTTGGTGTCCCCATGGATACATACTACCTGTAGAGTCTTAGTTACTGCACCAATCCTCCCAAGTACCCTGGCATGTACCAGTGTGACCATGCTACTGGAGTCCAGTAGAGCCTTGACAGGAAGGTGGTTCACCCACACTTCAAACTCAAACTGACCGGAAGCTAGATTAAAATGCGTTGCACACGCTCTGTCACGTACCTTACCAGAGGCCGAAGTGCTGAGAGGGCTTCCCGTACGACCAAGTGCAGAACGCCCCCTGGAGGCGACACAGGGGGTGTTCGGCCCAAAGATGAAAGGGTTGCCAGCTGCGACTTGCTGAGTGATGTTGGAGATCAGCTGTATGCCAGGATATGTAGTCAGGCAGGGGCACCACGGCAGTACAAGTTGAAGTAGACTGGCAGGAAAACCCAGGGGCGCAGTCAGGAGCCAAGCCGGTAGTCATACACAGGAAGCAGGAAGTGGCTGGAACAGGTCAGAAGGCAAGCTGAGGTCATATACTGGAACAAGCAGACCGGGACAGGACAGGACAAAGGGATAAGCAGAGAGACAAGCCAAGGGTCATGCACGGAGAAGTCTGGTCAGGCAAGCCGAGTTGTCAACGGGAACACCAGGAAACAGGAACAAGGAACTCAGAATCACATCAAGGGCTGAAGTTAATGTAGCAGTTGGTCACTACTGCAGCAAGCCTTAAATAGAGCACTGACACCAGGAGTCCCACCCGCATTGCGTGCGTACTGGTGTAGTAAAGAATACTGAATTCACAGAGTTGTTGCTCGTGTGCGTACTTGCGCGCATGCGCATTGTGCTTGTTGGTCCCTGAGGACAGGTCTGCTAGTGTTTCCACGATTGGTTCTCTGACACGCTCTTTGCACATAAAAGGAGCTTCTTCGGGCAGTCCCGCAGTCCATAGGCTCCTCCTGAAGCAGGCACTGTGCTCGGGTATGCCCCCAGGACCAACATTGCCAACGCTGTATGTCCCCCATCTTTGGCACAGGAACCGACCTCCGTGGTTCTATGGCAGATGGGGTAGACCTGCGGACTCCATTGTCCGGCAAGGCTTCTCTCCTCAGGGCAGTGGCCGGTCTGGGTGTCCTTGGTGTGGGTTCCCGACGCTTGGCCGGCCCAAGCAGGTCCTCTACCACAGTGTACAGTTCGACCAGCTCGACCAGCTGGTCAGCGTTTGTAGGGTTTCCAGCACTGTAGGTCATCTGGCAGGGACTGTAGGTACCAGTCAATCACCACTCTTTCCTCCATTTGTGGACCTGACAACTTTTCTGGCTGCAGCCATTTTTTAACTAACTGAATTAGTTCATGCATTTGGGTGGTTGGTCAGGTTTGTACCCCCAGCAATGCACCCTCTGAGCCTGGACGACTGTGGTCACTCCCAGATGGGCCAGGATCTCTGCTTTTAGACATTCATAGTCACTAATGTGCTCAACTGGAAGGTCAAAATAGGCGGGTCACTGGTGAGAAATGGGGAGATAATGCCGGCCCATTACTCCCGGGGCCACCCCTCTCTCTCTGCTATCCTTTCAAAGGTGGTGAGAAAGGCTTCTACGTCATCGCTGGGCGTTAGTTTTTGTAGGAAATGGCTGGCTCTTACAGACACTGTGTTGCCAGCGGCAACGACCGCTTGCCCTTGTCCCTGAGCCAGCCGCTGTACTGCCTCCTGCAAGGCAGCCACCTATGCTTGAGTGGACTCCTGCTGGGCCGTAAACTGGGCGGCTAGCAGCCATGTGTTTTCCTGCTGCGCAGCTATAGCCTGTGCCAGGGCCTGCTGCTGCTGAGCCATCACTTCCTCATGGCGACGGTTTGCCTCTGATGACGCTTGCTGCTGGGTCACAGTGGCTTGTGCCAAAGCCTTAATAACCCCCTCCATGCCTTTGCTTGCTGTTTGCAATGTCTGGGCTGACTTCACCCAAGACATGCCAAAAGCATGTCATTTTTTTTTTTCATTCAAGTTTAAGTTTATTTTCAAAATATAGACGTTACATTTGATAGAACATAACAAAAAGTCATTATATTGCATTACACAACATCATATTTAGTAGTATACTCTTTCTAATAACACCGTGGCCTAAATCAAAGAATCATTCATTAGCCAGAGATAAAGAATACAACAAAAAAATCACAAGTTTCTGTAAATCAACCTAACTGAAATTGAATAGTTACTTGTACTTTCACATCCCCAGTCATCCCTTAACTCTTGTTTAAATTCACAGTAACTCACATTATGAATCACAACAAAAGTTATATCTCTCAAATCGATGAATATGGTAAATTCCTAAACTACACTCCATCTTTCCCTACACCATATCTGGGTCAAGTCGTTTCAAGGGATGCAGAGCATCTCCTCCATCCATTCTTCCCCCCAATTCTAAAACTCTCTTATGGTGGATTAGATGGGAAAAAATGAATGAAAAAAAATAAATAAAAAATAAATAAACAGAAACTGTGTTATTCCCATACTTCGATCCAGAGAAAGAATATTTAACCACTTGACCAATGGGCACTTAAACACCCTTAATAACCAGACCAATTTTCAGCTTTCGGTGCTCCCACAGTTTGAATGACAATAACTCAGTCATACAACACTATAACCAAATGAATTTTTTGTCCTTTTTTTCCCACAAATAGAGCTTTCTTTTGGTGGTATTTCATCACCTCTGCGGTTTTTATTTTTTTTGCTATAAATGAAAAAAGAACAAAATTTTGCAAAAAATAATAATTTTTCTTCATTTCTATTATAAAATTTTGCAAAAAAGTAATTTTTCTTCATAAATTTGGCCTAAAATGTATACTGCTACATATCTTTGGTAAAAAAAATAAAAAATGTTGGATATTATTTAGTCTGGGTGAAAGTTATGGGGTCTACAAGCTATGGTACCAATTACTGAAAATTGATCAATTTCATCACACCTGAAGTACTGACAGCTTCTCTCATTTCTTGAGACCCTAACATGCCAGAAAAGTACAAATACCCCCCAAATGACCCCTTTTTGGAAAGAAGACATTCCAAGGTATTTAGAAAGAGACATGGTGAGTTTTTTAAAGTTGTAATTTTTTCCCACAATTCTTTGCAAAATCAAGATTTTTTTTTTTTTTCATCAAATTTTCATATTATTAGGTTATTTTTCACACACAGCATATGCATACCACAAATTACACCCCAAAACACATTCTGCTATTCCTCCCGAGTATGGCGATACCCCATGTGTGAGACTTTTACACAGTGCAGCCACATACAGAGGCCCAACATGCAGGGAGCACCCAGGCCAATTCTGACATTTCTCTCCTACATGTAAAAATCATCATTTATTTGCTAGAAAAATACATAGAACCCCAAAACATTATATAAAGATACCTCACGTGTGGTTTGAACACCGTTTTTATATGTGGGCGGGACTTGCGTATGCGTTCGCTTCTGCATGCGAGCTCGCGGGGACAGGGGCTGCTGTATGCCCAGAGTATTGCTAAGTATGCCCAGAGTATTGCGAAGTATGCCCAGAGTATTGCCCAGAGTATTGCCCGAGTATGCCCAGAGTATTGCGGAGTATGCCCAGAGTATTGCGGAGTATGCCCAGAGTATTGCGGAGTATGCCCAGAGTATTGCGGAGTATGCCCAGAGTATTGCGGAGTATGCCCAGAGTATTGCGGAGTATGCCCAGAGTATCCCCAGAGTATTGCAGAGTATCCCCAGAGTATTGCAGAGTATCCCCAGAGTATTGCAGAGTATCCCCAGAGTATTGCAGAGTATGCCCAGGGTATTGCAGAGTATGCCCAGGGTATTGCAGAGTATGCCCAGGGTATTGCAGAGTATGCCCAGGGTATTGCGGAGTATGCCCAGGGTATTGCGGAGTATGCCCAGGGTATTGCAGAGTATGCCCAGGGTATTGCCAGAGTATGCCCAGGGTATTGCCAGAGTATGCCCAGGGTATTGCCAGAGTATGCCCAGGGTATTGCCAGAGTATGCCCAGGGTATTGCCAGAGTATGCCCAGGGTATTGCAGAGTATGCCCAGGGTATTGCAGAGTATGCCCAGGGTATTGCAGAGTATGCCCAGAGTATGGCAGAGTATGCCCAGAGTATTGGCAGAGTATGCCCAGAGTATTGGCAGAGTATGCCCAGAGTATTGGCAGAGTATGCCCAGAGTATTGGCAGAGTATGCCCAGAGTATTGGCAGAGTATGCCCAGAGTATTGGCGGAGTATGCCCAGAGTATTGGCGGAGTATGCCCAGAGTATTGGCGGAGTATGCCCAGAGTATTGGCGGAGTATGCCCAGAGTATTGGCGGAGTATGCCCAGAGTATTGGCGGAGTATGCCCAGAGTATTGCGGAGTATTGCAGAGTATTGCCCAGAGTATTGCCCAGAGTATTGCCCAGAGTATGCCCAGAGTATTGCCCAGAGTATTGCAGAGTATGCCCGAGTATTGCCAGAGTATGCCTGAGTATTGCCTGAGTATTGCAGAGTATGCCCAGGTGAGTATTGCAGAGTATATGCAGCAGGGATGGCTGAGCAGGGAGGGAGGGATGGATGGATCTGTGACTACATTTGTCACAGATCCAGCCCGCAGCACTGGCGCTGCCATCCGCTCCCTCCCCTCTCCTCTCACACTGTACCGATCGGTACAGAGAGAGGAGGGAGGAACCGGCGTCATCACATGACGCCGCTCTGTTGACAAGTGATCGCTCCGTCATTGGACGGAGCGATCACGTGGTAAACCGCCGCTATCAGCGGCGATTTACCGTGATCCGTGATGCGCCGGGTCCTCTGGACCCGGCGGTCACGGATGTTCCCGTGTGCGCGCCTCAGGAGGCGCGCGGGAGCGCGATTCTGACAGGCCGTTAATTAACGGCCAGTTAGAATACAGCAACCGCCCTAGAGCCGTACTTTCGGCATAGGGCGGTTGCAAAGTGGTTAAATAACATAAAATATTTTCAAACAATTAATTTTAAAATATATTCGAGGAATTGACTCCTCCTCCAATATTCTCTCCCTAGATTCCAGAAGTCAAAAATACTTCTATCAGAAATTTCAGTATACCTATACCGACCTAAGAATGTATCCATATGGATAAAACCAAACTATATATGAAATAGAAAAGAACCAAAATATAAATAACACTTTCATATAAAGAAAGTTCCTTGTGTTATTTATATAATAAAAAAAATTAAGCAAACCAAACCAAAAAAGATTGGAAAAAAAGAAAGAGAATGGATGAAAAAGAAAAAAAGAGGAAGGAAAAGAAAAAGGAGGTTGAAATGAAAGAGTAAAGAGAAAGAAGGATAGACAGCCTACCTGCCAAATGTATACAGCCGTAAGTAGCAAATTGTGTTTCCATATTTATATGGTATTTGAGATTCCTAAGTACTTCAACCATGGTTCCCAAATCTCATTAAACTGATTATCCTTATCTAACAGTAAGCCAATCCTTTTGTCTTGTTTCATTATTCATGTGACTTTCCTTTTCATATATAATATAGAGAATGTTGGTTTTTTCCAAGCAGCTGCTATAATAATTCTGGCTCCTATTAGGATAAATATTAGTCTTCTGGTAAACTTATGAGCCTGTGGTATAAGTCCATTCAGCAAAGCAATCGCTGGAGACTGATGTATATTACAACCTGTAGAACTTGGGGAAATCTCGCGCCAAAGTGAGGGGGGGGGGGGGGGAATTGTGCAATTATTTATAAGCTGCTCCCTAAATAATACAGATTGCTGGATTATACATGTGAAACAATTGGGATTGAGGGGCGCTGACTAATAGTGGTTATACCATAGATTATACAACATATATGTGAAAAATAAATTGTGAAAGTAGTGCTAAACCAATATAACAGCAAGTGGTAACAAAGCAATAGGTGCAGAGAAATATATAATGGCAATGGACAATGAATGTCTACCCAGAGTCAAAATACAATAATGTGCTACAAAACTATAGCAATAGTGTTCCGATAAGGTGCTCCGTGTGTTGTTCTTCTAAGTGTATTCCACCTCCACCAAAAAAACCACCGCAAGTGAGTATGGATGGCTCCTTACAAGATGGTGTTGACCTATTAATTAAAATAAGGTCAAATGAGCTCAGGGATCAGCTGCTGTCCGTGGAGAACTCGATTGTAAGCCAGGTGGTGGACAAATCTCATATAAGGAGAAAAACAGCTTCCATAGTATAAAAACCTTTTATTATGATAAATGGCTAAAAATACAATGCCAAATGGCCTCTTACTTGGGATGGTGCCCGTATTCCCGGCACTGAGGCTGTGAACGTGTAGGGATCGGAGAGAGATATTGTGGTAAGCTGGCGTGCGTTCCACCGCCGTCAGGCTTGAGAACCAGGAAACCGGAAGTGAGCTAGTAGTGTCACTACTAGCTCACTTCCGGTTTCCTGGTTCTCAAGCCTGACGGCGGTGGAACGCACGCCAGCTTCCCCAGCTTACCACAATATCTCTCTCCGATCCCTACACGTTCACAGCCTCAGTGCCGGGAATACGGGCACCATCCCAAGTAAGAGGCAATTTGTCATTGTATTTTTAGCCATTTATCATAATAAAAGGTTTTTATACTATGGAAGCTGTTTTTCTCCTTATATGAGATTTGTCCACCACCTGGCTTACAATCGAGTTCTCCACGGACAGCAGCTGATCCCTGAGCTCATTTGACCTTATTTTAATTAATAGGTCAACACCATCGGGTAAGGAGCCATCCATACTCACTTGCGGTGGTTTTTTTGGTGAAGGTGGAATACACTTAGAAGAACAACACACGGAGCACCTTATCGGAACACTATTGCTATAGTTTTGTAGCACATTATTGTATTTTGACTCTGGGTAGACATTCATTGTCCATTGCCATTATATATTTCTCTGCACCTATTGCTTTGTTACCACTTGCTGTTATATTGGTTTAGCACTACTTTCACAATTTATTTTTCACATATATGTTGTATATATTACAACCTGCACACTGTCTTTTTAAACATCAGTCTTCAGTTTTAAAAGTTTTTTGAGTTTGCAAATGCACGTTGCCCGCATTCTCCACCAGTTGTGAACTTTGGGGGTTCTTTAGCTCTGCGAGATTAAGTGTGTAAACCGTAACAGTGAACAAAAAGTTTTTTTTATTTGTGACCAAATGAAAAAACAATGCTTTCTTCAGCACACAGGGAAAATAAAAGAAAACGTCCCGCTTGTCTCCAGCATAAATGAAAAAGTCTGTTTTCCTTCAGCACAGCAAGATAAACAAAACAAAGGCACATACGGTTTAGGCAGAACTTCTAGTCCTTCTCAGCAGTGCACAGCTTCTGCAGACAGGTCCACTCCCATACTCCTCCACACCCTCTATCAGCACTTCCTATACTTTAACCTCTTTCCGACCGCGCTATAGCAAAAATACTGCTACAGCGCGGCAGAGTTATTTTGGGACGACGTCCCTGGGACGTCGTCCTTCACTTCCACGATTGTGCGTCCCCTGGGACGCACTTGCAGAAGTGTCTGTGCTCGCCGGGTCAAGAAGACCCGGCACATCACGGATCACGGTAAATTGCCCCTGATAGCGGGCGTTTACCACGTGATCGCGCCGTCAAATGATGGCGCGATCACTTGTAAACAAACCGGCGTCATTTGATGACACCGGTTCCTCCCTCTCCTGCGTCTCCTCTCTGTACCGTTCGGTACAGTGTGCGAGGAGAGGGGGGGGGGAGCGGGGTGTCAGCAGCTGTGCTGTGGCTGGATCTGTGACAAATGCAGTCACAGATCCAGCCATCCCTCCATCCATCCCAGCTCTGCAATCCCCAGTACCCTGCAATCCCCCAATACTCTGCAATACCCCAATACTCTGCAGTACCCCAATACTCTGCAGTACCCTGCAGTACCCAAATACCCTGCAATACCCAAATACCCTGCAATACCCAAATACTCTGCAATACCCATTTTTTTAAAGCACCCCTGTCCCTGTGTGCTCGCATGCAGAAGCGAACGCATACGTAAGTCCCGCCCACATATGAAAACGGTGTTCAGGCTACACATGTGAGGTATCTCTGCGAACGTTAGAGCGAGAGCAATCATTTTGGCCCTAGACCTCCTCTGTAACTAAAAACATGTAACCAATAAAAGTAATTAAAGCATCGCCTATGGGGATTTTTAAGTAGCGAAGTTTGGCGCCATTCCATCATTGTGCGCAATTTTGAAGGGTGACATGTTGGGTATCTATTTACTTGGCGTAACGTCATCTTTCATATTATGAAAAAAAATTGGGCTAACTTTACTGTTTTTTTTTTTTTTTTAGCACAAAACTGTTTTTTTTTTTAAAAATTCTACGAAAATACCATGCAAGATAAAAAGTTGTAACCACCACCATTGTATTCTCTAGGGTCTTTGCTAAAAAAGCATATATAATGTTTTGGGGTTCTATGTAATTTTCTAGCAAATAAATGATGATTTTTCCATGTAGGTGAGAAATGTCAGAATTGGTCTGGGTGTTCCAGAACGCCTGGTGGCGTTCCCTGGATGTTGGGCCTCTGTATGTGGCCACGCTGTGTAAAAGTCTCACACATGTGGTATCGCCATACTCGGGAGGAATAGCAGAATGTGTTTTGGGGTGTAATTTGTGGTATGCATATGCTGTGTGTGAGAAATAACCCGCTAATATGACAGAAACAAGATTTTTTTTATTTATTTTTACAGAATTTTCAGTCGTTTTTCTTTTATAGCGCAAAAAAATAAAAAACCCAGAAGTGATCAAATACCAACAAAAGAAAGCTCTATTTGTGTGAAAAAAAGGACAAAATTTCAAATGGGTACAATGTTGTATGACTGAGTAATTGTCATTCAAATTGTGAGAGCACCGAAAGCTGAAAATTGGTCTGGTTAGGAAGGGGGTTTAAGTGCCCAGTGGTCAAGTGGTTAAGCTGATTTTTTGGAAGTTCCTAACCCCCCGTGTGCCTAAAAGCCAGGGGTCAGAAGAGGAGGCTCTTTCCCTCCCGAATGTCACTTTAGAGCCTCCGAAATTCCAGGCCCCCAAATGACATTAAGAAGGACAGAGAAGACTGTAAGCCCGTCCTCTCCGGATCAACTTTTAATTTGCCAGAATTTCACACCCCCTCTGGGTAACCTCCTGAACCCTACACCACTGCTTTAAAGGGACCAGACTCCAAAAATTGGCACAACATAGCGTCCATCCAAGACCCAACCCTGGCGTCCTTTACATATGTAATTACAAGTCTTGATATAATAGTTCACAGCAGGGCGTTCCAGCACCCACCAAGACTAACTGTGAGGGCTTACAGTGTTGGGGCAACACCAACACCTGGGGCCCAAATTTCTGCAGAGTATATACCGCAGGCCCCTACTTTCAAACATCCACTTTACAAACGGCTCTACTACTAGGAAGGGAAATTATCTTCTATAAGAGGTGCCTCCTGTCCACTTGCTTTATCAACAATCCTTGTTTCACAAAAAATCATTTGTCATTGGGACAGAAAGTGAGGTGCAATCTTCTGAACAGATGCGCACAGACAGCAAAACAAATGTTACAGGGGTGATAACCCTTCTCTATGTTTTCCGAAAAACGTAAAAATAGATTGTTTGGCTGGAGCTACACTTTAAAAAAGTACCAGTTCAAAATTACAAACAGATTCTACTTAACAGTCCCTGTCTTGTTTGCAACGCCTGTATACTGCTGTTAAAAGTATATAGGGCCAAAGGGGCTTGTAATGACCTGGGGGGGAGGGACCCATGCCATTTTTCTCAATGATTTTCATCCATATTGCAGGGACCAGACATTACAATAAAGCCGCAAGCAGTTTTAAATGACTTTTTTCTTATTGTAATGTCATGTTGTGCAGGGACAGTACTAAACACATGCCACTTCACAGGCATACTATAGACACCCATCAGGTACGATATTTAAAGGAATTTTTCTAAAAAAAAATTCACTTTTAGCATCATTAAAATCACGGCTCCCGAAAAAAAACTTTAGTTTTTAAAACTTTTTTTGCATTGATACATGTTCCCTGGGGCAAGACAAGGGGCCCCAAACCTGTTTTAGGACAATAACTTGCATATCAGCCTTTAAAATTAGCACTTTTGAATTCGAACGTTCGAGTCCCATAGACTTTAATGGGGTTCTTAAGTTCGCGTGAACGTTCGGTCTGTTCGAAGGTTCTGGTGTGAACTGAACGGAGGGTGTTCGGCTCATCCCTATTCAAAAGCAGTACCTTCTGACTTACTTCACAGGTTCCGCTGGTTTTCTAATTTGAGGTAGTTATAGCGGGATGATGCCTGCACCTACAGGCATCATCCCGGTATTGAATTTTTCAGACAGTGATTCAGTTTCTAGCAGAAGTACTGTTTTATTGGCGTATAACGCTCACTTTTTTACCCTGAAAATAGAGGGTAAACTGTGCTTGCGTGTTATACGCAGGGGCTGTGAAAAGTTTTTTACCTGAAACTTCCCTCCTAAAGTTAGGGTGCGTGTTATACGCCGATAAATTCTAATAGCTAAATAGCCATTCGACCACTTTTGTGGGTGGCGAGTGCCTTTCCCAGGCTCTACAGTTTGATCGCCTAGCACAGGAGCAATGCAACCGGCAGCGATGGCTGCACAGAACAGAGAGAGGAACTGATGTTGCAATTCTCGCTCTGTGACCCTGGAAACCAGGAGCTCCCAACTCTTCCTGATTTCAAGGAACTGTTCCTCTTTCCTCCTCATTTGTCCCTCAACTTGGTCTGACCTATATACTTGTATATAAAATGCAATTTTTATCTTTCAAAAAGTGTTTCCCAGTGCCAAACCTTTTATCCAATTTCTAAATTGCTGCATTTGTAAATTTTAAAAACCAGTATAAAGGAAAGCACAGGATCAGATGTGTTCTTAAAGTTCAATTGTAAAATAAATGTTCAAAGTAAGGATCTCCCAGGTGTAAACACCGATGACAGACTTTGGGAAAAAGTGTTGAAAGTAGACACCTCCACCATAGGTATGAATGGCCTCTTACCAGATACAAAATGAAAATGAGCCTTATGCCAAAACCCAGAAGTCACCGTAAACACCTCCAACGTCCGGATCACCTATATGGGGACCATCCTCGGTATCGTCGGTATGCGTCAGAATGTATGGAAGGACAAGAAGGCTCGCATAGTGTAAAATCGTCAGGTTTTAATAAAATAAGAAAATGGTATGCACTTACAAGAAATCGTTCAAAATCAGGCATCCAATATAAAATAAGCCGGCCGGCTAGCACATTCCGCCCGTGTCTTCCGGGTAGAGAGAAATTTGCGCGGTGACGTCAGCATGTCGCCTCCCTACGTTTCGTCACTAGAGGGACGTGTTCATCCCGTGAACACGTCGGAAGACACGGGCGGAATGTGCTGGCCGGCTTATTTTATATTGGATGCCTGCTTTTGAACGATTTCTTGTAAGTGCATACCATTTTCTTAAAACCTGACGATTTTACACTATGCGAGCCTTCTTGTCCTTCCATACATTCTGACGCATACCGACGATACCGAGGATGGTCCCCATATAGGTGATCCGGACGTTGGAGGTGTTTACGGTGACTTCTGGGTTTTGGCATAAGGCTAATTTTCATTTTGTATCTGGTAAGAGGCCATTCATACCTATGGTGGAGGTGTCTACTTTCAACACTTTTTCCCAAAGTCTGTCATCAGTGTTTACACCTGGGAGATCCTTACTATGAACATTTATTTTACAATTGAACTTTAAGAACACATCTGATCCTGTGCATTCATTCTCTTTATGTATATGGACTAAACTTATTGTTTAATATTATACTGCTTAGTTATATTTGCAGTTTTTAGCGCAATTTTGTTTTTTGTATATTATGTTTGAGGTTGTATAACCTTTTTATTATTGCAGCTTCTATTTTTCTGATCAATATTTCTATAACGAGCGCTATATAATTTTTACTCAGTATAAAGGAAAAGGTGGTAAAAAAAAAAAAAAACTTGTGTGTTTAACAATTTTTTTTTGTAAAACTCTCCTTTAACCACTCGCGGACCGCCACACAACGATATACGTCGGCAGAATGGCACGGCTGCGCAAAAGGACATATAAACCTCCCCTTTAAGAAGCGGCATTGTGGGCACCCCCCGCCCAAGAGCTCCGTGACTCTGAGCGCAGGTCCCACGGACTCTATGTCTGTGGGCATACCCGCGATTGTGTCACGGTGAGGAAGAACGGGGAAATTGTGATGTAAACAAGCATTTCCCCAGTCTTCTTAGTGACAGTACAATGATCCAAGCTTCCTGTAATCGCTTCTAATCCGGTGATCACTGTCGTGTCACACACAGCCCATCCCCCCTACAGTTAGAAGCACTCCCTAGGGCACACTTAACCCCTTCAGCGACACCTAGTGGTTAACCACTTCGCCGCCAGTGTAATTTTCACAGTTAGTGCATTTTTATAGCACTGATCGCCAAAAATGTGTCAAAAGTGTCCAATGTGT
Source organism: Rana kukunoris (assembly GCA_029574335.1). NCBI lineage: Eukaryota > Metazoa > Chordata > Amphibia > Anura > Ranidae > Rana > Rana kukunoris. The sequence continues at coordinate 69,672,184 of CM056060.1, forward strand.
CCACCATAAAGTCGCAGTCACGATAAAAAAAAAAAAAAAAAAAAAAAAAAATCGCAGATCATCGCCATTACTAGTAAAAAAATTAAAATAATAATAAAAATGCCAAAATTCGATCCCCTATTTTGTAGACGCTATAACTTTTGTGCAAACCAATCAATATACGCTTAATGCGTTTTTTTTACCAAAAATATGTTGAATACATATGGGCCTAAACTGAGGGAAAAAATGTTTTTATATATTTTTGGGGGATATTTATTATAGCAATTTTTGTTTATAGCGCAAAAATAAAAACCGCAGAGGTGATTAAATACCACCAAAAAAAACCTCTATTTGAGGGAAAATAGGACGTAAATTTTGTTTGGGAGCCACGTCGCACGACTGCGCAATTGTCAGTTAAAGCAACGCAGTGCTGAATCGCAAAAAGTGCTCTGGTCTTTGGCCAGCGAAATGGTCTGGGACTTAAGGGGGTGTGGCAAAGGGTGTGTCCCAACCCTTTAATACATTTGCTAATAGGTGTCCCTCGTTCCCATTTTAAAATGTTGGGAGGTATGCAATGAATATGTCGTCATTTCCGGTTGTGCCTTTTTGTTTACCTAGCCATTAGCAGGCAGGAAAGCAGCCGATCAGACTGATCTGTGTCTGATCGGCTGCATTGGAGGCCAGAGGAGAGATCTGGGGATGGCTCCATAAAGAGGGCCTGTCACAGCCCATGCTGTCACAAGGGAGGTTGTACAAAAGTTTTGTATAAAGTAATAATAATTATAAATGGGTGTATGCAGCCCTTGGAGCTAGAATCACCCACAGTGTAAACAAAGACACAATCAGGTGAGCATTAAATTATCCTCCACTGAACAACACACCGGGCCTCTTACCAAAGAAAATGGACCACTTGATTACAGGTCGTCAAACAAGCATGATATGTCCACAGCACCACAAATTTAATTGGATCATAGATGGCTGGGTCTTATAGTCTCACCAAATGGAAGATTATAGGTGCATACATAAAATACAAGAAAGGCAACTCCTCATAGTTAGGGATGAGCTAAACACCCCCGCATTCGGTTCGCACCAGAACCGTCGAACAGACTGACCGTTCGCGCAAACATTTAGAACCCCATTGAAGTCTATGGGACTCGAACGTTCGAATTCAAAAACGATCATTTTAAAGACCAATATTCAAGTTATTGTTGGAAAACGTCTTTGAGAACCCGGGTCTTGCCCCAGGGAACATGTATCAATGGAAAAAAGTTTAAAAAACGGTTGTTTTTTCCAGGAGCAGGACTCCTGAAAAAATTACCATTTTTAAAACTTTTTTTTCCATTGATACATGTTCCCTTTTAAGTTAAGCATCATTAAAATCACTTAAATAAAAAAATTCCTTTAAATATTGTACCTGCTGGGTGTCTATACCTGTGATAACGTCTTTAAATAGCACAATCACCTGCCTGCCAGTAGATTAGGAAGAACTGATCTATCTAAGCTATACAGTGTATAAATATATGTACAACTCCTAAGGATGTATATATATTCTCTACACACTGTAAATTAAGCAAAACTGACTAGCCTGCCTGCCTGCTCTATCTAGCTATCTAAAAAAAAAAATCTCCCTGTCTCTCTGACTGCTTTCATTAACAAGCTGAAACACACTACACGAGGCCGCCCAGTAGGCGGCCTTATATAGTGTGGGGCGTGTGCTAAAGCCCTGAGCCATAATTGACCAAAGCCGCCCAGGCTTTGGCCAATTATGGCTCTTCGTTTTTTGTGCGCTGTGATTGGCCAAGCATGCGGGACATATAGCATGCTTGGCCAATCATCAGCGCGCAATGAATAATGGGCCATTTTGCGTCACTCGAATTTGGCGCGAACAATGTTCGAGTCGAACATACGTTCGTATTGAACGCGAAGCTCATCCCTACTCATAGTGTAGTATTAAAACCAGGCAAAACATTTTTCTAAAAAAACAGCCAGGTACTCACATTTTGTCAGATAAAAACAGGCATATCAAATGCGGCAGTCTGTCATGAATAGCATTTCCAACCACAAGGATGGCCGCAGTCGACACGTGACAGTGTCGTGATGTCAGAGCTCCACCCTGAATGAATGAATGAATGAATGACTTGTATAGCGCAACGCATGCGAACTGAATCGCCTCTGGGCGCTTTTTCCAGCCAGTGTCTGCTTGGCTGGTGCGGTCAGGATCCGTAGGATCTTGACACGCTAGGGACACACAGTCATACACACATATATACATATATACTGGGCCAATTTGGACGAGATCCAATTTACCTAGCCGCATGTCTTTGGAGTGTGGGAGGAAACCGGAGTAACCGGAGGAAACCCACGCAGACACAGGGAGAACATGCAAACTCCAGGCAGATGGTGTCGTGGTCGGGATTCAAACCAGCGACCCTTTTGCTGCCAGGCGAAAGTGCTACTCGCCGCACCACTGTATTGCCCTATGCAGCGTTTTGTCCAATGGAACGTTGTTGGGGGCACCCTAGTTTGCTGTCATTGCATGGGCAGACACAATTTTAAAGCGTTACATGTTCAATATCTGTTTACTCTGGGTAACATCATCTTTCACATTATACAAAAAAATTGGGGTAAATATTGTGGTTTTTTTTTAATTCATTAAAATAAATTCAAATAATTATTTTTGAAAAACTCCTGCGCAAATACTGTGTGACATAAAAAAAATTGCAAGACCCATCATTTTATTATATAGGTCCTCTGGTAAATATAATATATATATATATATATATATATATATATATATATATATATACACACACACACACACACACACACACACACACACACACACACACACATACACATATAATGTTTGGGGGTTGTAGGTTATTTTCTACCAAAAAAAGTAGATTTTTACCTGTAGGCGCGAAGTGTCAGAATTTGCCTGGAAGTGGTTAAACTCAGTTGCAACAAAGCTTAAAACTTCTTTTACATTCTGGTTGACTTGAATGAAAAGAAAAGCAATTCTTATGTAAACTAAATGTCATGTACACTGGTTTTGATGAGCTAATATGGGTTACTGAACCCCCCCCCCCCTCCCCCATAGCATTTTTTCTACATGTACATGCAGCCAAATGTACAGTCTCTGCACTCTTTCGTGCCAGGATGAAGTAACTTCTGTACAAATGCGCAATTTACAACATCCCAGCCAATTAAGAAAACACCCAAGCTAATGGAAACACCTTCTTTCTTCCATGTGCAGCTATACAATATGGACATTTTGGGCCAGATTCAGGTAGGGCGGCGTATTGTTAGGCGGGCTTAGCGTATCGAATATACGCTGCCGCAACTTAGAGAGACAAGTGCTGTATTCACAAAGCACTTGCTCCCTAAGTTACGGCGGCGTAGCGTAGATGGGCCGGCGTAAGCCTGCCTAATTCAAAGTAGGTGCAAGGTGGGCGTGAGACATGTTAATGAACCGTGACCCCATGTAAATGAGGTGCCGAACAAACGGCGCATGCGCCGAACCTGGACTATACCAGTGCGCATGCTCAGAATCACGTAGAATAGAATGCCTAAGATACATGTCGAACGTAACTTACGCACAGCCCCATTTACGTACGACTTAAGTAAACAACATAAAATTTGACGGCTGTTCCGACGTCCATACCTTAACATGGGCTGCGCCATCTTTTTGGTGGTTTATCTTTACGCCGGTATGGGAGACATGACTAGGAGTTTTTGCTCTATTCAGACAACTGCAAATTATCCAAGTTACACTGGCCTGTGGCAGAGGCCTAGAGCCAGGTCAACGTGAGAGGCCCGTTTTCCTCCCTGTTTGTGTCCGAATGGTGACGCGAGCAAATCTGTACGTTTAGCAGCTAAGCTATGCTGTGCTCTAATCCAGGCCCGACATTGAGAGTTTCTTTCTTCATCAACCTGTCTCACTTTTATTGAGTTGATGTTCGGCTATGTTGCCCTGGAATTAAAATTACAGAGAAAATCTTCATTGCCTGTCTGGACATTCCATTTTTTACTGAATACTTCTGGTGCACCCCTAGAGAAAGAAGAAGTGCAACTTAATCTGCCGATCCCATCATCAAGCCAGCAGCTCCTTCGGGGGTGAGCGCTACACACTTTATATATATATATTGTACAGGAAGCCAGGGTTTGTAGCTTGGTGACCAGGGGCCACAGAGACCTCACATGTGGAGGTATGTAGCTTAAGACCCACCCTACCACTGGTCAAAATATGGGGCTTGTATCATTTATGGTTCTGGAGATTTGGGGCTGCCTGCGCAGCCTATCAGAAGCTACATACAGAACGGCCGGTTTAAGTACAAGCTGACACACTCTGCAGACAGAGATGAGATCACAGGGCTTATAATAATTATTTGTATATTACTTATGGTAATTAACCCCTTGCCACCCAGGCCGATTCTGACACTTCTCTCCTACATGTAAAAATCATCATTTGTTTTTGCTAGAAAATTACTCAGAACCCTCAAACATATATATACAGGTCATTCTCAAAAAATTTGCATATTGTGATAAAGTTCATTATTTTCTGTAATGTACTGATAAACATTAGACTTTTATATATTTTAGATTCATTACACACAACTGAAGTAGTTCAAGCCTTTTTTTTGTTTTAATATTGATGATTTTGGCATACAGCTCATGAAAACCCCAAATTCCTATCTAAAAAAATTAGCATATTTCATCCGACCAATAAAAGAAAAGTGTTTTTAATAAAAAAAAAGTCAACCTTCAAATTATTCTGTTCAGTTATGCACTCAATACTTGGTCGGGAATCCTTTTGCAGAAATGACTGCTTCAATGCGGCGTGGCATGGAGGCAATCAGCCTGTGGCACTGCTGAGGTGTTATGGAGGCCCAGGATGCTTCGGTAGCGGCCTTAAGCTAATCCAGAGTGTTGGGTCTTGCGTCTCTCAACTTTCTCTTCCCAATATCCCACAGATTCTCTATGGGGTTCAGGTCAGGAGAGTTGGCAGGCCAATTAAGCACAGTAATACCATGGTCAGTAAACCATTTACCCGTGGTTTTGGCACCGTGAGCAGGTGCCAGGTCATGCTGAAAAATGAAATCTTCATCTCCATAAAGCTTTTCAGCAGATGGAAGCATGAAGTGCTCCAAAATCTCCGGATAGCTAGCTGCATTCACCCTGCCCTTGATAAAAAACAGTGGACCGACACCAGCAGCTGACATGGCACCCCAGATCATCACTGACTGTGGGTACTTGACACTGGACTTCAGGCATTTTGTCATTTCCCTCTCCCCAGACTCTGGCACCTTGATTACCGAATGACATGCAAAATTTACTTTGGACCACTGAGCAACAGTCCAGTGTTGCTTCTCTGTAGCCCAGGTCAGGCGCTTCTGCCGCTGTTTCTGGTTCAAAACTGGCTTGACCTGGGGAATGCGGCACCTGTAGCCCATTTCCTGCACACGCCTGTACACGGTGGCTCTGGATGTTTCTACTCCAGACTCAGTCCACTGCTTCCGCAGGTCCCCAAGGTCTGGAATCGGTCCTTCTCCACAATCTTCCTCAGGGTCCGGTCACCTCTTCTCGTTGTGCAGCGTTTTCTGCCACACTTTTTCCTTCCCACAGACTTCCCACTGAGGTGCCTTGATACAGGACTCTGGGAACAGCCTATTCGTTCAGAAATGTATTTCTGTGTCTTACCCTCTTGCTTGAGGGTGTCAATGATGGCCTTCTGGACAGCAGTCAGGTCGGCAATCTTACCCATGATTGCGGTTTGGAGTAATGAACCAGGCTGGGAGTTTTTAAAAGCCTCAGGAATCTTTTGCAGGTGTTTAGAGTTAATTAGTTGATTCAGATGATTAGGTTAAGAGCTCGTTTAGAGAACCTTTTCATGATATGCTAATTTTTTGAGATAGGAATTTGGGGTTTTCATGAGCTGTATGCCAAAATCATCAATATTAAAACAAACAAAAGGCTTGAACTACTTCAGGTGTGTTTAATGAATCTAAAATATATGAAAGTCTAATGTTTATCAGTACATTACAGAAAATAATTAACTTTATCACAATATGCTAATTTTTTGAGAATGACCTGTATATATATATATATATATAAAAAAATAAAAAAAATAAACACTAAAGTTAGCATGATTTTTTTGTATACTAAGCCCACTAACAGGTAGGGTGACCACGTGTCCCGGTCTGCCCGGGATCATCCCGTAATGTACATATTTGTCCCCAGACACCTTCATGCGGGACAATACAATGTCCTGCAATGAAACTGACAGTCTGGGAACAGGGGCGGACCGAGCCGCCATAGTGCTGGCTCTGGCTCTGCCTCCACATCTTACACTTACTTCTGATCACTGGTTGCTATAGCCGCTTGGCGTCTGGCAACCAGTGACGTCATTGCCCACATTGAAAGCGGAGGAGGATTTCACTTCCTCCTCCTCCACGCTAGTGCTGCTGGGGAGTCATGCTGGTTCTCTCACCTCCGCTCCAGTGACTGGCTTGCTGCTTGGCTGTGAGGTGTTTCTGTTCCCACAGCTGCGAGGCATCTCTCCCTCTCACTTCCTCCCCCCTCCTGCCCACCTCACACTAACGGACTAAAGTCCCCCCCTCTTCTCCTTGGCTCGGTTGTCACAGGAGGGGGAGGAGAATGGGCACACAGCACTGAAGAGGACGGGACATGCTGATCTGAGGTCGGTACATACACAAAATATTAATGCTTGGCACTTGCAGAAAGAGAAGAAGACACAGAGACAGGGGGCAAGTTGTCAAAAAAGAATACTTGCAGTGATTTTTGGGGGATAAGAGCATGCTGTATGTACTAGGGGGGCACTTTAGGAGGTGAGAGACATTGTTTTTTATTCAACCCCCTCTTCCAGCATAATTTCTTTCCCCTCCCAAATAAGGAACACACTTAACCCCTTCCCCGCCCCCTAGTGTTAACCCCTTTACTGCCAATGGCATTTTTATAGTAATCCAATGCATTTTTATAGCACTGATCGCTATAAAAATGCCAATGGTCCCAAAAATGTGTCAAAAGTGTCCGAAGTGTCCGCCATAATATCTCAGTACCGAAAAAAAACGCTGATCGCCACCATTACTAGTAAAAAAAAAAAAAATATTAAAAATGCCATAAAACTACCCCCTATTTTGTAAACGCTATAACTTTTGCGCAAACTAATCAATAAACACTAATTGCGATTTTTTTTTTACGAAAAATAGGTAGAAGAATACGTATCGGCCTAAACTGAGGAAAAAACTTTTTTTTATATATTTTTTGGGGATATTTATTATAGCAAGATGTAAAAAATATAGAATTTTCTTCAAAATTGTCGCTCTATTTTTGTTTATAGCGCAAAAAATAAAAACCGCAGAGATGATCAAATACCACCAAAAGAAAGCTCTATTTGTGGGGGAAAAAAGGACAATTTTGTTTGGAAGCCACGTCGCACGACCGTGCAATTGTCAGTCAAAGCAACGCAGTGGCGAATCACAAAAAGTGCTCTGGTCTTTGACCAGCAATATGGTCCGAGGGTTAAATGGTTAAACGACACTTTTTATGGATATCTTTAAGAAATGGCTTTCTTGCCACTCTTCCATAAAGGCCAGATTTGTGCAGTATACGACTGATTGTTGTCCTATAGACAGAGTCTCCCACCTCAGCTGTAGATCTCTGCAGTTCATCCAGAGTGATCATGGGCCTCTTGGCTGCATCTCTGATCAGTCTTCTCCTTGTATGAGCTGAAAGTTTAGAGGGACGGCCAGGTCTTCGTAGATTTGCAGTGGTCTGATACTCCTTCCATTTCAATATTATCGCTTGCACAGTGCTCCTTGGGATGTTTAAAGCTTGGGAAATCTACGGGGTGTGTCCTGATGTAGTCGGAGGTAGACGTGCTGTCCAAGAGCTCCGCGAATCCTGACTTTATCTGCAGCCATCCTATTCACAACAAGCCACGGTGAGCCTTCCAGACTGCCCAGCTAGCTGACGGAAGTCCCCTGCCTCAGCCCCAGCCTGACTTTTGGGGCCCGGCCGGCCGTTTGTGTCATCATCCAGCCCGCGGCCTGCTCCACGCACTCAAAGCCCGCCGCCATCTTGCGGCCTACGGAGCCCCCTCCATCCTCCACGCTCCGCGGTACGGACTGCCATTCCCCCTTCACCCACCTGTGGAGTCATCCCGGAGCGGGTGCGCGACATAGAGGGACTGCCTGGGGGACCCAATCGCCAATCCACCGCCGCCTCCTTGAGGCCCGCTGCCATCTTGCGGCCTACGGAGCTCCCTCCATCCTCCCCGCTCCGCGGTACGGACGGCCACCCCTTCACCTACCTGTGGAGTCATCCCCGGAGAAGGTGCACGGCATAGCGGGACTGCCTGGGGGACCCGATCGCCCGATTCACCCGCGCGCCACCTCTTAGAGGCCCGCCGCCATCTTGCGGCCTACGGAGCCCCCCTCCTCCTCCACGATCGGGCGCTGCAATCCCGCGGAACGGACGGCCACCTCGCCCTTACCTACCTGTGGTGTCATCTCTGGTGGGGGTACAAGGCATCTGAGGGCTGCCGGGGGGGGGGGGGATCAGGATCGCCGGACACACCGCCGCCTTCTTGCGGCCTGAGGAGCCTGTTGCATCCTCCCTGCTCGGGTACCTGGGGCTGCCCGGGGACAGCCTGTTAAACATCCCTGCATATGTGCTAAAACCCCTGGACCCCCTGGCTCTCCTGGACCCCCTGGCTCTGGGGTGGCTATCAGATGAGGAGAGGTCCCAGTTGGTCAGGCCTATCACGGCAGAGGAGGTGCATGCTATTATTCACTCACTGGCTGCCGGGATGGCCCCCAGGCCCTGATGGTCTGCCGGTCGAATTTTACCGGTCTCATGCGGACCTCCTGGCCCCCCTGCTGGCAGACCTGTTGTAACATCCCTGCTATGCAACTACAGTAAAACAATTGGTTTTAAAACTATAGAGGTCTCTCAGGTCAACCACCAGTTCTCTCTCAGAGTAAACAGAGAGATTGGGGTTAATTCATCACAACCTCTAGTGGACAACCAACTGAGAGACTGTAGAAGCTTATTCCCTCATAAGCAACTACCTGAGGGGTAAACAGGGTAGTATCTCAGATGCAGACAAGGTATTACTGCCAATCTACAAACACAGACTATAGGTAGCAGGTAGTATATGGTACTTGCGGTTCTGCAGAGTGAAGTAGTAGCAGATGATGTAGGGGATATCTGGAAGTCCTAAGCAGGAGCAAGCTATCTGTGTATAGAAAGGATCTTCAGGTATCAAGATGACTGCAGGTGTCCTACAAGCAGGAATCAAAGATAAGTCCGGGTCACAAGCCGTGGTCAGGTGCTGGAGAAGACATGGGTATCCAAAGTCCAAGCCGGGGTCAAGGGTTCAGGCAAGCAGCAGTCCAAAAACAGAGCCAAGGGTCAAAAGCCGGGATCAGTCAAGGAGCTGAAGATATAAGCAGGTTGCTTTAGCTCAGACAGGGAGATCAATACCAAAATGAACTGACCCCTCCCTCATAGTGAGGCAGGGCTTTATATCCAAGTTAATTAGGCAACGTGCCTCAGCTGGACCAGGATAGAAGTGCAAATAGTAGGGAGATCAGGCAATCAGCACCTAGTTCAGCACCAGGCTTCAATGGATAGCAACTTAATCTAAACTGAGAGATGGCTCAGAGGCAAGGTGTTGGGATAGCAATGAAGAGGTCCCGGGTTCAATTCCACCCTGAGGCATGACCACGCCTGGCTGTCTGTTTTGCACGATAGGGATCGTGACACCTGTATACCCACTGTCTGGAGGGGGGAGCGCTCCCACCCTCTATGGCAGATACGCACATTATACTAATCCTTAAGCCCAATAAAGATCCCAAACAGTGTGCCTCATACAGGCCCATAGCACTTCTCAACACTGATTTCAAAATATTATCTAAATTAATTACTGTTAGACTCAGCCCACTTCTGCCCTCCATTATAGATATGGACCAGACTGGGTTCATGGCCCATAAATCAACGAATATCAACCTCCGCAGACTATTCACCAACTTGCATGCCGTACATGACAATGTGGGCACTAGGACGGTTGCCTCCTTTGACATCGAAAAGGCTTTCGATTCGATCGAGTGGTCATTTCTTTGGGAAACTCTGCGGAGGATGGGATTTCTGTTGGTTTTTATCTCCTGGCTGCAAACTGTACAAATCCCCAAAGGCGGCCATCAGACTGGGTGGTGACGTCTCTGCCCCCTTTCCGCTATCCAGGGGCACCAGGCAGGGCTGCCCTCTCTCTCCGGCATTGTTCGCAATTGCTATGGAACCAGTGGCAGAGGCAATGCGGGTCTCGCCACACATCAAAGGACTAAAAATAGCGTGGCTGGAGGAGAGGGTAGCTCTGTACGCAGATGAGCTCCTACTTTTTCTGAATGACGGAGACTCCTCCCTTGGAGAAGCGTTGAAAGTTTTGACGGATTTCTCTCATCTGACAGGATTGCGGGTGAACTGGACAAAATCCCAATTACTAGCTATTGACCCTGAGGCGAAACACATGGCCCCGCCGGATCTCCAACTGCAATGGGTGGACGAGCTGGTGTACTTGGGGGTGCGGGTCTCGAGGGACGCGTCTAGCTTTATTCCCCTTAACCTGGAACCGGTGGTCCGGGGAGTCAAGGCCAAACTAAAAGCCTGGGAGAACCTTCCTCTATCCTTATTAGGCCGCATTAACTTAATTAAAATGAAAATCTTACCTAAATTTACTTACCTATTCCGTAACTCCCCACAATGGATACCTTGCTCATTTTTTACGAAACTGAACAGAGTATTCTCCTCCTTCCTCTGGGGCCCAAACCATCCTAGATTTAAACTGTCCACACTGATGCGACCGGTGTCGCAGGGGGGGCTGGCGTTTCCGGACTGTCGGAAATACTTTCTGGCAGCCCAGCTGGTCACGGCAGTTTGGTGGCTGGTACCGGATGCGTCCAACCCGGCGGCAGTTCTGGAGGCAGAGGTGGCCGGGTCTGTAGAGGCCTTTTACCCCTTCGGGGTCCCAGGGCTCCATATGATTTGACCACCTCCATGCACACGACTCTGAAGGCCTGGAGGGCGGGACTGGGACTCGAGCGATTCCCACGGAATGCAGTCTCCCCGCACACCCCCCTATGGAACAATCCTACTTTGTCCCATCTTTACTCGCTACCGGACCCTAAAATATGGGCCAAATGTGGTGTTAAGCTGATATCCGACCTCACCGCCGGCACGGCTATGCACACCTTCAATCATCTAGTGTCCCACCATAATGTGCCTCCCTCGCATCAATTTCGCTATATGCAGTTGTCTCATGCATTTAAAGCCCAAATGAAGGCCAATGACACGCAAATTGTACAATCTGATCTGGAGAGGGTCACTAGATATGAATGCACTGGGAAGCCGACCTCGGTCCTTTATGCGCATCTCCTTAGGGTCTCCTCTCCAGATCTGTCAAAGCTCCGTCAGAGGTGGACACGGGACGTCCCGGGCCTGGACTCCGAGGATTGGGAGGACATGTGGGACTTCCCGTTTAAAATCCTGGTCTCCCTAAGAGACCGTCTCATACAATATAAAATACTACATCGAGCGTATTTTACCCCGTATAGAATGCATAAAATGAACTCCTCCTTGTCCTCGGAGTGTTGGAGATGTACCAGGGATCCGGGCAACTTTATGCACATCTTCTGGTCCTGCCCAGCAATCCGAACCTACTGGTTGCAAGTTCTAGAGGTAATCCAGGAGGTGGTGGGAATAGATATAGCCCCAACCCCACAGATATGCCTTCTAGGCTTAGTAGAAGAATTGGCTCCTAGGGTGGCAGAGAGAACTTTGATAGGGCTTCTGATATTTTATGCCAGGAAAATGATCACTCTCTGCTGGAAAAAAAGTACCCCGCCGTCCGTATTGCTATGGAAGGCGCATGTCAACAAAGTGCTACCGCTCTATAAGGAAACCTAACAAAATAGAGGATGCCCCAAAAAATATGACAAAGTGTGGGCCAAATGGCTAGCGGAGGATTCCACAGCAGCCCCAGACTGATTGAGCACATTTATAGGGCCACCCTATGGGTGGAGGCGATATTGATTCATTGGGTGTTTAGCATTTTCTATGAATGTAATCTCTATTAGCTTGGGAAATCTTTTTGTATCCAAATCCGGCTTTAAACTTCTCCACAACAGTATCTCGGACCTGCCTGGTGTGTTCCTTGTTCTTCATGATGCTCTCTGCGCTTTAAAAGGACCTCTGAGACGATCACAGTGCAGGTGCATTTATACGGAGACTTGATTACACACAGGTGGATTCTATTTATCATCATTTCTCATTTGGGTCAACATTGGATCATTCAGAGATCCTCACTGAACTTCTGGAAAGAGTTTGCTGCACTGAAAGTAAAGGGGCTGAAAAATTTTGCACGCCCAATTTTTCAGTTTTTTATTTGTTAACAAAGTTTGAAATATCCAATAAATTTCGTTCCACTTCATGATTGTGTCCCACTTGTTGTTGATTCTTCACAAAAAATTACAGTTTTATATCTTTGTTTGAAGCCTGAAATGTGGCAGAAGGTCGCAAAGTTCAAGGGGGCCGAATACTTCGCAAGGCACTGTACTTATGGTGTTTCTATCACTGAATTCTGCGCTTCATAAAGCAGGCCTGACATGGACAAGTTGGATGAGCCGTTCATGGGACACATCTCTGGCCATTTCACTGTCTCTTCTCTCCAGGCACTAGGCAGCATGTGCTTAATAAGCATGTGACTTTCTTAACCACTTCAGATTTGGGGCCAGATTCAGATAGAATTGCCTATCTTTAGGTGGGCGTAGCGTATCTCAGATACACTACGCCGATGTAACTCAGAGAGGCAACTACAGTATTCATAAAGCACTTGCACCTAACTTTGCGCCGGCGTAACTTAATTCCTTTGGCGTAAGCCGGTGCAACTGCAAGTGGGTGTGACGTTATGCAAATGATGGTCTAGTGATTTACGCCGGGCGTATCTTGGACGAAGCATGCTCAGTACATTCGTTCCCTTGTGAGCATGCTCACAACTATGCCGGCCCAACTTACAGGGGCCCGGATGGGAACCCCCCTTTTTTTATTTTATTTTTATAAAAAAATATTTTTTTTAATATATATTTTTATTTATATTTTTTTGATGGACAAGAAGGCCTGGCTTGCAGTCTCTGCTCTAATTAATTTCTAAGGTGTTCTATCGAGTTGAGGTCAGGACTCTGTGCAGGCCAGTCAAGTTCCTCCACCCCAGACTTGCTCATCCATGTCTTTATGGACCTTGCTTTGTGCCATGGTGAGCAGTCATGTTGGAGCAGGAAGGGGCCGTCCCCAAACTGTTTCTGCAAAGTTGGGAGCATGAAATTGTCCAAAATGTCTTGGTATGCTGACGCCTTAAGAGTTCCCTTCAATGGAACTAAGGGGCCAAACCCAACCCCTGAAAAACAACCCCAGACCATAACCCCCCTTTTAAACAAGTGAAATAAGGGGCGCTAACTAATGATATAGCATATATTACTATGCGACAATAATGTGAAAAATATATGTGAAAATCGTGCCACAACAATATAACAGCAAAATAGCAGCAAAACATTGAATACAACAATCGTGCAAATGACGGTGGACAATGATTTGTCTACCCAGAGTCCATATAAATAAGATGTGCAATATTGTGCTAAAAAACAATAGTGATCTTATGAGGTGCTCCGTGTTAAATCTTCCAAATGATAGATTTCACCTTCACCAAAGTGCCACCTCAAGTGGGGATAGATGGCTCCTTACCCGATGGTGTTGACCTATTAGTTATAATAAGGTCAAATGAGCTCAAGGATCAGCTGTTACCCATGGGAAACTCGATTTCAAAACAGGTTGATGACAGATCTCATAAAAATAGAAAAACAGCTTCCATAGTATAAAAACTTTTAATAAAGTAGGAATGCTAAAAATACAGTGCCGAGTGGCCTCTTACTTGGAGTGGTGCCCGTAATCCCGGCACTGAGGCTGTGGATGTGTAGGGATATGGAGAGAGATGGTGTAGTAAGCTGGTGAAGCCGGCGTGCGTTCCACCGCCGTCAGCTTGAGAACCAGGAAACCGGAAGTGAGTTAGTAGTGCGTGCCCAGGTACCGCCTCGACGTACGTTTCGTTGTTGTCGTCATCAGGAAGCGTACCTGGTGCACACTAAGGGCTACTATCAAAGGTCTGTCAATCAACAAGTGGGAGGGGCAATTAGATCGAACGACAGCCTCTGTCCCGGTCACTGCAGCAACCATATATACAATTGCGATAAACAACAGCAATCTCAGAAGTTTATCAAGTCAGCAGTTACAACGTGTCAAATGGTTAGAAATGCAGATTGATAAATAACAAAATAGGTTATTAATTCTATTTTAGACCAAAATTCCTCATATCTTGCTGGTCTATTTTGGAGACTTAATATATTATAAAAAACCAACTTATTAGATGAAAATGATAATTAATAATAATAATAAAATTAAAATAATATTAATTTGATAATGATAATTATTTGGTTGTTTTTTCATAATATATTAAGTCTCCAAAATGGAAACTGGACTGGCCTGCACAGAATCCTGACCTCAACCCAATAGAACACCTTTGGAATGAATTAGAGCGGAGACTGTGACCCGGGCCTTCTTGTCCAACATCAGTTCCAGACCTCACGAATACACTTCTGGAAGAATGGTCCAACATTCCCATAGACACCCTCCTAAACCTTGTGGATGGCCTTCCCAGAAGAGTTGAAGTTTTTATAGCTGCAAAGGGTGAGCCAACCCAATATTGAACCCTACAGGCTAAAGGATCGCACACACAATCGAATATTCCGATGGACGTGTTTTGTTGTATAATCGAACCGTCTGTACGCTCCATCAGACAAAAGAGCAGAAAAACTACGTTGTTTCGTAAATGTTGGCTGAAAAAGTTCTGCCGTCTGTATGCAGAACAAGTTCACTGCCAGTGCCTTTCGGACAAAAATATATAATTATTATTATCATTATTATTATTACAGGGCCCAGAGGTCCCGGATGGAAAGCCCCCTTTATTTGGTAATTTCTTTTTATATAAAAAAAAAGGGAGGTTGCCATCTGGGGCCCTGGTGGCCTCCAGACCCCTAAAGAAAAAAAGGTTTATTTTTTTTAAGGGGGTTCCCATCTGGGCCCCTGGGGACCCCCAGGCCCCTTACAGTTGTACTGCCTGTACCACCCTGATGGCGGCCCTGGTGGCGGGGGACCCATTAGTAGTGCTAGGACCACGGCTGCCATGTGTTGTCCTGCAAGTGTGGTTGCTCAGCTCGTCTGTAACGGTGCTGCTAAAGCTGCTCTCCAGCTGACTTGAGCAAGTCTGGTGCAAAGTTACCCCTGCTTTATGAGGGGTAACTTTAGGCCGGCCAAACAGCTTAGGCACACCGCACCTAGGGCCAGATTCTCATAGATTTGCCCTGGCGTAGCGTAAGCCATTTACACTACGTCGCCGCAACTTAACAGAGTAAGTGCCGTATTCTCCAAGCACTTGCTCCGTAGTTAGCGGAGGCGTAGTGTAAATGGCCCAGCGTAAGACCGCGTAATTCAAAGGGCGTGGCTTGTATTTAAATTAAGCGCGCCCCCGCGTCGATCGAACTGCGCATGCGCCGGCCGGGGAAAAAGCCCAGTGCGCATGCTCCAGCTCACGTCGGAAAGCGTAGTTGAAACAGACGTCATAACGACGTGATCGTCACTTACGCAATGCCCTATTCGCGAACGACTTAGTAAAACGACGTAACCGACGGAAAAAGCCGGCGCTGACCCGACGCCATACTTAACATGGCATCCGACGGTACTGCGTAAGGTTACTCCACATATTAGCAGGGGTAACCTTACGTGGACGAAAACGACGTAAGTGACGACGGGGCGGCGTAAAAGCGTTCGGGAATCGGCGTATTAGCCTTATTTGCATAGGCAAATGAGAAAACAACGTAAAGGCCACCTAGTGGCCGGAGTTGTTATTACATCTACGATCCGCAAGTGTAATTGTATTACACTTGTCGGATCTTCACCCGTATCTATGCCAAAGTGATTCTAGGAATCACTCGCATAGATACCCGGGGAAAAAAACAGCGATACGACGGGGTATCTGAGATATCCCGTCGTAGCGCCTCTGAGAATCTGGCCCCTAGCCTGTGCTGAACGGGCCTATGTTCGGGAATCGGCGTATCTCCCTCATTTGCATATTTGCATAGGAAATCAATGGGTTTGCCAGATGCGTCCGGCATAAATGTGCACCTAGGATGTGCAGGCGTAGGCAAGTTACGCCGGTCAGGAATAGCCTATTTTGGTGCGTATCTAGTTCTGTGGGTACAATGCATAGATATTCCGGCGCAAATTTAGACGTAGGCGGCACATCTCAAGATACTCTGGCATAAGTCCTATCTGAATCTGGCGCTTGGTGTTTGCAAGACAAACAGTTTTTTCTGCTAGAAAATTACTTAAAACCCCCAAACATTGCGCAGCGGTCTTACAAGTGCACTTTAATTAAAAAATAAGACAAAAAAAAATTTGGCCCAATTTGTGAAAGATAATGTTACGCCGAGTAAAATGATACCCAACATGTCACGCTTAAAAATTGCGCCCGCCCGTGGAATGGCGTCAAACTTTTACCCTTAAAAATTCTATTGGTTGCATTTTTTTGAGTTACAGAGGAGGTCTAGGGCTAGAATTATTGCTCTCGCGGCGATACCTCACTTGTGTGGTTTGAACACCATTTTCATATGCGGGCGCTATTCGCATATGCGTTCGCTTCTGTGCACAAGCTCGTCGGGACGGGGCACTTTAAAAATATTATTTTTTTTATTAACTATTATTTATTTTTATTTATTGTATTACTTTTTACACTGAAAACATTTTTTTTTATCACTTTTATTCCTATTACAAGGAATGTAAACATCCCTTGCAATAGAAAAAAGCATGACAGGTCCTCTTAAATATGAGATCTGGGGTCAAAAAGACCTCAGATCTCATATTTAGACTTAAATTGAAGAAAAAAAAATTGAAACTGTAATTTTTTCAAAAAAAAATAAAAAATTCTTTAAGACGCTGGGCGGGACTGCCGTTTTGACGTCACTTCCACCCAGCAGAGCTATGGGGACGGGTGAAGGACATTTTTCCCTCACTCGCATCCCCACACAGCAGCCGAACGGACCCAATCGCCTCCGCCGCTACCGACATCAACGGTAAGTGGCGGAGGGCGCGGGAGAACGGCGGGAAGGGGAGGGCCCTCTTCCGCCACCAATTAAGGCGATCTCGCGGCAAATCCGCCATGGAGACCGCCGTTATCATGTACAGGACCCTGCGCACTAAAGGTGGATACCTTGGTTGTGGCAGCAGCTGTGAAGATGAGCTGGGAGCTGGGAGTCTGCTGGGCGCTGTTAGGAATACATATGGAATACATATGCATTTTTGCTTTTAACTATTTTGTGCTGAAGAAAAGCAGACTTTTATTTAATGCCGAAGCTAAGCTGACTTTTCTGTTATAGTTTTTCCCTGTGTGCTGAGCAAAGCCTTATTAAAAGTGAGTACACCCCTCACATTTTTGTAAATATTTTATTATATCTTTTCATATGACATGACTGGTGTACTACTAGTGTTTGCTAAATAACCAACCACCCACCTCTTAACCACCTACATTAAACACTCGACACCTTCTGGATTAAATGGCCAACAAAGGCCCCTTTATTAAATCCAAAAGGTAAATATAAAATTAACTTCTAAACAACCATTTTAAAATATATATAACCCGTATATAAACTTTTTAAACATTTTACCAACATTCTTTTTGAATAAATTAACCCAAACAACAACCACTGTAGGACACAACACTGTAGACACAAAACTGTAGACACAAAGGTTCCTGAGAGAAAGGGAAATAAAAAGTGCAAGGCAATGGGCTGTCCTCCAACAGAAAGTGTCCGGGCCTCTAGCCGTACGTCATAAGCTCAAGAGACCATAGCTTCCTCCTTCATTTACTCTTCAGCCCGATTGCCAGTAGCCCCCACCTAACCGGATAGGGAAGGTGCCCATCCCATGACAGGCCCCAACTCCTACCAACCATCTCAGGTATATCGATCTTATATCTCTATACCACACCCCACCCAATTCTCAGGAGCCCCAAAACCAATGCCACAGACGCATACGGTGACACCTCACACGTGTGCGGCCCGCCACAGCCCTAAGGCCCGTTGCAACCCGTCCTGGAGCCCCAGGACCCACAAGTCAATGCCCACAGGGGTCAAGTGCACCCCGTCACCCCTGAGGAAAAAGGGGGAACTCCCTTTTTTGGCTCGCAATGGCGAACCACCAACCCCCCGTGATGGGCGACAAACTTAGAGACGGCCTTATTGGCCTTAATCCTGGCCCAATTAAACCCTGTCTACAGGCCGAGCGCCTCTCCAGGCCAACCTCCCCACCATTTCGGACCAAACCACCAACGTGTCGAGGAATGCGCTCCTGAGGTGCATAAAGTCCCACTTGATGACCCGAATCAGATCTCGGGAAGCTCTAACGCACAGGTCATTGCCCCCGAAATGCAGCAATAGCACTTCCGGGGCCCTGTCCAGCCTAGCATAATGCTGAACTTCCGGCACCACCCCGGACCAAAGCATACCAGGGATGCCGATCCAACGGACAGTAGCCTACTCCCGCGAAAAACCCAACTGCCTGCCCTCACTCCTGACCAATGAACATAGGAGTGATCCAAGATCCAGACCAAGCACACCGAGCATGAAAAGAACAGGATACACCAGAACAGAGAATCAACACTGAACAGACAAACCACCACCCAGCACACCACACCCCAACAAAGAATTGACCAACAAAATCACGAACACTGACGAACAGGAAAAGAAAGTAACGTTGACCTCCCACCCCCTCACAAAAGCTGCGGACGCACATACAACCTGAACCGGCGGGGCTCCAGCGACCGATCCGCTGCAGGACCTCATCTCACAAGCCCCACCGCGGGCCTTCTGTCGCTCCCCGATCCAAAAAGAATGAGAGGAATACTCCGCTGAACAGAAACCACCTGCCACCAAACTACGTTTGAAAAACTGCCCAAATTGGTACCTGGTCAACGGAAGCCCATCCGCATGAACCAGGAACGGGCCCACCCCTGGTGGGCGCAAACCCAACCATTCGCAAACAACTTCCACTGGACAAACCCCGAGCCCCGGCACCTTACCCTGGATCACCTTGGTGCCCTTGCCCACTTGATCGTTTTGTGACCTGCGAATAAGCAACGTAACCGAGTCAGCGAGGACACGCACATCGGACACATGCAATCCACCCCCGGTACCTTTTTAGAAGGGCTAACCAGTTGACCAACCCTCAAAGCCCCGAAAAAAGCCAACACAAACGCCGCCCGAAACAAACGAGCCTTAAAAGGTGAAGAACACACCACCTGCAAAACACCAACAAACGACTCCAACATGTGAAGAGAAACCGGCCTCCTAGAATGCGGACGCATGCGACCTTTCCGGTAACCCCGCAAAGCCTTGCAGACCACAAACGACTTGGTCACATCCTCAACACCATTCAACTGAAACAGGAATGCCAAGCCCGACATCTTTGTGTGTCAAGGAGGAAACTGACACCCCCTCCTCACAACACTTACCCAAAAAATACAACAGTACATGTAACCGGTCCTCAGCCGAGAACCCCACCCCAAGCTCACTCACCAAACTATGCCATTCCTGCCATACCCGTTCATATGATCTCCAGGGGAGTCAGCTACTGACCTCCGGACCAACTCCATCACCGCCCCCACACGAGGCCCCACAAGCCACTGGGGCACGGAACCCCCACCCGATCCGCCTCCGGAGCCAGCTGCCGGAACCTGTCCCACCGCAAACGAGAGAGTGCATCAGCCACCTCATCATGGTGACCCCGGGGACATGCACAGCACAAATAACGATATTCAAAGCCAAGCATTTTAAAACCAAAGCCCGTAGCAAACGAACCACTGGCATCGACGAAGCCGAAAATGAAGAAATAGCCTGAACCACACCCAAATTGTCGCAGTGAAAACGCATCAAATCATCTAGTGCAACACCAAGGCCAAACCCACAGGTCCCGAACCACCCATTCCCAAAAAAGAACTGAACATCTCAACATATGGGCACGAGATGGCGCAGCCCATGGGCAAAACACAGGTCCACAAAATACTGACCCTCCCAACAACATCCCAACAACCGCACACTGTCTGGATGCACCGGCAAGAGCCGAAAGGCCGACTCAATGGCGGTCTTGGCCAACCAGGCCCCTGCCCAAACGTTGAACCCACGCGCACCGCCTCAATAAAAGATGCATAGCACACTGTACACAATGCCGGATCAATGGCCTCGTTCACCAAGCCCCCTTTCGGGTACGATAGGTGGTGGATGAATCAAAACTGATTCGGCTCCCGTTTAGGAACCACCCCAGCTGTGACACCATCAAGTCTCCCGTGGGCGGGGCCTCAAATGGCCCCGCCATCATGCCCAAACCCACCTCCTTCTGGAGCCTAACAGTCACCACCTCCCGGGCGAGTTCAACGCAGACTTAAGGTTAGCCGCCATGGAAGGTATAACACCCAAATGCTTCGGAACCGGAAACCATCCTTAAAGCCCAACGACAACACCGGCGCAGCTACCCTATTCGGGTATCTACTTAGGCACGGCACCATTTTGTCCACCCTCACCGACGTCCTCCCTTTTGCCAGCGTCACCAAACCTCTTTCCTCTCTTAAAACACTTCAACAAGGGATGGGCTCCCCCCACAACCGGAGCACTCGTGCCTGAAGCAACACGATCCTCCAAACTTACAGGAGCCCTCGTTGTACTGCCAATAGAAACCCCTGCGTTTTTCGGCCGGCAGCAAGGAAGCCCGAGCACCCCTGGCCCCCTCCCGAAAGGGCTGCGGCACAACCCTGGCCTGAGTCATTAGTCTCATCCACAGGGCGATATCTTTTTGGTTCCACCGTATCTCCGGACGAACAGTTTTTTTCTTTCGAAACTGCTCATCATAGCGCAGAATGTAACAAAATAAACCCGTGCACTGGTCCAGCTGCTTTATCCCAGTCACGCTAGCTAGAATGTAAAACGCATGCTCCCAATTCGCAAAGGTACGAGGAATCAGGCGATAACGCCGCTTCTCTTCCTCCTCCTTCTTGCTCTCGTCTGGCATCACTTTATCTAAATTAAACTTCGAGGGGGAGCAGCGAAATTATTTCCACATACTCCCCCTTCCAAATCCGCTCCTTCACCTCAACCCTCAAATGAGCCCCCAGAGGCGCATCATAACACAGATAAACCTCGCACCGAGCCGAGTCCGCCAACCTTACCCCGTCCGCCATTAAACCTGACACCATGTCCGTCACCGCCCCACCTGGAGTAGCCCCAGCAGGAGAAACACCCTCAGCGGGACCGTCTACCGGTGGCGCTGGCAGAGGTGGCAACACCCCCGTGCCAACCCGGGACGCGGACACCGTCCCCACACCCGCTAACTGAACAGTCCCCACCCCCCCCAACAGAACTGCCTAGGGCCTGAACCAACACACACAGCACTGGGATTAGCCAGCCCGACCCCGGGCGGAACCAACCACGCAGCCGAAGGAGGTACTGCGACAGCCGGAGCGGGCCCAACGGGCCCCCATCAACCAGGGGCCTGCAACCATTTAATAAGGATGACAGCAGCTTCTGCAGCAACAGCGCACCCGCATCAGGGACCCCCCCCCCACTGGCAGAGACACCCCACCCAACTGAAGTACACCAGAACCCAACGCCCCCCCCCCGGCAAAGAACCCCCAGCAGTGACAGCAGAAAGAAGTGTAAGGGAAGGAGGGGGAGAAGAAACAGCTGCAGAAGACACAACAGACAGTGATATAAAGGACGACTTACCCTGCTGCCCAGTGGAAACTGTCCGACTGGCCGTTGCTCCAGCTCCCAGCTGACGCCCCGACGGGCCCGCTACTTCCTCTAGACCATCCGAGTCCGTGTCCGACAGTTCACCCGCCGACGTTGATCCCCTTGCACCGCAAGAGACGCAGAGCCCGCCGACAAGGCCACCGATCCACTGCCCAATTAGAAGCCAGAAGCCCTGCGATCAGGCCGCACCACGTCTAACGATCTCCCCCGCAGAGCCCCCCTGCGATCCAGCAGCAGCCGCTCCCGAATCGCTGTCGTCACAATGCCTTGGACCTCCGCTTCCCCCTGGATAGCTGCAGCCGCTCTGGTTGATGGGCTCCCAGCCGCACACCCCGATCTCCCCCGCCGTGAAGCGACACGTGGGGGCGGGAGTACCCGCCTACGCCACCGCTCCAGAAGTCCCCCGAGATGCCCTGCCAGGCGACGGGGATGACACCCGCCGACCCGCTTTTCCTTGCTGCCTGGCCTTCTTACCAGCCTCACACGAAGCCGCAGCCGCCTGCCGTTTTTTGCCCCCCCGGGGAGGGGGGGTGCATGTGGGCTACTCCCCCGCTGACTGACACCCGATGAAACCCCCAGGGCTGTATCACAGTCGGCGGCCTTGAACGCCTGGCCCAGCGCAGCGAGGGGGGGCGGGGGGGGGTTTCTCAGAACGTACCTTCACCCGGGCCCGCCAGTAGCAATCCAGCCGCTGCTCATGCCATTGAGCCCCATTTAGTCTGGCCGCAGCAGGAGCCACTCTAGCATGCCCTCCAGCTGATCCATAGCTGAGGTAACAATACAGGAAAAACAGCCTGTTTGTTACCACAACTGCAGATGACTCCCGAATGACTGGCCCCGCCCCCTCCTCCTTTTATGTGACCCTCCTCATGTGCCTAAGCCCCGCCCCCCGGCCGGACTTTTTACCAGCCATTTCCTCTTCCTGTGTGCGCTCCACACAGTGTTCCCCCAGTCATGTGGCCCCTGCGCCTGGGTTCCCCTTACTTCGGGGCTGTCTACACTGAAGAAATTACACTTTGCTACAAAAATTAGCAAGTGTACAGCTCGTATAACAGTGTAAATTTGCTGTCCCCTCAAAATAACTCACACAGTCAATGTCTAAAGTGCTGGCAACAAAAGTGAGTACACTCCTAAGTGAAAATTAGTAATTTTCCCTCTCCGGTGTCATGTGACAAGTTAGTGTTACAAGGTCTCATGTGTGAATGGAGAGCATGTCTGGTAAATTTAGTGTTATCGCTCTAACTCTCTCATACTGATCACTGGAAGTTCAACATGGCACCTCAAGAACTCTCTGAGAATCTGAAAAAAAGACCTAGGCTATAAAAAGATTGCCAAGATAATGAAACTGAGCTGCAGCACGGTGGCCTAGACCATACAGCAGTTTAACAGGACAGGTTCCACTCAGAACAGGCCTCACCATGGTCGACCAGAGAAGTTGAGTGCACATGCTCAGCATCATATGCAGAAGTTGTCTTTGGGAAATAGATGTAGGAGTGCTGCCAGCATTGCTGCAGAGCTTGAAGGGGTCAGTCTGTCAGTGATCAGACCATATGCCGCACGCTGCATCAAATTGGTCTCCATAGCTGTTGTCCAAGAAGGAAGCCTCTTTTAACTACTTGGAGCCACGGCCATTGTACAGTGACGGCCACAAGGCTACAATGCCGCTAGGACATCTATTGATGTCACAAGGTCCCGATGCGCGGGCCTGGCGCCCCCGATGTCCGCCAGGTACCCGTGATCGTCCGCTACACTGACAAGGACGTGGATCTCTGTGTGTAAACACAGAGATTCAAGTCCTGTCAGGGAGAGGAGACCGATGCTGTGTTCCTTGTACATAGGGACACAGTGCGGTCACCTCCCCCAGTCAGTCCCCTCCCCCCACAGTTAGAATCACTAGTAGGGAACACATTTAACCACTTTCTTGCCCCTTGTGTTAACACCTTCCCTGCCAGTCACATTTATACAGTAATCAGTGCATATTTATAGCACTGATCGCTGTATTAATGTAAATGGTCCCAAAAATGTGTCAAATATGTCAAAAAATAAATAAATAAATAAATCGCAGATCGCCGCCATTGCTAGTAAAAAACTGAGAAAAAAAATAGGATATTTATTATAGCAAAAAGTAAAAAATATTGGCCCGGATTCACATACATCGGCGCATATATATGCCGCCGTAGTGTATGTCTTTGACGCTACGCCGGCACAGCGCGTAGAGGGAAACGTGGAATTCACAAAGCAAATGCTCCCAACGTTGCGCCGGCGTAACGTAAATTCGTAGGCGTAAGCCGGCCTAAGACAAAGTAGGTGGAAGTGGGCGTGATACATTTAAATGAAGCGTGACCCCATGCAAATGATGGGCCGAGCATCACACAAGTACTTAAAACTAACTGCGCATGCGTCGTGCCTTGGACGCATCCCAGTGCGCATGCTCACAATCACGTCAAAACAACTGCCTAAGATACATCGAATCACTGCCTACGACGTGAACGTAACCTACGCCCAGCCCTATTTACGTACAACGTAAACTACGTAAAATTTGACGGCATTCGCTCCCTGGTCCATACCTTTGCATGAGTTGCGCCTTCTATATGGGGAATAACTTTACGCCGGACGTACGACTTACGCAAACCGCGTATATTATGCGCTGGGCGCAAGTACGTTCGTGAATCGGCGTATTTGCCTCATTTGAATATTTGAATCCAAAATCAATGGGAGCGCAACATGCGTCCAGCGTAAACATGCGCCCACTATACGCCGGCGTAGGAAAGTTACGTCGGGCGGCTGAAGTCTATTTTTCCACATATCTTGGTTTGTGGGTCGGCGCATAGATACGACGGCGCACATTTGTACTTACGTTGGCGTATCTGGAGATACGTCGGCATAAGTGCTTTGTGAATCCGGGCTATTGTGTTTTTTTTTCAAAATTGTGGCTCTTTTTTTGTTAAAATAAAAACCGCAAAGCTGATCAAATACCACCAAAAGAAAGCTGTTTGTGACAAAAAAAAGTGCCGAAAGCTGAAATTTCGCCTGGGCAGGAAGGGGGGTATATGTGCCCAGTAAGCAAGTGGTTAAAGATGATGCACAATAAAGCCCACAAACAGTTTGCTGAAAACAAGCAGACTAAGGACATGTATTGCTGGAACCATGTCCTGTGGTCTGATGAGACCAAGATAAACTTATTTGGTTTAGATGGTGTCAAGCGTGTGTGGTGAGGAGTACAACACTTTGGGCCCAATTTGTACTCACTTTTGTTGCTAGCGGTTTAGACAATAATGGCCATGTGTTGAGTTATTTTGAGGGGACAGTAAATTTACCCTGTTATACAAGCTGTACACTCACTACTTTACATTGTAGCAACGTGTCATTTTTTTTCAGCGTTCTCACACGAAAAGGTATAATAAAATCTATACAAAAACTTGTGGGGTGTACTCACAGAGACACAACTAGTAGGGCCCCTGTTTACACACCTGAGCACAGTGATTTTTAGGCGGAAAACAAGTGCCATGATTCTCTCCGGGCAGGAAGCAAGGCGGCGGCACAGTGAAAGAAATTAGACCCGCTCTCTTCCTCTTCTAGCTCCGCTGACAGAGAGGGGGAGGGGGGTGATATACAGTGCAGACAGCCTGCGGCTCTCCTCTCCCTGTCTCTCCCTCTCTCTGATAAATGGAGCCGCGGCGCTGTGACAGGGAGAGGAGAGCCGCTGGCTGGCTGCAATGTATATCTCCCCCGAACGCCCCCACTCCCCCTCTCTGTCAGCTGGACGCTCCCCCCCCCTGAAATCCAACAGGTAATGTTGGGCAGCTGGGTGGGCTGGTGAGGGAGCGGGTGGCTCGGTGGGCAGGTGATATAGCGTGTCACTGTGGCTCCGCTGACGGGTGTCAGGTGAGAGAGTTTGCGGGCCGGGCAGCTGGGCTTGGTGAGTGTCTGAGCCCGAGCAAGTGCTGGCCAATAGACATGTGCACTGACAAAAAAATTTTTTTTTCGTTTATGTTATTTTTTTTTTCGGAAATTCGGGAAATGAAAAAAATAAGTTTTTTTCGTTTTTGTTTCATTCGTTTTTTTTTTTTTTTTTTGGAAATTCGGGAAAATCGGAAAATAATTTTTTCAGTTTTATTCGTTTTTTTTTTGCTTTTTTCGTAAATTCGGGAAATTCGTAAATTCTGAATTTTCGGATTTCCGAAAAAGCAAAAACGAATAAAACGAAAAAAAACAAATAAAACGAAAAAAAAAACGAAAAAAATGTTTTTTTCGGAAATTCAAAAATTAGAATTACCATTTTCGAATTTTAGATTTTTGAACTTTAGATTTTTTAATGTTACAATTTCGAAATTTCGAATATTTGAATTTTCGTAATTTTTTATTTGTGAAAAAAAAATTGAAAATTAGAAATTAGAAATTTCGAAATTAGAAAATTCAAAATTTCGAAAATTAAATAATTCGAAGATTTTTTTTCAGTTTTCGAATTCTCTAATTCGAATCTTCGAATTATTTAATTTTCGAATTTTAAATTTTTGAAAGATTCGAAAATTCGAATATTCGAATATTCGAAATTCGAAAAATAGAAAATGAAAAATTTGAAAAATAGAAAATGAATAATTCGAAATTTCGAAAAAATCGAAAATTCTGAATTTTGAAAATTAAAAAATATGAAAATTCGGAAATTCGGAAATTTAAAAATTCGGAAAAACGAAAAATTCGAATTTTCTGAATTCGGAAAATTCGGAAAAACTAAAAACAAAAATTGAAAAATTCTAATTTTCGGAATTCGGAAAATTCGAAAATTTGGAAAAACGAACAACGAAAATTGAAAAATTCGGAATTCCGAAAATTCGGAAATTAAAAATTCGTTAATACGAAAATTTGGAATTAACGAATTTCCGATTTTTGGTTAAAAAACGAATTAGAAACTAAACTAAATGCACATGTCTACTGGCCAATCAGCAAGCTGGTAAGCGGGAGGGAGCAGAGAGATGACATCTCTCACCGCCCGCCCTGCAGCTCTGCCCTCTTTGTGTAGGCAGCGTGGGAATCAGAGAGATTAAATAATCTCTCTGCTGCCTGAAAACCCTGGCCCCTGACTCTGGAACACAGCAAGGCACAATTGGAGAAAGCAAGTGACAATCCGGACCACAACATGTGACAGGCGCTGTGGCAAGTGACAATCCACAATGTGTGACAGCAGGCGACGTGACAACTGGCAATCCACAACAGGCGACGTGGCAAGTGACAATCCACAATGTGTGACAGCAGTAAATAAATAAAGGGGGATTGGGTACCTAAAGGACCCTGGGACTATTAAACAGTGCAGATAAATTGTGAAGGACACAATAGTATAGAAAAATAGAAAGATTTTTAATAAATTGTTGACAAATAAATAAATACAAGACCAGCTGAAGTAGATTACATGGAAACTTCAGTTCGGTATAACAATTTGTTGCAGTTTTAGTTCGCGCAACATGTTTCGCTCGTTAGAGCTTCTTCAGGAGTAATTTGAACTGACTGCACTAGATCAAAAGAGAAAAATCAATATAAAGCAGATGGTCAATACAAACGCAGTAATGAATACAATTATACAAATTGATATGTCTTAGCATAAATTTTTGATTCAAAGTATCATGGTAATTACATGGACTATCAATATTGTAAATATAACCATTTCTGATTTGGAACTATTATGAACAGAAGGGGAGCGCAACACCTCTTACCTCAACATATATGGTTAAAAACAGTCAATATGTGTCAAGGAGTCAATCAGGTAAATAATCCTGATTGGGATCAGCCTGGAAAATCTATTTCACGAGTGATGTGGCATTTAGTACCTATAACCATAATCAATAGAAAGCTTGTAATGAATATATATTGTGAGAAGATCGTGAGCAAAGTTCTCAAAGATAAATAAATCTTCAAGAAAAATGTCATAAAGTATTGAATAATAATTACCCGTTTTGAAATTCAAGGCTAGATCAAGTCACAATGGAACATAGCGATGGGACTAAATGGAGGACAAAAACCGCAAAGGAGCCTCCATTGTGTTGATAGATATTGCCTCAAAATGAAGA
The DNA here is from genome assembly GCA_029574335.1 of Rana kukunoris. Lineage (NCBI taxonomy): Eukaryota > Metazoa > Chordata > Amphibia > Anura > Ranidae > Rana > Rana kukunoris. Next base: position 69,700,205 of record CM056060.1, read on the forward strand.
GGATCTAAATTCCTATTGGGATAAGCAGGAATGCAATCTTAAGGGAGAGAGCAAATGAAAACAATCATGAGTTTCACGGTTTCTCCAGCTCTGGTAGGGTTAAAATTAACCACAATGATAATAATCAATGAGTGAAGGGCATTATAAATCCCCAAAAGTAAAAAAGAGACATACCATTCAAAGTTGACAGGGTCCGTGGTGTCCCAAGTGTGCAGCGGTATGCTGCTTGCTGGTTAATGAAATTTTGGACTGACATTGCAGCTAACACAGCTGTGCTTTATATGTCACATCAGACCAGACGCCAGCCAATGGCGTCGGCTCTAACGGGGACATGTGACCTCCCTTATTGCAACCCTGATGGTAAACCCAGCTGAATGTCAGCTGACTGATTTTATGGGTGTAGTTACAAGGTCAGCTTGCATCGAATGACGTGCCGCCATTTTGAGTAAGGGAAGTTTTGTTTTTATTATTTATTTGTTTTTAAGTAAATTTCAACCACCGCCGAGTACGGCGGCTGGATGACAGCTGACTTTATAAGAGCAGGGAGATTGGGTAAAAGACGAACAAGGGGGTGTAAAGTTAGGACCACTATTAGAGGGATCCAGCCACCTTAGCATTAAATAGTGGTCCTACAGGTCCCTATGGTTAATTTGAAGGCCTGAGGATAGTCTCCAAAGGGCACATCAATTCGTGAAAAATGAATCATAGATCGGCTGTAAGAAAGGAATGGATCACAATTTGACATATTTTTAAAATATATTGAATGATATGAAGCAGTCTATAGAGATCAGATGAGGATCAGGGTGCGCCCCCTGCTGCACAAACAGAAAATAGAAATAGTTAACTCATTGTTAAACAGTGAAATAGTTGGTTGTTACATTGTGCATAGTTACATTGTTAACAAAGCAAAAACCTACAGTGTTCAATAAATATCACATTGATTAAGTCAACATAACAAAGGGGGATGAAAAAAGAGAAAAAGAAAAGAAAAAAGCAACATTGAAATCAAACAAGATGACAGTGGCTCATAAAAAAGGTTTGAAGCTGAAAGCCTCGTTCAGACCTGGATAATGCAAAGCGGATAATGAATGGATCCATCTAGCTTCCCGCTGTAATAATATTTTATCAAAATCACCCCCTCTTTCCCCGGGGGGAACATGCTCTAGGGCGAAAATCTTCATTTTCATACTATTGAAATTGTGATGGATGCCTACATGGAGGCTAATAGGACTTTCCATCTTTTTTTTTTGGTGATTAGACTCACATGATCCCTAATCCTGTGAAAGAAGGGACGCTTTGTTTTGCCTATATAAAAAATGATCCACATTCGCACATCATAATATAAACAATCCCCACAGATTGACAAGTGGCAGTAAACAAAGGTTTATGGATGCGTCCATTCGGCAACAAAATTGAAGTCGCAGAGTGGACATATCCATAGAAAGAACAGTTGTGGCACGGATATGTACCCCCTACTTTCTTTTTGGGTACAGTTCTCGACCAATGGTGACTGTGCACTAATTTGTCACGTAATGATTGGGATCTCCTGAAGGTGATCTCAGGAAAAGATTTTATATGTTTGGCAACTGTGTCATCACCCAATAGGAGATGCCAATATTGGAGAATTCCTCGCAGTTTCTGGTGATGCCCAGAATAACGGGTAATCAACCTGATCCCGGGGGTTTTCCTTTTTGATTTTAGTGTTGTAGAGGAGCGATTTACGTTCGTGCTTCTTCGCTCGCACATACGCTTTTTTTAGGCAAGTATTGCTGTATCCCCTAGTTAAAAATCTGGATTGTAGGGCTTTAGCCTCAATTTCAAAGGTTGAGTCATCGCTGCAATTACGGCGTAGCTGTAAGTATTGGCCATATGGTATGCTGGATATCAAAGGTACCGGATGAGAGCTTTCTGCATGCAACAACGAGTTGCCAGCAATTGGTTTACGAAACAACGAAGTACCCACATTGCTATTAGAATCAACATTGATTTTCAAATCAAGAAAATGTAAGATTCGTATGACTAGTTTCAAAACGTAAAGTGTAAATTGTATTCATTGATTTTGAGACTGTCAATGAATTGGAGAAGTTCAACATAGGGCCCAGTCCAGATGAAGAAGATGTCATTGATGAATCTTCTCCACAGGGGCACATGATTTAGGTGTGTCTGCATGTTCTCCTGATGGAACAGAGTCTGCTCTCACCCCCCCAGGTACAGGTTGGCGTAGGTGGGGGCACAATTGGTCCCCATTGCCACGCCCTGTACCTGGAGGTAGTGGGAGCCACCATACAGAAAGATGTTGTTCGACAGTACAAAATCCAGTAAATTCAAAACAAACTGGTTGTATTCGGAGGAGATGTCGGAGGCCCCGGAAATGAAGCCCTCCACAACCTTCACCCCCAGAGTGTGGGGGATCGAATTGTAAAGAGCCTCTACGTCCAATGAGACCAACCATGCCCCCTCTGGGACATTCAGGCCGTCTAGAGCCCTCAAAAGGTCACTAGTATCCTGTAAATAGGATACAAGTTTTTGAACATGTGGTCTCAAGTAGTCTTCTACTAATTGACTAGCATGTTCGGTGAGTGAGCCATTGCCTGACACAATGGGTCTGTCCGGGGGGTTAGAATAATTTTTGTGTATCTTAGGTAAGGCATATAGGGTTGGAGTCCGAGGACTCTCTGTGTTGAGAAACTCCCATGTTGTTTTTGAAATGATATCTCTATGATAGGCATCTGCTATCAAATGTTGGTATCGTGTAATGGTCAGTGTGATTCAGTGACTTTTTTATACCAATTTTTATTTTCAAGGAGTTTCAGTACCATTTGTTCGTAGAATGTCTTATCTATGATAACAACATTTCCTCCTTTGTCCGAGGGTTTTATAACTATTGTGTCATTGTTCTGCAAAGATTTTAGGGCTTGATTCTGATTATCAGTCAAATTTGAATGGACTGGACTGGACCATCGTGTTTGGGAAATTTCTTTGGATACTTGGTTGGTAAAGGCCCAAACATTGGGATTACCCTGGCGTGTAGGAAACATTTTTGATCTTACTTTGTATTCTTTTGGTTTTGAGATGATGGCCCCATGGGAAGTGGTGTTCAAAACTGGTTCAGGGGAGCCGGCTTGATTTAGATGATCCGCCCCAAAAGATCCGTCTCATCTATACCGCCTTCCTCCCATAACTCCATCAGCTCCTCCAGGGCTTGAATGTCCTTAAGCATCATTGTCTTCCAGAGGGGATTATTAAGATCTGTAGTTTGTACAGCTGGTTTAGATTTGTCGAACAATACCTTCAACATCAACCGTCTAGAAAATAAATTAACATCTTTAATTAATTCGAAACAATCAGTACCTTGGACCGGACAAAATGTTAAGCCATATTTCAAAACAAACTCGGTCAGGCGACAAATCAACCGAGGATAGGTTGATCACTTCAAATTCTGTTTGGGACGTATCCACTTGATTGATAGATAGATCAATCAGTTTTTTGGGGTTACTACAGGCTGCGACTGGGATTGGCCCAGCCGAAAAACCTGCTGTGAGCTGGCTGTAGTGGAGCTACTTTGCTGTGTCAATAGGGGAAAGATTTTAGGGGGATTCATATTTCCGGGGCCAGAAGTGGCTCCGGTAGATCCACTATGATCGGTAGATACATTTTTGGCCGCTGTTGTTGCTCTGGTGTTTATCTGTCCTCTGGGCTGTTGTTTTTGCACTCTGTTGTTACCTCTGCCTGATTTGGGGTGAAAAAACCTGTGTGTTTTAATTGGGGCTGTTTGATCCTGCATTGAAACTGCTGAGACCGATGAGAGCGAGGAATCCGAGTCTGTCGCATCAGTTGTAACCTCAGAATGCCTATATGCTTTTTTTGTGATTTTGTTTCCTGCTCGTTTACGATCTTTGACGGAAGAACCCCAATTATAGGCCTGATTATTATCATAAGATAACTTCTCTGATACATTTTTGTTCTTTGTTCTTCAGTAAAGTTGATACATAGTTCTCTAAATCGATTTTAAGAGTGCTTTCTCTAGTTGAGAACAGTTCTTCCTGTACAATGCTATTGTTTTCTTCATATAGCTTTCCTATTTCTTGGTCTAGAATGTTGAGATCGGCTGTGTATTGCTTGCACAGTAGATTCATCATTCTTGTTGAACAAATTTGTAATCCCTCTTCCCATTCAGCTTTGAACTCAAGGCTGACATTGTGTAAGGTGGGAAAAATCTGTATTCGTAACCCCCAGGGGGTGATGTTGTCCTCCATATATTTGGAGAAATACCACTTATTCCAAAACAGACGACAGCAGGCGACGTGGCAACTGGCAATCCACAACAGGCGACGTGGCAAGTGACAATCCACACTGTGTGACAGGGTGCTGTGTAATGTAAAGGGGTCCAGAGCTGTGGGGTGCTGTGTAATGTAAAGGGGCCCAGAGGTGCAGTTGTGGAGAGGGGGTACACAGTAGGGACAAAGAGATATTGAAAGATGCAGGGGGCGCAGTGGGGTGTTTTTACATTTTAACTTTTTTATGCGACTGTGTATCGCCGCTGCCAAAGCACCCCCCCCCCCCTGAAAAAATTTCAGCGGACGCCCATGGCCGCGTACACACGATCAGGCTTTTGTCCGGCCAAATCACATTGAAATTCCATAGAAAAAAATTAATAAAACATGTTCTATATCTAAACTCTGATGGAATTCATTGGTATTTCCGATGAAAAACTCAGATGGGGCTCCACACATTTGGAAAATCCGATGGAAAAAGTCCATCAGACTTTTTCCTTCGGAAACTCCAAGAGTGTGTGTACGGGGTATTAGAAGCTTTTTTTTTTTAAATCAAGAATAAAGTTTTATTGGAAAATACAACAAACATATCAAATGACACAATTTCCATGCAGCAGGGAATATGAATACAGTGCCTATAACAAAAATTGTGCAAAAACAAAATATCTCCCACCTATATAGAAGTGTACACCTGGAATCCTTACTGCATTATCATGAGAGAAATTAGAATAATCAAGTGCTACAAACATGACTACAAAACTTGAATCCTTGACAAAACATGAAAAAGGCATTGGTACCATGGTACGCATAACAAACAAACAAGCTGACACAATCTTATTGGTTGCATGTATCGTAAGACCATATGCATTTCACTCGCCTTATTAGACTATTTCACCATGACCCCATTATTGCTATTCTGTGGAAAAATAAACACCGAAACAGTATAGTGTTCTCCATCCCACCACTGAAACTGGCACATTACATTTGCAATAACCTGTCCATAACCAATTGAGCTGGTCCCAACCCAGGTGTATCGAGCCAGGGCTGCTACAAGGAATAAAACTTCTTAAGGGCATTACGATGTTAGTACGCGAGTTTCTCCCTTATTAACAATCAATTAACAATATCTACCCATTGACCCTCCCTCGGTACTCTAGGAGTAATCCATAATCTCGCTATAGCCTTCCGGGCAACATACAACAGGTGCAGAACAGCTGTATGTCCATTAGGCGAGAATGACGGCACCTCCAGGCCACCCAATAAGCACACTACGGGATCATGCAGCACCAGAAAACCATAAGCCTGGGATATGGTGGAAATAACAAACTGCCAGTACCTAAAAAGCTTTGGACATTTCCACATCATATGTAGCAAGTCGCCATCATATGCACTGCACTGACCCTATGTAGCAGGAATAAAATGTGAAAGCCCATGTGTCGCAGAAACCGACACCAGTGGAGCGGAGGATAAGCACAATTTCCATGTTTCACCGTCGATAGGACCCAAATATCACCGAAATTGGGGACAGTCTGCTCTCACTCTGTATAGCATGTCTCAACTGTATCTATCTGTAGAATTGATTCCTGTCAAGAGAGAACTCCTCCCCAAGGTCAGAAAATGATTTAAGGACCAGCCCCACAAACAACCGTGATATATAGTGAACCCCCGCCACTTCCCAAGAGCAGAAGTCCCTAAGCTTAAAAGGATCCTTATAGTAAGAATTTCTCCATATAGGTGTATATGAACACAACCCTTTAATTTTCAGGATAGACCGAATGTATTCCCACAAAGTGTTTAACAGGACAATGGTGGGGAGGGCCTGCGATAAATGCATAAATCCTGCTTCCAAATGGGATATGACCGGAAGCTCAGACCCAGACGGGATCAGCAGTGCCCTGATTGGATCGTCTTCGTCTGTACCCCCCCAGCTACCCAGATGTTGGGTCTGTGAGGCCACAAAGTAATAACGGGCATGCGGAACTGCCATACCCCCTTGATCTTTAGCTAACTGCAACGTGGAGAGGCCTATCCGCGCCATTTTGTAACCCCAGATCAGGTCCCTAAACTGCGCATCAATCTGGATAAACCATTTATGTGGTATCCAGTGATTGGGGTGTTGTGAAAAATGTAGAGGAGCTGCGGAGCCCACACCATCTTAATAAGATTAGCTCTCCCTGTTACTGAAAGAGGGAGTTTCATCCAAGCCAAACATTTTGCTCTGAATCTATGGAGCAAAGGTGCTAAGTTTAGAGAGAGATATTGGGTCGGGTCTGCAGTCACCTGAATTCCCAAGTATCTAAATTCGTTCACCACTAATATGTCCTTGGCGCAATCAGGTATGGGGTTCGTCAGGGGATCCAATGGCATGAGCACCGACTTTTTCCAGTTAATGCTGAAACCCGATAGGCCTCCGAAGTCTGCAATCAAAGTCATCGCATTCCTCAAAGAAACATCGGTGTCCCCCAAATAGTTTAAGGTGTCATCTGCAAATAGGGAGATTACACTTGGACAATCTAGTGGCCAGGACCCTGGCCAAGAGCTTTACATCAAACGTCAGCAGGGAGATAGGTCTGTATGAATCCGGGGAAAGGGGATCCTTCCCAGGCTTCAGCAGAACCACTATCAGCGCCTCATTCATAGAGGGAGGGGGGGAAACGTGCCAGTTACAAAGGCTGTGTTAAAGACATTCAAAAGAATAGGAATCAGCTTATTAGAGTAGCGACTATATACCTCAGATGGGAGGCCATCAGCCCCTGGCGCCCGCCCATTCTGAGAGTGTGCCAGTGCCTCCAGTAGTTCTTCTTGGTCAAAGAGGCGCTAAGCAATGCCACATCCGAGGTGGGTAGACTCAGTATAGGGTACCTATGCAGGAAGGAGTGAAGCGCCTCAGAAGAAGGTTGGACTTTGGACGTGTAAACATCTTGAAAAAACTTGGTAAAACAGTCCATAATGGACTGCGTGGAGTAACATACCTCCCCCTAGCATCTGTCATGGCCCCAATATGCAAAAGGGGGTTGTTGCAACTTAGCCAGGAGTGCCAGCATATGACCTGTGTTCTCACCCTCCTCAAAGTGCTTTTGTTGTAAAAAGAACCGTTTATTTTCTGCTAATTGAAGGGATAGATCTTTAAGCATTGTTTGAGATGCCAACCATCTCCTTTTATTAATATCTGTAGGGTCTGCCACATAATCTGCCCTTGAGCGGTGGGCCTAAACTAAAACCTGCATCTCCCATTCCTTAGTATTAGATTTAATACGGGATAGAACTAATAAATTGACCTCGCACATAGGCTTTAGCCGTATCCCACACTGTCTGTAAATCAGTCGAGCCTAAATTGTCTCTAAAAAACGAAGTGAAAAGTAGTGGGATCGGGTCAGGATCTGGTATGAGAGACAGCCAGAATGGGTTAAGCTTCCAGAGACTATTACCTGCCCTCGCCCCTAACCTCAAATCTACAGTAAAAGGGTAATAGTCTGAGGTGTGCCTCGGATGATATTGAGATAATTTCACCAGGGGCAACAATAGATCATTACCCAAGCCCAGATCAATCCTCGATAAGCCCCCAACAAAGGCCAATTGACACGAAAATACTTTGGCATCAGGATTATGCATTCTCCACACATCCGTGAGACCCAACTCCCCTATGAGACGAGCAAAAGGTGTGGGACGCCGTCCCCCTCCTGCATCAGTACCTACACCAGGCCTAAATTTTTCCTTCTCATAGTCCATATAAGACCAGTACAGGGATACCCGGAAGACGTGACATAAATTCGGCCAACGTTTTAAGGACACTAGATGAGAACGGAGAAGGGATATAAATTCCTGCCAATACACACTTCATCCCTAAAAGGGAACAAAAAAGAAAAATGTATCTACCTTCTGGATCGATCTTGGCATCTATAAAAGAGTATTGAGTACCCTGACGAATCAGGACACTCACCCCCCTCGAGTACACCGAATGAATAGCATTGTATTGGTGACAAAATTGTCAGACCGCAAACTGGAGGGAGGTGAGTCTTCTGCAAACAAATCACATCTGCACCCAACCTCTTGATCATATGCAGCACGGCCAGACGTTTAACCAGATTATTTAGACCCCGGACATTCCATGAAAGACATCTAGTTAGCTTAGACATTTCACATTCAAGAGACATAGTAGTCAGTACTACAATCAAGAAAAGCAATCAAAGTTGTTCCAATATGAGACAATAGGAGAACAAAATGATTTGACGGATATCTTTGTGGCATACATAAAAAGGTATAGGCATATAGGGTATGGGCCAGAGAGAACAAAAAAGTCAGCAAAAAGTAAAAAACAAAAACAAAGTTCCAGGTCATGGTAAAATCTGCAGTCAGCAAGAACATACCGTATTTTTCGCACTATAAGACGCACTTTTTCACCCCCCAAAAACGGGGTGAAATGTCCCTGCGTCTTATAGTGTGAATACTGACTGACCAGGCAGTAACCCCCCCCCCGTCGCAACCGCCGCCGTTTTAAAATCCCTCTCTCCTTCTCTATGAAGGAGAGATGACAGAAATGTGCGGCACATCCTAGCAGGGGCATACCAAGAGGGAGCGGGGAGAGACGTTTTTCCCCGGGTGTCAAAACATGGGGTGTAGTAGTGGTGCTATGATGTCAGTAGCGGTGCTATGGGGGTGCGCTCTGCACCCAGGTCGGGTGTCACCCGCCAGAGGTGACACCATCCTGAAGGCAGTGAGAGCTTTTGCTTTTTTTTTTCAGCTGAACCCCCCCCGCCTCCCGGCGCCGTGGTCTAGTCCTGTCTGACTTCCTGCTCCTTCCCCCACAGCTGCTGCTGTAAACGATGTCCCCAGTCCTCATTTCTAGCCGTTTCCTGGGTACATCTGAGCCAGCCAGAGGGGATTATAATGGCAGTGTCCTCCACTGCCTGAGGTGAGCCCTTGATAAGGGGGTGGGAGGTGTGAGCTGGTATGGTATCCATTGCTCATCACCTGAGCTAATGTAATAGAAGAGGCTTAAGGGGTGTTTGTGTCTGCCCTGCTACCCTGAGCTGATCTGAGAAGGGGGGGGGGTTGCTGTGTCCACCACCACCACCAGATATAGTGTAGCTGAGCTGATTTAATAGATGGGATGGTATTGCTGTGTGTCCACCACCCACCTATAGTAGTAGTATAATAATAAAAAAAAAAATAGTACACCATTTGGTTCAGAATATTTATTTTTCTTGTTTTCCTCCTCTAAAACCTAGGTGCGTCTTATGGTCAGGTGCGTCTTATAGAGCGAAAAATACGGTATATAGACTGGCCAACATGGCCAGATAACTATTCGAAGGGCTCCACTTCTCAACAGCAAAAATATAGGCCAGAGTAACCAAAGCGAACAAAACCCGCCTTAGCACAGGTAGCGTGGAAAGAACAAACTTGGTAGACAAAAGTGCTACTATGTGTATCACGGGGCAGCCGAATGCCTGATGCGGGCCTCCCGGATCGATTGTTCTTCTCGATCCAACCATTTCCAAACACCTCTACTCGAAGACGGGCAGGATACAGCATGGCATATTTCAATTCAAGATCTTGCATGCGTCGTTTAACATCCATAAACTTGCTTCTTCTTTTCTGCAACTCAGCAGAAAAATCTAGGAACAAGGACACTTTAGTGTTATCTATCTTCAGAGCAGCTGGTTTAATTCTAGCATTGTGGAGGATAGCATCCCTGTTCTTATAGTGTAGAAGCTTAAACAAAAATGGACGTGGAGGTGCTCCCGGTGGTGGAAGCCTAGCAGGCACCCTATGTGCGCGTTCCACAGAAAACATGGGGGAGAACACCTATTTCCCAAATGCAGCAATCAGCCATTTCTCAATGAGCTCCACAGGGTTCGTCCCCCTCCATTTTTTCCGGCAAACCTATCGCTCTCTCATTATTTCATCTCATCCTATTTTCCAAATCTTCCAAGCGGGATGAATGCTGATCGATTAGGTGATTGTTATACGTGACGTCCCTCTGCATAGGCCCCATGTCATCTTCAATGGTGCTCACCCTTTCCTCCAGCGCAGAAGTCCTTTTCCTCATCTTTTGGGCATCTTGCCTCAGAAATGAAATCTCAGACTTCATCCCCTTTATTTTCGTGGTAAGCACTGCAATGGACATGTTGCAGGAAGTCACCGCTGCAAAAATATCTCGCAGCCTGGGTTCCCCCTCCATAGTAGGACTCACTGGGGCTTGAGGCCTATCAGAGCCCGGGGTAGGAGTACTCACTGCGTCCCATACTAGGCCGGCATTTACTGTGTATTCCAGGGGCACTGTATCATCAGACTCAGACACCCCTCCGGACGAATCCTCCGGAGTGCTGGAGGACGCCACTGATTCCTTTGTGAGTGGCTTGGAGAACAGTTTTTCAGCAGCCTCCCTGCTGTTTTGCCATAAGAAATATGCAACAAAATGCTTGTAAAATTATCGTGTTGAACATTTTTCCAGGCGTTTCCGTTGAAGTCTATGGGGCCAGTCAGATGTGAACAAGGGCTATTGAAATGATTGGGGTTTTGTTTGTTTGGGTATTAGATTACATTACTGTGCATTAAAAGGTGTTCATAACATTTTCACATTCTGTGTTTCAGGACCGCCTCATCGTTCTTGATATGGGAACAGAATTTGTGTCCATTGCCAGGAGGTTTTATCCAGCAGAGGTCTTGACAAGCAGTGAGAAAGAAATTGTGGAACCTGGTACGGCAGTCTTAGTGAGCCCTGGCTGGCAGGAGATCGAAGATGGTGGAGAGAAGGATGAAGAGTGTGCTGAAGTGGATGAAGATAGCTTCCTAGTCAAACAGCTTGAGTGATATGAAAGAGACACCATACCTTTCAAAATTTTGCATTTTAAACAAGTAGTTTGCATGTAACATGTTTTGGTTTATCAACAATTTTCTTTTTGTATCAATGGCCCAGAACAGAAATGTTCCCCTACTTAGCTAAGGTTAGAAATTAGTCACAGGCAACACCATCAAAATGAAAGTGGAGACTCTTACCTTCTCTATTGTCACCTCTGCCCAGCATTCACTTCCCATTTACCTTAGAGACAATGAACAGTTCATATTTTATTGAGGGATTTTGAACTTGGATAGGGTAAAGGAAATTATGGGATGCCCAGAATCAATAATAGAATCAGATGATCAGTTGGAACCTCTTTTTACGCATCCAGATCTCCAGCACAATGCTTATTTGTAGTCTCTCTCTCAGGCAGCTCCAACTCTCTTCCCCACCTCTCTTTTAGAATCCCCTAGAAGCGATGCTGCATGTGAGTCACCTGCTACTCTAGGTCACTCCCAGCTTAGAGCTAGGCCTGGTTAAATTTACCTGCACTCACAAAAATCCTACTTATAGCACCTAACGTAGAGGGTGTTACATGGAGTACTACTGAATGTGTCTTGTGTGACAGCTGAGTCTCCTGGGGCTGCTTATGTCACATCAAAGATGGTAGTACCCAGGCCCAGGATTTTTGGTGTCAACACATGGGAGATGTTCACAGGAAAATAACATGCATAATATATGCTAAATGCAGAGTGAAACCTATCCCCACATTTTTCCACCCTTTCATCACCAACCCTACTTTGATCCATGTCAACAATCTTAGAGGCCTGTAAAATCCCCTTCCTGTCGTGGGTTGGCCACATCAATGCTGTGAAAACGACCCTCCTGCCAAAACTCGTATTCCCTGTGTGTATTCCAACCCATTACGTATGCTTGCTCCAGGTTTCCCTTTATTTGAGCATAGAAACCACCCAGAACACCTTACTTTACACTATACATGCATAAACTGCAGGGAGGCCCAAGTGTTCCTAATAGAGATGGGCCGAACACCCCCCAGTTCGATTCGCACCAGGACATGTGAACAGGCAAATAATTTGTGAGAACATGCGAACCCTTTGCCACGGTCTGGAGTCAGGCTCAGAGGCCAGTAGCTATAGCAGCAGATCAGGTATACACACAGGTCACCCTGGCTGATGACACGGGTTCACCTGAGGTGCGGGGTCTAAGCACTAACCGGTATTCACCAGAGCTCCTGATGGTGGAGATGGGCTTTGCTGCGTGTTAGTGCCAAGTCGCGGTCCTCAGAATAGCCCCACCAGGAGGTGAGCAAGCCGGGGTCTGGAAGCAGATATAACGGTTAGGAATCAAGCGGAAGTGTAGTCAGCGAACGAGCCAAAAATCTGTAACAAATAGTTGCAGGCAGGTTGCGATTCAGCAGAAGTGCAGTCAGGGGACGAGTCAAATGTCGGTAGTGAATGATAGCAAAGATACGATCGGCAGCAAGAGACAGGAGCAAGATATTGGCTGGTAAAGGCACAATATTCAATATAAGGTTCAAGTTAAGGTCCTAACAGTACTCCCCTCCTCCCAGGATGTCCCCTGGACGTCTTAGGGCCAGGTTTCTGAGGAAACCTCTGGTGAATTTCCCTTGTTAATCTAGGGGCATGAACATTGTTTTCAGGCTCCCAAGAATTTTTTTTCTGGCCCATATCCTTCCCATTGAACTAAATATTGCAATTTGTTCCTAGAGATCCTGGAGTCAATAATTGTTGCCACCACAAATTCATCTTCACCCTGTACCTCAACAGGTGGAGGAGGAGGATGAATTCTTCCAGAAAAAGTATTTTCATGAAACTGTTTGAGTAACGATATATGAAAAACAGGGTGAATCTTTATATTGTCAGGAAGTTTTAGGCGAAAAGTAACAGGGTTGATTTGAGCAGAAATCTCAAAAGGTCCAATAAGCTTTTGACCCAACTTAGCACATGGAACCGGAACCTTTACATTTTTGGTAGATAACCAAACTTTCTCACCTACCTGAAAGGTGGGAATAGACCTACGGTGTCAGCAGCCTTCTTGTAATATTCCTGCGCCTCCATCAATGTATCGGTCAATTTCTCCTGGATCTCATGTAATGAAGTTAGTCTGTTGGTAACAGCAGGAATTGAAGTTGAGATAGGGAGATCAGGAATAAACACTGGATGATACCCGGTGTTTAGAAAAAATGGGCTTTGGGAAGTGGAGCTATGTTTAGAGTTATTATAAGCAAACTCAGCCGTAGGAAGGTAGTCCACCCAGTCATCCTGGAGATAACTCGTGAAACATCGAAGGTATTGCTCCAGAGTTTGATTGGTCCTCTCGGTTTGACCATTAGACTGTGGATGAAAAGCTAAGGACAGATTAATTGTTACACCCAAAGCTGAGCAAAAACTTTTCCAAAATTTTGAGGTAAACTGTACCCCTCTGTCAGACACCACATCATCAGGAATTTCATGAAGTTTAAAAACTTCTCTAACCATTAGCTCAGCAGTATGTTTGGCAGATGGTACCCCCTTAATTGGAATAAAATGAGCCATCTTAGTGAGACGGTCAACGACTACCAGAATGGTGGTCATCCCTTTCAAAAGAGGAAGGTCGACCACAAAGTCCATAGAAATTGACCCCCATGGTCTTGATGGAACAGGCAGTGGTAGAAGTAACCACATAGGAGAAGATCGGGGTGTTATATTGCGAGCACAGGTTAGACATAAAGCCACAGATCTCTTTACATCTTTCTTGTACCCAGGCCACCAAAAGGCACGTGATAAGAGTTCTTCTGTCTTAGAAACCCCAAAATGACCAGCAAGTTTAGAGTCGTGTAGCAACTTGAGGGCTTCTACCCGAACTGATTCAGGTACATAGAGGCAATGTGCTTGAGTCTAAAAAACATTGTTGCACTTGAGGTTAATGTATTTAGAAGAAGAAAATGGTCCAACGTGCTTGTTTAGATGACAACCTTTTAGCAGACCTAATATATTCTAAATTTCTATGATCGGTGAGAACGGTTACAGGGTACTTAGCAGAAGATGCCTCCACTCAGAAAATGCTTCTTAATTGCCAGCAGCTCCTTGTTTCCAATGTCATAATTCCCTCGGCAGAAGACATCAGTCGAGAGAAATAAGCGCAAGGATGAAGCTGCATTTTTTCTCCAATTCGCTGAGAAAGGATAGCTCCCACAGCAGAATTAGAAGCATCAACTTCTACGATGAAAGGTAGTTCTGGATCTGGATGTACCAGTATTGGTGCAGAAGTGAAGAGAGTTTTAAAGTTTATTAAAGGCAGCCTGTGCCTCAGATGACCACAAAAAGGGCATCCCTTTTTTTTTTTTTTTTGTCAGCTGTGTAATTGGAGCAATTACCTTGGAGAAATTCCTTATAAATCTTCTGTAAAAGTTGGCAAATCCAACAAATCGCTGTATCTCCTTAACATTTCTAGGGACAGGCCAATCCACCACTGCTTTGATCTTATCAGGATCCATGCTTACCCCTTCAGAAGAGATTATGTATCCCAAGAACTGGATCGGAGTTTGTTCAAACTCGCATTTCTCTAGTTTGATGTAAAGTTTATTCCGCCTTAATCTCTCAAAAACAAAACAAAACATGCTTGCAGTGTTCTTCCAAAGTATCAGAGAAAATGAGAATGTCATCCAAATATGCTATTACAAACTGATCAAGCAAATCTCGAAAAACATCATTAATAAAATGATGAAAAGTTGCAGGAGCATTGCAAAGCCCAAATGGCATGACCAAAGACTCAAAATGTCCATATCTGGTTCTGAAAGCAGTTTTATATTCATCTCCGGGACGAATGCGGACAAGGTTGTATGCCCCCCAGTAAATCTAATTTGGTGATCTGTATTCAATACACGGATGCAGGGTGGAGTCCTTTTTCACCACAAAGAATAAGGCTGCCCCAGCAGGAGAGGTTGAGTGTCTGATAAAATCCTTCTCTAGATTCTCATTAGTCCACTCTTTGAGCACCTTCAGTTCAGGTTCTGATAAAGAATAAAAAGGCGTCCAAATGGTATTTCTGCCCCTGGAAGCAATTCAATGGGACAATCATAAGAGCCATGAGGAGGCAGCTGATCTGTGCTCTTTTTATCACAAATGTTACGAAACTCAAGATATTGTGGAGGTAGCTTGTCGTATGACTTGATAGTTGCCAAAGCTGCTTGTAAATCTTGGGTTGGTGGAGGGCTTATTTGATAAGATTCTTTGCAATGTTTTTTGCAATGGTCAGATGTAAAGCTTAAAGAATGTGTCTCCCAGTTGATGGAGGGATTATGGATAGAGAACCAAGGAATGCCTAGGAAAATAGGGAACTTGGGTGATGTGATCAGCTCAAAGCTGATAGTCTCCAGATGGTCAGTCTCAATTAGGAGTTTAAGCGGGATGGTCTTGTGGGTAACTGGTCCTGAAGACAAAGGTAAGCCACCCACAGTTTCCATATTAATAGGAGCGAGTTTATTTCTTATTTGAATGTTATTACTTTGGGCAAATTCTATGTCCATGAAGTTTCCCCCAGCCCCTGAGTCCAGCATAGCAGAGCAAGGTATTTCATCGCTTTCAACGACAAGCCTTATTGGGATGACAAAATGAGTTGATAAAGAATGAACTTTATTTGCTTCCTGAATCAAAGGAGAGACGGACTGAGAAATTGGGCCAGATTCAGAAAGACTTACGTCGGCGTATCTCCAGATACGCCGCCGTAATTTCAAATGTGCGCCGTCGTATCTTTGTACCGATTCACAAAGCAAGATACGCCGAAAAACATGGCTTCAGTCATCCGGCATAACGTGCCTACGCCGGCGTAACTTGCCTACGCCAGCGTATCGTGAGCGCATAGTTATGCTGGACGCATTCGGCGTTCCCATGTAAAATATGCAAATGAGCAAGATACGCCGATTCACGAACATAGATGCGCCTGGCCGCTTCGTATACGCGCTTTGCAAAAGGCTTACGTCCGGCATAAAGTTACCTCTGCTTATATGAGGTGCAGGTATGGGCCAGGGAACGTCGCAGTCGAATTTTACGCCGTTTACGTAGTACGTGAATAGGACTGGGCGTAGGTTACGTTCACACGTCGTAAACATTGCGCGCCAACGTCACTTAGGCATTCTATCCGACGTGATTCTGAACATGTGCACTGGGATACGTCCACGGACGGCGCATACGCCGTTCGTTCGGCCCATCATTTGCATTGGGTCACGGATCATTATACTAAAACACACCAACTGCCTAGCTACTTTGAATTACGCGGACTTACGCCGGCCCATTTACGCTACGCCGCCATAAATTAGGGAGCAAGTGCTTTGTGAATACAGCACTTGCCTCTCTAAGTTGCGGCGGCGTAGCGTAAATAAGATACACTACGCCCACACAAAGATACGCCCGGGTACGTAAATCTGGCCCATTGAGTTTATTTATTCAGATACTGTAATATCTGTTGCTGCAATTGTTTTTTTAAATTTATTGGGACAATTAACTGCATAAATGTCCAGAGTCTCCACAATAAAGACATAAGTTCTCTGAACGTCGTCTTTCTTTCTCCTGAGTAGTAATAGATCTTTTAATAGCATCCACCTGCATAGGTTCAGGAGTGTCAGAATCAGGAAAAACTCTTGGACCCTTAGGAGGATATTGAGTAATAGAAAAACGCATGCCACCATTACTGCCTAAGATTCCCAGTCTCTCCTTTCTCTCCTTTCTCCTTTCAGTAAGTCTCTGATCAATTCGAATACATAATTTAATGAAAGCCTCAAGGTCGTCAGGACCTTCTACTCTGGCAAGCTTGTCTTTTACTTGTTCCGAGAGTCCTTGACGGAACTGACTCTTTTGTGCTGCTGGATTCAAATTGGTATCTGAGATCCAACGTCGGAATTCAGTTGTGTACTCTGCAACAAAGCATCTACCCTGCCGTAAATTGTGCAATTTTGCCTCAGCAGTAGCGCAGCGGTTAGGATCATCGAAAACTTGGTTCATTGCAGTCACAAAAAAATCTAAATCATCCAGGACGACATCATCTTTCTCCACAGAAGGGGAGGCCCAGGCTAAAGCTTCCTCAGTCAGGAGGTTGATAATAAACAGCACCTTTTTCCTTTCAGAAGTAAATGCAAGAGGGTGGCATCTGAAACTATTAACGACATTGATTAAGGAACCCTCTATAATGGCGGCAGTCTCCATTAAACTTAAATGGTAGGGGCATTTGTGCATTAGTATCTACGGCAGCAGTATCTCGGGCACGAAAGTCACGTAAATGTTTATTCAGATCAAGGATTTCCTCTTGTAGTGCCTTCACTTCAATTTGTAACTCAGAAATTTTTTCCTGGTAGTTAACAGCAAACGTCTGCAACTCAGCGATTTGCACCCTGAGAACAGCTGCTACAACGGCCTCCACGTTTTAAAGCCAGAATATTCTGTCACGGTCTGGAGTCAGGTTTAGAGGCCAGTAGCTATAGCAGCAGAGCAGGTATACACACACAGGTCACCCTGGCTGATAACACGGGTTCACCTGAGGTGTGGGGTCTAAGCACTAACCGGTATTCACCAGAGCTCCTGATGGTGGAGATGGGCTTTGCTGCATGTTAGTGCCAGGTCGCGGTCCTCAGGATAGCCCCACCAGGAGGTGAACAAGCCGGGGTCTGGAAGCAGATATAACAGTTAGGGATCAAGCAGAAGCGTAGTCAGTGAACGAGCCAAAAGTCGGTAACAAATAGTTGCAGGTTGGGATTCAGCAGAAGCGTAGTCGGGGGACGAGCAAAATGTCGGTAGCGAATGATAGCAAAGATACGGTTGGCAGCAAGAGACAGGAGCAAGATATTGGCTGGTGAAGGCACAATATTCTGGCAACTAGGAAGTGCAGGGACATGGGTTTGAGGTTCAAGACAAGATCATTCAAGGAACTATCCAAGGAACTGTCTAAGGAGCTGTCCAGAATTCCAGGTGGCTCAGCAAGCAGAGTCACCACCAGACACACCAGAGGTCCCAGGTTCAAGCCCAGGTCCTAACACCCTTACATTAAAGTGTATGGGACACAAACTTGAAAAATCAAAAGTGCTCATTTAAAGGCTCCTTTGCAAGCCATTTCCAAAAATAGTGTATGAGGACCTGGGTCCTGCCCCAGGGGACATATATCAATGCAAAAAAAAGTTTTTAAAACAACCATTTATTAATAATGCTTAAAGTGAAACAATAAAAATGAAATATTCCTTTAAATATTGTGCCTGGGCAAGTCTACCTGTAAAGTGGTGCATCTGTGTGATGTATTTTACAGTGCCACAGCAAAATGATATTTCTAAAGGAAAAAATGTAATTTAAAATTGCTTGTGGCTGTAATGTATTGCCGGCTCCCAGCAATATACTGTAGATAAAAATCAATAAAAAATATTGGCGTGGGTCCCCCCCCCCCAGTTCATACCAGGCCCTTTGGGTCTGACCCCCACATCCGCCAGTGGTTGTGGGGACGAGGGGGAAGAGAAGAAAAAGGGAGAGAGAAGGGGGAGAGAAGGAAGGGAGGAGAGAAGGAAGGGGAGGGGGAGACAGCAAGGGGGAGATAATAAGGTGGGGAGAAGGAGGGGTGAGAAAAGCAGGGGGGAGAAGGAGAGGGAGAGAGCAAGGGGGGATATAAGAAGGGGGGAAAAGAAAGGAGGAAGAGAAAAGGGAGGGGGAGGAAGAGAATGGAGGGGGGAGAGAAGGGAGGGAGAGAAAGGAGGGGGAGGGAGAGAATGAGGGGGGAGGAGAGAGCAAGGGGGAAGAGGAGGAGGGGAAAGGGGAGAGAAGGAGAATAGGAGGGGGAAAGAAGAAGGTGGAAGAGAAGGAGGGGAGATGGAAGTAAAAAGGGGGAGGTGAAGAGGAGGAGGGGGATGAAGAGTAGGGGGAGAAAAAGGGGAAGAGAGTGAGGATAAGAAGGGGAGAAGGAGGGGGTGAGATAAGGAGGGGGAGATAAGAAGGTAGGGAGAAGAGGGTGAGAAAAGCAGGGGGAGAGGGAGAGAGCGAGGGGGGGGGGGAAGGGAGAGAAAAGAGGGGGAAGGGAGAGAAAAGAGGGGGAAGGGAGAGAAAAGAGGGGGAAGGGAGGAGAGGAGGAGGGGTAGGGGAAGATAAGGAGGATAGGAGGGGGAGAGAAGAAGGGGAGATGGAAATAAAGAGGGGGGTGAAGAGAAGGAGGGGGAGAGAGTGAGGATAAAAAAGGGGAGAAGGAGGGGTAAGATAAGGAGGGGGAGAGAGAGTGAGGGGGAGAAGGAGAGGGAAAGAGTGAGTGGGGAGAGGAGGGTGGATATAAAGGAGGGTGGAAAGAAGGAGGGGGGAGAGAAGTAGGGGAGATAAGGTGGGGTGAGATGGGGAGAGGAGGGGGAGATAAGAAGTTGGGGAGAAGGAGGGGGTGAGATAAGCAGGGGGAGAAGGAGGGCAACGAGAAGGAGGGGCAGGAGAGGGAGAGAGCAAGGGCTGAGAGAAGAAGGGGGATATAAGAAGGGGAGAGAAGGAAGGGGGAGAGGGAGAGAAGGAATGGGGGAGAGAAGGAGGGGGAGAAGAAAAAGGGAGAGAAGGAAGAGGGAGAGAAAGAAGGGGGAGAATGAGAGTCTGGTCACAGTGCTCACTTACTTGAATGGTCCCGGGGGCTCTCAATGACTTCTCTTAATGTGGCCTGTGGCCTTAATTTTCCTACCTCCACATCCCCTTCACAGACGTAGCAGCTCACATGCAGGGAGAGAGGGGCGGGAGAAGGGATGTGTGTCATGCTGGAGGTGACAGAGCAGAGCGGGGATTCCCTTCTTCCAGGACAGCCACACCTCCCGAGCCACTTGTCACTGCACACTGAGCCCAGGGATCGTCAAGAGGATGGAGCGGCTCAGCGGCCATCAAAGGAGGGGGAGGAGAGGAGCAGCTGAATTGAATCACAGGTTCCCCCCCCCCCCCAAGTCACTAGCTGGGATTGGCTGGGTTATATGCCAGTGCCGCACCAATGGGAGTCAGGACTAGTATAGGAGGAGAAAAAGAGCAAGGGGGTGCCAACTTGGAGCCCAGCATCATGAAGGACTGGGCCCCTTACACTTGTATGTGTTGTATCCCCCTGCTAGGGGGAGTACAACTCAGGGGATCCATAGTAAAGAAGGATCTGGGTGTTTTGGTCGATCATAAGCTCAATAATGGCATGCAATTCCAAACTGCGGTTTCCAAAGCGAGCAAAGTCCTTTCTTGTATTAAGAGAGGTATGGACTCCAGAGAGAGAGAGAAAGATGATTTTTCCCCAGTACAAATCATTAGTGATACCTCATTTGGAATATGCAGTTCAGTTTTGGGCACCCGTTCTTAAAAAGGTTTAGGGGAACTGGAGAAATTGCAGGGCAACCAAACTGATAAGAGGCATGGAGGAGCTCAGCTATGAGGAAAGATTAGAGGAACTGAATCTATTCCCTCTTGAGAAGAGGAGAATAAGGGGGGGTATGATCAACATGTACAAATATATAAGGTCCATATAGTGAACTTGGTGTTGAGTTATTCACATTAAGGTCATCACAGAGGACAAGGGGGCACTCCTTACATCTAGAAGAAAAAAGATTTCATCTCCAAATACGGAAATGTTTCTTTACAGTAATGCCGCGTACACACGGTCGTTTTTTGCGATGAAAAAAAACAACGTTTTCTGTGAAGTAAAAAACGACGTTTTTGAAACGTCACTTTTCAAAGACAATTTTGCATACACACCATCGTTTTTTCACAAAAAGCGAGGTTACGTTCACCACTCTTTTCCATTGAAGCTCGCTTCATAACTAGCTTCTGGGCATGCGCGGGTTGAAAAACGTCGTTTTGAACGAAAAATTCAAACATGTTGGAATTTTTTTTTGGTCGTTTTTTTGAAGACAAAAAACGACGTTTTGCCCACACACGATCAATTTAAATGACGTTTAAAAAAACGTCGTTTTTTTTCATCGCAAAAACGACCGTGTGTACGCGGCATAAGAGCTGTGAAAATTTGGAATATACTCCTCCAGAGGTGGTTCTGGCCAGCTCAGTAGATTGCTTTTATAAAAAAGTTCTGAATTCTTTCCTAGATGTACATAATATAACAGGGTACCAACATTTATAGGTAAAGTTGATCCAGGGAATATATGATTTCCTCTCAGGGGTTCAGGAAAGATTTTTTTCCCCTGCTGTAGCAATTCGGATCAGGCTTTGCTGGTGTTTTTCGCCTTCCTCTGGATTAACTGTGGGTATAGGATTGTATTTATTATTTTTTTGGTTGAGCTAGATGGACTTGTGTCTTTTTTCAACTTGACTAACTATGTAAATGTATTGGGCCACCCCATCAAATCATTTGGTGGAGGGGGATTATGGTATGGGGTTGTTTTTCAGGGGTTGGGTTTGGTCCCTTAGTTCCAGTGAAGGGGACTCTTAAAGCGGGGGTTCACCCAAAAAAAAAAATTCTAACATTACATTTAGCCGAGTTGTGAGAATGGCATTAGGCAGTTTTTTTTTACTTCATTGAAGTACATACCATAATTTCACCGCGCTTCCGGGTATGTAATCTGCGTAACTGGGTGTTCCTAATTGATCAAGTTATACACAAAAAGTCCACGCCAAGGAGAGTATTGTAGCTGCTGCCTCCCTAGGGGGTCCCAAAAAAAAAAAAAGCAAATAATGAAAGCGGGTAAAGAAGGGACTTGGCGCTGCTGGTGGCAATAGGGTCACGTCTCACAGATTAGAACAAAACACAGTGTGTGAACCGTGTACCACTGTGATTGATGTAAAGTTCACCAGTGGTGGTCGTGTTGGGTGTCCGTATGGGGTACAGCCCAACGGTAATGGACTTCCCCTGCACCTTTGTTGGAAAGTTGTGGGTGCGTTATAGAGACCCTTTTTGATGGGAGGGTAATGTCCTAAGAGCCTGGGGATTGAATAAAGGTGCTGGACCTTCAGCATCCGCTGGTGTCCAGGAAAAAAACATTGCTGAACAGAAATAGAGAAACTAGCAATGGTACAAGTATGTGGTATCCCTTAAGGTCAGGATCCTGTGCAGGACATCAGGCTATAATTAGCATTAAGATATACAGACTCAGATGCCACTACACCTATCCGGGGTCCTGGTGTGTATGTGAAGGAAACTGATTATGTCAAAATATCCTGTAAGGTATATGTGACAATAAAAATATGCACAAGTGAATATAAAAAAATACAGTATAAACCACCAGAACAAGTCTATAGCAATAGGGTGCTCTATTGTTCCTAAGCTGTTGTCCAAATTATAGGCTTGAATAGACCCATAGGTACTCGAGACTCAGGCGGCGTACACACGATCGGATATATCCGATGAAAACGGTCCGCGGACCATTTCCATCGGATATGTCCGATCGGGAGTTTGATCCGATGGCGTGTACACACCATCGGATCAAATTCCCCGCCGCCGGAAGGCGCGGTGACGTGGCGGTGACGCGGCGGTGACGTTGACGCCGCCGCGTCACCGCAACGTCACCGCACCAGGAAGTAAAACACTTCCGCGCATGCGCCGAATCCATTCGGCAGCGGCGCGGCGGCGGTGGGGGCCGACATGTCTGCTGGTAAGTGTACTAACCAGCAGACATGTCGGGCGGACAGATCCCCACCGGATAGATTTCAAAGCATGCTTTGAAATCTGTCGGGTGGAGAAATCTGTCCGCTAGCCCATACACACGAGTGGAGATGTCTGCTGAAACGGTCCATCGGACCGTTTTCAGCGGACATATCCCCTCGTGTGTACGAGGCCTCAGGAATCTTGAAAACACCGTTCCCAGATTGCAGCTGAAATGGTGACTTAGTGCTGATCCAAAATTAGGGTGACTTTGGTGCTCCCCCCTAATTGGTCCCCACTTACCAGAAGTAGACACCCCATCCGGGGTAACGAGCGATTGGTAGTGGTACCTTATGGTCCTCCGTTAGATAACAGCAGATTTTTCAGTCCTATTAGTATTCTCAGGGTATGGTCAGACCCCCAAAGGATTGTGTATCTCGATCAAAAACGAAAAAATCCAAATAGTGCAGTAGGTATGGATAAAAAGCCGGTATACCAGACTCTTATTGATGAAAACGCTGGTTACAAAAAATGGCAGCTGGTGGTCCTATGCATAAGGTACCGCCAGTGAAAATATAGAAATAAATAAAAACACTATAGCAGCAAAAAAGAGAGAAAGACCCTGCACGTATGGCCAGTGTACCTCAGAAGGCTGTTGGCGCTAAGGGGTGGGATATGCCGTGTGAGGTTCCTCGGCGTCCAAGCCAGCGGGGAGCGTGGCCGTGCAAATAACAACAACAAATGTGTGGGCCTGCGTGCGTACGGGCGTGCTGACGTAGTAGATCACTGACGCATTTCGACATTGGACGTTGTCAAAAGTGATGTAAGCACCCCCGTACGCTCATTGTAGATATACAGCAGTGCATGTGGTTACTCCTCCCAGAGGGATGGGCAATGCGTGGTTAGTGGGCGTACATCGTAAAATCCCATGTGTAGGAAAACCTCCCTCCGTTAACTCTTGGGGAAGCCTAATTTGTAAGAAGATAATGCATGTACCACTGTGAGTTTATTATGTAGTCAAGCAGAGAAAATCTTTCCAGTGTTTTCATTATATATCGATCTGCAAATGTTAATTTATTTCATGTCTAACACTGGAAATAGGCACTGATGGGCACATGTAGGGCGACACTGATATGCAGCACTGATAAGCATTCATGGGTGGCACTAAAGGTGACAATGATGGGCACCGAAAGGCTGCACTGATGGTACTTATGAGTGGCACTGATATGTGGCACTGATAGGCATCACCGATGGCACAGGGGATGGGCACTAATTGGCATTTCCCTGGTGGTCTAGGGTGGCATATCTGGTTGTCCTGGCAGCATCCTGGGCGGGCATCCGAGGGGGGGCTGCGCTGATAAACCATTAGCACAGACCCCCGTCAAGAGAGCAGCTGATCGCGTCTGCCAGACGTGAGTGAGAAAAAGCCAATCAACGGCTCTTCCTGTTTATAATCGTGATCAGCTGTCATTGGACACAGCTGATCATGTTTTAAAGAGCCTTCGTTGGAGGCTCTTTACCGAGATCGGTGTAGCGGTGTGTCAGACGGACACACCACACCACCGATCACCACGATGTGCGCCCCCACGGGTGTGTGGCGGCTGTTATCCTGCTGGACGTCATATGATGCCCAGTCAGGATAACGAAACCACCGCCCGGCTGTCATTCTGCTATTGGCCGGGCCTGAAGAGGCTAAAGCATTTTCACAGCCTCTGACCATCTCCATAGTCTGTAGTTTTTAATAGCATTACTTTTGGCCTATTGGCGATATTAAGGGCCACAATTATAGTAACAAAAAAAAATAAAAAATCTAAATGAACTGCTAATAGCAAAATAGTTCATCCTCAACTACAGGTATTTGGGTATATATACGCCACTATGCCCAGTAATTTACACCTCCTTGAAGTCTCTAACACGTAGAGAGCGTCCTGCCACACACATGTAGTTCCCAGGAGGGGGCGAGCACGTTACTAACCACCGCAGCAAAGTCTCCCTTCAAGGTGGTCAGTAAAATCAGACAAGCAGGAAGTGAACAGAACAGAAAAGAAATAGAGCAACTTCTAAGCAAAAATGAACAATGAGGAAGTGAAAAGAGGAATGTCTGTAGGTAAAGGATGCTTATCATGCAAAACATTTTTTTTCCCTTTACAACCCCTTTAAGCCCCATATTAGATTTTCTACAGATTTTTGTACTCAGATTTACCAAAGTGCAAGGGCCTGCCTGATTGCTTACAAATTTAAACTCTTAAGGCCCCTACACACGATCAGATTTTTGACAACAAACTTCCGACAGACCTGTTTTTGCAGACAATCCAACCGTGTGTATGCTCCATCGGATAAACTTTTTCGCTTTTTTATTGGACAAATGTTCGCTGTGTGAGTAGACAAACTTTCCAGCAACAAATGTTCTACGTCGGCTAATCCAATTGTGTGTACACAAGTCCATCGGACTAAAGTCCAAAGTACAAACACGCATGCTCAGAACCAATGCTAAAGATCAGACAGCAATAGCAGAAGTTGCCCAAAGGGTGGCGTTAATGTGTAGAAAAACCACGTAGTGCGTCTATTAAGTCACTACGTTCGTGTTTGTTGACTGAAAAAGTCCTACCGTGTCTATGCATCCCAAGTTTACAGACAACGCCCTTCGGAGCAAAATCCATGGAAAAGTCAGTTGGAAGTCTGATCACGTGTATGAAATTTGAGCTGGGCACATATATCTGCAATATTTTCTTATATCTCTTCAAAGAGCTAAGTCCCACGGTTCTCTCCTGAACTGTTCCTCTGTTATCAGCCTGATAACTCCTGACAAATCTCTGACACATCAGATAAAAGCTAAAAATAGATTATCAGGGAGCTGGCCCTATTACAAAACACCTCAGAGTCTCTGCCTATGATGAGAGGGGGTGTGTGCCTTTTCTCTAATCAGCAATTTTAGCTATCTTGGCTGTATGCCCAGACATCACACTCTGTGTTAAACAGGAAGAGAAAATCTCCTAATACGATCTGAACTTTCTAAATAGTATATAAATTGGAAGACAGCAGATATAGATGTAAAACTTATGTACAGAGATTTGGTTCATCCCTGTGTATTATCTGAGGCTGTTCACTTCACTGGGTGTATGGAGGGTTTACATCCACTTTAAGGTTTGACCTCATATTATATGGTTTTGGTAAATCGGAGGACAAAAATCGGCAGAAAATGTATGGGGCCTTAAAGTTTTACTAAACCCAGGACCCTGTATTCACTATATCTAGTCTCCCACAGTACACAGAACATGGAAATGCAATTATTTTAGTAAATATAAACTGCTAAATACCCTTTCTCATCAGCACACAAGTGTAAGGGGCCCGAGAGTCCTGAGGGGCCCGCTCCTTCAGGACGTTGGGCTCCAAGTTGGCACCTCCCCTTTGCTCTTTTCCTTCTCCTATACTAGTCCTGACTCCCGTTGGTGCCACCCGCTGCATTGGCTTCTAACTCCCAGCCAATGATGTGGGAGTGCCAGTTGGTTTACTTGAGGGGCGCAGAAATTAGTACCACCCCCCTGGAAAACCCATGGTTCAATCCAGCTGCTCCTCTCCCCCTTCCTTTGATGGCCGCTGAGCAGCTCCATCCTCCTGACTGGCTGTCCTAGAAGAAGAGGATAACCACGCTGCTCTATCCTCCCCTCCAGCAAGCCTGATTTTCTCATACGTTCCTTCTCCTGCCCCACTCTCCCTGCATGTGTGCTGCTGCGTCTGTGAAGGGGATGTGGGGGTGGCAAGATTAAGGAGCCAAAGGCCACATTGAGAGAAGTCACTGACTGAGAGCCCCCTCATTCCCCCTCCCGATCTCCCTGCCCCCTCTCTCCCCCCTTCCCCCCTTGCTCTTTCCCTGCCCCCTCCTACTTTCCCCCACCTTCTTTCCCCCTTGCTCTCTCCCTGCCCCCTCCTTCTCTCCCCCATCACTTTCTCCCTGCCCCCTCTCTCTCTCTCCATTCCCCCTCCTCTCAATCCTCTCTCGCTAATCCCTGACCTCTGTCTCTCCCCCTCTCCCTGCCAGCACTCGAAATAGCTTTACCCTAGTCTGTTTATTAAATTTCCATCTGTTTATTACATTTCCATCATCTACCCATAGATGTGATGTATAATAAAAATAATGGGCCAGATTCTCAGCTGAGATACACCGTCGTATCTCTGTATCTGGCCCTGTGTATCTATGTGACTGATTCTTAGAATCAGTTACGCATAGATTTGGCATAGATCCGACTGGTGTAAGTCACTTACACCGTCGGATCTAAGTTGCAATGTTACACTTGGTCGCTAGGTGGTGTTCCCGTCAATTTCTGCATCGAATATGCAAATGAGCATGATACGCTGATTCCCGAAGGTTTTTGCGCGCCGTCGTCGTAGTTAGCGTAAGCATAAGGTTACCCATGCTATATGAGGGGTAACCTTGCGTAGGTCCGGCGTAAGCCATGTTAAGTATGGATGTCGGGACAGCGTCGGGTGTTTAAGTAACTCGTCGCGAATAGGGCTGTACGTTAATTACGTTCACGTCAAAACCAATGTATTTGTTTAGTACTATGGAGCATGCGCAGTGGGCTTCGTTGACGGCCGGCGCATGCGCAGTTCGTTCGGCGCGGGGGAGCGCTTAATATAAAAACAGCACGCCCCCTCCTTCCCTATTTGAATTACGCGGCCTTACGCCATCTCATTTACGCTACGCTGCCGCACATTACGGATCAAGTGCTTTGAGAATACAGCACTTGCCCGTAAATAGTCCGGAGGCGTAGCGTAAATGGAATACGCTACGCACACAAAGGGCAGATCTACAAGAATCTGGCCCAATAAATGTATTAACTTAATCCACTTAAAGTGGTATTAAACCCTAAGGCAAACATTTATTATATTGCAGCTTACCAATTCTTAGATGGATGGCTGCATTCATTTTCTTTTTAGGTTTTCTTTCTTTTATTTTCACCTGGTGATCCTGTTGTTTTTCAAAAGACTGAGCTGTCTTGGAGACAAACCATTTAACACTGGCAGAGGTGCTTACAATGATCAGTTTCCATTTATTCATGTAGCGCCTGTGTACTTTCAGTTCAGGTGCTATCCTAAATTTAGAGGGGGATGAGAGAGTTACCTAGCTCTCATCCATATGATTTGTACAAATTCAGCTTCTGTCATAGCTGGACTGTGTTGTCAGTTCATTCTGTGTTCCTGAGGTGCCTTTCCACCCCGGGGAGACAGGTGGCGGCAGTGGAGCCCAGGTCAGAGAGCCTTCTTGCCAGCAGCCAATGAGAGGGGTTTTTCTCTCGCAGGGCATGCTGGGGAGGGTACTTCTAGGGCGGACACCTGCTTGCCCGGAGTTTGTGGTTGGATCCGGGTGCGGCACACACCTTCAGGGTGTGCGCACATCACAGGCCCCGGCGATATGGCCTACCAGGCCGGGGCGCACGTGCTACGCATTATCTTTGGTTCCGGGACCATGTTGGCCCGGAGCAACTGAAGCGGTGATGGGACCCAGTGACTAATTGGGTCCCCCATCTTTGGAAAGAAGATCCCAGGCGAGTTGTGCTGTTCGGTGGGGAGTCAGTCTGAGGAGATCCAGGAGGCAGGCGATCCAATAGGGCCTAGACAAGCCATTGGGGATCGAGGTGACCAGACACTGGAAGTTTGTCTTATGGCAACCTGTCAATCAGTGACCGAAACCAAGAACTACCTAAGGGAGATTCAGGCAACTACTTTATTGAGAAGGATTTGCTCCATTAATCTGCGTTCCAGAACAGGGGCCTGTGGCAGAGGTTCCACTCTTATTTCTATTTGAGCCAAGTCTGTGGCAGAGACTTGTTTCTCCGTCTCAAGGTTCCGAGTGATACTCTGGCTGCCAGTTCTGTGAGAGAGACTGTCCAGGTACACTACACCCACTCCGGCTGGAGTGGCGACGAAGCAAAAGTATCGTTAGAAGCGGGACTGCTTCTGCCAAGTTAAGGCCTGAATCTGAAATTCTCCTTTTCACCCATCTTTATTCTATTCACTCTGTTCACTGTTTGCCGTGTTGGGCAAGAATAAAAGCACAGAAAGACACCGGCTGTTTGGATATTCCTTCATTGCTCTCATCATCATATCCCTAGACATTCATACAGGTAACACGTCGTCCTAAATCTATCCAGCGGCTCCTAAAGGGGGTAGCGCTACATTCATAAAACACCTTTATCCCAAAAGGACATTTTTTGTTGTTGATGTGACTGATTATAAAGTGTGAGCTGGAGACTGGCTACAATTTGTTTAGTTTACCTAAATCTGCTAGTACATCCAACCCCCCCCCCCCCCTCAGACTGCGGTCCAAAGGTGTCTCTGTTGCTCTTTCATCCAGAGTGGGGTCACTCTAATACAGGAAGTGTGTTACTGACCAGTTCACCAGGGTCAAAACAAAAAAAGTAAAAGTAAAAAAAAAAAAAAAAAAAATGCAGCCACCACATCTAAGTATTGGTAAGCTGTAAATTGTATTCCTTTCCATTCACAGCGGATTTGGTGGGATGGCTAGTGGGTGGGCCCTGGGAATGTTGGTGGTCAGGCCTGGGAGGCCTAGTCCTAAAGCTAAGTAAGGGACCCCAAAATTTCTGATGACTACAGTATATAGTAGCAGTCTTTTGACTTCTATCAGTGTCTGGTTAGAGCTTGTAGGAGGAGATTTCATTCTACTCTGACTGTCCTATGAGGCTGCAGGACCACTGACCCTCTGTCTGGACAGTGTCGATTGGCCCTGTGCTAATTACATGCATTATCCAAGAAAAAAAAAACTCTCTCGCAAATACACACCAAACTGAGCATGTGCCATGTACTATCAGGAGATGGACTGGGGACTGTGGAAGATGGGGAGGATCAGAGAAGACAGGATCAAACAGCCTTTTTACACAATGCACAGGGTTAACCCCTTAGGTTTCACAGTGAGTATAACAAGCATGCTTTTATTGCATATGCAGACTGATTTTTTTCTATAATAAATATCCCCCCAAAATATCTATATATAAAAACAAAATGTTTCCTTACTTCAGGCCAATATGTATTCTTCTACATATTTTTGGTAAAAAAAAAAAAAAATCGTAATAATTGTATATTGGTTTGCACAAAGGTTATCGTGTTTACAAAATAGGCATAGATTAATGGCATTTTTATTATGATTTGTTTTATTAGTAATGGCGGCGATCTGTGATTTTTCTCGTCACTGCGACACTATGGCGGAGACATCAGACACTTTTGACACTATTTTGGGACCATTGTAAGTTATACAGTGATTAGGGCTATAAAAATGCACTGATTACTGTGTAAATGACACTGGCAGGGAAGGGGGTTAAACACTAGGGGGCAATCAAGGGGTTAAGTGTGTCCTATGGGAGTGATAACACGATCAGATATTCCGACAACAATTGTGTGATGGAAGGGTTTAGTTGGATAATCTGACCGTCTGTATGCTTCATCAGACAATTGTTGTCGGAATTTCTGACAACCAATGTTGGATAGCATGCTCTCAAATTGTCCGACAACAAATGTGTTCCGTGGGATTATCCGATCGTGTGTACACAAGTCAAAATCACACAAGTACAAACACGCATGCTCCAAACCAATGCTAACCATAAAAGACAACATTAGCAAAAGTTTCCCAAAGGGTGGTGCTAAAGAGCAGAAAAAAAACATGTAGTTTCGTGAATGTTAGCTGAAAAAGTTCTGCCGTCTGTATGGAGAACAAGTTCATGGCCAACGCCCTTTAGACAAAATTCCACCGATTTGTCTGATGTAAATCCGATCGTGTGTATGAGGCTTTACTGTGAATCCCTGTTTACATAGGTATCTCCCCGTTCTGCCACTCTTTGACATGATCGTGGGCCCCCGGCAGACATCGAGTCCGCGGGACCCGCGGGCACGCTCATGGAGAACCCGCGTGCACCACAATGCCATGATTTAAAGGGGACATACAGGTACGCCTATTTGCCCACCGCTGCCATTGTGCCAACGTATATCAGCGTGCTGCGCTCGGCAAGCGGTAAAAAAAAAGAAGATTTTAGAATAATTTTTTAGGCCCCTGATTTTTCTTTTTTTTGTGGGGACGGGGACGGAATCTGGTTTTCACAGGTACCCACTCCCAAGTCCACACAGATCACCTAGGCGATTCAAGTGGATGTTCAACCCCCCCCCCCCCTCCTCCTCAGCCTGCAGCCTCTTCGGACACGTCACAAGTCTGCGGGACCATTCACACATTGCAGCATAGCATGCGCATTTGCAGTGGGAAGCCAGCTGTGAAGCCAAAAACAGGCGTAGTCGGCTTCCCACAGTTAGCATGTTGGAGCCAAGGACCTGAAGACCAGCGAAGAACTGGCCTGGGTGAGGACAGCGCTGGATTTTCGAGCTGGGGCCTGAAGAGCCGCCTTAATTTGACCACCTCTGTTCTATGCCATCACAAGTCATAACTAGGGTTATAACCTGCTCAGTAAACTCTGATTAGAGTAAGTATACTCTGATTAGAGATGAGCTCCAGTATGTTCGCACACTCCACGTGCGGAGCCCGCCAGAAATCCGGCACGGCGCTGCGCTAATCACAGGCAGGGAGACATTATCCCGTTGCTCGGCTGCAGAGATCGGGAAATGTCTCCCTGCCTGTGGCTAGCGTAGCGCTGTGCAGACTTCCTGGCGGGCTCTGCACGTGGAGTGTGCGAACACACCGGAGCTCATCCCTAAGTCTGATTAGAAGTGCAGTATATTTTCCAAAAGGGGGCAAAAGCATGACACTTTTAGGCATAAGTCATCATGGAGATACAGTATTATTTCCACAAGTATCACGGTTTCAACTTTTGGAATGCTTGAATATTCAGAACTTGTTGTTCCACAACAGCTGGAAAAACTGCATTTTACAAAACAGGCAGGAACATGTGATTTACATTAAACAGCTGCCATGTACTTCCTGTATAAGAAATGAAAGTGAAAGCAGCAAACTGCTGAATAACAACGAGAGGCAACTGCTTGTCTAAGAAGAGGTAAGAAGATTTATTTGACCTTTAATGAATACGTTTTACATAAAACCTTTATATGAACACTGGACTGTTACCGTTACACAATCAGCAGTGGCGGTTATAGACACGACTGGGTCAGATCAGAACTCAAAGCTCTGATATTTGAAGTTGCTTCTACCAAACACTATTTTTATACTTCACTGTCTCGTCAGTCTTTTACATGTCAGGCAATGCATATATTTATTACCAGGTTTAACATGTTCATTATTTGGTAAATCTACTTACATGGTTTTGAGAGGACACAACCAGTAATTTATTTTTTTTCAAGGTTGCAAACCAGCAAGGAGCTGAAAAGATTCAGTCACCCTTATGTGAAGGGCTGGACAGGAAACTTGTACTTTGGCCATGTAGATCAAAACAACAGGTTTTCTTTAACCCTCTCCTGACTAAAGATCTTTTGATTCCTAGAAGCCCAGTCATTCACAGAACCTGTGTAATTAATATGTGGTCAGTTTTAAAGCAGTTGTAAACCCCCCAAAGAAAAACCTGCAAAACAAAGGCATAATGAGCTAGTATGACTAGCATACTAGCACATTATGAATTACTTGCCTTAGATTAAAGCCCCTGAAGTAGGGTTGCCACCTCATCCCTTTAAAACTGAACACCAATAATTACACAGGTTCTGGGGCAGATTAAGGCTGTAATTAAACTAAAGTAGTGCCTTATTTGCATTAAATTAGCCACAGAACCTGTGTAATTAATAGGTGTTCAGTTTTAAAGGGATGAGGTGGTAACCCTACCCTGAAGCCATTCTCGTCTCCCCCATCCGGCTGCAGACATCTCTCCGGAAGGTTACTTCCAGGTATCGCGGCTCCGGCGCTGTGATTGGCCCGGAGCAGCGAAGACGTCACTCCGCGCGTGTGGGAGACGGCATTAGCCATTGAGAAAACCAGCATTCTCAGTGCGCCTGCGCCGTAGACAACGGTGTATTCCTTTTGGCAAATATCTCCTAAACCGTGTATATTGCAGAAACCTATAGGTAAGCCTTAATCTAGGCTCACCTGTAGGTGTAACTTCCCACAGGAGGGTTTACAACCACTTTAAAGGGATGAGATGGCAACCCTTCCTCCAGACCAAATTTAGCAGCGACAGCATATGTAAGTTAACTTGACAATAATTCTATAAATTATTTGCATACCTAAATTAATTTACCAGTTGGGTGCTACAGCAAATGTTTTTATTTCTTGCTAACATGTAAAAAACTTCACTTTTGGCAATAAAATTACTTAAACTCCCAGAACATTCTAGATTGTCTGATAGCAGATGATAGTTGCATATTTGTCTATCACATGATATCTGTGCAACAGTTTATTAAATGCAAATTTTCAGGAAAATACATAATAAAATAAGTTTTAGTGCAAACACAAAAAATATAATACCCATTTCTTGGTAAAATGTGAGGTTGAGTAAATAGATACCAAATCTTTCAAAGACTTTCCAGCTCATCAGTTTAGAGTTAACCAGGAGATCTAAATGCTAGTGCTAGAATTATTGCTCTCATTCAGACATTTGCAGCGATATGTCACGCACATGATACGACTGTGGTTTACCATCGCCTCTACCGATTTTTTTTTTGCCTCGCTCTCCATCCTGAAGCCAGGGGTTGTGGAACCAGGGGGGGGGGGGGCTATAGGATTAGTATGGGCCTTAGACGTGTGTTAATGAGCTTTAGTATGGGCGTTTGAGTGGTGTTTTACAAGTGTTATTGATGAGTTAAAATCGCTCCCCAAATGCCCTATGCATGGTTTTGAAGTGTTTGATGAGAGCTAAGGTGCCTTAAAACCGCTCCACAAACGCCTATGCCATTACAGGACATAAACAAATTTTAACGTCCCGCAAATGCGTGCCATGACTGACTTATTGCAGATTTAAGGCTATATTCTACGACCTGTATATGTACCCATCGACTTATCTATAATAACACACGAAACCCCACTTTGGAATTTAAACAGCCGTAGCCGCAATTTTATTAACAAAAACAATTACAATTTAAACAAAAGATTTTTCATTTCCTTAAAAATTACCATAATACTGCCAGAGGTATTTGGAGGCAAGCATGGTCTACCCAAACCGGCTGTACAAAGCACCAAGTCCCTTGCCGTGGCCCTCAGACGCAATTACACTGACTAGAGGACAATGTATAACCATACCGCCCGGTACAGCCCCAATTACTAATATCCCGATACTGTCCTTACATTTAGGTGAAGGTGCCCATACCAAAAATAGGCCCAACCCCTAATTCTCCACATACAATTATGACCATGCCGACCTACAAAAACCCTATAACCCCTACCACTGGCTACGACAGACAAAACCCAAACACTCAAACCAACCCACCGGATAAAGGGAGGGAGGGAAAACTTCCAGAAGGCTGAACCCAGGCTAACTGATGCCCCAGCTAACAATGCAGCTCATACACCCCTTTTCGCCCCACCCTACTGTCAACCAATCAGATTAAACTGACTTTTTGCCTAACAACCGCCTGAACTGCAAAATACAGTCATGCAGGCCCTGCTCTTAATGCTGGGCATATAGATACAGGCCTTTTCTGTGTGTTTGCAAAGCGTTACCATAGACTTGAATAGGAGGCATTGAAAGGCTTCAAAGGCCTCCTGACTCGACATGAGGCTTCAATTTTGAAGCAAAGCTACACAATGCTAAGGCTAAGTTCAGTGTTATTAAAAGCAGGTGTTTGAGGGGCGTTAAAAACACCCCCCAAAGGCCCTTGAAAATGATACAATGGACAGCACACAGTGCTGATCACACTATCAAAACATGAAGCATTAGCGATGCGTTGCTTTAAAATTGAAATACAAAGACATACTTGGGGGGCACACCCAAAAAAATGCTATACATCCAAGATGGTGCTGCTATAAGACCAAAGACAGTACAAAACAGATTTTAGCGCACACATGCAAAAATGACATTTATCCTGCAAGGCTAGTTAAAAACACCTGAACATATTCAAAAATACGGGGGTTTGGTCACACTATATGGTCATATAGTGCTAAGCCCACTTACTGTGATAAAGTACCCCGAATTAGTGGAAGATAAACTCCTCTATATGGGAGAACTGAAGGGATTCCTCCTATGCATTAACGCTTGTAAAACGCCATGCTAATGCTATAGGAGCATTTGTTACGCGTTAGAAATAGTCAAGTGTTAACAAGTCCTAATGCTTCATGTTTTGATAATGTGAACACTGTATGCTCCTCATTGTATCATTTGCAAATGCCTGCTTTTAATGCCAGTATGAACTTAGCCTAATGGTTAACTCTTTGGACATATATGGTAGTCCAAATAGCTGAACTATTTTTAAAGAGAGTAAGTGACCCGTTGGAGACCAAATCCAACCTTGACCGTGCCTATATCCCTTTTAAGTAAAACATTTGTTTGGGAATGGGCCATGGGACTTTAAATGAGGCAAGGAAGGGCATATAGGATTATTATAGGATATCAATGGTGGATAATGCTAACATAGTCCCATCAGGGAAACTCTATGGCCAAAATGATTAGCTACGTAATCACCCCGAAGAAAGAAAGTCAGAGTCAAATATAAAATTTCATAATGTAATATGTATCATAATAAATAATACAGAGATCATGCTGACATAGGCATAATACAAATACTAATGATCACATTGGCATATAAATATTCAAACTCCAGGACATGATTAATAAAAGCAATCACAATAAATTGATAAGCAAATCCAGTAAAACATGATTATCAAAAAAAGCAATAATTTATAAAGAAAACAGTTGAATGAAAATACAATCATTGGGCAAGCTTAATCTTGGCATCCCTGAGCGTGGATTCGACGCGTTTCTTGGCGTTTAAAGCCAGTCATCAGGAGTGGGGTGCATATAAATTAACTATAGAAGAGAGGGGGAATAGATATCAGACAGGTGAATCAAAAAAAGCCTTAACGGTGGGGTCATAGTTGCTACAAAACCAACATTTTAAAGATGTAAAAGATGTAAAACATTACCTATGGCCAAGCCCAAAATAGGTGGTAGCCCAGGCGTTTCCAATGCAGGAATGGGGTGGTGGTCCTGGATGAACCGTTTCTCTACCAGGGTTGTGGTGGGGATGAAAAGACCCCCCACAATCCACAGACTCCTCGGGATTGAGGAGAGCTGAGGATGGGGTGGTGTGGGACATCACCCAAAGGGAATGACAGGCAGCTCCAACACAAGGCCAAAAGGTGAGGTGGGCACACAGGGAAACACACATTGAGTACTGGTAAAGGAAAAAGAGTGAAATGATAAATATCAATCACCAAATACAATCATATAGAGTGGATCCTAAAGATAGGAATCCTCAATTACCAGTAAGGCCGCGTACACACGATCGAACATGTCCGCTGAAACTGGTCCGCAGACCAGTTTCAGCAGACATGTTCGATCGTGTGTACGGCCTATCGGACAGTTTTCCAGCGGACAAAAGTTTCTAAACATGCTTCGGACAGGTTCGATGGTTAGTACGCCCAACCATCGGACCAAAATCCTGCGCATGCGTTAAAATGATTTGACGCATGCTTGGAAGCATTGAACTTCTTTTTCAGCATGTCGGTGTGTTCTACGTCACCGTGTTCTGGTCCGAGGGGATTTTGGTCCGATGGTGTGTACGCACATTAGACCAAAAGACCACTTCAGACATGTCTGATGAAAACCGTCCATCGGCCTTAGTGTGCATACATACACGTGGAGCCTCTCACCAAATGGGACAGTGTGTAATGAGACCGCCAAAGCCAAACCAGCTGAAGTATCCAAATCATGGGGCGTGTCCCCGCCAGTGTGATGTGTCATCGCATTAGCCATGAGAGAAGACAAGACAAATACCCACCCGAGGTATGGAGAACCTCAGCGGGAATCTATCCCATCCAGTCAGCCGTGCGGGATGGAAAACAGCGTGGAAGCACGTCTCGGCGATCAAAGACGCTGTGCGTGCAGCATGCCGACATGACGCCGATGCGCCAAGGTACAACCCCGCCCCCATCACCAAAAGGGGATGGGCAGAGGAGAAGGAGCTGGGTGCATCGCAACCCCGGGAATGAGAGACCACAGGACAAAAAAAGCCCCCAAAACAACGCACAGGTTTGGGCAGGCCCAAAGTATGTACAAAAATCTATAAAATATATATATATATATATATATATATATATACAGTATAAACAGAGGCCCAGATTCACAGAGCGATTACGCCTGCGTGACAGGAGATGCGTGGCGTAAGTCTAAATGTGCACGTGCTTTTCGATACACGGCATCCCAAAACGAGATACGCAAGAAATCTACTTTTTTTTGTCCAGCGTAATTTCGTTAGACAGGCGCATCCGTCCGCGCAAAACTGCGCTAGACAGACCATTGATTTGCTAGTCAAATATGCTAATGAGGGACTTGCAAGGATCCACAAAAGAACGTTGGTGCAGCGCAGGCTACGCACTGTGAGCAACAGCTGCACGGCCTGTTTAAAATTAGACCATATAAAAGCTGGTCTAAAAAGAGAAAAAACTCCTACATGTTAGATAAAGCAACACTGTTAGTGAGGAGCTCAGCAGTCACACGTGTTGCACAACAATCTGTATGCCAACATGCCAGGGGCATCGTCGCGCATAGCTATACTACTGACGTTAGATGAGCAAAGAAGGAGGAGGGCACGGAGGATGGCACAGGAGAGGAAATAACGCACACGCATAGACCTCTTTGGCATGAGTGATTCTGAGGTGTATCGCATCTTCAGATTCACCCCTCATGCCATCCTGGAATTAACCACAACCTTGCAGGAGGACATCACCAGCCGAACACACCGCTCACATGCAGTGCAGCCACTGGTCAAGGTCATGGCAACACTCCATTTCCTTGCCAGTGGCTCTTTTCAGCGTACAAGTGGAGTGGTGGCTGGGATGTCACAATCCTCCATGAGCAGATGTGTGCACCAGGTTGTCCCTGCAATCCTCAGATGCATGGCCAACCAAATCATCAAACCCACCAATGAGGACCTGCGGCTGAAGGCAATGACATATTTCTACAGAATTGCCAGATTCCCACTCACCGTGGGGGCCATTGATTGCACACATGTGGCACTCCAGCCCCCCCAGGAGACAGAGCACATATACCGCAATCGGAAGCATTGGCATTCCATTAACGTACAGGTGATAGTCGATGCCCAAGGCCTCATATGGCACGTCCGTGCCAAACACCCAGGGTCCAGCCATGACAGCTACATATACAATGGAATTCGAACAGAACGTGTATGGGGACACCTGGCTGGTTGGTGAGTGACATGGGTGGCAGGCATGACTGTACCCCACCATGATGCACACATCACAAGGGGCACATGCATGACTAACATCCTCCTGTCTTTTCCCTTACAGGTGACTCTGCATATCCACTGGGACCCCATCACATGACTCCTTTCTGGAACCCCCAAACCCCAGGAGAAGAAAGATACAATCAAGCCCACGCCCAAACATGTGCAGTGGTGGAGCGCACCTTTGGCCTCCTGAAGTCACGTTTCCGATGCCTGGATAAGTCTGGGGGTACCCTCTTGTATTCCCCAAACTTCGTGTGCCATATCATTGGTGCCTGTTGCCTGCTGCACGACTTCGCAGTGAGAAAGGGGCTGCAGATTGACCTACGTGATGACCTGACCCCCCCAACCAGACAATCCCCCCCTAACCGAGGTTACCCCGTCTTCTGAGGGAAGAGCAGCCAGGAGACAGCCCACATTGGGCATCTTTGCACGTTAAACACACACATTAACCATGGCACAATAAGAATGCATGCATGCACACCACTGTGGTCCCTAGCACACACACCCCACATCCTCATCAAATTGGATTGGCACCAGTCCACCATGCAGGACTTGTGAGCAGCAACGCCACGCCAAGGCTCCAATTATGTCACTGTACATTCATACACCATTCACACGGACCTGGGGATCACTTCTCCCTGGTCCTGGGGAACCCTTCTCCACCAAAATTGAGGGTGACACCCCTTTTCCGGCAGGAATGTCACCCCCACATTCAAACAGCATTCACAACCCAAAAAAAATTAAAAATAAATAAAAAAATGACCAGCAAAATCAAAAAATTTCCAGCAAAAAAAAAAAAGGGGGGGGGAAACAAATTAGTGCCCTTGACGTGAGCCACGCCTGGGGCGCCCCCGGCCACGGCCCCGGCTCCTCTGGGGAGACTCATGGGGGAGGGGGTAAACCGGGGAAGGAGGAGCAGCCACTGGTCTCTGCCCACCTGGCGGCCTGCCCTCCAAGGCCACGGCTATTCTGTCCAGGGCAGCACCAAGTGTTGCCGTGTTGGCCTGGATAGCCTGGGTAAGGGCCCTCTCATCCTGCCCAACGCCTGCTGATGTAGTCTGCAGGTCATTAAGGCAGTTTGTTAAAGCCTGGGAGTGGCAGTCCAGGTTCCCAAGCGTATCCTTGATGGAGGACAGGCTCTCCTCCATCCGCACCAATGTCTGGCTGACCTGTCCCAGATGGCGGGTCTGGAGGAACTGGTCCCTTCTCAGAGTGGCGGGCAGGAGATCGGCCACCCCCCTGGTCTTCTGGGTCGCCTTCCTGCCTCCAGCTGATGTTTGTGGCCGGGGAAAAGGGGAGGCCCTTGGGAGGGGAGCCATGTTGGGGGAGGAGGGGGGGCTCCCCCTTAGGGAGGGCTGGCTGCTGCCAGCCAGAGGGGAACGGCCCTCCAACAACAATAGGCCAGTGCCTGACATGGACTCCACCTCCTCCTCAACCTCCTCCTCCTCCTCCTCTTCAACCTCCTCCGCGGACTCCGGCCTTGTCGGGGGGGCCTCATTAGGCTGCTGTCCTGGGGATGGTGTGGTCAGGCCAGATGGCCCAGCACCCTCCTGCACATCTGTGGACGACACAAAACATTCACAGGTTGGAGGATCCACACACTTGCCACATATTCCCTTTCACCCCCTCCCCCACACATGCTACACACCTGATAGGGCAAAATAACCTTACCTGGCATCACGCCTTCATGACTTGAGTCATAGCCGGACAGGCCCTCCACTTCTTGCCTGTGAAAAGTCTGGGCCACCGCACGCTCCTCCGCTGTCAGCCTAAAAGGGCATGGTGGGCCCCCTCCTGTGCCCCTGGCATGGGCAAGCATTCTGGCCAGCTTCTTTTTGACCAGACGTCGGAGGTCATTAATCTTTTTCTCAATCCCAGACCGGTTCCGTGTCTCCCCCTCCCCCGCTGAATTCACCTGGTCAGTGATCATGTCCAAAATCTCTCTCCTCCTGGCCAGGGTGGTGTTGGCACCGTCCGGGCCATGGAGGAAACGCCCATAATCGGAAATGGCCCGGGCTAGAATTTGTTTTTCCCTCAAAGAAAAATTTAATTTTCTCTTCCTCTCAGTCATACTGAAAAAAAAACACTCCCAGTCAACAAAAATCACTCACAAAAACAAGCACGACCAATCAAGCAAGAAAACAAACAAACAGAAAAATATCAAACAAAATATCTCACAAACACTTAGCAAAAAACACTTTCAAATATCTACTAACAAACACTGGATCACACAGTACACAAATCTGACAAATACAAATCACAACGCAACTAACTACAGAACAAAAGCACCTTGCTGTATAGGGAGGGATACAAAGGGATGTACTTTTGCAATGGAAGTGCGTTTGTGTGTGTCTATTTATGCTGTTTGCGTAGTTCATGATTTTGCCATAGTCCACTTCCAATTTCACTGATTGCGCCGTTCCCGAGTTGTGAGCATGCGCAGAGAGGTGCTGACATGATCTGCTTCAAGCACGCATGCGCGAGCCGGCCGGCCCTTCGTTTGCATGGGGTCACGGCTCATTTCAATGTAACACGCTCACGTCCTTCCCAATTTGTATTACTCCGCCTTGCGCCTCAGAAATAACGTTGCACAAGGCGCTATTTTCTGCATAAAAGCGACGAGAATAGGGTGATTGCGCGGCTACATTGCGCAAGTCTAACGTAAAGGCGGTGCGCTACGCCGGTCCAATAATGCGCAGATGTACCTGAATCTGGGCCAGAGTCGCTACTGCAACTACTGAAATCAAAAAAATGGGGACATGTATTGGCAAAGTCATTTTAAGTCCCATGGCCCATTCCCAAACAAATGTTTTACTTAAAAGGGATGGAGGCACGGTCAAGGTTGGATTTGGTCTCCAACGGATCATTTACTCTCTTTAAAAATACTTACCAGGGTGGAA
The DNA here is from genome assembly GCA_029574335.1 of Rana kukunoris. Taxonomy (NCBI): domain Eukaryota; kingdom Metazoa; phylum Chordata; class Amphibia; order Anura; family Ranidae; genus Rana; species Rana kukunoris. Next base: position 69,741,100 of record CM056060.1, read on the forward strand.
GACACCCACTCCCCTTTAGTGACCCAAAGGACCCAATTTCCTTACAGTCAGTCCGCCGCACGCTTGGGCCACAATGTGCACAGCACAGTGGAATATTTAGAGTACCTAGGCTGGGTCTTCAATCTGAAGAAAAAAAATCTTTCTTGCAGCCTCAAAGAAGGCTAGAGTACTTGGGCATGATTATAGTCACGTCCCTAAGCAAGGTATTCCTAGCCAAACCAAAGGCAAAAGCCACCGGAGACTTGGTCTAAGTGTTAAAGGCAAAAAGAAGGCCTTCCATCCGTCTATGCATGAGATTGTTGGTAAAGATGGTAACCTCATTCGAGGGTGTCCCTTAACGCCCGGTTTCACCGGTTACAGGGCGAAATTCTGTCAGCCTTGAAGAAAGATGTTCAGGCCCTGGATCTTCCTATGATCTTATCTCCAGGGGTTCGCCAGAGCCTCAATTGGTGGTTGCTCCCCCAAAATATGTCAGAAGGAAAATCCTTCACTCCAGTTACCTGCAAAGTGGTCACCACAGACGCCAGCCTTCTGGGCTGGGGGGCAGTGCTAGAAGAAGCATCTGTCCAGGGGAAGTGGATGCCCAAAAAAAGAGGTGAATCACATCTTGGCCTGGGCAGAGAGGCATATTCCTTGCCTATCTGCGGTCTTCATTCCAGGGGTAGAAAATTGGCAAGTGGATTTTTTAAGCCGCCAGCAACTGAGTCCAGGAGAATGATCTCTACACCCCAACATGTTTCAAATTATATGTCAAAAATGAGGTACCCCAGATGTGGACCTATTGGCTTCCAGGTTCAACGCAAAACTGGACAGTTTTGTGTCAAGAACAAGAGATCCATATGCTCAAGGCTCAGATGCCCTGACAATCCCCCTGATCTATGTGTTGCCTCCAGTACCGCTCCTCCCACGATTCCTTCAGAGAGAGTCAAGAAGGAAGGAAAGTCTGATTTTGGTCCCCCCGGCTTGGCCCAGGAGACCCTGATACGCAGAAGTCATAAGGATGGCAGTAGGAAGACCTTGGATTCTTTCATTACGCCCAGACCTACTATCGCAGGGTCCAATATTCCATCCTGCCTTACAAAGTCTAAATTTGATGGTTTGGCTTTTGAGACCCACGTTCTGAGAAAACGTGGGCTCTCAGGGCCAGTCCTATCCACCCTGGGTAATGCTAGGAAGCCGGCCTGCAGGCTCATCTACTACAGAATCTGGAAGGCATATGTTTCCTGGTGTGAACCCAGGAAGTGGCATCCTAGGAAGTTTACCATTAATAGGATTCTTGGCCTTGAGCACTATTAAGGGCCAAATCTTGGCTTTGTCTGTATTTTTTCAAAAACCGATTGCCTCTCATTCCCTAGTCAGGGACTTCGTTCAGTTAAATCCGCCGATTAAGTCTCCCGTTTGCCCATGGGATTTGAATTTGGTGTTATCTGTTTTACAGAAGCTACCTTTTGAACCTTTACACCAGGTTTCTTTAACTACCTACCGACCGCCCACTGTAATTATACGTCAAAAAAAGGGGGGGTAATTTGGGACTTTAAATGAGGTAGCAAGTATACCACCTCCATCCCTGGTTGTGTAATAAAAAGAGAGAGGGCGGGACTTTGAATGAAACATGTGCAGGGATAAGATTAAATTGGATAGGGGGAGAAATAATAAAACTGGAATAAGTTATATGTTATTAATTTCAAAACTTTCAAATAATGCATCGTCCGTGACTATATTGCATTATTAAGGAATTAGGTAGACATATATACTTTAATAGAAAAAACTGGGGTGTTTAATACAGGAAAAAGGGGGGTATAATTGGGGCTATAAATCAAATGCATTTTTAGACAAACTGTAATACAGGTGAAACAATAAGCATTTCTAACCAGGTTAATCCTTACCACCCAAACAGCAAGCAGGATTGAAATATCTAACTATATGTTAAAAGCAGAGGATTAGTCACACAGATTTGCAAATGCATGCTCAAGCTGCAGAGCCAATCGCCAAGGCCCCCTGCGATTCTGCAGTCCTAACTAAACCAAATTAAATATCCTCAATGGAGGCATACACAAACTGATGGGTAGATAAAGGGCAGGTGACTGGGGGTGTGTCCCAGCCTGCACCTATGCCCGGTAAGAAATAACAAAACTGCAGCAAAAATCAATGCAGACACCTGTTTTAAACAAACGGGTCCCACAGCTCACATGCTTCCATCCCTCATCATATTAAAAAAAGGGGGGGGGGGGTAATTTGGGACTTTAAATGAGGTAGCAAGTATACCACCTCCATCCCTGGTTGTGTAATAAAAAGAGAGAGGGCGGGACTTTGAATGAAGCATGTGCAAGGATAAGATTAAATTGGATAGGGGGAGAAATAATAAAACTGGAATAAGTTATATGTTATTAATTTCAAAACTTTCAAATAATGCACCGACTGCAGAATCGCAGGGAGCCTTGGCGATTGGCTCTGCAGCTTGAGCATGCATTTGCAAATCTGTGTGACTAATCCTCTGCTTTTAACATATAGTTAGATATTTCAATCCTGCTTGCTGTTTGGGTGGTAAGGATTAACCTGGTTAGAAATGCTTATTGTTTCACCTGTATTACAGTTTGTCTAAAAATGCATTTGATTTATAGCCCCAATTATACCCCCCTTTTTCCTGTATTAAACACCCCAGTTTTTTCTATTAAGTATATATGTCTACCTAATTCCTTAATAATGCAATATACAGTAGTCATGGACGGTGCATTATTTGAAAGTTTTGAAATTAATAACATATAATTTATTCCAGTTTTATTATTTCTCCCCCTATCCAATTTAATCCTATCCCTGCACATGCTTCATTCAAAGTCCCGCTCTCTCTCTTTTTATTATGTAATTATACGTCGTTACTTTAAAGATGGATAGCTCGGTAACGCCAGATCTTATATTTAAGAGGACCTGTCATGCTTTTTTCTATTACAAGGGATGTTTACATTCCTTGTAATAGGAATAAGTGTGATAATTTTTTTATTTTTTTCAGTTTTAAAAATTGTAAAATAAATAAAAATAAATCCAAAAACAAAAACAATTTTTTTTTAAAGCGCCCCATCTCAACGAGCTTGCGCGCAGAAGAGAACGCATACGCAAGTAGCGCTCGCATATGAAAACGGTGTTCAAACCACACAAGTGAGGTATCGTCATGATCATTAGATCGAGAGCAATAATTCTAGCCCTCCTCTGTAACTCAAAAAATGCAACCTATAGAATTTTTTTTTTTAAACGTCGCCTATCGAGATTTTTAAGGGTAAAAGTTTGACGCCATGCCACGAGCGGGTGCAATTTTTAAGCGTGACATGTTGGGTATCATTTTACTCGGCATAACATTATCTTTTACAATATGTAAAACAAATTGGCCAAATTTATTGTTGTCTTATTTTTTAATTTAAAAAAGTGATTTTTTTCCAAAAAAAAGTGCGCTTGTAAGTCCCCTGCGCAAATACGGTGTGACAAAAAGTATTGCAATGACTGCCATTTTATTCTCTAGGGTGTTAGAAATTTTATAATATATATATATAAATATATATATATATAAATAATGTTTAGGGGTCTTAAGTAATTTTATAGCAAAAAAAATGTTTTAGTCTCGTAAACACCGAATCTGAAAAACAGGCTCGGGGCTTAAGTGGTTGAGTCTGTTGACACAGAAACTGTTTTTATCCTCGGCTAGAAGGGTATCGGAATTGGCGGCTCTTTCGTGTAAAGAACCGTATATGATTATTCACGAAGACAGGGTGGTGCTACGTCTTCACCCGAATTCCTTACATAAGGTGGTTTCAGGTTTTCATCTGACCCAGGATAAAGTCCTACTGTCTTTTTTTCCAGATCCACAGTCTGTGGAGGAAGAGAGTCTACACTCTCTAGATGTTGTAAGAGTGGTAAGGGTTTATCTGCAAGCTAAGGCTCAGATAAGGAAGACTGATTGTCTATTCATTTTGCCACAAGGCCCAAAGAAGGGCCAGGCAGCATCAAAATCCACTATTGCAAGGTGGATTAAACAAGTAATTTTTCAGGCCTATGATTTAGAAAAGAAGATTATTCCTTTTCAGGTGCACACTCGACTAGAGCAGTTGATGCTTCATGGGCAGTGCATCACCCAGGGCCGCTGATAGGGGGGGACCACCAGCCCTCCTGTAGGGGGCCCGGGCAAACAGGGGGGCCCAGACAGCAGAGGGAATCATTGTGGTCGGATGGAGGTGCAATTACAGATTTACTTCCCTGCACCGATCCCCCTTCCTTTTCTGCCTGCTTCTGATCCCCCTCTGTGCCCCCTGTCACCAGGCTGCTACCCCATGGCACTGTTGGCGTACCTGTCACTTAAAAAAATTACAAAATTGTAAAATAAGATACATTTTAACATTCTTTAAAAAATTATATTAAAAAAAGTTTAAAACTATTTAAAAAAAGGGCTAATTCACACAAGTTCTCTGTTATGTTTGTGTCCGCTAATAATGATTTTAGTGTATTTGTTTGTGAAAATATTATTTTGATATATTTCAGGGGGGGGGCCTGGGGAGCCCCTGTCAGGTAGGCTGTATGGGGCCCCGTGATTTCTAACAGCAGCCCTGGCATCACCAGGCCTCCATGGCTCAGATCTGTAAGGCTGCAACTTTATCTTCGGTCCATACATTTCCCAAATTCTATCATGTAGATGTGAGAGGTTATGAGGATCCCACTTAGGGCGTACTGTGCCTCAGGCAGCAGTATAGATTCTCTGGCTCAATGGTGGTCTTATTCTGATCTGTGTCTCCCTCCCCTCAAATTTTAGCATTGCTATGGGACATCCCATTAAGTAATTAAGGCTCTGTGCCCCGTGATGTACGATCAAGAAAATAGGATTTTTGTACTTACCGTAAAATCCATTTCTCTGAGTTCATGGACAGACACAGCAGCATTGACCTTAAGGTTATATCCACCTTCATTCCAGGAGAGACTAGGCAGAAAAAACAGAACTTCAAGTGTGTAGGATTGGGGAATCAGACTCCAACGGTAGGTACGTTTTTAAGGGCTTGGTAGCCCACTTTTATTTAAAAACATCAAAAGTTCACATATATATTTGCAGCCCTCGCAGGGGTTCCATTACTCCTGTATTTTGAAAAAGAATCAACAGTTCAGCCTCCCGGCTTTCACACTAGCCGTCCTGCTGTTTCAGGCCTTTTGCTTAGGCCCCAAGTTCTGCTCCTCAGAACTACCAGTTTCAGAGATAAGCACACATCTAGCTTACATCTTGCTGCTCCAATATTAATGACCTCTGCCTCCTGCAGAGATACATCCACTTTGTGACTTCTCTCACAGAGCTTTGGGAGTCACCCGACTCCTTAGCACAGACCTCCTGTCTGTGGGGTGGGGCCTTAAAAGCTGTTCAGATCAGCCTTAAAAAGCCCAAAAGACAGCTGACCCATTAACGTGTATTTCTCTACAGAATCTGGCGTAAAGCAGCAATTTCTCACCCAGGACAGGGTCCCATCCTCACAAGTGTTAAAACACTTCTGCAGTACAGATCCTCCCAGGGGGCGTGGTTCCCCAGGTATATAACCCCCACTCTGACTGAACAGCTCCAGTTCGTAACAAGCAGTACAAACCACAAGGAGGGGTGGGTGCTGTGTCTGTCCATGAACTGGATTTTACGGTAAGTACAAAAATCCTATTTTCACTTCCGTTCATGGATGGACACATAAGCATTGACCTTAGGGATGTCCCCAAGCAGTGTCAAAATTTCAAGGGGTGGGGAAAAACACACAGCAAACCAGGGTTCACCCCAAACAAAAACACAACCGGAGTTTCTCAAAGGAGGAACTCCAACCTTAAACTGCCGCCTGTAAAACCTTGCGGCCAAAGGAGACATCCAAAGATGCACTCACATCCACCTTGTAAAACTTAGAGAAAGTGTGGATGGACGCCCAGGTTGCCGCCTTACACACCTGTAAAACAGAGGCTTGATGACGGAAGGCCCAAGAGGCACCAATCGCCCTGGTCGAATGCGCTGTAACCTGAAAGGGAGGCGCCTGCCCCTTTTAGGGCATAGGCCTGAAGGACGACCTGTCTGATCCACCTAGAAATGGTGGCCGACAAGACCGCCAGACCCTTTTTAGGACCAGTCACTGACACAAACAGTAAATCCGACCTCCGGAATGGAGCCGTAGCAGACAAGTACACCCGTAGGGCCCAAACCACATCCAAGGAGTGCAAAGCGGCCTCCTTCTGGTTCTTTGGCTGAGGACATAAGGATAGTAACACTATGTCCTCATTAACCAGTTAAGGACCCCCGCACGCCTATGTACGTCCACAACATGGCTCGTACAGGCACAAGGGCGTAAATTTACGTCCTCGCCTTAGTGCGGTTCGGGGGTCCCATCGGGACCCCCTCCGCGGCGTGCGGCGGTCCCCCTGGCTCTGGGAGCGATCGCCGACGAGCGGGCGGATGTCCGTGTTTTCCGCCCCCCCCGCGATCGCTCCCAGCCAATGGGAGCGCGCTCCCAGCCTGTCACTTCCTCCTCCTGTGTTTACACAGGAAGGAGGAAATGATCATTTCTCTCATCGCAGCGCTGTTTCCCAGCGCTGCTGATGAGAGAAGACATGCCAAGTAAGTGTGCACCAACACAACACTGACACACACTCACATAGGCATATTAACCCCTTGTGATCGCCCCCCCCACCCCCCTGTCACAGTGTTACTGAATGCAGTGATTTAATCACTGCATTTAGTGTCAGTGTGACAGGCACTGTAAAAAACAGTTAGTGTTAGGTTCAGGATAGCCCCCCCACCCCCCCTAATAAAGTTTTAACCCCCTGATCACCGCCCTAGTTAACCCTTTCACTCCCTATTGCCAGCGTCACTAAGCGATCATTTTTCTGATCGCTGTATTAGTGTCGCTGTTCCCGCTAGGTAGCTATTTTTTTTATTACGATTTTTTTTTTTTACTAAAGACATGTGGCTAAATAAATTTTGGCCTAAATGTTTTACTAAAATTTAGTTTATTTGATTTTTTTTATAACAAATAGTAAAAAAATAGTGATTTTTTTCAAAATTGTCGCTCTATTTTAGTTTATAGCGCAAAAAATAAAAATCGCAGAGGCGATCAAATACCACCGAAAGAAAGCTCTATTTGTGGGAAGAAAAGGACGCAAATTTTGTTTGGGAGCCACGTCGCACGACCGCGCAATTGTCTGTTAAAGCGACGCAGCGCCGAATTGTAAAAACACCTTGGGTCATTTAGCAGCGTAAGTGTCCGGGTCTTAAGTGGTTAATGTGAAAAGCCGACACAACCTCTGGAAGAAATGACGGCTGCAGGCGTACCACCACCTTATCCTTGTGGATGACCAAGTATGGAGCCTTGCAGGACAAGGCTGCCAGGTCAGACACCCGTCTGACCGAGGTAATTGCTACCAGAAAAAACACCTTCTGAGACAAGGTCAAAAGAGGAATCTTCCGAATGTCCTCAAAGGGAGCTTCTTGAAGCGCCGAGAGGACCAAATTAAAATCCCATGGAGGCAGTGGAGGGCGCACAGGAGGGGCCACATGCCGGACCCCCTGTACAAATGTACGCACCAGAGGGTGCGCCGCCAAGGGGCGCCGAAAATAAGTAAACAGTTAGAGCCGAGATCTGACTCTTAACCGTACTTAAGTCGAGAGTCTTATCCACTCCCCGCTGTAAGAACAGCAGAATCACTTCATCTCCTCACACAAAAAAATTTAGGCCTTCCACGTGCGATGGTAGATCTTACGTGAAGTAGTCTTCCGTGCACGCAGCATGGTAGATATCACTGGGCCTGAAAGACCACGGTCCCTCAGAACCTGGCTTTCAACAGCCACACCGTTAAAGCCAGCGACTGTAAAGCAGGGTGAAAGATCAGGCCTTGTGACAGGAGATCTTCTCTCAGGGGTAGACGCCAGGGGATGTCTGCCACCAGATGCACCAGGTCCGCATACCAAGGACGGCGCGGCCAATCCGGGGCAATCAGGTTCCTTGGTATCCCCTCGGCTTCCGCTTTGCGCAGCAGGCGAGGAAGAAGTTTCAGAGGAGGGAAGGCGTATATTAGGCGATAGTGACCCCACGGGGCCACCAATGCGTCTGACGCGTCCGCCCACGGGTCTCTTGACCTGGCCACGGACCGTGGCACCTTCCGATTGAGTAGGGGCGCCAGAAGGTCCATGTCTGGAGCACCCCACTTTTTGCACAGGCTCTGAAACACCTCCGGGTGTAGTGACCACTCTCTTTGGTCTAGTGTTTGGCGACTTAGGTAGTCGGCTTGCCAATTCTGTACCCCCGGAATGTACATTGGCGACAGAGCCGGAACGGATCGTTCGGGCCACTGAAGGATGTGTGCGACTTCCTTCGCTGCAGCCGAGCTCTGTGTGCCTCCCTGATGATTGATGTATGCCACGACCGTGGCGTTGTCGGACTGGATTCTGACCGGATGGTCCTGCAGACCCCGGGACCACTTGGTGAGGCACAACTTGATTGTACGGAGCTCCAGTACATTTATTGGTAGAAGGGACTCCTCCTGAGTTCAGCGCCCCTGGGCTGACCGGGTACCCCAGAGACCCCCTCAGCCGGAGAGGCTGGCATCCGTCATGACCACAGTTCAATGGCACGGCAGAGACGACTTCCCGATCCAAAGCACCGGAGACGTCAGCCACCACACCAGGGAGGATTTGACCAGTCGACTCACCCGAATCTGGTAATTCACTGACGAAGGGAACTTGTCCCAACGTGACAGAATCTCCTTCTGTAGTACTCTGGTGTGGAATTGGACATACGGGACTGCCTCGAAAGAGGCCACCATCAGACCCAGAACTCTCATGTAGAACCGGAGTGACGACCACTACTTCTGGGTCGTCAACTGCTGCACTGAGGAATCCAGGATTAACCCCAGGTATTCCACCCGCTGAGACGGTACCAACATAGACTTCCGCATGTTCAGAAGCCAGCCAAAATCCTGTAGGGTTTGGCAGGTGATGGACTTGTCCTCTTCTAACTCTGAGCTTAAGGAAGCTCTCAGGAGAAGGTCCTCCAGGTAGCCCACGATAGCGATCCCACGCTGCCTCAGCAGGGCTAGGATCGGAGCGAGCACCTTGGTGAAGACCCTTGGTGCCGAGGCCAGTCCGAACGGGAGGGCCACAAATTGAAAGTGGTCCTCTCCGATCGCAAAGCGCAGAAATCTGATGCTTTGCACATACTTCTTGGGGACTACAAACAGATTGGAGTAAAACCCCTGAAACCGTTTCCCTGAATGAACCAGTAAGATCCTGGACAGCCCCTGATAGAGCCTTCCGGCGAACCGGAGAAAGCTGGAGGTTGGAAAGAAAAAATCTGTTTGGCGGACAAGAGATAAACTCTATCTTGTACCCCGAGGAAACTACCTCGCAAACCCAACGGTCGGCTAGAAGAGAACTCCGAGCCCCGAATTTGCGAAGTCGGCCCCCCACCCGAGACACAGGCGGGGGCAGACCTTCATGCAGAAGCAGGCTTGTCCGCAGGCATGTTGGGCTTGCAGTACCAGGTGCGCTTTTGCCCTGCAGCGGGTGCTTTAGCACCTTGAGAATTTTTTCCTGCCGCACTTGGCGGGCGAAAAAACCTCTTGGGGGCAGTAAAGGAGGGGCCTTGCTTACGGCGAGGCTCCTTACCCTTCCCAGACTGTGGGAGTAGAGTGCCTTTTCCACTTGTGGCAAAGGGTAAATCTACCAAAGCCTTTTTTGACGACTGGTCCGCAGACCAACACTTCAGCTACAGCAGGCGTCGCAGTACCACCGCGTAGGCGGAGACCCTAGAAAGCAAGGGGAGCATATCCAGGGCCGACTCAGACAAATTTCAGGCCCTGTACCAACTGGTCGGCCAGGTCCACACAGGTCTCAGAAACATTCTGTGTCTCAAGCTCTTGCAGCAAAACCTTTGCCCGTTCAGTGTGTCTGCGACACCAGAGCCCCGGCCAAAACCGGTCTCACAGCCGAACCCACTACTGTAAACATGGAGCGGGCCACAGCCTCAGCCCTCCTATCTGCGGGGTTCGTAAATGCGGGAGCCCCCTCCACAGGCAACATGGTGCCTTACTCACTTTTTTAAAAAGTCCTCCTCAAAAGGATAACGGACCGCAAAGCATTTTGGAACAGCAAAAGCTTTCTGCGGTGTATCCCATTCCTTGTACAACAGCTTGTCCAGATATGGAACACAAGGAAACACTCTCGCGGCGTGGGGTGGCTTGCGGAACCCAAAAGGGACCGGCACATCAGATGCCTCCGCCAACTCCTCAAGTTTTTGAGTATCCCGCACCGCAGTGATAAGGGCTCCAACAAACACTTTATCATGCGTTGCAGAGAGGCCAGTCTACTCTTGAGGCTAGGCAGAAAAAACTGGAGCTGTTCAGTCAGAGTGGGGGTTATATACCCGGGGAACCATGCCCCCTGGGAGGAGCTGTACTGCAGAAGTGTTTTAACACTTGAAGTGCTGTTTTTTCTGCCTAGTCTCATCTGGAAGGAAGGTGGATATAACCCTAAGATCAATGCTACTGTGTCTGCCCATGAACGGAAGAGAAAATAGGATTTTTTAATACAGCTTACCTGTAAAATTATTTTCTTGGGAATACATCACGGGACACAAAGCTCCCACCCCTCTTTGGAGTTAAAGTGGAACACTTATTGCTTTGCTACAAAACTGAGGTACTCTCCATTTGGGAGGGATTATATGGGAGAGGAACTTAATTTTAATTGGGTTTGCCAGTGTCCAATCACCTGTGGTAACTACATAACCCATTAAAGTGGAGTTCCACCCAGGAAAAAAACATTTGGCCAAAAATCCAAAAAATAAAATAAAAAGTGAAAAACAAAAAAAGGCATACTCACCCCAAATACCTGTTGCTATGCGGAAGTACGTAATCTGCCTCTTCCGCAACCACGGTCTGTTTTCTTCTTCTTCTCCTAGTGAATGGGGCGCGCTGCTTTCTGGGAACTGTGTGTGTTCTCAGAGAGCAGCCGCCCATTCACAAGCCGGCATGAGACTCATGCAGGCGCACTGTTTCCCCTAGTGTGAATGGCGGCACGGGACCTGCAACGATTGTGGGATCGGCATCGGGGGGGGGGGGGGCATCAGTGCGGGCAAGTAGGACAGGTAAGTGTCCTTATTAAAAGTCAGCAGCTACACTGTTAGTAGCTTTTGACTTTTAGAAAAAAAAAATGTACGGGTGGAATCCTGCTTTAACTACTTGCTTACTGGGCACATATACCCCCCCTTCTGCCCAGGTGAAATTTCAGCTTCGGGCACTGCGTCGCTTTAACTGACTATTGCGCAGTCATGCGACGTGGCTCCCAAACAAAATTGTCCTTTTTTTCCCCCCACAAATAGAGCTTTCTTTTGGTGGTATTTGATCACCTTCGCAGTTTTTATTTTTTGCGCTATAAACAAAAAAAAGCAACAATTTTGAAAAAAAAATCAATATTTTTTACTTGTTGCTATAATAAATAGCCCAATTGGAAAAAAAAAATCTCAGTTTAGGCCGATACGTATTCTTCTACATATGTTTGGTAAAAAAAAAAAAAATCGCGATAAGCGGTTGGTTTGCGCAAAAGTTATAGCGCTTACAAAATATGGGACAGAATTATTATTATTTTTTTTACTAGTAATAGCAGCGATCTGCAATATAAATATGCACTAATTACTGTATAAATGCACTAATTACTGTATAAATGTGACTGGCATTGAAGGGGTTAACACTAGGGGGTGAGGAAGGGGTTAAATGTGTACCTGTATTGTGTTCTAACTGTGGAGGGAGGGGGGTGACTGGGGGAGGTGACCGATGCTGTGTCCCTATGTACAAGGGACACAGTTCAGTCTCCCCTCTCCCTGACAGGACATGGAGCTCTGTGTTTACACACAGAGCTCCACGTCCCTGCTCTGTCATTGTCGATCGCGTGTATCTGGCAGACATCGCGACCGCCAGGCACACGCATCGGCTTCTCGGGGACGTCGCGGGCGCACGTGTGCCGCCTCCGGGAGCGTGCGTGCTGCCACCGGCGCTCGCACGCCCCCCAGTGGCCGGAGGAATCCAGGATGTCAATTGACGTCCTGTTGGATTTTCAGAGCCACCGTGAGGCCGTCTTGACAATGGCCCAGTGTCACAATGTAGAGTATAAGATTTCCTATCATCTGTGCCCAGTCTTGCCACACAGAGTTAATCCAGATCTGAGAAATCCTCTTTTAATGTTCAGTGAAAATGATCAGCCTTCCAGATAAAAACCTGCCTAAATAAAAAGTCAGTTTTCTCTCTTCTTGCTTTGAGTGACAGGTTATTTACATATCTAGCTTGGACATGTTTATCATATGTTATGTTAATCATAACATGAGGTGATTCACAGTATAAAAAGTGAGAAATCCACCCCTCCCCCACATAACACATCCTGGTAATATACAATGAACTTTAGATCACCTCATGTTATGATAAACATAACATAAGATAAACATGTCCAAGCTAGATATGTAAATAACCTGTCACTCAAAGCAAGAAGACAGAAAACTGACTTTATAATTTGGCAAGTTTTTATCTGGAATTCTGTTAATTTTCACTGAACATTAAAAGAGGATTACTTAGCGCTGGATTAACTCTGTGTGGCAAAACTGGGCACAGATGATAGGAAATCTTATACTCTACATTGTGACATCAAAAAAATAAATTAAAAAAATTTGGGGGGGGGGGGGTTCATCCACTGTCTGCGTCCTGTGATGTATTCCAAAGAAAATGATTTTACAGGTAAACTGTATTAAAAAATCCTATTATCTTAAGGTAAGGGGCCTGGAGCTGCAGCTCCAATAGCCCCTATGTTATTCCGGCCCTGCATGTCGCAATGATATAATCCAAGAGGTGAAATTGTGGGTAGGTGCAGAGTGTTGTCCAAATGGTAACAGCAATGGAACAGTGGATCGGTGGCTTAGAGGTACCAACAGCGCCTGTCTCAAGGAGCAGAATGTGGCCTGGCTGGTCCGTACCCAAATGGTAAGGCTTCTAGGAAGGATGGCTTGTCCCTGCACTTATCTTACACCTCTGGAACCTTTCCCTGATGCTAAGCACTGTTCTAAACAAACAGGTATCCTATACCTTTACTGCCCGCTTGCAGAAATGCATGCCAAACCCAGTAGCCAGGGTCTTAAATAGACTCTGCATGACTAAAGATGGCCACCAAAGTCACATGGGGTGCCAGCATCCCATCGAATAGCTGCCTCCCAGTGACTGAGGAAACCATAAAGGAACTAGGTTCCTCCAGACTTCCTCCCTCATCTGCATTGCCGCTACAGACACGTGCCACCTGCAGTGGAGAATATACGCTGCACCTGCCTACAAACTGAGAGGTCAGTTAAAAATAACAAACATGTTATGCTTACCTACTCTGTGTAATGGTTTTGCACAGAGCAGCCCAGATCCTCCTCTTCTCTTTTCCCCCGCCAGCACCTCTGGTCTCTCCCTTCTGTCGATTGCCCCCACAGCATGCAGCTTGCTATGGGGACACCCGATCCGCTGCTCTGTGTGTTCATTCAGACATGGAGCTGTGGCTCAGCCCCTCCCCCTCCTCACTGACTTTGATTGACAGCAGCAGGCACCAATGTAGGGAAAGTCCTGGACAGCTAAGGCCCTCATACAACATTGCAAGATGGAGATTGGGCTCAGGTAAGCATTAGGAGGGCTGAGGCACAGAGAGTTTTTTTTTATCTTCATGCATATTCTGCCAGTGGGGGAGGCTAGGAAGGCTCCCTGCCGGCAAAACACTATCAACGCTGACTGTATTAATGGGGGGATTAAGCAAGGTTCTGTCCTTCAACCTGTGGTTTAAGGAAATTAAATTGCATACTATGTGGCCTGCCTATGGGTGGTCCCACATAACTTGGCTTCTGATTTTATTTTAAATTAAAAGTGTTTGTTAACTCAAAAAATAATAATATTGATCCTGTTTCTGTAAGGCCGCGTACACACCATCGGACATATCCGATAAAAAAGGTCCGCGGACCATTTCCATCGGATATGTCCGATCGGGAGTTTGATCCGATGGCGTGTACACACCATTGGATCAAATTCCCCGCCGCCAGCGGGCGCGGTGACGTGGCGGTGACGCGGCGGTGACGTTGACGCCGCCGCGTCACCGCCACGTCACCGCACCAGGAAGTAAAACACTTCCGCGCATGCGCCGAATCCATTCGGCGGCGGCGGCGGTGGGGGACGACATGTCTGCTGGTAAGTGTACTAACCAGCAGACATGTCGGGCGGACAGATTCCCACCGGATGGATTTCAAAGCATGCTTTGAAATCTGTCGGGTGGAGAAATCTGTCCGCTAGCCCATACACACGAGCGGAGATGTCTGCTGAAACGGTCCATCGGACCGTTTTCAGCGGACATATCCCCTCGTGTGTACGCGGCCTAAAGCATGTTATACAGCACAGTGCCTGTGTTGTGTAATTTGGCCCCCTGTAATCAGCTGCAGCCCTGCTCTGTGTGTCTGTGTCTCCCTCTGTCCTCTTCCCCCCTCCTCTCCACACCCTACTTCTCAGCTCCCAGATTGTCCCCTCCTGCTCTAAAAAAATTTGAGAGCATGCAACAATTGTCCGATGGAGAATACAGCCGGTCGTATTGTCAGACAAAACACGTCTGTCGTACAATTGTTGTCACAATATCTGATCGTGTGTACGGGCCTTAAGAGCTGGGAAGTGTGGAATAGACTCCTTCCAGAAGTGGTTCTGGCAAGCTCAGTAGATTGCTTTAAAAAAAAGCCTGGATTCTTTCCTAAATGTACATAATATAACTGGGTACTGACATTTATAGGTGAAGTTGATACAGGGAAAATCCGGTTGCCACTCGGGGATCAGGAAGGACATTTTTCCCCTGCTGTAGCAAATTGGATCATGCTTTGCTGGGAGTTTTCGCCTTCCTCTGGATCAACTGTGGGTGAAGGATTGTGTATATTGGATTATTATATATATTTTTGGTTGAACTAGATGGCCTTGTGTCTTTTTTCAACCTTACTATGCAACTATATTCCTAAACAATACATTATTGGGGACCCTTCACTATATGATTGTTGGTAATTTTTTTAGTATGATAGATCTAATAAAAGCATGTTGCCACCTTAAGGCAATGATGCATGAAGTCACATATGGGTGAATTGTAACTCTTTATTTCACCAAATGATAGTGAGAAATTTCACAGAATATACAGAGAATATCATGTGCATATCCTACTAAGCCTAACAAATGGTTGGAAATAGGTAAAAAAAAAGTTACCTTTCAAGTTTGTATTGTGTTTGTATTGTTCCTGTTCAAATTCTGTTCCTAGCCTAGGGGGAGTTTCCAACATCTGTTATCAGCTTCATATTTGTTTACATTTAAAATGACTAGATCCTGAGAACAATGAGGCCATTGTTAATATGGTAATACATTCTTACTAGGCAGACCCCCAGGTTATTGTATTGTGAGTTTATCAACCTTTTAGGAAGGCTGACAATGAAAACTATGGGATTTTAAAGATGATAATGGGGTTATAATTAAAGGGATTATGTGGAGAAGAAGCTGAACCTAGGAGTGGCATGCAGTTAAAATCTGCACGTCAAGTTGTATTTAATTTTTATTTATTTTTATTTATAGAAATTAGTAAAACCTCCTTAAAATTAAAGAGTTATATACTTTTAATGCAATATTTTTACTTTTATGGGAAATATTGTTTCAAGAAAAATACAAAAAACTGGAACAAGTTCAAAAGATTTCTTGTGAATTATCAACTTCTAACCATGAACTAATATAAACATTTAATAGGGTAAAATTTTAATACAGTATATACAGTGCCTTGCGAAAGTATTCGGCCCCCTTGAACTTTGCAACCTTTTGCCACATTTCAGGCTTCAAACAAAGATATAAAACTAATTTTTTGTGAAGAATCAACAACAAGTGGGACACAATCATGAAGTGGAACGAAATTTTATTGGATATTTCAAACTTTTTTAACAAATAAAAAACTGAAAGATTGGGCGTGCAAAATTATTCAGCCCCCTTAAGTTAATACTTTGTAGCGCCACCTTTTGCTGCGATTACAGCTGTAAGTCGCTTGGGGTATGTCTCTATCAGTTTTGCACATCGAGATACTGAAATTTTTGCCCATTCCTCCTTGCAAAACAGCTCAAGCTCAGTGAGGTTGGATGGAGAGCTTTTGTGAACAGCAGTTTTCAGTTCTTTCCACAGATTCTTGAGTGGATTCAGGTCTGGACTTTGACTTGGCCATTCTAACACCTGAATATGTTTATTTGTGAACCATTCCATTTTAGATTTTGCTTTATGTTTTGGATCATTGTCTTGTTGGAAGACAAATCTCCGTCCCAGTCTCAGGTCTGTTGCAGACTCCATCAGGTTTTCTTCCAGAATGGTCCTGTATTTGGCTCCATCCATCTTCCCATCAATTTTAACCATCCTCCCTGTCCCAGCTGAAGAAAAGCAGGCCCAAACCATGATGCTGCCACCATGTTTGACAGTGAGGATGGTGTGTTCATGGTGATGAGCTGTGTTGCTTTTACGCCAAACATAACGTTTTGCATTGTCGCCAAAAAGTTGATTTTGGTTTCATCTGACCAGAGCACCTTCTTCCACATGTTTGGTGTGTCTCCCAGGTGGCTTGTGGCAAACTTTAAACAACACTTTTTTACCACCAAGTACGAGTACCGATACTTTACGTCAGGTACTCGTCGATAACAATTCCGGATACCTATCACCTAGGAAAAGGGGTGGTTTGGGAAGTGGGCAGTGGTTGTTGTTGTTTGGGAGTTGGGTGAGGTGGGCAGGGTGGGAATAAGGATAAGTGAGAGCAAGGTAGTTGAGGGTGGGAGATTTGGGATGGAAAAAGCTGTGATCACTGGGGGGGGGGGGGAGGATGGGGATAGGAGGGTTATTGGGAGACATGGGAGCAGAGGTAAGAGCTGGTGTAGGGAAGGAGGAGGCAACAGGCAGAAGTGACAGTAGGAATGGTACAGGAGACAGCCAGAGGCTGCAGGCATGGTACAGAGACAGCCAGAGACTACAGGCATTGTACAGGAGACAGCCAGAGGCTGCAGGCATGGTACAGAGACAGCCAGAGGCTGCAGGCATGGTACAGAGACAGCCAGAGGCTGTATGGTACAAGAGACAGCGCAGGAGAGGAGATGGCCAGACAGCACATGGAGGAGGGAGAGAGCCCCCTGCTCAGTGCAAAAGTATATCACCGTACAGTGTCTTCATACAGAGACCCTACTTTCTCTGCCTCAGCATCCAGCCAGGTAGAGCCGGGGCCCAGCGCTCTGTGTGGTCATGAGTCAGAGCTGGGGGGGAGGTGTGCAGTGTGGACTGCAGAGACAAGGCTGGTGGGCTGTTAGGACAGGCAGCCCGGTGTTTTGTCAGAATCTGTGCCCTCTAATGATGTCACTGGGAGGAGTAGGCAGGGATGGCACTGTCTGGAGGGGAGGAGGAGGTGGTCCTCTCCCAAGATTACATCACTTCCGGTATCTGTTTTCGGTATCGGGGCATTTTCACGAGTACCGATACTCCCGAAAATGCCTAGTATCGGCACCTATACCGGTATCAGTGCATCCCTACTTAAGATCATAGGCTTGATTTACCAAAGGAGTTTAAATTGTTCACTTTACTTAAGATAATAAGTTTAATATACCAAAAGAGTTGAATATTTTCACTCAAAAAAAATTTGTGATTATTTACACCAATTATCTTATCATGGCTAAAGCAGTTTGGTAATGGAGTTAAGATTCTCAGCTTCTTTAATACAGTCCTACTGTATGATGTATGTAGAAATTGTGAAGCTACATTCAAGTATGTTAGAGCTGTCAACCAAGGCCAAAGTAATTCAATTTAAAGAAAGCTTAGCCATTAAAAAAAAAAAAGGTGGTCCAATAAATTAAATAAAAAAATAAAGAAGTGAATTTCTTTCATTATTCTTTGGGTGGGTATAGATTAATTAGGAACATTTTGTAGGCTGTTTGTTTAGTAATGCTATTTGTTAAGATCATTTTGAGTATTGTCCTTTTTATTTGCTTATGATTTTTGCATGTATTTGCTTAAAGATAAAGGCCCAGATTCACAGAGCGATTACGCCTGCGCAACAGGAGATGCGCATGCGTAAGTCTAAATGTGCATGTGCGTTTCGATGCACGGCATCCCCAAAGCGAGATACGCAAGAAATCTACTTTTTTTGGTCCGGCGTAATTTCGTTAGACAGGCGCATCCGTCCGCGCAAAACTGCGCTAGACAGACCATTGATTTGCTAGTCAAATATGCTAATGAGGGACTTACGGGGATCCACAAAAGAACGTTGGGGCAGCGCAGGCTACGCAGTGTTCGCAACAGCAAAATGTCCTGTCTAAAATTAGACCATATAAAAGCTGGTCTAAAAAGAGAAAAATTGTCTACTTGTTAGATAAAGCAACACTGTTAGTGAGGAGCTCAGCAGTCACACGTGTTGCACAACAATCTGTATGCCAACATGCCAGGGGCATCGTCGCGCATAGCTATACTACTGACTTTAGATGAACAAAGAAGGATGAGGGCACGGAGGATGGCACGGAGGATGGCACGGGAGAGGATATACCGCACCCGCATAGACCTGTTTGGCATGAGTGATTCTGAGGTGTATTGCATTTTCAGATTCACCCCTCATGTCATCCTGGAATTAACCACAACCCTTTAGGAGGACATCACCAGCCGAATACAACGCTCACATGCAGTGCAGCCACTGGTCAAGGTCATGGCAACACTCCATTTCCTTGCCAGTGGCTCTTTTCAGCGTACAAGTGGAGTGGTGGCTGGGATGTCACAATCCTCCATGAGCAGATGTGTGCACCAGGTTGTCCCTGCAATCCTCAGACGCATGGCCAACCAAATCATCAAACCCACCACTGAGGAGCTGCGGCTGAAGGCAATGACAGATTTCTACAGATTTGCCAGATTCCCACGCACCGTGGGGGCCATTGATTGCACACATGTGGCACTCCAGCCCCCCCAGGAGACAGAGCACATGTACCGCAATCGGAAGCATTGGCATTCCATCAATGTACAGGTGATAGTCGATGCCCAAGGCCTCATATGGCACGTCCGTGCCAAACACCCAGGGTCCAGCAATGACAGCTACATATACAATCAATGCCACATCCGAATGGAATTCGATCAGAACGTGTATGGGGACACCTGGCTGGTTGGTGAGTGACATGGGTGGCAGGCATGACTATCCCCTCCCATGATGCACACATCACAAGAGGCACATGCATGACTAACATCCTCCTGTCTTTTCCCTTACAGGTGACTCTGCATATCCACTGGGACCCCATCTCATGACTCCTATCTGGAATCCCCAAATCCCAGGAGAGGAAAGATACAATCAAGCACATGCCCAAACACGAGCAGTGGTGGAGCGCACCTTTGGCCTCCTGAAGTCACGTTTCCGATGCCTAGATAAGTCTGGGGGTACCCTCTTGTATTCCCCAAACTTCGTGTGCCAGATCATCGGTGCATGTTGCATGCTGCACAACTTCGCAGTAAGAAAGGGCCTGCAGATTGACCTACGTGATGACCTGACCCCTGAACCAGACAATCCACCCCTAACCGAGGATACCCCGTCTTCTGAGGGAAGAGCAGCCAGGAGACAACTCACATTGGGCATCTTTGCACGTTAAACCCACACATTAATCATGGCACAATGAGAATGCATGCATGCACACCACTGTGGTCCCTAGCACACACACCCCACATCCACATCAAATTGGATTGGCACCAGCCCACCATGCAGGACTTGTGAGCAGCAACGCCACGCCAAGGCTCCAATTATGTCACTGTACATTCATACACCATTCACACGGACCTGGGGATCACTTCTCCCTGGTCCTGGGGAACCCTTCTCCACCAAAATTGAGGGTGACACCCCTTTTCCGGCAGGAATGTCACCCCCACATTCAAACAGCATTCACAACCCAAAAAAAAAAAAATGACCAGCAAAATCAAAAATTTTCCACCAAAAAAATAAATAAAAAAATATAAAAAAAGGGGAAAAAAAATAATTGCCCTTTACGTGAGCCACGCCTGGGGCGCCCCCGGCCACGGCCCCGGCTCCTCAGGGGAGACTCATGGGGGAGGTGGAAAACCGGGGAAGGAGGAGCAGCCCCTGATCTCTGCCCACCTGGCGGCCTGCCCTCCAAGGCCACGGCTATTCTGTCCAGGGCAGCACCAAGTGTTGCCGTGTTGGCCTGGATAGCCTGGGTAAGGGCCCTCACATCCTGCCCAACGCCTGCTGATGTCGCCTGCAGTTCGTTTAGGCAGGTTGTGAAAACCCGGGAGTGGGAGTCCAGGTTCCCCAGCGTATCCTTGATGGAGGACAGGCTCTCCTCCATCCGCACCAATGACTGGCTGACCTGTCCCAGATGGCGGGTCTGGAGGAACTGGTCCCTTCTCAGAGTGGTGGGCAGGAGATCGGCCACCCCCCTGGTGTTCTGGGACGACTTCCTGCCTCCAGCTGATGCTTGTGGCCGGGGAGAAGAGGAGGCCCTTGGGAGGGGAGCCATGTTGGGGGAGGAGGGGGGGCTCCCCCTTAGGGAGGGCTGCCTGCTGCCAGCCAGAGGGGAAGAGTCCTCAAAAACCAAAAGTCCTGTGCCTGACATGGACTCCTCCTCATGATTCTCCTCCTCCTCAACCTCCTCCTCCTCCTCTTGAACCTCCTCCGCGGACTCCGGCCTTGTTGGGGGGGCCTCATTAGGCTGCTGTCCTGGGGATTGTGCAGTCAGGCCAGATGGCCCTGCACCATCCTGCACATCTGTGGATGACACAAAACATTCACAGGTTGGAGGATCCACACACTTGCCACATATTCCCTTTCACCCCCTCCCCCACACATGCTACACACCTGATATTAAAAAAAATACTTACCTGGCACCACAGGCTCCGGACTTGAGTCAAAGCCGGGCAGGCCCTCCACTTCATGCCGATGAAAGGTCAGGGCCACCACACGCTCCTCCGCTGTCAGCCTAATACGGCATGGTGGGCCCCCTCCTGTGCCCCTGGCATGGGCAAGCATTTTGGACAGCTTCTGTTTGACCAGACGCCAGAGGTCATTAATTTTTTTGTCAATCCCAGACCGGGTCCGTGTCTCCCCCCTCCCCCGCTGAATTGACCTGCTCAGTGATGAGGTCCAAAATCTCCCTCCTCCTGGCCGGGGTGGTGTTGGCACTGTCCGGGCCGTGGAGGAAACGCCCATAATCGCTAATGGCCCGGGCAAGAATTCTTTTTTCCCCCAAAGTAAAATTAATTTTCGCTTTCTCTCTGTCATACTTCCAAACAAACTCACTCCCAGTCAACAAAAATCAGTCACAAAAACAAGCACAACCAATCAAGCAAGAACACACACAAAGAGAAAACTAACACCCAAAAAATCACACAAGCACTTAGCAAAAAACAGTCACAAAAACAAACAGCAAAAAATCAGCAAGAAAACAAACGAACAGAAATATATCAAACAAACAGTCTCTCAAACACTTATCAAAAAACACTTTCAAAGATCTACTAACAAACACTTGATCACAAAGAACACTAATCTGACAACTACAAAACACAACGCAACGAACAACAGGACAAAAGCACTTGGTTAAATGGGAAGGGATACAAAGGGATGTACTTTTGCAATGCAAGTGTGTTTGTGTCTGTCTATTTATGCTGTTTGCGTAGTTCACTAAGTTGCCCTAGTCCATTTCCAATTTCACTGATTGCGCCGCTCCCGAGTTGTGAGCATGCGCACAGCGGAGCTGACCATGGTCTCCTTCAAGCGCGCATGCGCGAGCCGGCCGGCCCTTCATTTGCATGGGGTCACGGCTCATTTCAATGTAACACGCCCACGTCCTTCCCAATTTGTATTACTCCGCCTTACGCCTCTGAAATAACATTACGCATGCGCAATTTTCTGCGCAAAAGCTACGAGAATAGGGTGATTACGCGGCTACATTGCGCAAGTCTAACGTAAAGGCGGTGCGCTACGCCGGTCCAATAATGCGCAGATGTACGTGAATCTGGGCCAAACTTTTCACAACACTGGTAGCTACAAGCACAATCTACTACATTTTAAGATGTGCTATTACTAATTTATTTTACAAATAAGAATTTCATTTGTAATTACCCTTAGCATGCTTTATGAAACATAACTGTGTAAAAAAAAAAAAAATTACATTATATCTATATTAACACTGGTTGTTTCAAATTTATTTGGTTAACACTTTGTCCTTTGTAGCTCCTTTTTTCCTCTTTTATAATATATAGAAAAATGAAATGTATTGAAGACAATACTGACAAAAGAAAGCTTTGTCATGTCCCCAAAACTATATATATATATATATAAAATATACTGTACTGTATGTGTGTATATATATATATATATATATATATATATATTACATAAAAGATGACTCACAAATAGGGATGAGCCGAACACCCCCGCGTTCGGTTCGCACCAGAACCGTTGAACAGTCCGATCGTTCGCACAAACATTTAGAACCCCATTGAAGTTTATGCGACTCGAACGTTCGAATTCAAAAACGATCATTTTAAAGACCAATTTTCAAGTTATTGTTGGAAAACGTCTTTCAGAACCCGGGTCTTGCCCCAGGGAACATGTATCAATGGAAAAAAGTCTTAAAAACTGTCGTTTTTTCAGGAGCAGGACTCCTGAAAAAACGACCGTTTTTAAAACTTTTTTTCCCATTGATAGTAGTTTTAAAAACGGTTGTTTCGTTTCACTCGAATTTGCCGCGAACGATCGTTTTTGTTCGAAATTCGATGATGTTCGAGTCGAACATACATTCGTTTCGAACGCGAAGCTCATCCCTACTCACAAATTTATTTAGCTGTCTGCCAACGCACACCTTGCCCAATCCAATGTCCCACAGGTGTCAACATCACTGTTGCAACCACCACCATGATGTTGCTGGTATGGACAAGATGCCTAGACAATTGTATACTTAAATTTGTCATGGAATTTTTTTTCTGATACGAGAAGCACAACAAAGATGGTTGCAGTCAAGTTGTAACTTGCCTCACTGTGCAAACTCTTGCTACCAGTACAATAAACCCCCACTGTGTAGCCCAAGGGATGGGATGGAGAAAGCAAGAATGCTGTCAATGGACGTTGTGTATATATAGATCAGAAAGACAATTCAGTTGTGTGTCCCTAGGCAACTTTTAGGCCTAAACTACAGAGCTGGTTTTGCTATCGGGCTACCATCAGGCTACTTGCCAATTTTACCTACTTTTGGCAGTCATCTGGTTTACAACACATTCAAATGTATGTTCTGCAAATTACCAAATGCAGTTTAGCCCTTACTGTCCTGGTTAAATACACCTTGGAGGCCAAGAGAGGAAAAGTTAACAAGAGGCCCCTGTGCAGAAATAATATTTACCTTACCCACAGTAACACATTATGATCATTACCTGACAAAACGACAATTGTTTTTGGCAATGAGGACCAAGGTGAAAATTGTCAATTGCCAACTCTTGGGATACATTGTAATATAAAATAAAATCATTCAACACACCATAATGCAGAATCAGTGGAAGCCCTGAGCGTGTCACCTGCCACCAGATGCTATCAGGTGTCCCAGCAGAGTCCCTCCTTACATCAGGTGCCCACAGCGGAGTCCCTCCTTACATGCAGCCTTGTGTCACATCAAATATAGCCTGTGTCACATCAATTGCAGCCTCTCTACCATCAATTGCAGCCTCTCTACCATTAAATGCTGCCTCTCTCCCATCAAATGCAACCTCTCTCCCATCAATTGCAGCCTCTGCTGCAGCAACTGTCCCATCATTTGCAGCGACTGTCCCATCAATTGCAGCCTCTGTCCCATCAATTGCAGCCTCTGCTGCAGCATCTGCCCCATCAATTGCAGCGCCTGTTCCATCAATTGCAGCGCCTGTCCCATCAATTGCAGCGCCTGTCCCATCAATTGCGTTCCTGCCAAGGGTGTGTGTGTGTGTGGGGGGGGGGGGGGGTCCGAGAGATAAACGGCATAGCGGTAGCACAGCAGCACTTACCGCTCCTGTGGTGTCCTTTCCTTGTGCATTCTTCTAATGGCAGCGGCCATGGAGGAGTCCGCTCCTCATACTTCCAGTTTTCTCTCTCTCGGGCGCAATGAGAGATAGAAAACTATATAAAAACGATATAAAAACTTAAACTATTTAACTATTTAACTAACTTTAACTACTAGATAAGCACCTGAATGACCACAACATACAGGGATATACAATGTAATACCGACATATAATCACACACATAGGTTGGACTTGATGGACTTGTGTCTTTTTTCAACCTCACCTACTATGTAACTATATAATGTTTAACCATTCTTCCAGAAGTGCATTTGTGAGCTCAGGCACTGATGTGGAAGGCCTGGCTCCCAGTCTCTGCTCCAATTCATGCAGGCCAGTCAGGTTCCTTAACCCCAAACTTGCTTATCCGTGTCTTTATGGAATTGCTTTGTGCACTGCTCTAAATTATTTGGTGGAGGGGGGGGGGGGGGGTTATGGTGTGGGGTTGATTTTCAGAAGTTGGCCCCTTAGTTCCAGTTAAGAGAACTCCTAAGGCGTCAGCATACCAAGATGTTGTGGGAACAGTTTGGGGATGGCCCCTTCCTGTTCCGACATGACTGCCCACCAGTGCACAAAGAAAGGTCTATAGTGACATGGAGTGAGTTTGGAGTGGAGGAACTTGACTGGCCTGCACACAGAGTCCTGACCTCAACCCGATAGAACACCTTTGTGCGCTACTGGAAGAATGGTCAAACATTCCCAAAGCCTCTCTTAAACCTTGTGGACAGCCTTCCCAGAAGAGTTGAAGCTGTTATAGCTGCAAAGAGTGGGCCAACACAGTATTGAACCCTACGGACTAAGACTAGAATGCCATTAGAGTTCATGTGTGTGTAAAAGGAGACGTCCCAATACTTTTGGTAATTTAATGTATCTATCTCAGTCAGTAGTATGGAACCCTCCTAACAATATATCCCCCACCCAGCAATACAAATTCTTCCCGGCAGTATGGATTCCTCCTAAAATGATAGCCCTTACCCAGCAATACATGTCCATTGCAGCAGTATGGATCCCTCCTGACAATACAGTTACGTTTATATATTTGGACACAGGCACAATTTTCATACTTTAGGCTCTGTATGCCACCAGAATAAAATGAAAATTAAACAATCCAAATGAATTTGAAGTGCAGACTTTCAGCTTTAATTCAAGGGGTTGAACATAAATATCAAGGACAAATTTAGGAACTGCGACCATTTTTATACACAGTCCCCCATTTTCAGGGGCTCAGATGTAATTGGACAAATATATATAACAATCGTAAATAAAAGGTAAATTAACACTGACACTATTAATGCAACACAAAGGGGTTAAATAACGTCACTAATGCATCAGTGGCCAGTGGCAGAACATTAACCCTTGCTGCACTTTACTGACTAATTGCTTTGTTTTAAGAACTAGCCCCTTTACCTTCTCCAGGAGTTAACCAGTCCAGTTTACAGGAAAGAGAGATGGGTGGGGGGTGAGAAAGAGGGGGGCTGAGAGAAAGGGAGGGGAGTGAGAGAGCGAGGGGGTGTTGAATGAGACAGTGGGGTGAGAGAGGAGGGCTGAGAGAAAGAGGGAGCTGAGAAAGGGGGACTGAAAGAGATAGGGGAGAGAGAGACAGTGGAGCTGAAGAAGAGAGGGGGGTTGAGAGAGAATGGGGCTGAGAGAGATGGGAACTGAGAAATACAGTGGGGTGAGAGAGGGGAGTTGAGAGAGACAGTGGGGGTGACAGAGAGAGAGAGGGGGCTGAGGGAGAGAGGGGAGTGAGAGGCAGGGGTGCTGAGAGAGAGAGAGGGGGGGGGCTAAAGAAGAAGGAGCTCTGGTCTTTCAGGCCTACTGTAGTTAAGCCTGATGCATTTTGGAAACAAGTTCTGTGGACCGATGAGGTTAAAATATAACTTTTTGGCCGGAATGAGCAAAGGTACGTTTAGAGAATAAAGGGCACAGAATTTAATGAAAAGAACCTCTGTCCAACTGTTAAGCATGGGGGTGGATCAATCATGCTTTGGGCAATATTGCAGCCAGTGGCACAGGGAACATTTCACGAGTAGAAGGAAAAATGGATTCAATAAAATTTCAGCAAATTTTGGATGGTAACTTGATGCCATCTGTGAAAAAGCTGAGGTTAAAGAGAGGATGGCTTCTACAAATGGATAATGATCATAAACACACCTCAAAATCCACAAGGGATTTCATCAAGAGGCGTAAACTGAAGGTTTTGCCATGGCCTTCACAATCTCCTGACAATCTCCTATGACTATGGATAGACCTTAAAAAAGCAGTGCGTGACAGACAGCCCAGAAATCTCAAAGAACTGGAAGACTTTTGTAAGGAAAAATGGGCAAAGAAATCTCAAACAAGAATTGGAAGACTCCTGGCTGGCTACAAACAGCGTTTACAAGCTGTGATACTTGCCAAAGGGGGCAGTACAAGATATTAACTCTGCAGGGTGCCCAAACTTTTGCAGACACAATTTTTTTGTTTTCTGTAATTTTGAAAGTGTTAAATTTTTTGACATATAAGAATGTCTAATCTGTAATTTGATGCCTTTTGGGGATTTGTTCATCTTTCCTTGGTTTCTTGGTTGCACATTAATACAAATTTTTACCTGGGGTGCCCAAACTTTCAATCCCCCACTGTAGTCTTAGTCAGGATTTTTCTTCCTGCAACCACGGAAAGTCAAGTTAATGCCAAAGAGCTTAATTTGGTCTCATCTGACCACAGCGCTTTCTCCCAATCCTTCTCTGAATCATTTGGACATGACTGTACATGTGCCTTCTTGAGGACAGGAACTTATGCTGACTATGACCCTAAGAACACCATCCCTACATCAAGCACAGAGGTGGATACATTATGCTTTGGGGCTGTTTCTCTGCTAAAGGTACATGCTGACTTTGCCGCATTGAAGGGCCAATGGATGATGCCATGTATTGTAAAATCTTAGGCCCCATACACACAATCGGACATATCCGATGAAAACGGTCCGCGGACCATTTCCATCGGATATGTCCGATCGGGAGTTTGATCCGATGGCGTGTACACACCATCGGATCAAATTCCCCGCCGCCGGACGGCGCGGTGACGCGGCGGTGACGTTGACGCCGCTGCGTCACCGCCACGTCACCGCACCAGGAAGTAAAACACTTCCGCGCATGCGCCGAATCCATTCGGCGGCGGCGGCGGTGGGGGACGACATGTCTGCTGGTAAGTGTACTAACCAGCAGACATGTCGGGCGGACAGATTCCACCGGATGGATTTCAAAGCATGCTTTGAAATCTGTCGGGTGGAGAAATCTGTCCGCTAGCCCATACACACGAGCGGAGATGTCTGCTGAAACGATCCATCGGACCGTTTTCAGCGGACATATCCCCTCGTGTGTACGCGGCCTTAGAGGGGAACCTTCTTTTTTCAGCTAGAACACTGAAGATGAGTATGGATGTGTCTTTCAGCATGACAATGACCCAAAAAATACCGCTAAGGCAACAAAGAAGTGGCTCAAGAAGAAGCACAATAAGGTCATAGAGTGGGCCAGTCAGTGTCCAGATCTTAATACTATCGAAAATTTATAGAGGAAGATGAAACTTCAAGTTGGGACAAGCGACAGCCAAGAAACCTTAAAGCAACACTAAAGTCAGAAAAAATGTTTTCTTATACTTACCTCCACTGTGCAGCTCGTTTTGCACAGAGTGTCCCGGAAAGCTGTCTTCTGGGGTCCCTCGGGGGCTGCTATCAATCCGCCCAGCCTAGCCAATCAACGGCCAGGCTGGGAACCGAAGAGGATGACGTGGACGCGCCCGGGAATTTTGAACGGTTAGGTAAGTAAAACGGGGTCTCGGATGGGGCCGGTGCTGCCAGATGTTTTTTTACCTTAATGCATAGGATGCATTAAGGTAAAAAAACGTTTACCTTTACAACCCCTTTAAGGATTTAGAGTAGATCTGTAAAGAAGGACGGACCAAAATCCCTCCTTAGATGTGTGCAAACCTGGTAACCAACTACAAGAAATGTCTTACCTCTGTACTTGCCAACAAGGGTTTCTGCACCAAGTCATGTTTTGCTTGGGGATCAAATACTTATTTTACTCACTGAACTGCAACTCAATTTATAACATTTGTATCAATGTGTCTCTATCATTTAAAATACACCTATGATATGAGGGGGGTCAAATTATTATTTTCCCCACCGTATGTCTAATAAATGCAAAAATGAAAACGGTTGATCTTTTCAGAAATTCAGAACTGTCCTGTAATATCTGCACAGTTTCTGTTATCTCAAATAGGCTATTTAGTACTCCTAGTTCTTATTATGGACTAAAGTCTGGTAGGCACTAGTAGTTTTTTTTTTTCATTCAACCCAGCAGGGCTGAACGAAAATAAATGGATTGCTCAGGAGAAGCTGATGCACTAACTATCCAATGTTAGTACAGCGATCTCCCCCGCTGCGCTATTGTGTTCTTCTGACAGAGGGGGGGGCGACCCCTCCTTCACCAGAACACTTTGATCAGTGCTCTAACACAGAATGGGCATACTTAGAATTACACTCCAAAACACATTCTGCTACTCCTCCTGAGTATAGCAATACCACATGTGTGAGGCCTCGTACACACGATCAAATCTGTCTGCTGGAAATCGTCTGCTAGACCGTTTCAGCAGACAGATTCGATCGTGTGTACGGGCAAACAGACGTATTTGGCCACCCGACAGATTTCAAAGCATGCTTTGAAATCTGTCGGCTGGGAACCCGTCCGCCCGACATGTCTGCTGGTTAGTACGCTAACCAGCAGACATGTCTTCTCGCACACGCGCCGAATGATTTTGACGCATGCGTGGAAGTGTTTTACTTCCTGGTGCGGTGACGTCACCGACATGTCAGCGCGCTGTCTGCTGGCGGGGATTTTGGTTTGCTCGTGTGTACACGCGAGCAAACCAAAATGCCAGCAGACAGATTTGTTCAAATCGGTCGGTCCGACCGATTTGAACAAATGGATTGCCTCGTGTGTACGAGGCCTGAGACTTTTTCACTGTTTGGGCTGATTAATATCGTAAATTTATCTTGTGTATCACACAAATCAACAAATTGTGTCAAAACTAGGGATGAACCCAATGTTGGTGTTGAACATAAGTTTGACGCGAACATCGGACGTTCACCAGTTTGGGGAACAGCGAACAATATCCGATGTTAGCGGGAAATTCGAAAGCCACGGGACACCGTTCAAAAGTCTATGTGACAGTAACATGAAAAAAACGAAAGTGTTAATTTTAAAGGCTTGTATGCTTCTTATTGTCATAAAATCTGTATGGGTAGACGGTTCCTGCCCCAGGGGACATGTATCAATCCAAAAAAGTAATTTAAAACTGATCGCGGCTGTAATGAATCGTCGGGCCTCAGCAATATGGATAAAACTCCTTGAAAAAACGGCATGGGTACCTCGAACCAACATTTTAAAAAAAAATTGCGTGGGGGGGGGGGTCCCCCCAAAATCCATACCAGGCCTTTCAGGTCTGGTATGGATATTAAGGGGAACCCTGCGCCATTTTTTTTTTTTTTTTTTAATGCTGTAGGGGTCCCTCCCAAAATCCATACCAGACCCTTCAGGTGGTATGAATACTTATGTGTATATTAAAAAAAAAAAAAAACACCTTGATTACGGGTGCAGCATGATGATATTATAAATGTAAGTATAAAATGATTGCGCTACCCCAAAATAACAAGAAACCCTAAAAAAAAGGGGATGGGGAGGTGAAGCAGCTGCACAAGAATATGACAAAATTCAAAAGGAGTGTAGGTGAATGTGTAGCACTACGTATTAGTGTAAAGTGAAAAAACACCACATAATATATACTCAACAGGGTATAACCATAAAGTAATAATGTTCAATCCACGTGAAAACAATCAGTCCATGTAGAAATTCAATGTGATAAATTGTCCATCGTGTGTTTAAAAAACCGAAATGAGTCCAGCAGATAATCACTATACAGCCTGGTACACACCATTATGCCTCGTACACACGCGATCGCGATTTCCGAAAACAAATGTTCGATGTGAGCTTGTTGTCGGAAATTCCGACCATGTGTATGCTCCATCGGACATTTGCTGTCAAAATTTCCGCCAACAAATGTTTGAGAGCTGGTTCTCAATTTTTCCAACAAAAGTCGGAAATTCTGATCATCTGTATGCAATTCCGACGCGCAAAAATCCTACGCATTTTTCTTGGCTCATTGTAGTGTTGTACGTGACCGCGTTCTTGCTGATCGGAATTTCCGACAATATTTGTGTGACCGTGTGTATGCAAGACAAGTTTGAGCCAACATTTCGTCAGAAAAAAATCCACGGTTTTGTTATCGGAATGACTGATCGTGTACGCGGCATTAGTGTCTGAGCTTCTGTACTTGCTATGCAAAGTAAGTACAGCGATCTCCCCGTGTGTTCTGACATTTTATGATATGGAAACAAAGAATACATTCTGTATGCTGGACAACTAATCGATTATGAAAATCGTTGACAATATTCGATTAGAACTGATAATATTAATTTATTGTTTCAGCCCTAGTAATGAGTTAATAAAGTGTGTGATAAGGGGCTTGGGGTCCATCCTGAAAAGAGATCCTGCCCTATTTACCCGCAGGAGCCAGTGGGAGAGAAGCAAATCTGGCAGCTGGGGGGGGTGGCACAGGCAGAAGGGTGAATCAAATCCTGGACAGAAAGGGTGATCAGTGAGGCAGAGAAAGAGTTGGCAATTACAGGAACAGATCCCCTGAAAGGGGAAGCCATTTTTTTTTAGCTGCTGCAGGGAGGGACACATAGGGGATCCATTCCTTTAGTTGCCCTTCCCCCACTGCACTGATCGCCCCCTCTCCTGCCCACATCAAATTCCTCTGCTGCTGTGCCCCCCCCCCCCCCTTATTTGCAGCATGGATAGGATCACTAACTGAAATAAAGGAAAACAACTGAAAAAAAAAAGCAATATATTACATTTGGAGGGAGGTTAGATTTACTTTAAGCAAAGATGTTTTACAAATATCTGTCATTTTTCTTCTAGAATTTTAGTCATCTTGCTGAAAAGAACATGGAAGAAATAACCAGAGTGCAAGCTGAGATACAGACTTATAAGGTATGTATAGTAATAGGAAACTGATTACTGCTTCATTGTATTTTAGAACATTTCTGTAATAGCCACAATGTACATGTGCTTTTTCGTTTTATCCAGGCAACCATAGGCTGACTTAGGCCGGCCATAGATGATGTGATTTTCTTTCCTGAAACCACGGGTTGCAGGAAAGAAAATCACTTGAAAATCATTGGGTCTTGATGGGGGAATCCCTCCCATGGAGGCAGAGCTATTGTGTTCTCCTGGTGGGAGGGGGCGCAGGGAGTCATCACTTCTGGGAAAACAGTGATAAATTGCTAGTGGCTATAGCCGCTGGCAACAATCACGTGCTAGAAGTTCGACATGCTGGTTGTATCCAGTTCAATTAATGGATCAACTTGGGTACAATCAGCCTGTCTATATACATGCATCAAATCCCGGCTGGTCCCTGCTGAACTGGCAAAAATTCATACCATCTATGGCCAGCTTTAGTTAATATATTTAGTTCCTGATTTGACAACTAAGTTAATTCTATAAAAATACTCAAAGGATCACTAAAGGAAAAAATATTTAATGCTAAATAGCTTGCTTTACCTTATAGCAGTCCTGCTTTCATGTCCTCCATGTCCGTTTTTGCTTAGAAGTTGCTGTAATCCCTTGCTGAACTCCACACTTCCTGCTTGTCTGGCTTCTTATTAAAAAAAATCATGCCAGCTTCTCACTGTGGTCCAGACGTGCTCGTCCCCGTCCTGTGAACTACAGCAGTGCATCTGATCGTGAACTAGAGACTTCAAGGGGGTGTGATCAGTGTATGTCTAAAAGAGCAGAGTACCTCCTCCCTTTGGAACACTTTTGTTTCTTCCCCTGCACTGCCTTTTCTTTCTGTACATCGCTGTCTTGTGCAGGGTATCGCGGTGTCTGGCTTGCTGTATGGGTGGGTGGGTTGAATAGCTTGAATATTCATCGTTGGGCGGTATAGTGGGAGGTATAGTGGGCAGATAATTCAAATTTTAGTAAAGAGCGCGCGTCCCGTTTTTTTTTTTAACTGCGCATGCGAGATGAGCAAAGGATACTGGGAAATGTAGTTCCCAGCATGACGGCGACGTCTCTCTTATTAACGAGCGGCGAGAATCAGGAAGTGAAATGCAGAAACTAAAGTGGATAAAAGCAGGTAAGTGATATGAAGGAATTTAATCGCTTTTTAATATTTTTAAAAATAAATCACTAAACTATTATGACTATATAGGATACAGCAGGGCATTTTAGCAAAAACATTTTTTTTCCTTTAATTAAGCATTTATGGATCAATAAGCAGATGCAAATTCCCCTTGTATGTCCCATCTGTCTTTTACACTTTGTAATATAGGCATTTTTGTTTTTGATAAATGTAATTTTATCATTTTATTTAGCAGGATTTATGAAATATAAGTGATTTTAGTTCTGGTAGTAAAAGAAAAAAAACACAAACTAGGATATGTATTTGCAAAAACCAATGGACACTACTCTGTATTCCTACTTCTGGACCTTTCAGCTTCCTTTGCTACAGTTGACCACTCCTCCTCCTCAAAAAACTTTACTGTGTGACACATAGGAGAAATAGAGCAAGGGA
Source organism: Rana kukunoris (assembly GCA_029574335.1). Classification (NCBI taxonomy): domain Eukaryota; kingdom Metazoa; phylum Chordata; class Amphibia; order Anura; family Ranidae; genus Rana; species Rana kukunoris. Next base: position 69,773,926 of record CM056060.1, read on the forward strand.
GGGGAGCACGAGCGCTGCAGTCAACCACAGCTTAAAGCGGCCCCCCAGAGGAGACAGCCTACCAGGAATTCTCCTGGTATCCCGGTAGGCCAGTCCGGCCCTGCTTCAGTGTCCCTTACAATTCTACTTCCTCCTCCACTCTTCCTTTCTCTTTCGGGGTCCCCCAAGGTTCTGTTCTTGGACCTATTCTTAATCTACACATCCTCCCAGAATTAACTGATAATCAATATAATTTTTATGCCCAAATCTGCGTCTGGATTTTACAACAGTCCTTCAAACTCAATCTATCCAAAACTGAGCTCACAATATTTCCTTCCCCATGTGACCCTTCCCCTGACTTCCCTTTCAAGGTCATCAACCCATCTCTGCATGACAGGGTGCTAGGTGTAATCCTGAACTGTGAACTCTCCTTTCAGCCCCACATCCAATCACTTTCCAAAACTTGCTGCCTCAACCTCTGCAACATCTTCAAAATACGCCCCTTCCTAACCAATGACACCCCCAAATTCCTAGTCCACTCCCTGGTTATCTCTCGTCTCGAGTACTGCAATTCCCTCCTCATTGGCTTACCTTTACTTAGCACAATAGTAGGAAATCAGGAATATGGATTTTGGCGGCACAGACACATAAAATCAAGTGTACTGAAATAAAATAATTTTTATTGTTAACAATATTACAAAATAAAAAATGCTAAGTATTGCATATCCCAAACATGGTGTGATCCCCTTAACATATACCGCACATGGAAGCATGGCTAGATGTTATACCAATTTTTCAGACTCCACTTCCCACCATAGACAGCTCTACATGTTTTGCGTCCCTTCTTCAGGAGCCTACAGTACATCTATTTAAAGAAGAAATGCATTTCATAAGTACACATTATTATACATATGTAAAACTCATTAGTCCAAATAATATAACACTTCCTGAAATTAAGGTACATAATCAATACAGTTGATTTGATGTGTATGTGCCTCCAAAGTCTATATCCCTGATTTCCAATTAGTGTGCTTCACTTTTGGGACGTGGCACTGAATACCCCTAAGGCCCTGTACACACGATCAGACATGTCTGATGAGACTTGTCTGACGGACCGTTTTCATCAGACAACTCTGAACTTGTCTGATGTGCGTACACACCATCGGACCAAAATCCGATCAGACCAGAACACGGTGACGTAGAACACAACGACACGATGAAAAAACAAAGTTCAATGCTTCCAAGCATGCGTCGACTTGATTCTGAGCATGCGCAGGTTTTTGGTCAGATGCTTTTGTGTACTAACCATCAAACCTGTCCGATGGACAGGTTCCATCAGACAGGTTTTAAAGCATGTTTTAAAACTTTGGTCTGACGGACAACAGTCTGATGGGCCGTACACACCATCAAACTGGTCCGATGAAACTGGTCTGCAGACCAGTTTCATCAGATATGTCTGATCGTGTGTACAGGGCCTTAGTGTACCCATGGTACCACTCAATGTACTATATATACATATAAGTTACCTTCAGTCCATCATGAATGCTGCTGCCAGACTCATCCATTTTACCAAATGCTCAGTGTCTGCTACTCCACTCTCTGCCAATCCCTCCTTTGGCTTCCGCTCATTCAACAAATTAAATTCAAAATACCAACATCAACTTACAAAGCCATCCACAACTTAGCCCCCAGCTACATCACTAACCTGGTCTCAAAAAAACAACCAAATAGTTCTCTTTGTTCCTCCTGCTTTCTAGTTCCCTTGTTGCCTTCTCTAATTCTCGCCTCCATGACTTCTCCCGAGCTTCTCCCATCCTATGAAATTGCCTACCACAATCTGTTCGACTATCTCCAATATATCCACTTCCCTGAAAACGTTTCTCTGTAGAAAAGAATAACAATACTTTTTTCAGCTCATCCCTCAGTTATTACATTTTGTACCACCTATGTACCCTATTAGATTGTAAGCTCTAACGTGCAGGGCCCTATGATTTCTCCTGTATTAAATTTCATTGTAACTGTACTGTCTGCTAGGGTTGCCACCTTTTCTTCAAGCCAAACCCGAACATTTAAGTGGCCTGGGACATCTTTGGGTACCCTCAAGGAGAGCAGTAATGCGGCGCGCAAAGCGCGCCGCAGCGAGCAGTGGGTGTGGCCAAATTGTTCTTGCTGACATTATTGTGATGCCAACGTGCCCCCAGATAGCCACCTGCAGCTCCCGAATGGCAACAGATTTGTGTGTGACTATCTTGGTTACATGGGGAGCCACAGCCTGGTCTGAGTAATGTGTCCGGGTTTCAGTCCGCCTGAAAACTGAACATAAGCTTCAAAACCTAGACTGTCCGGGTCAATGGCAACCTTAGGAGCTTCCCTTTTTGGGTGGAGCTCTGCTCTAAGCAGCTACAGCAACAGGTTTATTTTCCTTCTGTGTTTGAACCATAGGAAAAGGCTGCTATGGACAGCTTGGTCTGCATGTAAATGTGGAGAAAATTGCATGTAAAAAAATAAAAATAAAAGAAGAATAAGGCCTCGTTCATACATAAATGTGAAAAAATAAACAGAAAAACAAACACTATAAACATATAACGTGTCTGTCCATTAAACAGCGCTGTGAGAATAGTGAAATTCTCCTAAGGTGTTAGAGAAGTTCACAGTGCATGAAAAAATATATAAATATGAATCAAGCCATGAATATATAACAAAAAGTCCATAAAGAGTGATCAAAAAGTTCATCAAAGGTCTTCCACCACACCAAAAGTGAACGGTGCTTCCACCACCTGTCAGAATGGTCACTCACCAGAACTAATTGCCTCAGCACTCGCGTACTTAGGCAGATCAGCTTATAATCACCATAAGGAATCTTCCGAAGATCAAGTGGAATCCTATGTAGTGCTCCAAATTTTTTCAACGTGTGATACCGTAAAAGCAGTTTTAATAGCACACCAAAAAGTCCAAAGGTTAAACTCACAAACAAACTCAAAAACTGAGCATAGTCTGGTCTGAATAAAGTGTCCGGGTTTCAGGCAGTCTGAAACCCGAACGCATGATTCCAAACCCGAACTGTCCGGGTGAATCCTGGACAGGTGGCAACCCTACTGTCTGCCCTCACGTTGTAAAGCGATACTTTATAAATCCTGTATAATAATAATAATATTTTCATTAAAGCCTAACTCTGGGGAACTAGAAAATGTTTTACGACTATTTACAATAGGACTGCATTAAAAGTATCTCGATTTCCTGATTCTGATAAGCACTGTTTATGACAGTCAGATCCTGGCTAAAGATTTATGATACTGCTAGAAGTTTTATGGCCCTCTTTTCTAGTTTGAGTAGTTTCAGTGGGATTGTTGACGCTCTGCTTGTGTTAGATGTTTTTTTCATTATTGTGCTCATTAGACCTGAAAAAGAAAAACATTTTTACTCACCTGGAAATGCCTGTTGCTATGCGGTCCCACTAAATCTGCCTTCGGAATCATCTAGGATTCTTACATCATCTCCCTCAGCTCCTCAGCAAGCTAATGTTCATGGCAAATGTGTGTCGTCATTTCCCAGGATGCAGTGTGCTTCCCCACTATAACTCCCCATCCAAGACTTCCAAGAAGTAAGTGCTTGTGGGCTCCACAATGCCCACAAGCAAAATGACAACGGTGTGGACATAGTTTTATAAACTATCTTTTTTGAATAACTATGTGGAGCGGATTGTAAAATAGTAAGTGACCAGATTTTTTAAGTCTTCATGCACACTGGACGTTTTTACAGCTGCTGTTTTTGGCTTCAGGCGTTTTCGTCTAAAACCAGTAAACTCCCTAGCATTTTATCCTATGTGTCCATGCATACTTAAGCTTTTATCAGTGTTTTTTATCAGGTGCGTTTTCTGGCTTGAAAAATACCCCCAAATTTGTGGATTTGAAGAGGAGTTTTTCTTAGCCATAAAAATGCTCTACTCTGAAAATGTGCTAAAATGCAGAAAAACCTGGCTATTTGGCGTTTATGAGCATTTTTGAGTAAAAACTACTTGTGGGAGTATATTTTTGCGAAAAAACGCTAAAGCAAAACTCACATTTTCAACCCGGCATTCTACAGCTAAAGCTGCTAGCATTATTATAAGGTCCAGTGTGCATGAGGCCTTGGGCTGAGCTGTGCTCTGAAGGGAGTTATATGAGTTATGTTTTACTGTCTCTGGCTGTGTAGCCCAGCCATAAGATTTAAGCCTAGGTTCACACATCGCATCACATTCCTGTGAAAATCACATTTGATTCTGTGCGGTGTGATATGAGGCCATTTATTTTGGCTGGCCCAAATCACAATTCGTCAAAAAGGTGCAGGCAGCTTTTTTTATTTTATTCAAACTGGAACCAGATTGCATGAGTGTTTATACCCATGCGATTCAGTTCAGGCAAATACACTGCATTTGTGACCTTCTATTGGGGGTGTCGTTAACTTTTCATTGACACCCGCAGCAGATCGCAGAACAGTGTGATTGCTATGCGGTGCGGGAACTGCACAGGAATCGCTGCATTTCCCTTATTGCTATTCCATGAGGGAACTGCACAGGAATCGCTGCATTTCCCTTATTGCTATTCCATGAGGGAACTGCACAGGAATCGCTGCATTTCCCACACCACATCAGTGTGAACTGGGCCTGAATCTGATAGTTTTGTTAAAGACTTGAGAATTTTGAAGAAATGAGGATGGCACTATGTGTAACACGACTTCCCATTCTCTCCATTAACTTTGGGGTTGGTCAGCCCTCATTATCGTCATACTGTATATAATGATTTTGTACATATTTTATTAATGAAACTACTATTTAGTGATGTTTCCCTTTTTGGGGAAAATTTTCCTTTACTTTATGTAATTCCATAGACACAAAAGGGTGATTTCTACAGAAATTGCCCTTTTAGACAGCTTCCATCATAACAGGTGTCTCAATTGGAAGATTTCCCATCACTAAAATTAGCATTTGGACATTAGTTGCCTGGCTGTCTTTCCCTTTAAAACTAGGACGCACTCATATGACGATACCTGAACACTACTCAGTCCAGGACTACTGTGAACCAAGACTCTGTAATGATGCATCCAAAGGAGCGTGCCATTGACCACCTGAGCTCAGAGGAGATTCTACTGTAAAGAAAAACTATGGTCCATATATATATATATATATATATATATAAAAAAAAGTGTGCTTCACCACTTATTTATAATTGTATCTGCACAGTTTTCTCTCTTTAAAAGTTCCAAAAACACCTGTTTATCCTGCCAGCATCCTGTAAGGCCCCTTTCACACTTGGGCGGGGGCGGTGGCGGTAAAACGCTAAAACACAGTTTCTATATTTTTTGGATGCCCAACCGCTACACTGGCCAAGTGCAGTGACCGGGAGGTGGGAAGGGTGTAGTACAGGGGTCTCAAACTCAAATTATCTGGGGGCCACTGGAGGTATAAGCTGGGTGAGGCTGGGCCGCATCAAGTATTGGACCAAAATTTTAAACACTCACTCTTCTCCATTCTTCTTTCGGCACTGCCAGCCAATCACATAGATTAGCGCTCAGTCAATTAGGGCAGTGAGCCAATATTCGCTCAGCCCTGATAGGCTGAGCTCTTGTTCCACCCACAGAAATTTCCTATCAGGGCTGAGCGAATATGGTTTTACATACATATAATGCCCCCATCATGTGCCCCTCACATATAATGCCCCATCATGCACCCCTCACCATCCACCAATAACACCCCCCACCAGCAGTAGCACCACCATCATCCACCAGCAACACTCCCATTCCCCCTACCCCCCTGTGGTAATAGCATGAGCTGACAGATGTTGGGGGGTGCTACTGCTGAAGGGGGGTTTGGATGATTGAGATCCACCAGCAACACCCCCCCCCATCCACCCTACCCCCCTGTGGTAATAGAATGAGCTGACGGATGATGGGGGTACTACTGCTGGGGTAGGGGGGTGTTGTTGGATGAATGGGATGCTATTGCCAGGGCAGTAGCACCGCCACCATCCACCAGCAACACCCCCAATCGCCCTACCCCCCTGTGGTAATAGCATGAGCTGACGGATGATGGGGGTGCTACTGCTGGGGGGGGGTGTTGGATGATTGGGATGCTACTGCAAGGGCAGTAGCACCCTCATGGTATTACCACAGGGGGGGGGGGTGTTGCTGGTGAATGATTAGGGTGCTACTGTTCATCAACACCCCCCAACCCCCCAGCAGTAGCACCCCCATCATCCACAAGCAACACCCCCCATTCCTCCTACCACCCTGTGATAATAGCATCAGCTGAAAGATTATGGGGTACTACTGCTGGGGGGTTGGGGGGTGTTGATGAACAGTAGCACCCTAATCATTCACCAGCAACACCCCCCCCCCCCCCCGTGGTAATAACATGAGGGTGCTAGCCTCCCAATCATCCAACAACAACCGCCCCCAGCAGTAGCACCCCCTATTCCCCCTACCACCCTGTGATAGCATCTGCTAACCATCCCCCCCCAGCACCCCTTTTTACCATCAGCTTTTGTCATTACACATCTGGCATTACAGTAGCAGCAGCTTACTTTGAAGGACGCTGCTGACGAGGGCGGGGGCGCTCAGCGCTTCTGAGAATCTTTGCTTCAGTGCGGACGGGCGCGTGACGGCAGCGCCGCCCTACGCTGCTGACGTCACATGACGCACACCCCTGCTTTGCCGGAACAAAGATGAGTACGGGGGGGGGGATGCAGGGAAAGGGTACCGCGCTGCGCTGCAAAGTATGACACTGTCCGGGGGGAGGGCTTGTCAGCGGGCCGCAAAATCTCGGTCTGCGGGCCGCAACTGGCCCGCGGGCCGGGAGTTTGAGACCCCTGGTGTAGTAGGTTAGTTCATCTGTTTGTTTTTTGGAAAAAGGTGAACTCTTTAACCACTTAAGACCCGGACCAAAATGCAGGTAAAGGAGCTTGCCCCTTTTTGCGATTCGGCACTGCGTCGTTTTAACTGACAATTGCGTGGTCGTGCGACATGGCTCCCAAACAAAATTGGCGTCCTTTTTTCCCCACAAATAGAGCTTTCTTTTGGTGGTATTTGATCACCTCTGCGGTTTTTATTTTTTGCGCTATAAACAAAAATAGAGCGACAATTTTAAAAAAAATGCAACATTTTTTACTTTTTGCTATAATAAATATCCCCCAAAAATATATAAAAAAACTTTTTTTTTCCTCAGTTTAGGCCGATACGTATTCTTCTACATATTTTTGGTAAAAAAAATCACAATAAGCGTTTATCGGTTGGTTTTCGCAAAATGTATAGCGTTTACAAAATAAGGGATAGTTTTATTGCATTTTTATTAATTTTTTTTTTTACTACTAATAGCGGCGATCAGCGATTTTTTTCATGACTGCGATATTATGGCGGACACTTCGGACAATTTTGACACATTTATGGGACAATTGTCAATTTCACAGCAAAAAATGCATTTAAATTGCATTGTTTACTGTGGAAATGACAGTTGCAGTTTGGGAGTTAACCACAGGGGGCGCTGTGACTTTGAGTGTTCCCTGTGTGTGTGTTTACAACTGTAGGGGGGTGTGGCTGTAGGTGTGACGTCATCGATCGCATCCCCCTATTACAGGGATGACGCGATCGATGCTGCGGCCACAGAGAAGCACGGGGAAGCCGTGTTTACACACGGCTCTCCCCGTTCTTCAGCTTCAGGGACGGATCGCCGCAGTGGAGCGGCGATCGGGTCTGCGAATCCCACGGTCCCGGTCCTGGAGCTTCGGACCGGGTCACGGGAGCGCGCTGCGGGCGTGTGCCCGTGACCCACGGCTGGGTACTAAAATCAACGTATATATACGTTGATGTGCCCAGCCGTGCCATTCTGCCGACGTAAATGTGCAGTAGGCGTTCCTTAAGTGGTTAAGTTAGTCAATAAACTTCAGACTTTCTGCATTGAAAAATGACTAAACACAGCATATTACTCTACTCGTGGTGGGAAATGTTTAGACCAAATTTGAGGTTCTTTATCCTATGGAGGAGAAATTTACGAAGACGTGGAGTCTGCCCTTTGTAGATGCAGCTACAAAGAAGTGGACAATGCCCAGGTATTTAAAGATCCTTCTGAAAAGAAATTGAAATCTTTACTAAAGACTTCCTTCCTTTTGGCTGGTGCTGTGGTCCAATATGCTGTGGCGGCAGTTGGTATGTGTCAGGTCCTAGGAACAAGTGAAACAGGGGCTGAAAGATCTGCCTCCGTAACAGATCAAACTTTGGGAGAATCTGCCTAAGGCCTTATGTTTTACAGTGAATGCCATGAGAGATTCTGTTCAGCAAGCATCTCGCCTCACACTCCAGATGGTGCATATGCGCAGAATTCTTTGGCTAAAGCATTGGCCAATGGAAGCTCCATGCAAAAAGCTGTTGGCCAGTTTCCCCTTCCATGGCAAACGCCTCTTTGGGGATGAGTTGAAAAAATATATCCAAAAGATATTGAGCGGTAAAACGACACTATAGCTAGAGAAGAAGAAAAACAAGCATCCTTGTTTTAAACGTTCTCTCTCCCCGGCTGCCGGAAGGTCTGCCTCCAGCCAGTGGTGACGGCATTTTCAGCCAGCCACAAAGGCTAAAGAAAGCCAGGCCCAGAAGAACAAGAAGCCGTGGGGTTCAAAAGCTAACAAGCAAGACCAAAAATCCATTAAAAAGAAAATCCTTCTTCAAAGGATTGGATCACTTAATGTCTCAAGGGGGTAATCATGGAAGTACCCCTAAAAGGAGCAAGTTTTAGGTTTTACTCAAACCTTTTTGTGGTTCCAAATGAAGATGTCAGACCAATCCTGGAGATCTCTAAATCGGTTTCTGAACATTCGCCATTTTCGAATGGAGACGATTCGATCCGTGGTCGCCACCCTACGAGGCAGAGAATTCTTGGCGTATATAGACATCAAAGACGCATATTTACATGTGCCTATCCATCCTGCTCACCAAAAGTTCCTAAGGTTTGCGGTAGAAAATCGCCACTTGCAGTTTGTGGCTCTGCCCTTTGGTTTGGCAACCATGCCTCGGGTTTTTACAAAGGTTCTGGCCCCTCTGTTGGCAAAGCTGAGGGCATGGGGCATAGCGGTGATGGCCTACCTAGACGATCTACATGTGATAGATCAGTCAGTGGCAGGATTAGATCACGCAGTGCTTAATACAGTAAAATACCTGGAGCATTTAGGATGGATCATAAACTTACAGAAATCCTCCCTACAAGCCCTAAGAAGGGTAGAGAATTTGGCCATTATCATAGACACAGCCCAAAGCAGGGTATTCCTGCCAGAGCCAAAGATAAAGTCTCTAAGAGACTTGATCCATAAGATCAGGGCGAAGAAGAGACCATCGATTTGCCTCTGTATGAGGCTATTAGGGAAGATGGTGGCCTCCTTTGAGGCTGTTCCTTACACCCAGTTTAATTCAAGACTACTGCAAGGCAATATTCTAGCTGCCTGGAACAGGAAAAGCCAAGCTCTGGATTTATCAAATGCTCCTATCTCAACAGGTGAACCAAAGCTTCAGTTAGTGGTTAAAGACCGAGAACTTGCGGAAAGGAAGGTACTTTCTCCCAGTCACCTGGAAGGTGGTGTCTATGGATGCCAGCCTGTTGGGCTGGGGAGCAGTGTTAGAAGAAGCTTCAGTCCAGGGTACCTGGGCCAATACCAAAGAGAGCCTGCCCATCAACATACTGGAGATTCGGGCAATATACTTAGCCCTCAGAACCTGGACACACAGGTTACAGGGCCACCCTGTGGATTCAATCCGACAATGCTACTGCAGTAGCTTATATCAATCACCAAGGATGCACCCGGAGTCGGGATGCCAAGAAGGAGGAGAATCAGATTTTGACATGTTCCTTGTCTTTCTGCAATCTTCATTCCAGGGGTAGAAAACTGGCAAGCTGACTATCTAAGTCACCAGCAGCTGTCTCCAGGAGAGTGATATCTCCACCCCGATGTCTTTCAGGCAATATGTCAAAGATGGGGGACCGCGGATGTAGACCTGCTAGCTTCCAGGCTCAACAGGAACTTGAAAAACTTTGTGCCCAGGACGAGAGATCCGCTGGCCTACGGAACAGATGTTCTGATAATTCCTTGGAATCAATTCTCATTATTCTATGCATTCCCCCCGATCCCTCTCTTACAAAGACTACTTTGCCGGATCTAGAAGGAGGGAATACCAGTAATCCTAGTGGCCCAAATTGGTAGGAAGACCTTGGGTGCTTCCACTATGTCACAACCTACTGTCACAGGGTCCAGTGTTCCATCCTTCCTTACAAAGGCAAAATTTGACGGTCTGGCTACTGAGACTTACATTTTGAAGAAACAAGGACTCTCGGGTCCAGTACTTTCTACACTCATTAATGCAAGAAAGCCAGCCTCCAGGCTAATCTACTATAGAGTCTAGAAGGCGTATGTTTCCTGGTGTGAATCCAGAGGGTGGAATCCTCAAAAGTATGCTATAATTAGGATTTTTGCCTTTTGCCAGGAGTGGATATGAAATTAGCCCGGAGTACCATCAAGGGTCAAATTTCGGTTCTATCAGTCTTTCATTCAGGGACTACTACAGATAAATCCTGCAGTCAAGTCTCCCTTATGTCCCTGGGATTTGAACTTAGTTTTGTCATTCTTGCAAAAGCAACCTTTTAAAACATATCCGCCATATTCCTTTGATTCTTTTGAGCCGGAAATTGGCCTTTTTGATTGCTATCTCTTCTGCTAGGAGAGTATCAGAGTTGACAGCTCTTTCTTGTAAAGAGCCTTATTTAATTTGTCACAAAAACAAAATTGTACTATGTCCCCATCCTACCTTTTTACCAAAGGTGGTGTTGGCGTTTCATTTGAATCAAGACATTGTTTTGCCTTCCTTTTTTCCTGATCCACGGACAGTGGGGGAAAAGTTATTGCACTCTCTAGATGTAGTGAGAGCAGTAAAAGTGTATCTGCAGGCAACTTCTCAGATACGTAAAATGGATGTTTTGTTTATTTTGCCAGCGGGATCAAAATCCACAATTTCTAGATGGATTCGACAAGTAATTATTCAAGCTTGCGGTTTAAGGAACAAGATTTCTTCTTTTTCTGTTAAGGCGCACTCTACCAGGGCAATAAGCGCTTAGTAGGCAGTAGGCAGTGCATCACCATACGTTTACCAAATTCTATCAAATAGATGTAAAAGGAAATGAGGATTCCGCTTTTGGGCGTAGCATGCTGCAGGCAGCAGTATAGGGCTTCTTGTCCATTAGCGGCCTGCTTGATCTGTGTCTCCCAACCTTCATTGCGCATTGCTCTGGGACATCCCACTATGTAATAAATAGAGGCTCTGTGTCATAGGCGTGCGCAGCCTATTACATTAGGGTTTGCACCCCAAAGCGAAAACACCTGAAGTTGGCTCCTGGGTGGAGGAGCTGGCATCTTCGGTAAGGTTCTCTGTGCGTGAGTCGCGCTGTGTGTCCTCACTGGTCCCTGCTGTCTTCTGGGACCTATGTGTCTCCCAGAGGACAGCGGGGGGGGGGGGTGATCAGACATGGTGTAGATCGCTGGGGAATCTGTGGCGATCTATCGCCGGGAGTGGGAGCAAATACCTCTATTAGACAGGTATCTGCTCCCCCCTCCCCCTGAAAGGTGCCAAATGTGACACCGGAGCGGGGGGGGGGGGAATCCGAAAAGCGAAAGTTCAATTTTTGGGTTGAGCTCCGCTTTAATAAACACTTATCAAAGTAAAAAAAAATAAAAATATATATTTTTAGAGTGTATTAAAACATTTAATTGTTCACACTAGTGGTTGAGGTGCAGTAAAACCCTGCTGTTGAGCTGTGCTTTTACTGCCCCTTAACCACTACCATTTTTTTAGCTTTAGAGGCAGCAGCTGGGCATGTTCACATGCCGCGGCTGCAATTATACTCTCTGTTGCTTTCAGCAGGTGTAGCACCCACTGACAGCGACCCATTCAAGTGAAAGACGGCACTCTGCAAGCAGCCCACAACTGCGTGCAGCATGGAGTTCAAGGGGTTAAAGCAGATTGGGTGGAGCCGATACAACGTCTTCTCACCACCTCTCAAATGCTCTCTGCATGAGCGGGAGTGACGTCATTGTGCTTCAGCCACTCATACAGACAGAGCCCGCAAACCCGGAAGGAATACCAGGGGAGGAGGAAAGCCCTGTTAGAGTGCCTCCTTCTAAGGCAAGCATTTCATAATGTGCTAGTGTGCGATTGTCTTTCAGGGGAATTTTTTTTTATTTTTTTTAACTGCTGTGGTTTACAAACGCTTTAAGTTGGTACATGTTCACAGGTTTTTTTATTCAGTTTGCTAGCTGACAGGTTCTTGCATCTACACGAGCGATGTGAATGCAAAGACTGACAGCGGAGACTCTTCACCGTCAGTATACACTGATTAGTGCTACAGCTGATTTGTTGCAAGCTGCTGATTGAACAATGTTTCAAAGCCCCTTTCACACTGAGGCAGTTTTGAGGCATTTTAGCACTAGAAATAGCATCTATAAAGTGCCTGAAACCGCCTCTCATTCATTTCAGTGTGACTTTTCACACCGGGGCAGTGCTCTTGTGGGACGTTAGGAAAAGTCCTGCAAGCAGCATCTTAGAGGATGTTTGGGAGTGCTGCTGTATACACCGCTCCCAAAACGCCATGCCCATTGAAATGAATGGGCAGCGCTTCCAAAGCACCTGAAAAATGCTTGGAAGCGCTGCCCATTCATTTCAATGGGCAGGGCATTTTGGGAGCGGTGTATACAGCAGCACTCCCATACAGCCTCTAAGATGCTGCTTGCAGGACTTTTCCTAACACAGGGGCTTTTTTCTCCTTCTTAGGCTGCTAGCGGGGGTGTTGTTTGCCCCCTACAAAAAAAAAAAAAAAAAAAAAAACACCAGCTGCAATTGTTGGGCTGTATTATAAAATCGTATTCCTTGTGGTTCATGCTATCATTTTTTGATAGGTTAGGAATTACCTGGACTTCTGGAGGTGCTACATAGAGATGTATTCCATATATATATATATACACACACACACTATATCTGATTTAAAAAATATATATATTTTAATAAGATATAATGTGTATGTTGAATTTATCTATGTGTGACTTTGTGACAGAAGTCCTGGTAATTCTCATCCTATTCAAGAAAGTTCCTTTCAATTTATGTAAATGGTCCCTGCAATTTGCAGAGCAGGTGTACAGCACAGCATTCTATAGAAGGCAGAGAAGGTCGGGACTCACATTTGGAGAAGATTCAGGCTGCCATCATTCCTCTGAGGTCTTAACTCTGCCCCAGTGAGAGCTGTGCTGTGTGCTGGGCAGGAAGCAGTGGACAGAGCTCCACTGTGACGATCTCTTCCTGCTCCACCCACCTGTATTGCAGCTGTAAAAGCCCCGACTTGTCCAGAAAACAGTACCGAGGAGAGACAATCTTCAAGCTTTTTGTAGTTACACACAGCATAGGATGGTGGGTTCTGGTGACCACTCGCTCCTGTGAAGATTGCAGCCACCAGCTGTGGAGTAAGCAGGCAGGAATTATCCGATGTTGCCTCTGTATGTCCTGGCTACTGCATCTCTGATAGTAGGCGGCGGAGTGATATTCAGCTGTCAGTGATTCTGTAACCAGAACTCCAGAGACAGTATCGGAAAATGCGGCTTCCTGACTGCTTACTCCGCAAGCAGTGTCTGCAGCTCTCCCAGGAATTTGGCATCCATCTGAAATATAGTGCCACTGGCACCACTGCAAGTTAATAGGGGTGCCAAAAGGGAAAAACACATTCTGACCCTGGGGTGTGCTTGGGCATTAGGATGTGCCCAGGCACACCCTGTGCGCACGCCTATGCTCTGTGTCCTGTGATGTACGATAAAGAAAATAGGATTTTTAATAACAGCTTACCTGTAAAATGATTTTCTTGGAGTACACCACGGGACACAGAGAAACATTACTGCTTTGCTACAAAAACTGAGGTACTTCCCTTATGGGAGGGGTTATATGGAGGGGAACTTGTCTTCATTGGTTGTGCCAGTGTCCAATCACCTCTGGTGACCATACAACCCAATATGTAATGAATGGAGGCTCTGTGTCCCGTGGTGTACTCCAAGAAAAGGATTTTACTGGTAAGCTGTTATTAAAAATCCTATTTTTGCCATTCTTCCATAAAGGCCAGATTTGTGGAGTACACAACTTAGGTCCCTTTCACACATGCGGATCATTTATGTCCACCTGTCAATTTATTAGGTGGACCTGAACGGTCGCTCCATGCAGGTCTATGGAGTGATGGACCTCAGCGGTGATATGTCCGCTGACATCTGCTCCACTCCACTGAATCTGGACAGATGGAAACCCTATTTTACATCCGTCTGGTGGATTGGATTTAAACGAACAGGCGATCCATTTTCATCCGATCCCCATAGAGGTCCATCCCTGCTCAGCGGGGATCAAGGGATTGATCCCTGCTGAGCAAGCGGAGTCCATCAAAACAAATGTGTGTGTGTCAAAGGGGCCTAATAGTTATCCTGTGGACAGATTCTCCCACCTGAGCTGTGGATCTCTGTAGCTCCTCCAGAGTTACCATGGGCCTCTTGGCTGCTTATCTGATTAATGCTCTCCTTGCCTGGCCTGTCAGTTTAGGTGGACGGCCATGTCTTGGTAGGTTTGCAGTTGTGCTCCGTGAGATGTTCAAAGCTTGGGATATTTTTTAATACCTAACCCTGCTTTAAACTTCTCCACGACTTTATCACTGACCTGTCTGGTGTGTTACATGGCCTTCGTGATACTGTTTGTTCACTTTGTGCCAGTTCACACTACAGCAACTTGGGATCCCCAAGTTGCTGGACATAAGAAATTCCATTGAAGAGAATGAGAGCTGTACACTACTGAAGCTGCTCCGACTTCAGAAAAGGTTCCTGTACTACTTCAAGGTGACTTCTAGGCAACTTGTACCCATAGATTTCAATGGAAGTTGCCTTCGAATCTCCATCTATATTGAAGCAACTTTACAGGAAAAATAAAATAGTTTACCCAGGCAAACCCCTCCCTCCCACAGAGCCGATTATTCTGTGATTGGCCACAGCCAAAGTCATCTGTCCTGGAGGCAACTTTAAGTTGCATTGTAAGTTGCTCAAAATGACGCTGAAGTCGCCTCAAAATCACCTTGCAAAGTCGCGCTGAAAGTCGGGTTACCCCTGTGTGAACCGGGCACTAAGGATCTCTAACAAACCTGAGGGCTTCACAGAACAGCTGTATTTATACTGGTATAAAATTAAACACAGGTGGACTCTATTTACTAATTAGGTGACTTCTGAAAGCAATTGGTTCCACTAAATTTTAGTTAGGTGTATATAAAAAAAACTACTACTACTACCCCTACACATATCAATAGGAATATACTACTACTACCCCTACACATATCACAGGAATATTCATACAAAAGTTCTTTGTACATTCAGAAGGAGCTGTGATTGGCTGCCTGCGCTGATATAATAAAATACATATTTGTTACTGCTTGAGAAGCCTAGTTGGTAACTGCTGCAGTGGCAATTGTGAATGGTCGTTTCTGGAGGGTTCCCACAAGGTGCTATTGAGGATCATCTGCATTTCTGCTGAGCCTGTTCTGACCCCCCTGAGAAGGGCGGTCACAGGCTAGTCGGTAAGCCTCCGTTTCTTCTATTGGTGGTGGGCTTCTTCATGGGTTGGATTACACCCACTTATTATCACTGAAGAATCACAGGAATATATCGAACCCCGTTTTTATTCACAGGTTCCTTCATTCATGAACTTTTAGTGATTTATTGCACACTTATTAGTTTTTTTAATTTCTGTTTTTAATATATTTTTCACATTGTTTGGAATCACTTGGCAACATAAGATTCATCTTTTCAGCGCTACACTTATTGTATCTATAATGGACGAAAGTTGCTTAGAAATTTCACTTGCTTTTAACATTCAAATTTGAAAATGAATGTCATTTCTGAACGAAAAACACATACACTGTCTGGGGAATAAATAAAATAAAAATCGAACAAACGTGTTTAAAATTTGCATTTTCAAAGAAAAAATGTGTTCCTGTACGGCCAGCATATGTGACAGCAGGCGCAGGTAGCTTGTATTGAGCTACCTGTCTAAAAAAGGGAGTTTGTCATGCATAATATTATAAAAGAAAATGAAAGCAGAGCAGGGTGTACTAAATAAGTCTGCCAGTGTCCACCATAAACATAGAAATTAAAAAATTAGTGCATAAGTTGCACGGGAACTCCCCCCCCCATGGACTATAAAGCAGACTATATATTATCTAATCCACTCTGAGAATGACAGACAGCAGAGATGTATTTACTATTTAAGGTTGAATATGGTACATATCAGACTCAAGAGACCTAAAACACTGCTAATTTTCAGACAGGATTGTTTTATAATATTAGAAAAGAATAAATTGCACGCCGCGCCAACACACATGCGGCCTGCTGGTTTGTGTTCCAGATGAATACACATGCTCATCTGATTTTTCTAAGTATGTATAACAATCTATGAAATACAGACAGACTATAATAAGGAGGATCCATATGACCTGTCTAATATAACATTCACTAATATAACACATATTTGTATTTTAGAAGACGTATTACCCAGTTTATAACCTCTGATGAAGGACTCCTGACAGTCCGAAAACATGTCAGGTTTCAAACAAGTGGTCATGGCAGCTAGCCCCAAATTCTGTATGGGCAGCTCTCTCTATGTCATGTCCCTGGTTTTGAAGTGTAACTCATTTAAATGTATGCAAATGTCTTTTTTCTGTTCTGTTTTTTATTGTTAAAATTAGGGTTGTCCCGATACCACTTTTTTAAGACCGAGTACAAGTACCGATACTTTTTTTCAAGTACTCGCCGATACCGATTACCGATACTTTTTTTTTTATGTCATGTGACAGTGGCACATATGTCAGTATTTATTTATTTTTGCAATTCTTTGTTATGTTCTTTGTTATGTTTTTTTTTTATGATGGATGGTGCCAGTGTGTTTTTTTTTTCATTTATTGCAATTTTTTATTTATTTTTTGCACTGTGGGGGGCTTGGGTGAGATGTCAGGGGTCTTAACAGACCCCTGACATCTCTCCTTTGAGACAGAGAAAGGGACTAAGGACACAGATTCCCCAGTCCCTTTCTCTGCAGCCTCATCTAAAATTAATGGACAGGAGACAGAGGCTCCTCTCCATTCATAAACTGAAGCACCGTAATCACAGATTATGATGCTCAGTTATGTGAATGGACAGTCAGTGATCACTGATTCTGTCCATTCGGAAAAGGTAGGAGCCGGGTTTAGCAGCCCCTACCTCCGCTCTCTATCCCGACGAGGACAGAGGGAGGGGAAACAAAGCTCAGAGGGGGACAGCAGCATCACGGAGGAGGACAAGGGACAGAACATGGAGGACAGCAGGAAAACGGAGGGGAATGCGGAGCGCCGACAGCAGCATTACTCGGGGGAGAGAGCACCATCACGGAAGGGGGCAAGGGACACAGAGCATGGAGAAGGACAGCGGGAGCACGGAGGAGGACATGGAGCGTGGACAGCAGCATCAATTGGGGGAAGAGCAGCATCACGGAAGGGAACACAGAACACGGGACACAGCATGGAGGAGGACAGCAGGAGCATGGAGGGGGACGCGGAACGCGGAGGGAAGAGTAGCATACACCCGCCCTATCTGCTCGCAAACTCTGCCTGCCCTCTCTGCTCGCTGACCAAGTATCGGGTCAGGCATCGGGAGCATTTGTGCGAGTACAAGTACTTGCGCAAATGCTCTGTACTAGTATCGGTACAACCCTAGTTAAAATGTTTTTATGATATTGATGTACTAATAAAATATGCTTTTATAATATAGAATAGTTTGCTTTATATAGTCCATGAGGGCTTTCCTGTGCAATTTATTCACAAAGGTTTTCTTTTCTAATATAAAGCAATCCTGTCTGAAAATTAGCAGTGTTTTAGGTCTCTTGAGTCTGATCTGTACCATATTCAACCTTGAATAGTAAATACATCTCTGCTGTCTGTCATTCTCAGAGTGGATTAGATAATTTTGTCCCTAGCCATATAGCTGGTTATTTATATTTACCACTGCATATAGATGTTCAACAATAAATTGTATGTTTTTAACAAAATTATACAGCAGACTTTTTTTTAAAGGTTTCTATTTAATTAATATATATATATATATATATATATATATATTTTACATTTAATGTTTTTTGATCACTTGTCATCACATCCCTTGTAATAGGAATCTATCGTGACAGGTCCTCTTTATGGAGAGATGCTGCGACCGTGGCTGTGTTTACATCCGGGGCCCGGATGGGACGTCATAATGTCATGCCCGGGTCATAGAGAGGACTGGTGACAATCTGGTCCCTGGAAATCTTTATGGTCGTCATCCGGCCAATTCTTTCTCCTGGTGGCAGGGGGCCTGTAGAACCATTGGATGGCGGCAGGAGGGACGTCCTCTCCCGTCGCCTGTAAGAACGATCAAGCGGCGAAACTGCCGCTATGAGCATTCTTATCGTAGACAGAATCGGCGCCTGAAAATGATATCTGAATGATGTCTGCAGCAGCGTGCGTCATATGACAGCGTGCGGTATTGAAGTGGTTAAGGACCAAGACTCTTTGAGATTTGTTGTTTACAAGTTGAAAACAAGCTTTTTTTGCTAGAAAAGTAGGGGCGTGACGTCACGTGCGTGCCCCGCCCCCTGCTGCTCGCAGTTCCTGAGTCCAGCTCTTCTTGCGAGTAGGGGTGTGAGGTTGCGTGAGATCACGTGCACGCCCACCCCCTGGTGCTCGCTGTTCCCATTCGGCAGGTATCCTGGCTCTTTTTGCAAATAGGGATGTGACGTCCCAAGGTATGTGGGCATGGGCAACATGTATTGTGCACACTGCTGGGCATCTTTTTTTAAAGGTCACGCTGATGAGCACCTTTTTTTTCTGTTAAGGGACAGTCTGATGCACAATTTTTAATTTAAGGGGCACTCTGATGGACAAATTTTAATTTAACCACTTGCTTACTGGGCACATATACCCCCCTCCTGCCCAGGGGAAATTTCAGCTTCCGGCACTGCGTCGCTTTAACTGACAATTGCGCGGTCGTGCGACATGGCTCCCAAACAAAATTGACGTCCTTTTTCCCTCACAAGTAGAGCTTTCTTTTGGTGGTATGTGATCGCCTGTGCGGTTTTTATTTTTTGCGCTATAAACAAAAAAAAGCGACAATTTTGAAAAAAAATACAATATTTTTTACTTGTTGCTATAATATATATCCCAATTAAAAAAAAAAAATAAAAAAAAAATTCTCAGTTTAGGGCGATACGTATTCTTCTACATATTTTTGGTAAAAATAAAAAAATAAAAAATCGCAATAAGCGACTGGTTTGCACAAAAATTATAGCGCTTACATTACAAAATAGGGGACAGAATTATTATTTTTTATTATTTTATTTTTTTTACTAGAAATGGCGGCGATCTGCAATTTTTATTGGTACTGCGACGTTATGGCGGACACATAGGACACTTTTGACACATTTTTGGCGCCATATACATTTATACTGCGATCAGTGCTATAAATATGCACTAATTACTGTATACATGTGACTGGCATTGAAGGGGTTAACACTAGGGGGTGAGGAAGGTGTTAAATGTATCCTAGGTGTGTTCTAACTGTGGGGGAGGGGGGGGGGTGACCGATCTGTGTCCCTATGTACAAGGAACACAGATCGGTCTCCTCCTCTCCAGAGACAGGACGCTGTCTCTGTGTAAAAACGGCAATGAGAGATGATCTGTGAGATCATCTCTCATTCGCCGCACAGATCTCATCGCAAACGACCACTCTGATTGGCCGTTCGCCACGATCTGTGATTGGCTGTGTCCAAGGGACACGGCCAACACAGGGCTTCCCCGCAGCGTGCTCTAGAGTGCGCGCTGGGAACGCCCAAAGGGGCGACCGTCTTTTGAGGGCATGTTGGATATTCAGACCCGCGCTGTAGCCGTCATTCGGCTATACCGCGGGTCTGAAGTGGTTAAGGGGCACTCTGATTGACAAATTTTATTTTAATGTGCACACTAATGAGCATATTTTGTTAAGGGGCACACTGATGGACACATTTTGTTGTGCACATCAGAGTGCCCCTTAACATAAAATGTGCCTATCAAGCATGCACATTAAAAATATACCCATCAGCGTGCCCCTTAAAATAAAATGTGTCCATCAGAGTGTCCCTTAAATTAAAATGTGTGCATCAGAGTGCCCCTTAACATAAGGGGTGCCCATCAACGTGACCCTTATTTTATGTTAAGGGGCACACTGATGGGCACATTTTATGTTAAGGGGGACTCTGATGGGCACATTTTATGTAAGGAGGCACTCTGACGGGAATGCTTGATGTAAAGGGTCACTGTGATGGGGACACCTGATGTAAAGGGGTGCTTTGATGGGGGCACCTAATGTAAAGGGGTACTGTGATGGGGGCACCTAATGTAAAGGGGTACTGTGATGGGGGCACCTGATGTAAAGGGGTACTGTGATGGGGGCACCTGATGTAAAGGGGTACTGTGATGGGGGCACCTGATGTAAAGGGGTACTGTGATGGGGGCCCCTAATGTAAAAGGGCACTGTGATGGGGGACACTAAAGTAAAGGGGCGCTGTGATGGGGACACCTGATGTAAAGGGGTGCTGTGATGGGGACACCTGATGTAAAGGGGTGCTGTGATGGGGACACCTGATGTAAAGGGGCGCTATGATGGGGACACCTGATGTAAAGTAGCGCTATGATGGGGACACCTGATGTAAAGTAGCACTGTGTTGGGGACACCTGATGTAAAGGGGCGCTGTGATGGGGTCACCTGATCTAAAGGGGTGCTGTGATGGGGTCACCTGATCTAAAGGGGGGCTGTGATGGGGACACCTGATCTAAAGGGGCGCTGTGATGGGGTCCCCTGATCTAAAGGGACGCTGTGATGGGGTCACCTGATGTAAAGGGGCACTGTGATGGGGGACACTAAAGTAAAGGGGCGCTGTGATGTGGACACCTGATGTAAAGGGGCGCTGTGATGGGGACACCTGATGTAAAAGGGTGCTGTGATGGGGACACGTGATGGGGGCACCTGATGTAAAGGGGTACTGTGATGGGGGCACCTGATGTAAAGAGGTGCTGTGATGGGGGCCCCTAATGTAAAAGGGCACTGTGATGGGGGACACTAAAGTAAAGGGGCGCTGTGATGGGGACACCTGATGTAAAGGGGCGCTGTGATGGGGACACCTGATGTAAAGGGGCGCTGTGATGGGGACACCTGATGTAAAAGGGTGCTGTGATGGGGACACGTGATGGGGGCACCTGATGTAAAGGGGTACTGTGATGGGGGCACCTGACACGTGAAAGGGGTACACCTGATGTAAAGGGGCACCTGATGTAAAGGGGTACTGTGAGGGGGCACCTGATGTAAAGAGCTGTGATGGGGGCCCCTAATGTAAAAGGGCACTGTGATGGGGGACACTAAAGTAAAGGGGCGCTGTGATGGGGACACCTGATGTAAAGGGGTGCTGTGATGGGGACACCTGATGTAAAGGGGTGCTGTGATGGGGACACCTGATGTACAGGGGCGCTGTGATGGGGACATCTGATGTAAAGTAGCGCTATGATGGGGACACCTGATGTAAAGTAGCGCTGTGTTGGGGACACCTGATGTAAAGGGGCGCTGTGATGGGGTCACCTGATCTAAAGGGGTGCTGTGATGGGGACACCTGATGTAAAAGGGCACTGTGATGGGGACACCTGATGTAAAGGGGCACTGTGATGGGGGACACTAAAGTAAAGGGGCACTGTGATGGGCACACCTGATGTAAAGGGATATACAAGAAACAAAATTGCGCTAAAAACTGCAAATATCACTAAGCAGTATAATGTTAAACCATAAGTATAGTCCATATACATAAAAAGGATGAATGCACAGGATCCAGTGTGTTCTTAAAGTTCGATTATAAGATGAATATTCATAGTAAGAATCTCCCAGGTGTGAACACTGATGACAGACTTTGGGAAAAAGTGTTGAAAGTAAACACCTCCACCATAGGTATGAGTGGCCTCTTACCAGATCCAAAATACAAATGAGCCTTATGCCAAAACCCAGAAATCACCGTCAACACCTCCAACGTCCTGATCATCTATACACGGACCATCCTCGGTGTCATCAGTATGCATCAGGGACACTGATGGGGACACCTGATGTAAAGTAGCGCTGTGTTGGGGACACCTGATGTAAAAGGGCGCTGTGATGGGGACACCTGATGTAAAGGGGCGCTGTGATGGGGACACCTAAAAGAAAGGGGTGCTGTGATGGGGACACCTGATGTAAAGGGGTGCTGTGATGGGGACACCTGATGTAAAGGGGTGCTGTGATGGGGACACCTGATGTAAAGGGGCGCTGTGATGGGGACACCTGATGTAAAGGGGCGCTATGATGGGGACACCTGATGTAAAGTAGCGCTGTGTTGGGGACACCTGATGTAAAAGGGCGCTGTGTTGGGGACACCTGATGTAAAAGGGCGCTGTGATGGGGACACCTGATGTAAAGGGGTGCTGTGATGGGGACACCTGATGTAAAGGGGTGCTGTGATGGGGACACCTGATGTAAAGGGGTGCTGTTATGGGGACACCTGATGTAAAGGGGCGCTATGATGGGGACACCTGATGTAAAGTAGCGCTGTGTTGGGGACACCTGATAGGGCGCTTTGATGGGGACACCTGATGTAAAGTAGCGCTGTGTTGGGGACACCTGATAGGGCGCTTTGATGGGGACACCTGATGTAAAGTAGCGCTGTGTTGGGGACACCTGATGTAAAAGGGCGCTGTGTTGGGGACACCTGATGTAAAAGGGCGCTGTGTTGGGGACACCTGATGTAAAAGGGCGCTGTGTTGGGGACACCTGATGTAAAAGGGCGCTGTGTTGGGGACAAATGGGGACGTGAGCTTCGGACTTCGGCCCCAAGAAAATTTTAGTGACCGGACCTCCTTGAATTTTAATTCAAGACCCCCTGCCCTAGAGCATAAAATTGTGGTCGTTGCAATACTTTGTCACAATTATTTATAAGTATTTGCGCAGCAGTCTTACACATGCACAATTTTTGGAAAAAAAAATTTTGAATAAAAAAAAAAAAAAAAGACAACAGTAGTTAGCCCAATTTTTTTTATATTGTGAAAGATATTGTTACGCCGAGTAAATTCATACCCAACATGTCACGTGCCAGCTTGTGTAATGGCGACAAACATTTACCCTTAAAAATCTCCATAGGCAACGTTTAAAAAAATTCTACAGGCTGCATGTTTTGAGTTACAGAGGAGGTCTAGAACTGTTTCTCTCGCTCTACCGATCGCAGTGATACCTCACAGCTTCTGCACGCGAGCTGGGCGGGACGGGGAGCGTTTAAAAAAAGAATTGGATTTTTTGTACTCACCGTAAAATCCTTTTCTCTGTCGTCCATGGACGGACACAGCCTTCTCAAGTCTTGACAAGTGGGTTATGTTCCTGTCTCTCCAGGGACATAACCCACTTGTCAAGACTTGAGAAGGCTGTGTCCGTCCATGGACGATAAGAGAAACATTTCTTATTTATTTTTACAAAAAAAAAAAAAAAAAAGAAGTGATGCCACTTTTATTCCTATTACAAGGAATGAAAATATCCCTTGTGATATGACAGGTCCTCTTAAATACGAAATCTGGGCTTAAGAAGACCTCAGATCTCAAATTTACACTTAAATAATAATGAAAAAAAAATATATGGGCGGAAGTGACGTTTTGATGTCGCTTCCGCCCTGCTATGGTATGGAGACGGGTGGGGGGCATCTTCCCTTCACTCATCTCCATACCCAGCTGCCAAAAGGACTCGATTGCCTCCACCGATGCTTCCGGTAAGCGGTGGAGGGCACGGGAGAGCCACGGGGGCCCCCCCCCCGCTGCCAGATCTTGCGGTGAATCAGCCGCAGAGACCACAATTTCCGTAAATGGGAATGCTGCCTGAAGATGAGAATACCTAGGTTATGGGAGCTAGATGGCGGGAGTTCCGGGGACACGTTGGATGGCGATCGTCAGGGTAGATCTGTTATTAAAATTACGCTACAGACTTCGAACAGAGAGAGACAATTACGTCATCTCTCCGCCCAACGTCATTGCGTCATCTCCCGCAAAACGGCTCCCCCTCACATTCCCGCGCTGAGACCGAGTACAGTGGGCGCTTCTGAGGGACTGGCAGATTTATTATTATTATACTGGCAAATTTTATTAATTTTTTTATATTCGGACATGTAATCTTTTTTTATACTGGGACATTTAATCATTAAATGTCCCAGTATAAAAAAAATGATTAAATGTCCCAGTATAAAAAAATGATTAAAATGTCCCAGTATAAAAAATAAAAAAAACATTAAATGTCCCAGTCTAAAAAAAAAAAAAATCATTAAATGTCCCAGTATAAAAAAAAAAAAAAAAAAAAAAAAAATGATTAAATATTTAATACTGGGACATTTAATCACTTTTATACTGGGGCATTTATTCATTTTTTTTATAATAGGACATTAATAATTTTTTATACTGGGACATTTAGGGCTGGTTCACATTGCAGCGATGTCAGAGTTTGGATGTGATTTGCACCGCACTGCACATCACATGCGATCTCTGTGCGATGCGACTTCAGCCATGCAAATTGTATGGCCGAATTCACATCAAACTTGCACAGGACCCTTTTTTTTGTCTGTAGCAGAAACGGATCGCATGTTCACACCCATGCGATCCGATTCCTGTACAAAATTTGCAGATCGCACTGACTGTGGAAGTGGCATTCCTCATCTGGTGGCAGGCGACATGGCAAGTGACACGCTAATGGCTCCCACTGATTCTGCATTATGGCGAGTTGAACTATTTCATTTATATTACAATGTAATATAAGAAATAATGTGCTTCAATCATTCTGACACCATACCAATCATGGTGCCGTGATGATTGAAGCGCCAACAGCAGATCACCAGCCATTTGCCCGTGAAAAAAAATCGCTTACCCCCACATTTTCTTCCAGGCAACCGGTCCCCAGTGTCAAAAAGGTTGGGGACCACTGTTCTAAAGGATTAACACTATCATTGGGTAAGAGTTTTTTTCATAACAAGCTTGTGAGTGCATCACCGCTAGATGTTCAAATCAATTAAACAGGCTTTGTTTAAAACGGATCTCCACCCTAAAGTGAAGTTCCGCTGATCGGAACCCTCCCCCCCTCCGGTGTCACATTTGACACCTTTCAGGGGGGTGGGGGGTGCAGATACCTGTCTAAAGACAGGTATTTGCACCCACTTCCGGCCCGCAGTCTCGGGCAAAAGACGGGTTTTTCCCGTTGTGTGCTGGGAACTCTCGGCTCCCAGCACACATCGGGAGCCAATCGGCAGGCGCAGTGCGACTCACGCATGCGCCGTAGGGAACTGGGCAGTGAAGCCGCAGCTCTTCACTTCCTGGTTCCCTCACTGTGGATGGAGGGGGGAGCAGCAGGGTGACGAGCGAACGCTCATCCTCTTCTGCGGATGCCGCTGGACTCCAGGACAGGTAAGTGTCCTAATATTAAAAGTCAGCAGCTGCAGTATTTGTAGCTGCTGGCTTTTAATATATTTTTTTAATGGGCCATCTGCTTTAACCAAGGCTAATAGACATAATTGCATATTCAGCCAGAGTGTATTGCCCTTCGGTTTGCCAATTAGCACTATGTACCCTAGGGCAGAGCTCAACAAAATCCGGGTGCCAGATGTCACTTGCGACTAGAATTAGCGACCTGGGGAAGGAAGCATAGGCCTGCAGAAGGCCGTGGACTCAATTACACCCCATCCTGTGTCTGTGCACCCCCACTTCGCCGGCCCGTAATTTAGGCCGCGGCTTTGCGGCCTTCTGCAGGCCTATGCTTCCTTCTGTGCTCTGGCGCCATCTTGTGGTGGCTGTTGGCATGACAAGACTAATGGAGCTTCCCCTGTGATTTCACTGCCATCTCCTTCCCTCTAATTAGAACCCCAAAACATATATTTTGGTCGTTACAATACTCTGTCCCAACATATTTGCGCAGCGACCTTACAAGCGCACTTTTTGGGGGGAGAAATTACTCTTTTTCTTAATAAAAAAACACAACAGTAAAGTTAGCCCAATTTTTTTCAAAATTACGTCTGCTCGTGGAATGGCGACAACATTTTTACCCTTTAAAATCTCCATAGAAGTTTAAAAATTCTACAAGATGCATGTTTTGAGTTACAGGGGAGGTCTAGGGCTAGAATTATTGCTCTCGCTCCAACGATCATGGCAATACCTCACATGTGTGGTTTGAGCACCGCTTTCATATGCCGGCGCTACCCACGTATGCGTTCGCTTCGGCCTGCAAACTCAGCGGTATGGGGCACGTTTCTGGCTCCTAGATTCCAAGCAAATTTGCCAAACCCTGCCCTAGGGCTACCAAAACCAACCTTACTGTGATGTACTGTCCAGCCTCATACACGCTCGGTTTTCTCGGCAAGAACCAGCAAGAAAACTGCTGGCAGAGCTTTCTTGCCAAGTAAACCGAGTGTGTGTACAAGGCTTTCAGGTTTCTTTCAGAAAAATCCAGACGAGATAAATAGAACATGTTCTCTATTTTCCCGTCAGTGTCTGCCTGCTGAAAAAACGTGTGTGTATAGTAACATGTCGCCGTGAAAACCCGCGCATGCTTGAAATGACTAACGCATGCGCGGTAGCTTTCTAGGCATAGGTAGGGTGCAGCAAGATGCCATTGAATGTGACGAGTGCATGCTCGTCTTATGCGATGGCATCACCGCGTTCTTGCCTTCCAAAAGAACCACGGTTCTTTTGAAAGGAGTGTCTGTAAACTCGGCAGCAAGAGATTCTTGCCAAGAATCTCGTCAGGAAAAACAAAAAGATTTTCCCGACGAGATTCTGGCCCGTGTGTACAAGGCTCGACTGTTAACATCCTAGCAACGAGGCAGGATGGGATGGTGCAATATCTGGGAGGTACATAAATGGTCTACAATCATAGGAAGGACATTATCCAACTTTAATCAATGCTACACAGTTTATCTACAAGCTCTCCTTAAAGTGGATGTAAAATGAATTTTACAATGTAGAGTATAAGATTTCCTATCATCTGAGCCCAGTCTTGCCACACAGAGTTAATCCAACTCTGAGTAATCCTCTTAATGTTCAGTGCAAATTAACAGAATTCCAGATAAAAACTTGCCAGATTATAAAGTCCGTTTCTCTCTTCTTGCTTTCAGTGACAGCTTATTTACATATCTATCTTGGACATGTTTATCATAACATGAGGTGATCCAAAGTTCATTGTATATTACCAGGATGTGTTATGTGGGGGAGGGGTGGATTTCTCACTTTTTATACCTCATGTTATGATACACATAACATATGATAAACATGTCCAAGCTAGATATGTAAATAACCTGTCACTCAAAGCAAGAAGAGAGAAAACAGACTTTTTATATAGGCAGGGTTTTATCTGGAAGGCTGTTCATTTTCACTGAACATTAAAAGGGGATTACTCAGATCTGGATTACTGTGTGGCAAGACTGGGCAAAAATGATAGGAAATCTTATACTCATACACATTGTGACAAAAAAAATAAAAATTTATTGGGTTTACATCCACTGACCCCTTTCACACTGATTTTTTTTTAACTACCTAACGGTCAAGGAAAGGGTTAATAGTGCCCGTGTAGCGGCACTGCGGAATCGCTTTCTAGGTGCCTTGCCAGCGCTGTCCATTCATTTCAAATAGGCTGGGGCAGTGGAGCAGCAGTTTTATACACCGCTCCTCCACCCTGCTGCTTGCAGGACTTTTTTTCCCATCCTGCAAGCGCACCGCCCGTGTGAAAGCACTCAGGCTTTAACACTAGGGTGGCTTGGGAGGTGCTATTTTTAACACAAAAATACCGGGGGGGGGGGGGGGGATATTCGCCCAGTGTGAAAGGTGTCTTACCTGCAAAAGGCAGTTTTTTTTGGAAAAGGTTGAACAAACCATTTAATCATACAGTGGGTGGAGCATTCACATTGCTACATTAAACAATAAATAAAAAATTACCCAGAGTTCTTTTCTCCTTTTGAATGGGGTAACAGTAGATCAGTAAGAGAAAATATGCACAACTGTCAAAATCAAACATAATCAAAATTTATTCTCAAAAAACACAATTATAAATAAAATTATTATACAGTTGAATTTTTAAAAAGTTAATTCATATGTTAAAAAAAACACTTTAAATTCTACAATCGGGTTAAACATAAAGCAACTGTATATAAAAATAAGTTCAAAGTTAAGTAAACTGTCGAATAATAACCAGCACTGAGCAACATTAGTTCCTCTGGTTGCTGAGACACACACATTCTATCACATCTATTCTTAAAGTTTCAAAGTTGATGCCGTTCCAGACGTCGATTTAACACCATTGTAAACCTGCATAAAACTTGACCATTTAAAGCACAAAAAGAAACTGAATTCCAGGAAATACTGGGCACATGAGATTCAGTTCCTAAACACCCTCTGAAAAGTAAGGTGTAAAGCCCACTTCTTCAGGAGAGAGCTGTAAAGGGTGGGATCTGACATGAGCAAGCCTGTTCACCAGACACGGAATCACTCCACTACCACTTACATTCTTCTAACCTAGAGCATCTCTCCCTCGCTGGCTAAATCAGCAAGATGTCAGATGATTACTGCTCCCTACCTCCTAGAAGGGTAATCAGCTGCAACTCATTGATTGTGTTGTGACTTTACAACTACTTTGTAACCTCCTTCAGCTTTACCGCACATATTACCTGCACAATCTAGTCAAATAGTATCAGTTCTCTCTCGACATTCTGGTAGAGCTAAAAGAAGATTGTACAACGTAACATGCAAGGTCAGCCTAAGGCTCCATTCACACCTAGGCGTATATACGCCTGAAGCGCGACGCTCGTGCCGCTGGAGGGGCGAATTTACATTGATGTCTATGAGATGGTTCACATCTCACGCCTAAAAACAAGTCCCGGACCCTTTTTTTTTTAGGCGTCTTTCAGCGTTCGGCATAGACATTAATGTAAAATCTTTTGTGAAAAAAAAAGTTTACAAATCGCGGCAAAATACGCCGCGTTATAGTGTGAATGCAGCCTAATACCTACAGTGCCTTTCTCATTGCTTGCACAACTTGTGTATCAAAACTCCTCCTTTTGGTGCAGGTAAAAAAAAATAAAAAATCAATGTCCCCTGTTCAAGGTAGCCCTTTGCAATATCTATATTACCTAAACCATTTTCTCATACGTAACAGTCGCTATTCTTACTAAGACAGAACATTACTGGTTGTCCCTGATAAAAATTGGTTGTCACAGTACAGGGTCTTTATATACAGCCGTTATTGCACAGGGACTAAAATAAAATGCATAGTTCTGGTTTGCTACAGAGACCTTCATGCTACATTAAAAAATGATTTGAAATGACCCAGCTTACATTGGTTGTAACAATTCCCATTCAGACTGGGTTCACACCAATGCGGCTCCCAGCAGGGGTCCTGTGTGTCCACATTCCAGCCCCAATTTCTGACAGAATTCAGACCAAAAGACCCGCAGGGCTCCTGTGGAATTCACACTAGAGCTGCAGTGGAGATATGTGAACCGGCTCCATAGAGAGCCAGTCAAAGTCTCCTGCTATGGCGAATTGAATGCGGTAAACCCTCATCCAATTCGCAATGCTGTGAAACCAGCCTGAAATGCAACCTTGGCGACACCATTACCAACTCCTAGTACATTCCTCAGAGAAATATATGGAGGCTGTACTCCTGAGAAAGACAAATGGAAGCTCAGCTCCTAGCATTGCTCTAGGTGTCAAAAAAGGAAAATCTCATTCTGAATGGACACCCAAACATTTATATTAAAAATCCTACTTTATTCTAAACAAAGGGTCGCACCTTAAAGCGGAGGTTCACCCTAAGGCTGCATTCACACCTGAGCGTAGAGTTTTGCGGCATTTTTTTACCGCGATTTTGTACAGGTCTAGGGTCACCAATGTAAAGCGCCCAAAAAAAAGTCCCAGAACTTGTTTGAGCTTCAGGCGTTTTGTAGTGGAGATGTGAACCATCTCCATAGAGAAGAATTGATTTTTTCCCCTCCAGCATTTTGTAGCTTCAGGCTTCAAGCTACAAAACGCCCAGGTGTAAATGGGGTCTAAAACATGTATATACCATTCCATCCAGCATACTGCCAACATGTACAGTAGGCTGTTTTTTTTTTTCCGCTGTACATACCATCGTATAGCTATTCCCCCCCCCCCGGCTTCTGGGTAAGTAGCTCCCGCGGGAGTGGGCATTCCCATTCAGAGACTAAGTGACTGACGCGATGACAAAAGCTTCCCCCCCGGCGTATAATGCGCGTCAACATTTTCCGAGCCACTACCTGGAAGTCAGGGGGGGGGGGGGGGCTAATAGCTATACGAGGGTATGTACAGCAAAAAAAAAAAAAAAACAGCACACTATACATGTCGGCAGTATGCTGATGGAATGGTTTATACATGTTTTTAGGGTAAACCTCCGCTTTAATGGATTTTACCATGTAAAATCAAATGATTGGTAAGAGAGACTATTGTCATCCTTAACACACAATTGAACTCCTTTAATCAGCTAAATACAACCCATAGACAATAAAAGATGCACAGTCTTGTTTTCTTTCAAAAAACAAAGCCCGAGTTAGAAAAGCCCTTTCTCTTTTCTATAGGGAAAGTAGTGATTTCACTGGAAAGGTCCAGCGCTACCCCACAGAGTCAAAGCTCTCCAAACAGCAGAAAGTATGAGTTTTGCCAATTACAGGGCTGCAGAGAGATCACTGCTTCCCCACAGCAAACAAGGGGAAGCTCTGCAGGTGCTGGCAGGGGATTGACTTTTCTAATCGGGCTGTGGCAGATTTAGAAAGAAGACAAAAAGTGCAAGACAATGAACTTATAAGAGCCAGTAAACCAAAATGTTGGCTATATGTGGAGCCTGTAAAGTCCCCTGATTTTTATGTTGATTGCATACCTTCATAATGGCCACTGCTGGCATGTATAAACAGGACCCTCAAGCAGAGGAATCACAGCAGGGTCCCTGAGAGATACAAATTGTCAGGTTAAGGTAATACTAAAGGCTTGTCTTTTTTCTCTGCTAAAAAAAAAA
Source organism: Rana kukunoris (assembly GCA_029574335.1). Lineage (NCBI taxonomy): Eukaryota > Metazoa > Chordata > Amphibia > Anura > Ranidae > Rana > Rana kukunoris. The sequence goes on from CM056060.1 coordinate 69,805,119, forward strand.
AAAAAAAAAAAAAAAAAAAACACAAACACACACACACGTTATACTTGCCTCCCCTGTGAAATGGCAAAGAGCAGCCCGGATCCTCCTCTTTGGTGCTCCTGGCCACTCCCTCCTGTCAAGTGCCCCCACAGCAAGCAGTTTACTATGGGGGCAACCAAGCCGAGCTGCAGCTTTATGTCCATTCAGACACGGAGCCCCGGTTCTGGCCACCCCCCCTATTTACCAATTGGCTGACTTGATTGACCATAGCGGAGCCAATGGCGCTGCTGCCAAGTCAACCAATCAGGAGGGGAGTCCCAGACAGCCGTGTACATCTCTGGATAGAGATGGGGCTCAGGGATGTATTGGGGGGCCGCTATACAAGGTTTTTTACTCTTAATGCACATCTATAAAAAAACCTTCTGCCTTTTATCTCTCCAGCGTCTACATTTTAGGTAGACTAAAGGCCCCTTTCACATGGGACAGATACATTGGACGAACTCCATTGGCTCAGCGGGGGAATCGCTCCGTTGATCCCTTCTGAGCAGGCAGATCACAGGTCTGTCTCCGCTCACTGTGCAGAGACATACCTGTCAGACCCCCGCTGTGTTCTTACGGGAAGATCAGATGATTTCATCCGAGCCGGACAGATAGCGAACGTATCGCCATCCGCCTGTTTTCAGCGGATCTCATGTCAATGGACACATTATCACTCACATCCACCTGCCCATAAAAGTCAATGGGTGGCCTGTTTGGATCTGATCAGGTGAAAGGGGCCTAATCCTTAGTTTCCTAAATTTACTAAAAACAAATGTCTACAGTGTCAATGCATTCCATCTACACAAAAACCAAAATCAAATGAAAACACTTAAATGGCAACAATTTTCTGTCTGAAGTGATATTCTAGATTTGTGAAGTAAAATATATTCATGGCCCTATTGTCTCTATTGTGCTTGTACATGATCCTCACATTTACTCCGTTCCAAATTTCTGTGTGCATTTGCTGAAATGTTTGTGCCACAAGGGCACTGTGAAAGCAGTGTATGCATGTTGCCATGTGTGCACGGTGACCGCAGTGTTTGTGTGTTAACATGTGGGAAGTGTGAAAGCAGTGTAACGCCAGATCTATGTAAACACATAGCCAAATTATTACAGGAAGACACTGACCCTATGATTTTCAAATAATGGAGCCTAGGGCATAATTCTGAATCAGGGGTCAGCAACATATTGACTGTGATTAAACTATCGCATGTATATGATGGGTAGACTGTGACCCCAATAGGGAACCAGCCTCTGACACCAGGAGGACTTTGTCATATGACAGTCCAGAGGATACCTGGGACAACTTCCCTCATTTTGCCAAGCAGTGCTTCATCTGAGGTTTGGTGAGTGAATTTTATAGAGGTAGAAGGAGAGGTGTTACTTACACCTGTCTCAAGTACCTGACCTCCAAGTTAACTACTAATGACCTGAGGTTTTTTTATGACTCCTGTGTTACATACCTGCTCTCGGCTCCTGCACTATGGGTTACTTACTACTGACCCTGAACTATTCACAATACTTTTAATGGGGCCTTGTTATCGCCATGAAGAGAAAAAAAAAAAAAAGTATACTAAACCCAGGAAATTACTTAATCTCTTCTACGTTGTTTAGGTAGATCTCCACCTCTCCAAGGTTGCCGATTACTGTTCTAAACTTTATACTAGTTAAAAATATAACTCCAGACAAATGTTTATAGTTTTGAATGGCAAAGGTTTAGATCATTTTTAGACCGCTATTGCTGGATTTGTTCTCATTTCAGAGTAGGAAAGGTAAAGTGAAATCTAGAATTTTACAGCAAACAGTGGAACAGACATTAAAGCGGAGTGCCACCCAAAATTGGAACTTCCGCTTAACCCACTCCTCACCCCCTTACATGCCACATTTGGCATGTAATATTTTTTTTGTCCCACTTCCTCCTTCCGCCGAGGGGCTGGTTAGGCAATTAAGCTAATCGCCCCTCCCTGTAGGCGTTCGCCTAGGACACGTCACAGGTCCTAGGCGATCGCCTGTCCAATCGGGCAGCGTGCGCATCTGCGCAGTGCCGCTTGCGCAGTGGGTGCCCGGCCGTGAAGCCGAAAGCCGTCACGGCCGGGTGCCCACAGTTACAATGAAGCTGCCGGCCGGGAGGGGAGCCCCGGCCGGCACGTCGCTGGAACAGGCAAGTGTATGTTTATTAAAAGCCAGCCGCTACACTTTTTGTAGCTGCTGACTTTTAATAAACATAAAAATTGGCTGGACCACCCCTTTAAGGAAAAAAATATCACAATAGGGACACCTGTTTCAATGGCAGCTGTAGAATGTATTTCGCCTTACTTTTAATTACATCTCTTGAACAAATAAACACTCATTTTAGAGTATGAGCAGCAACAGAAACCCAAGAAGTTCTAACCCCTATTGTAGCTACAAAGATTCTTTACTAGGTGTTTCACTTTAACGAATCAAAAAAATAATGAACCATTTCTTAAAGCAGAGTTCCATCCTAAACCCCCTCCCCCCCCCCCCCCCCAACACATATGCTGATTAACCTGTAAAAAATGTATATACTTGCCTATTTTCAGTCACATGATCCAGCTTCCCTGCATCAGCTAGCAGTGACTGCAGGGAAGAGAAGGGAGCGCCAACAGCTGGCACATGAGTGCCCATGTGTGATGTCACCTCTCCTAGGCATTCTAGCTGTTGTCAAGCCCTCTTTCCTTCCCCCTGCAGCTGCCTGACAGAGGCAATCATGTGACCAGACCAGCTGAGAATAAGTAGTATACACATCTTTACACAGGTTAGTCAGAATAGGTGTTAGAAAGGTGGACATTTTTAAGAGTAGTTATGTTGAGGCTGGAGTTCTACTTTAAGTTTCTCACTGTCCTGCTTTACAGCATTATCACAAATGCAGCGTTAATTAAAAAATTGTAATCTACATAATTAAAATCTTGTTATCAATATAGTACACCGATTAATTTTATCTATCACTTCACAGTAAATTGGTGACATCACTATAGCATATCTCGATAAAGTGATTATAACCAAATGCCTGCGAGTTGAAAATTAATTTGGCAGAAAGTAATTGCTGCTATAGATGCGAGAACAGGTATGCGTTTTATGGAAATATCATGCTGTGCAGAACCAAGAGGAAACAATAAAAAGAACATTACCAAGCCTAAGTAAGATACATGGCTCTGCTAAGCACACACGATAATATTTGAAGATCTATGCTTGTTATGTGCAGTACCTAACTGCATTTAGCTTTAAGCATTGAAGATTTGATTACTCTGGGTTTAAAGGATTCAAGTTAAATACATTTGTTTTCTCTGGTATACAAGTAAAACAGTGCATGCAATTTAAAAAAAGGGAACATCCAAGTCTGGGTTAGTCAGAATGGAAATTTTATGGAGGAAAGAAAGATTTTTAGCTGGAATCTGCCCCAAAAAGCATATCTGTGGTTGCATAAAGGTTGCCATGTAACATTAGCCTAATTGATAGCCTCACAACACAAAGCACTCCGATATGAAAATTACAACCAGCTTCCAAGAAAAGAAAAAAAAGCCTTACCCCTGCAACTCAAAACTTGCCATTAATAATGACCCCCCCCCCCCCCCCCCCAGATTCCAGGGCTGTATCAAGGTACCAGAAGAGCCTGCTATGTTAAGGCACTGACACTTTTGCAACTACAAGTATGCTTTAAAATTACATTCCAAGCTACCTTAGCTCTAAAGTACTCAGATCTCTCTAGCAACAGCAAATATATATTAATGATAGTAAAAAAGGAACATGTGGCATAACTAGGGTGCAGGCCAACTTAAATGGAACCTGTAAGGGTGGAAGGTGGGATTGCCAATTATGACCCCAACTGTGGCTTTATGAACTAGTTAGTGAGTTACCAACCTGAAATAAATATGCAGAACAGGAGTTTAGGCTTCATTAGCTACATGCTTGTTCAGTTTAGTAACATACTTTACCACAAAATCAAAATCAGGGTGCCTGAACTAGAACAGGTTTTAAAAACAAGCCAGGAATTGCAATATCCATATTTCTATCCTCACAGGTTCATGTAACATGCTGGCAGAGGAACATATTAGTGTTTATATTTGTGAGAGCCGTATAAATTGGTAAAAAAAAAAAAGCATTATTATTTAGAATATATGCAAGAGCAGTAAAATAAACTGTGCTCATTGTCTTTCAAATGCTCTCCATGGCTTTAAATTCACTCAGAGCCTGCACAGGATTCACATGTTTTTTCTGAGATGCTCGCTTAATTTTAGTTTGGGTCTCATCTTGCTTTTCTCTCTTGACGAGTGGCTTTTTCTCCGGGGCCTTCATTTTCCAGGAAACTGCAGGCAAGTTTAATGATGCCATTCCTTGGGACCTTTGATATTTTGTAGACGCCACATAAGATGCTTTAACAGTTTGAACCACAGCATTCATCAAGTTCTTAGCAGCTTGTATCAGTGACATGGCGCTGTCAGCTCCAGAGACGACCAACTCACCACCAAGATTCTGAACTTCTGCTTTAACTTTGCTGCAGATGTTTAACTGGTGGCAGTATAAGGCAATGCGCTGCAGGTATGCCAAAAGATCTTGTTTGCAACTAGAGTCAGGGCAGTGGTCGGCAATCGCACGGCCCAATTTGTCCATTCGTGATCCAGCTTCTGCAATTTTTTTTGCAGCACCTATGACATCTGAAGCATTTTTAAGATGACCCTTTCCTCTAGTAAAATCAGTCATCTCCATCATGATCATACACATCTGTTTGGCTAAAACAATGATGTCATTGCCACTGTCATCCCATTTGGATACTTCAGCATCCAGCTTACTTTTTTCTTCTTGGAAACTTGCAACTTGTTCTGCAATCTTTGCCTTTTGTTCCTGTGGAAGTTGGGCCATAATTGCTCTAGCACTCTGCCCTGCAATGAGTTGGTCATCTTCAGTTTGAATGCTGGTATGGCTTCTGACATCAATGTCATCTGCCTCAAAATCAGAATCATCCAGCTCTTCTGGAGTTCTGATCATTAAAACCGCTTTTCTGATATCACGAATACCATCATACACAAGTCTGGAGGCATCAATAAATTCATTTTCATCTATAGGGTGATTAGGATCTCGAATGAGCGCATTAACTACAGTTTCCACTTGCTCTGCAAAGCGTGGCATAACAGTGTCTGACAACAGTTTAGAAGCTTCCATAACTTTTTCTGTGTAAATACCTGCCTCGTAGTTTTCCATTTCTGAAATGACAACATGCATAACTCTGGCGGCACGGCCACGTATAACTCCTGCGGTGCGATCCAGCCCATCGATATCTCTTTCCTGCAGAGCTATAACACATTTATTGACATCTTCTAAGATGTGATTTTCTGAGACAGACAAAAAGTCATCAATGGAAGTAATATCATCAACTGCATCAGTAAGGATGCAAACTTGCTTTTCCCACTGTTCCTTGAATACATCCATATTGTCCAAAGCCACTTTACTGTGAGGCTTGGCTGCTAAGGCCAAAGCTGCATTTATGACCTGAGGACATAGCGCCTCCAGCTGGTTTGCAGATACGCGGACAATTTTAACCCCATCCTCGTTGTTAGAGATAGAGCACGCCAAGTTTGCCACTTCAATCAATTTAGTTGCGTGTTCACGAAAAACTTGGGCATACTCTTTGACTTCCTTTTCATTACCGTTCTTGGCAGCCTCAATCAGAACCAGGAGTGGCACATTTGTCTCCAAGAAAGAGTCTGAGACGTGGTCCATGACAGCTTTACACAACTGCTTGCGCAGGTCTCTGGTCTTTCTGACCATTTTATCTATGGCAGCATTAAGAACATCACTCCTTTCCTTACGTCCAGAATTGGCCATGTATTCCGAGAGAAGATCCTGCAAGGCTTGTCTTACCAGATTACATTCGGCCACAATGCGCTCTCGGCGGTCATCCCGGGTGCAGGTGGAATCCGCCATCAAGGCCGCCCCACTAATAATACTCTCTAGTCTCTCCTCCAAAGAAGGTCTGAATTTTTCTTCTGTGAAACCAATGGGATCCATGATGATCTGTTTATCAAAGTTATTTAGGGCCACTGCAAGCTCCCCTCCCTGTGGTGTTGCTTCTTCGGATGGAGTGGCCTGGGCTGCATTGTTGATGGCGGTGATGGCTTGCTGCAGCTGTTTGTACACCAAATCTCTGTTGGCCCTGTAGGCCGCTACATCGGGATGCTGCAGACAGGCCTGGGAGGCGGAGTATAGGATGGGGATATTCTTCAGAAGGATTCCTCTGGCGGCAGCCATCTGATCCCGGTGGCCGACGTCCTTCAGCTCTTGTTGTCTTTTAGCACTCATCGACAGTAACTTCACCAGCTCAGCGTTCAGCGCTTTGTACTGGATGCCCAGATCCTGCTCGGTACCGGCATTCCTCAGCCTCAGTACTCCGTCCTCCACCACCTTCAGCTGCACCAGTAGTTTGAACACATCGGCCATGTCAGCCAGGATCAGCAGCCTAGTGACGGCGGAGAGGAGGCTGCGGGCTGCCCGGACAACATTCCCCCTCTTCACCGAGGAGCAGGGGTCATCGGCAAAGTCCCCGGAGGCCGCTCTCATCTGCTCTCCCTGGCTGCGTACGTCTTCCACGGCGGCGGCCAGCTCTTCCCGCAAGAACTCACTCTCCTTGGCAATCTTGTCCCCCTTCTCCAGAAAGTTCTGTGTGGCCTGCTCCACCGAGGCCGCCAGCACCCGCGCCTTCTTCGAGCGGCCCTTCTTCTTACCGGACGGCCCTTTGTTACTGCTATTCACCAGAGTGGTCACCTGGCTGACCAGCGGCTCCAACAGGCGCTCCACGGCCAAAGTCCGGATCTCCAAGCTCTTTGGGTTCCATTTCAAGTTAATGTTCGCCGTATTAAGGCTCATGGTGAGCGGTGTGCGACTGTGATGGTGGATGCAAAATGAATCGATCCGGGACAAACCGGAAAATAAAGGATGCGAAGCTGCGCCTCCCTATTGCTTCTCTATTATCTCCTAGTATCGGTGTGATGTCACTTCCGGCTCACCTAGTGCGCCCGACCTCCCTTTCCCACCGCGTCATCCCTTCCCCCCCAACTGCCTCACCCCATCGTCAGTCCTTCATTCCCTGTTGCACATACAACTTCCGTCCTCTCTTACCCTACCACCTCATTAAGTCCTCCCTGCCTCACCCCATCGTCAGTCCTTCATTCCCTGTTGCACATACAACTTCCGTCCTCTCTTACCCTACCACCTCATTAAGTCCTCCCTGCCTCACCCACATCGTCAGTCTTTCATTCCCTGCTGCACCTACAACTTCCGTCCTCCATTCCCCTACCACCTCATCAAGTCTCCCTGCCTCACCCACTCGTCAGTCCTTCATTACCTGCGGCACCTACAACTTCCGTCCTCCCTTCCCCCACTGCTTCACCCACTTCGTCAGTCCTTCATTCCCTGCTGCACCTACAACTTCCGTCCTCCCATACCCTACCACCTCATCAAGTCCTCCCTGCCTCACCCCATCGTCAGTCCTTCATTCCCTGTTGCGCCTACAACTTCCATCCTCCTTTCCTCACCTCACCAGTCCTCTCTGTCCTGCACTGCCTCACCCATAGCTCCCAACTGTCCCTGCTTTGGAACAGAGTCCCTCTTTCCTCCTCATTTTGGTCTGAACCATATAGTTTTATATTAAATGCACCTTTTATCTATCAAAAAGTGTTTTATAGTGCTAAACCTGTCATCCAGTTTCTAAATTGCTGCATTTCTAAATTCCTAAGGCCAGTATAATGGAATTGTAGTGGTAAAAAAGAACTTGTAGGTTTAACCACTTCAGCTCCAAAAGACCACAGCATTTTTGTGATACTGCATTGAGGAAGAAATTCGATTTTTAAAATATTTTTTGTGGACATTTATTATAGCAAAATTTAAAAAATATTGCTTTTTTTTTCTTCAAAATTGTCGCTCTCTTTTTGTTTGTGTCGCAAAAAATAAAAACCACAGAGGTGATCAACTACCACCAAAAGAAAGCTCAATTTGTGTAAAAAAGTACATCAATTTTGTTTGGGTGCAACATCACACGGCCGCACAATTATCCATTAAAGAACTGACAATTGCGCCGTCGCCCAATGTTGCAGCCAAACAAAATTGACGTCCTTATTTTCCCACAAATAGAGCTTTCTTTTGGTGGTATGTGATCACCTCTGTGGTTTTTATTTTTTGCGCTATAATGATGTACATCAGCGTGTGGTGGTCAGCAAGTGGTTAACCATTTTTTTTGTACAATTCTCATTTAAGGGTGGAGGCGTGTGTCCTATGCCTACATACTTTTGCTAATAGGTGTCCCTCATTTCAATCTCAGAATATTGGGAGGTATGCCTCACCCAACTCGCCAGTCCTTCGTTCCCTACTGCACCTATAACTTCCATCCTCCCTTCCCCCGCTGCCTCACCCACCTCATCAGTCCTTTGTTCCCCACTGCACCTATAACTTCCATCCTCCCTTCCCCCACTGCCTCACCCACCTCATCAGTCCTTCGTTCCCTACTGCACCTATAACTTCCATCCTCCCTCTCCCCACTGCCTCACCCACCTCGTCAGTCCTTCGTTCCCTACTGCACCTATAACTTCCGTCCTCCCTCTCCCCACTGCCTCACCCACCTTGTCAGTCCTTCGTTCCCTACTGCACCTATAACTTCCATCCTCCCTTCCCCCACTGCCTTACCCACCTCATCAGTCCTTCGTTCCCTACTGCACCTATAACTTCCATCCTCCCTTCCCCCACTGCCTCACCCACCTCGCCAGTCCTTCGTTCCCTACTGCACCTATAACTTCCATCCTCCCTTCCCCCACTGCCTCACCTACCTCGCCAGTCCTTCGTTCCCTACTGCACCTATAACTTCCGTCCTCCCTTCCCCCACTGCCTCACCCACCTCGTCAGTCCTTCGTTCCCTACTGCACCTATAACTTCCATCCTCCCTTCCCCCACTGCCTCACCTACCTCGCCAGTCCTTCGTTCCCTACTGCACCTATAACTTCCGTCCTCCCTTCCCCCACTGCCTCACCCACCTTGTCAGTCCTTCGTTCCCTACTGCACCTATAACTTCCATCCTCCCTTCCCCCACTGCCTTACCCACCTCATCAGTCCTTCGTTCCCTACTGCACCTATAACTTCCATCCTCCCTTCCCCCACTGCCTCACCCACCTCGCCAGTCCTTCGTTCCCTACTGCACCTATAACTTCCATCCTCCCTTCCCCCACTGCCTCACCTACCTCGCCAGTCCTTCGTTCCCTACTGCACCTATAACTTCCGTCCTCCCTTCCCCCACTGCCTCACCCACCTCGTCAGTCCTTCGTTCCCTACTGCACCTAGCCTGCAACCGTGCCATTCTGCTGATGTACATCAGCGTGTGGTGGTCAGCAAGTGGTTAACCAATTTTTTTTTGTACAATTCTCCTTTAAGGGTGCAGAGGTGTGTCCTATGCCTACATACTTTTGCTAATAGGTGTCCCTCATTCCAATCTCAGAATGTTGGGAGGTATGCCTCACCCACCTCATCGGTCCTTCGTTCCCTACTGCACCTATAACTTCCGTCCTTCCTTCCCCCACTGCCTCACCCACCTCATCAGTCCTTCGTTCCCTACTGCACCTATAACGTCCATCCTCCCTTCCCCCACTGCCTTACCCACCCCGCCAGTCCTTCATTCCCTACTGCACCTATAACCTGCGTCCTCCCTTCCCCCACTGCCTCACCCACCTCATCAGTCCTTCGTTCCCTACTGCACCTAGCCTGCAATGACGGAGGGATGTACAGGTACTCCCATTTGCGCACCTGTGCCATTCTGCTGATGTACATCAGTGTGTGGTGGTCAGCTAGTGGTTAACCATTTTTTTTTGTACAATTCTCCTTTAAGGGTGGAGGGGTGTGTCCTATGCCTACATACTTTTGCTATTAGGTGTCCCTCATTCCAATCTCAGAATGTTGGTAGGTATGCCTCACCCACCTCGCCAGTCCTTCGTTCCCTACTGCACCTATAACTTCCATCCTCCCTCCCCCACTGCCTCACCCACCTCGTCAGTCCTTTCTTTCCCTGCTACACCTATAAATTCCATTCTCCCTTCCCCCACTGCCTCACCCACCTCGTCAGTCCTCCTTTCCCTACTGCACCTATAACCTCCATCCTCCCTTCCCCCACTGCCTCACCCACCTCGTCTGTTCTTCGTTCCCTACTGCACCTATAACTTCCATCCTCCCTTCCCCCACTGCCTCACCCACCTTGTCAGTCCTTCGTTCCCTACTGCACCTATAACTTCCGTCCTCCCTTCCTCCACTGCCTCACCCACCTCCGCAGTCCTTCGTTCCCTACTGCACCTATAACTTCAATCCTCCCTTCCCCCACTGCCTCACCCACCTTGTCAGTCCTTCGTTCCCTACTGCACCTATAACTTCCATCCTCCACTGCCTCACCCACCTCCACAGTCCTAAGGTTCCCTACTGCACCTATAACTTCAATCCTCCCTTCCCCCACTGCCTCACCCACCTCCGCAGTCCTAAGGTTCCCTACTGCACCTATAACTTCCATTCTTCCTTCCCCCACTGCCTCATCCATTTTATCAGTTCTTCTCTTCCTATGTTGACTCACCTACCTCATCCATCTTCCCTTTCTCCCACTGCCTCACTTACTTCGTCCATCCTCCTTCCCCCATACTTCACCCACCTGCCTCACCATTCCTTCACCGCCTTACCAACCTCATCCATGTTCCCTTCCCCCACTACCTCACCTACTCCTACATTATCTGTCCTCCCCTATCTCATTAGTCCTCCATTGCCTCACCAACACTGCTTCATTGCTGCATTAACCTTTACTATGTGTCTTCCTAAAAGTACATTCAAATTCTTAATTCTCATGCAGTGTAGATGTTTGTACATTCTTTTCCAGAACTATTGGTGTGTTTTGCCAAGCATTTATACTCTATTAGATACAGCTCCCTTTGTTTGAAAGTTGGCAAAATGTTTTGATCTAAATATGGCACTATTTAGAAGAGAAGATTTACTCCTAATGCTCATAAAAGGACAATATGTGCATTCCCCAAATGCGAAGATGCCCACATATTTACATGGATTATCAGCTCTATACTCACTGTGTACCAACTGATCTTGTAAAGTCTGTACAACCACTTTCACCTACAAGTAAGTAGCGCTGCACAATTAATCGCGAAAAAGATCGCAATCTCGATTCAGAGGTGTTCTTTCACATTAGCAAGCATGTAAGGTCAGCAGGTTTGCTGGGGCGAGCGACGCGCTGTTGTCACCCAGTTCCTGAACGTTCCCCCAGTGGACGAGCGCCTGAGGGTTTTTGTGTACCAGCTGGCACATTAAAATTTCAAGGCGATTTTACACTGCCTAACTGTAAGTGCATTTTAATCCTTTTAAATACATTTTTATAAATGATAACACAATATGTGGAGCTATTGATGTCTTTTTCATGGTGGCCATTCATCTTGCTGCAACATTTTTGAAAACAAGATCCATTAAGAATGCAGATCTGACAACACGAGATTGGGACCTACTATATGCAGTTTTTGATCCCCTTATCACAGGGGATCATGGGAGTTCGGTAAGAGGCCAATTTATAAGCTTGGTGGAGAACACGTTATTTGCTTTTTTGGACACGTTTAATTAATTTGTTACGATACAGAAGCACTGGTGTTTGTAAACTTTTCTTCACAGACTTTCTACAATACTGTGGACTGTATATTAATCCGTTTAGAGTCAAAGGGCCAGATTCAGAAAGCATTTACGCCAGCGTATCTATAGATACGCTGACGTAAATTCTAAGAATAGCCGGCGTATCTTTTTTTGCTATTCAGAAAAGAAGATACGCCGGCTTTCTCCTAAGATACGAGCGGTGTAATTCGCTTACACCGTCGTATCTTAAGTTGCATATTTACGCTGGCCACTAGGTGGCGTTTCGCGTAAATTATGCAAATGAGCTACTTACGCAGATTCACGAGCGTACTTGCGACGGCGCGTCATATTTTACATCGTTTGCATAAGCGTGAGAGTGGCATAAGGTTACCCCTGCTATAGCAGGTGCAGCCAATGTTAAGTATGGACGTCGGGACCGCGTCGAATTGAACGTCGGTTACGTCGTTTGCGTAAATCGTTCGGGAATGGGGCTCGACGTTAGTTACGTTAGTTACGTTCACGACGTGATTTCGCGCATGCGCACTGGGAACGTCCAGAAAAAACGTCAATTACGTGGGGTCATGATTCATTTACATGAATCACGCCCCCACTTCAGAAATTTGAATTGCGCGGCCATACACCGTGCACTTTACGCTACGCCGCCGCATATTATGGAGCAAGTGCTTTCTGAATAAGGCACTTGCCCATAATATTTTCGGCGGCGTAGTGTAAAGAGGAAACGCTACGCCGCCGGAAAACTACATTTTTGTATCTGAATCTGGCCCAAAATTTATATCCAGCATACCCAGTTGATGTTTTTCAATTTTTCAATAATTTTTCACATCACTTGGTATATTTTTGTTTTTTGTTCCTTTTAATGTTTGTTTTTTTGGTATATCACCATTTTAACTATATAATAACAAGATCATTGATGTTTTCGGAGGTGACTGTTTAGTGCATTAGTGGCCACTAGAGGTCACGGTTTCACGTAGCAGCCAGCCTACTTTTCACATATCACTGGAGATCACTTATTTATATATATTTGTGTTCGTTTAAAGCCAGTTGGGGTAGCGCGATTTATATTTTTCTTAAGCAGGTTTGCTGCAGCTTTTTAAAATTTAACATGTAAACAGTCCGTCAGATTTATATATACTGGGCCAGATTCACAGAGCCATTACGCCGGCGTTACAGGAGATGCGCGGCGTAAGTCTAAATTTGCGCATGCGTATCGATGCGCCGCATCCACAAAATCTACTTTTTTTGGACCGGCGTAATTTCGATAGACCTGCGTATCCGTCCATGCAAAACTGCGCTAGACACACCATTGATTTGCTATTCAAATATGCAAATGAGGGAGTTACGGGGATCCACAAAAGAACGTTGGTGCAGCGCAGGCTACGCACTGTGCGCAACAGCTGCACGTCCTGTCTAAAATTAGACCATATAAAAGGTGGAATAAAAATAGACAATCCGTCTACATGTCAGTTAAAGCAACACTGTTAGTGAGGAGCTGAGCAGTCACACTTGCTGGACAACAATCTGTATGCCAACATGCCAGGGGCATACTTGCTCATAGCTATACTAATGACTTTAGATGAGCAAAGAAGAAGGAGGGCATAGAGGAGGAGGGCACGGAGGAGGGCACGGGAGAGGATATACCGAACACGCATAGACCTCTTTGGCATGAGTGATTCTGAGGTGTATCGCATCTTCAGATTCACCCCTCATGCCATCCTGGAATTAACCACAACCTTGCAGGAGGACATCACCAGCCGAACACACCGCTCACATGCAGTGCAGCTACTGGTCAAGGTCCTGGCAACACTCCATTTCCTTGCCAGTGGCTCTTTTCAAAGAACAAGTGGAGTGGAGGCTGGGATGGCACAATCCTCCATGAGCAGATGTGTGCACCAGGTTGTCCCCGCAATCCTCAGAGGCATGGCCAACCAAATCATCAAACCAACCACTGAGGACCTGCGGCTGAAGGCAATGACAGATTTCTACAGAATTGCCAGATTCCTGCAGGGGCCATTGATTGCACACATGTGGCACTCCAGCCCCCCCATGAGACAGAGCACATATACCGCAATCGGAAGCATTGGCACTCCATCAACGTACAGGTGATAGTCGATGCCCAACGCCTCATATGGCAAGTCCGTGCCAAACACCCCGGATCCAGCCATGACAGCTACATATACAATCAGAGCCCCATCCCAATGGAATTCGAACAGAACGTGTATGGGGACACCTGGCTGGCTGGTGAGTGACATGGGTGGCAGGCATGACTGCCCCCCCCATGATGCACAGATCACAAGGGGCACATGCATGACTAACATCCTTCTGTCTTTTCCCTTACAGGTGACTCTGCATATGCACTGGGACCCCATCTCATGACTCCTATCCGGAACCCCCAAACCCCAGGAGAGGAAAGATACAATGAAGCCCCCGCCCAAACACGTGCAGTGGTGGAGCGCACCTTTGGCCTCCTGAAGTCACGTTTCCGATGCCTGGATAAGTCTGGGGGGACCCTGTTGTATTCCCCAAACTTTGTGCATGTTGCCTGCTGCACAACTTCGCAGTGAGAAAGGGCCTGCAGATTGACATACGTGATGACTAGTGTTGAGCGGAATACGCCATATTCGATTTCGCGATATTTCACGAATATATAGAAGAATATTCGTGAAATATTCGTTAATATCGAATATTCGTGATATTTTATCAAAAAAATTTTTTTGCAAAATTTCGCTAATGCGTATGCGAAATTGATTGCGAAATTCTCATCAACACGCGAAAACGGAGATCATTTCCTGGATTACTAAACTAATATGCACTAAACACTAAGGCCTCGTACACACGATGAGATATGTCCGCTCAAACTTGTCCGACGGACAGTTTAGAGCGGACATGTCTCATCGGATTTCGGTCCGATGGCGTGTACACACCATCGGATCAAAATCCCCGCCGGCAGACAGCTTGGTGACGTGGCGGTGACGTTGACGCCGCCACGTCACCGCACCAGGAAGTAAACACTTCCGCGCGCATGCGTCGGATCCATTCACAGGATACGACGCATGTGCGGGAGGATATGTCCGCTGGTTTCCCGTACTAACCAGCGGACATATCCGACGGACAGGTTTGTAGCGGACAAATTTCAAAGCATGCTTTGAAATTTGTCCGATGGACAAACCTGTCCGCTAGCCCGTACACACGAGCGGATTTGTCTGCTGAAACGGTCCATCGGACCGTTTTCAGCGGACAAATTCGATCGTGTGTACGCGGCCTAACTCTACTTACACAAACTTATATGACTAAACTAAAGCTATTTTTTTTATTTTTTATACACAAAACACAGAAGGGCAGAGAAAGTATTCGCGAATATTTGTAATACGAATATTCGCATTGCGAATATTCAGCAACATAAAAGGATCGCCTCAGCTACTCGGCCCAGGGTCTCTAATCATACCAGCAATGCTTTTAGACGTCGATGGAGATCACTAGGATGTGATCTGTTTTAAAAATAAATTTGTTTTAAAAATAAATTTGAAAAAATACGAATATTCGCAATATCGAATATTCACCGCGATATTCGATTTATTCGCGAATACTCGAATATGCAATATTGGTTACGAATATTTGCAATGCGAATATTCGTGAGCAACACTAGTGATGACCTGACTCCTGAACCAGACAATCCCCCCCTAACCGAGGCTACCCCGTCTTCTGAGGGAAGAGCAGCCAGGAGACAGCTCACATTAGGCATCTTTGCACGTTAAACACACACATTAATCATGGCACAATGAGAATGCATGCATGCACACCACTGTGGTCCCTAGCACAGACACATCACATCCTCATCAAATTGGATTAGCACAAGCCCACCATGCAGGACTTGTGAGCAGCAACGCCACGCCACGGCTCCAATTATGTCACTGTACATTCATACACCATTCACCCTTCTCCACCTCAAATGAGGGTGACACCCCTTTTCCGGCAGGAATGTCACCCCCACATTCCAACATCATTCACAAAAAAAAAAAAAATTCCAGCAACAAAAAAAAAAATCAAAAAAAAAGGGGGAAACCAAATTAATGCCGCTGGCGTGACCCACGCCTGGGGCGCCCACGGCCACGGCCCTGGCTCCTCAGGGGAGACTCATGGGGGGGGGGTAGTCCGGGGAAGGAGGAGCAGCCCCTGGTCTCTGCCCACCTGGCGGCCTGCCCTCCAAGGCCACGGCAATTCTGGTCAGGCCAGCACTTAGTGTTGCCGTATTGGCCTGGATAGTCTGGGTGAGGGCCCTCACATCCTGCCCAACGTCTGCTGTAGTAGTCTGCAGTTCGTTTAGGCAGTTTGTAAGAGCCAGGGAGTGGCAGTCCAGGTCCCCAAGCGTATCCTTTATGGAGGACAGGCTCTCCTCCATCCGCACCAAAGTCTGGCTGACCTGTCCCAGATGGTGGGTCTGAAGGGCCTGGTCCCTTCTGAGATTGGCGGGCAGAACCTCGGCCACCCCCCTGGTCTTCTGGGACGACTTCCTGCCTCCAGCTGATGCTTGTGGCCCGGGGAGAAGGGGAGGCCCTTGGGAGGGGAGCCCTGTTGGGGGAGGAGTGGGAGGGGCTACCCCTTATGGAGGGCTGGCTGCTGCCAGCCAGAGGGGAAGACTCCTCCAAAAACAACAAGCCACTGGCTGACATGACATCCTCCTCAAACTCCTCCTCCTCCAACTCCTCCGAGGACTCCGGCCTTGTCTGGGGGTCCTCATCAGGCTGGTGTCCCGGGGTTGGTGCAGTCAGGCCAGATGGCCCAGCACCCTCCTGCACATCTGTGGATGACACAAAACATTCACAGGTTGGAGGATCCACACACTTGCCACATATTTCCCCCCCCCCCCAAACATGCTACACGCCAGATAGGAAAAAAAAAAACCTTACCTGGCATCACGGCCTCCTGACTGGAGTCATAGCCAGGCAGGCCCTCCACTTGTTGTCTATTAAAGGTGTGGGCCACCGCACGCTCCTCCGCTGTCAGACTAACAGGGCATGGTGGTGGGCCCCTCCAGTGCCCCTGGCATGGGCTGCCATTTTGGCCAGCTTCCCACGGACCAGACGCCGGAGATCATTGATTTTCTTTACGATACCCTCGCGTGTCTGGGTCTCCCCCCCCCCCCCCCCCAATGCATTTACCGGGTCGGTAATGTTCTGCAAAATCTCCTTCTTCCTGGCCGGGGTGGTGTTGGCACTCTCCGGGCCATGAAGGAAACGGCCATATTGGGTAAGGGCCCGGGCAATAATTTGTTTCTCCCCCAAAGAAAAATTGCTCTTGCGCTTCTTCTCAGTCATACTCATACAACAACTCTCTCCCAAACAATCACCAAAAATCACACACAAAAACAAGCAGGAAAAATCAAGCAACAAAACAAACAAACAAAATCTATCAACCAAAAAGTCTCACAACCAGTCACCAAAAAACACTATCAAATAGATTCTACAAAACACTAGATCAAACAGTCAACAAATATCACAAAGACAAGTCACAACGCAACAAACAACAGAACAAAAGCACCTTGCTGTATAGGAAGGGATACAAAGGGATTTACTTTTGCAAAGGAAGGCCGTTTGTGTCTGTCTATTTATGCTGTCTGCGTAGTTCACTAAGTTGCCCGGGTCCACTTCCAATTTCACTGATTGTGCCGTTCCCGAGTTGTGAGCATGCGCACAGAGGTGCTGACCATGGTCTCCTTCATGTGCGCATGCGCGATCCGGCCGGCCCTTCATTTGAATGGGGTCACGGCTCATTTCAATGAAACACGCCCACGTCCTTCCCAATTTGAATTACTCCGCCTTACGCCTCGGAATTTACGTTACACCGGCGCTAATTTTTGAGCAAATACTACGAGGATACGGTGATTTGTGTTAAAAATAACTTAAAATATTTTTTTTTTTTGAGAATCGTGAGAGAATCGTGATCTTCATTGTATGCAAAAGAATTGCGATTCCCATTGTTCCCAGAATTGTGCAGCTCGTCAGATAAGCCTATATTAAGGCTTAAGCCCTGTACACACCAGTGGCGGTTCGTCCATAGAGGGCGCTGGAGCGCTGCCCCCTCTGGCTCTCACCGCTACTGAGTCTAATAACATAGATTCATGCATTGCAGGAATCTATGTTATTATTGCCGCTGCCGCTGTTTTTCAGATGTTCGGCGCTCATGTCCGGCCATCTGAATAACGCCAGCTGGTTGGCTGTACGGAAATGTCTATCAGAGCCAACAGCTCTGATAGGCTTTCCCAATATCAGAGCCAACAGCTCTGATAGGCTTTCCCAATACAGCCCTCGGGTCCCGGAAGCTTATTCTCGGAGCGCACAGACTGTACGCCCCTTTGATAAGATGACAGGCGTCTCAGCCAATCAGGTAGGCCGGTTCTGGCTACCGGTAACCTGATTGGCTGAGACGCCTGTCAGTCATTGAGGGCGGGAGAAGACATTGTGGGACGTGGATGCCTCACTCCAGTAAAGGTAAGTGCCGGGCGGGGGGGGGAGAGCACTTTACAGGGCACAGTGGGGACAATTGGCACAGCGGCGACCATGGGCACAGTGGTGACAATGGATGGCACAGTGGCTGGTTTAATGGCATGGCACAGTGGTGACAATGGATGGCACAGTGGCTGGTTTAATGACATGGCACCGTGGTGACAATTGATGGCACAGTGGCTGGTTTAATGGCATGGCACCGTGGTGACAATTGATGGCACAGTGGCTGGTTTAATGGCATGGAACAGTGGTGACAATTGATGGCACAGTGGCTGGTTTAATGGCATGGCACAGTGGTGCGAATTGATGGAACAGTGGCTGCATTTGATGGCATGGCACAGTGGTGCAAATTGATGGCACAGTGGCTGCGTTTGATAGCATGGCACAGTGGCTGCGTTTGGGCACAGTGAGACTGCAATTTTTTTTTTCCTTTGCGCCCCCCCAAAAATTTTGAGCACCAGCCGCCACTGGTACACACGGCCGGGAATCTCATCAGGAAAAAAACATAGGCCCGGATTCACAAAGCACTTGCACTAACGTATCTCCAGATACGCAGCGTAAGTGCAAATATGCGCCGTCGTATCTGTGCGCCGGACCCACAAATTAAGATACGCCTAAAAACAGACTTCATCGCACCGATGTAACTTGCCTACGCCGGCGTAGAGTGGGCGCATATTTACACTGGACGCATGTGGCGCTCCCATTGATTTTCTATTAAAATATGCAAATGAGGGAGATACGGCGATTTACGAACATACATGCGCCCGACGCAGGCTACGCGATGTGCGTGTGAGTTGTACGTCCGGCACAAAGTTATTCCCCATAAAGGAGGTGTAACTCAGCAACAGACGTCCACAGGTCAGCTGGAGAGCAGCTGCAGCAGCACCTTTACGGACAAGCTGAGCAACCACACTTGCAGGACAACACATCTGTATGCCAACATGCCAGGGGCAGCCATGGTCATAGCACTACTGCGTCCACAGGCACGGAGGAGGGCACAGGAGAGGATCTACTGAATGCGCATGAACGTCTTTGGCATGGGGGAATCGGAGGTGTATCGCATCTTCCGATTCAGCCCTGATGCCATCCTGGAATTAGCCACAGCCCTGCATGATGAAATCACCAGCCAGACGGGATGCTCACATGCAGTGCAGCCACTGGTCAAGATACTGGCAACACTCCATTTCCTCGCCAGTGGATCTTTCCAAAGTACAAGTGGGGTCGTGTCTGGGATGTCACAATCCACCATGAGCAGATGTTTGCACCATGTTGTCCCCGCAATCCTCACATGCATGTCCCACCACATCATCAAACCGACCCATGAGCACCTGCGGCAGAAGGCAATGCAGGATTTCTACAGAATTTCCGGATTCCCATGCATCGGGGCCATTGATTGCACACATGTGGCACTACGGCCCCCCGTGCCACAGAACACATGTACCTCAATCGTAAGCAGTAGCATTCCATCAACGTACAGGTGCTAGCCGATGCCCAATGCCTCATATGGCACATCCGTGCCAAACACCCCGGCGCCAACCACGACAGCTACATATACCGTCAAAGCAACATCCCAGCAGAATTCAAACAGAACGTGTACAGGGACAGCTGGCTGGTTGGTGAGTGACATGGGAGTCAGGCATGACTGTCCGACCCCATGATGCAGACATCACGAGGGGCACATGCACGGCTAACATCCTCCTGTCTTTTCCCTTCCAGATGACTCGGCATATGCACTTGGGCCCCATCTCCTGACTCCATACCGTAATCCCCAAACCAGAGGAGAGAGAAGATTCAGTGCGTCACACATACACACCCGTGCAGTGGAGCGCACATTTGGCATCCTGAAGTCCCGTTTCCGATGCCTGGATAATTCCGGGGGGGGGGGGGGCCCTGTTGTATTCCCCAAACTTTGTGTGCCAGATCATCGGTGCATGTTGCGTGCTGCACAACTACGCCATGAGAAAGGGCCTGGAGATTGACATATGTGATGACCTGTCCCCCGAGCCACACAATCCCCCCCCTGCCTGAGGAGACCTTGTCTGCTGAAGGAAAAGCAGTCAGGAGTTGCCTCGTGGAACGTATCTTTGCACGTTAAAGACACACATTCATCATGGCACACGGACAATGCACGCATGCACACCCCTGTGGTCCCTAGCTCACACACACCACATCCACCTCACATTGGTTTAGCCCAAGTCCACCGCACGGGACTTGGGAGCAGCAACGCCACGCCAAGGCCCCAATGATGTTGCTGTCCATTCACACGGTCGTGGGGATAACCTCTCCCTGATGAGCCAAGGTCACATGCCTTGCTGGCAGGAATGTCACACATACATACACACACTCACACACCAGTCACACTGTAGCAGCACCGGGCAAACCCTGCCCCTGCACACTGGTGTCCGGGCACCACTTCTGCACTCCTCACTGTGTGCAGTAACAAAAAAGAAAAATATAGGGATCATGCCCTTACAGAAGGACGGCACATACATCTGTGCACGTCCAAAATAAAAATATATAAAGCTCATACTCTGAGCAGAAAAAAATCAGAGGACAGTCATTTCCCCTCTCGTGGGCCAGGCCTCGTGCCACGGGTACGGCTCCTCAATTGTCTGGGGGGCGACTCGGGTGGGGGGGGGGTGGGGGGGGTGGGGCATCATGAGGAGGTTCATCCCCTGGTCTGTCCCTCCTGGATCTGATGGCAGCCTGCATGCCCTCCAATGCAACGGCAATGCGGGTCAGAAGATGTTAGTATCTGCCTGCATCCGCAGCTGGCGGGCGTTGGTCTGCCGCTGGAGGCGCCTGTTCTGCCGACCCTCTGTCTGGATGGCAACAGTGTTGGCCTGCACAAATTCCCCCAGGCTCTTCACCTCTGCCAGGATCCCAGATTCTGTGGCATGCAGCTCCACAATAGCCGCAGTGTGCCGGTCCTGGGTGGCCTGCACGTCCCCAGATCCCTGGACCACAGATGATGAGGGACCCCCTGCTAACGTGGTCATGCATGGCATCTAGGGCCTGGCTCTGGTCACAGAGGCTTGTGGCCATGGCTGCGCAGTTTGCATTGATGTCCTGCAGGCAGTCCGTTATGGCCTGGGTATGGGCAGCCTGTTGTGTAAGGCACTGCAGCATATCCGAGGACCCAGGAAAAGAGGCCAGGCTGTGAGGCCACTCTGTGCAGGTCGCTGGCAATATCGGCCATGTACCTGCTCCCCTCTCAAGCCCTTCTTGGAGGGAACCGGTTACACCCCTAGTCTTGGCTACAGCCTTCCTAGGGGAAGTAGCCGAGTGAGTCCGTCTGGACGGAATAGCCCTGGAGGGGGTTCCCCTGGATGGGCTTCCCCTGATGGGCGTGGAGGTCTGAGAGGGTCCGGGGAAGAAGGAAGCCTCCTCAAGATAGAGGCAATTCTCTAGATGGAGATCCACCTGCTCCTCAAGAACTACCTCTAGAGCAGAGGTTTGGGCACTCCCCTCCACCAATGTCTCATGGCTTCCCAGGGGGTCAGGCTGAGGATGTTTCCGGGGATGGCGTGGGTCGGACACAGCTCCCTCCAGCACATCTGTGGATGACAGAAAACATTCACATGTTGGTGGACCCACACACTTGTCATATGTTCCCTTCCACCCCCTCACATGCTACACACCTGATGGGGATAAAACACACTTACCTGTCCTCAAGTCCTGTTCACTGGAGTCAAAGCCCTCCAGGCCCTCTACCTGCTCCTGCTCCAGGCACATGGCAATGACCTCCTCCTCAGGTGTCAACTTCACAGAAGAAGCTGGTCCGCCTCCCATGCCTATATGGTGCCTTCTGATGCTGGCCAGCTTATCCTGGACACGCCGACGCATGTCGTTGATCTTTTTGCTGATGTCCTTACAGGTCCTGGATTCATGCCCAAGGGCTTTGACCTCCAGGGTAATCTTTTGGAGGATCTCATGCTTCCTGGCCCTGCTCGTCCTGGTGTTCTGTGCCCCATGGAGGTACGTGTCGTACTTCGAGATGGCTGAGGTCAGGATAGCCCTCTCATCTGTCGTGAATTTTTTTTTCTCCTGTCCCTGTCCACCTCAGCTCAGACCGCAAAAGTACTCTGCTCCAGGGGGAAGACAAGCAAGCTGGTGTACTTTTGCGCTGGACGGGTGTACGACTGGGCGTATTTATGTGCTCAGCGTAAGCCAGTGGGCCGGCTTATCTAAGGAAGTTACGCCGGCGTAGTTGTGAGCATGCGCATAGGGGTGATGGGCATACGTCCGCGTCACGACGCATGCACCGTTAATGATACGCCGGGTGTAAAACACTGCATCACGCTCGGACCATCATTTGCATGGGGTCACACCCACTTCCACCTACGCCGGCTTACGCCTACGAAATATACGCTACGCTGGTGCAACGTTGGGAGCATTTGCTTTGTGAATTCCATGCTTGCCTCTCTGCGCTGCGTCGGCGTAGCGTAAAAGAGATAAGCTACGACGGCATAAATGTGCGCCGATGTCTATGAATCCGGGCCATAGTTTTTCCTGACGAGATTCCTGGCAAGCTTTCTTGCTCACCGAATGTACACACGGGCCATTCAAAAGAACCGCCATTCTTTCGAATAGCAAGAACGCGGTGATATCATCGACTACGACAAGCATGTACTCGTCACATTTGATGCCGTGGCCTCCATCTTGCCATCTTGCTACACCCTACACTATGCCCTGGAAGCTACCGTGCATGCTATAGAGGCAAGTATACAGACACCCGGGTTTCTCGGCAGGAAAACACTGCCGAGAATCACAGCGAGAGAATAGAGAGCAGGTCCTCTATTTTTCTTGTCGAGATTCTGTAACAGGCGCTCCTCGCGTCTGTTCTTCCTTGTAATGCGATCCACGCTGGAACGCATTATGGCAACCGCATGATGATGTCATCGCCCGGCGCCGCGTGCGTTCCAGCTTGGAACACGGAAGTGCGTCTCACTGCTGCCCTGTCTCGAATCAGTGCTGATGCACTGCACCTGGTCCCATGCCTGTACAGGCATTTATTTACAATACATACTTTGTTCTATTATTGTCGGCCATAGCCAGCTAGGGTACAACCAATCTATAGCTACCAATAATCCCTGGACTGCATCGCTCCCCATGCTGCAACACCGCTCCAGCCTGCAACTATTACTTTAGTGCTGTTACATCTACTGCAACAGAGAGCTATTGCTGGGGACAACCTTGAGGCCTTCCTTGCTGAACACCTTACACCACGGAATCCCTACTTCATACACTGAAGCCTGCAAACGGATAAGTAGCTATTGTGTCACTTGTAGTGCCGTAGGAAGATCTGCTGCCTATGTTCCATCTAATACAATTGCTGTTATTTATTAGGCCTTTTTCCTATCGACATACTATTTGGGATATACTGTTGTGCCTATGGCTCTTTGCTAAGGAATATCTTAAAGGGACAATTACTTTCAAATTACCTCAGCTATAATTGCCTCTCATATGCAACTATTGTTACTTGAGCTATATTTGCCTCTTACATGCAACTATTAGTTGTCTCTACAACTCCTATATTACTATGTGTAATCTCAAAGTACCTGAGCTATATTTGCCTCTTATATGTAACTATTAGTTGTCTCAACAATGCCTATTTACTACGTGCTTGACATAAGTGCTACCTGTTTATGGGCCTATGCCCTAAGTTGCGGAACATGTTCGCCTAAACTTTTCTATACTAAGGGTTGACGTATTTCATTCCTTCTCCCAATGCACGACGCTATGTAAATTTTGATAATCGCTTGCATGCAGTTGTGCATTGGAATCTTTTAGTGCATACTATAATTTTAAACGCTAAGCTCTGGTCGCATGTTGTAATGCGTCCAAGCTCAGTAGCTCAACGGCTATCTTTATGTGAGAGAGAGATGATGTCGAGGACCCCCCAACTCCTGTTTGTGGGGAGTGACGCCTGGGGCCTAACACTGAATTCTCACATAAGTGCATTGAAATCCTTTCTACCGCAGTTGTGGTTCATCCCGTTCCCTAGAGCCGTTACAGATTCCAGGCAGTTTTCTCGATGAGAAACCTAAAAGCCTAATACACACGCTCTGTCAGCAGTTTTCTAGCTGTTTCTGGCCGAGAAAAACTATAAAACTATAATAAATTATATGGTACAGTGGAACCCCGGTTTACGAGTAACACGGTTAATAAGCATTTTGAAAGACGAGCAACTTTAAAAAAAAAAATCTGAATCTGTTTGCGAGTGTTGTCTCGCAAAACAAACAGAATTCAAGCTAATATAGTTTGCAGTATCTCATTTGGCCTGGGGTGCAGGGGCGCCGGAGCCGTTCGGAAATACTCCATTCCCGGGTGTTTCCGAGCCTTTAAGGGCTTCGGAGGTCAGCTGAGCTGTCCTCGGGCCTTTCGGAAGGGTTTCCGAGGCTCTCTGGCACCCCCACCTCTGGCCACATGTGGTATTGCATGCCATTGAAGTCATTGTGGAACGAATAATTTTTGTTTCCATTGGCTTCTATGGGCCCCCTCTTTTAATATGCGAGTGCTTTGGATTATGAGCATTCTCCTGGATGGGATTATGCTCGTAATCCAAGGTTTCACTCTACTTACAAATGACTTCTTTGGTTAAGCATGCCACAGTGTCACAAGATATCAACTGTTTTAGATGGAATATCAAAAGAGCACTGTGTCCTTTTGTGGGTGGCCTAAGGGTATTTAAAGCTGGAAAGCTGTTGACTTTTGAATAAAACCAATTGGTAAGTACAGCAGAATCAGCTTTCCAGCTTTAGGTACTCCCTTCATGGAACCACAGTAGAGTGCTCCTTTGGCTGCTACAGATGATATCTTCTGACAGCATGAATACACTTGACCCAAGTGGGTGTTTGTAAAGCCTCGTACACACGATTAGACTTCCATCTGACAAATCAGTGGATTTTTGTCCAAAGGGTGTCGTCCATGAACTTGTTCTGCATACAGACAGCAGAATTTTTTCAGCCAACATACACCAAACTATGTGTTTTTTCAGCTCTTTACCGCCACCCTTTGGGCAACTTCTGTTATTGTTGTCTGATGTTTAGCATTGGTTCGGAGCATGCGTGTTTGTACTTTAGATTTTAGTCCGACGGATTTGTGTACACACAATCGCATAATCCGACCGAACACATTTGTCGTCGGACAATTTGAGAGCATGCACAGCCAACGTTTGCGGTAATCGGTAATTTCCGACAGCAATTGTCCGATGGAGCATACAGACAGTCGGATTATCCAACAAAACATGTCCATCAGACAATTGCCTTTAGTGAAACATTGCTTTATATATATATATATATATATATATATATATATATATATATATATATATATATATATATATATATATATATATAAATTAATCTTGTGGTGTGTTTTTTTGTTTTTTAGGTATGTCTAATCTTCTAATGTCTAATCTTTTAAAGATATTTTTAATAACTTAATGCCACATGACCAATCAATCTGTCTAATGCACTTTTGTCTTTTCATAGGAAAAGCATTCTTCCCTGTTGCGTGAGATGGACGACCTGGATAAAGATAAGCTGTCTTCTGAGCAGTTGGCTGGCCAGCTTCAAGACAGCGTGAATAAACAGAAAAAAAAGATTAGTGAAAATGAGGAGGAATTGGACAGAAAAGAGCAAGCACATAAGGTTGGTATGTTCAGCATAGTATCTTTGATATGTTTGGTCTGGTCATATCATAACTAGGGAAGAGGGAAGCTAGCAAAGTTCCATTCGCTAGACGTTCAAAAACCCAGAATATATCTCCCAAATTCCAGTGAAGTCTATTGGAGTCAAGTCCTGTTATTTTTTTCTGGCCTGTTTTCTATGTCAATTTGCAACCTTTTGTTTAAAATAGACATGGGTGGCCAGATGATGCCATAGGGGACATATTTTAAACATTCATCAGTGAGCAGGTCTTTTAATGAGGCTTGAAGAGCGACATGTCTTAAAGCTGTATGTGAAGTTGTGCTCCTGTACGATGTATTCTCCCCAAACTAACATTTCTCCTCTTTTCCAATATAAATCCCATCTCCTTCCCAAATCCTCTCTCCTAGCACAAATCCTTAATACCTCAAACTTCCCCTCAGCACAAATCCCCCCCCAAATCCCTTCCTCTAGCACGAGTCTCCCCCCCACAAATTTCCCCTCCTATTACAACGCCCCCCCTCCAAATCCCCAACTCCCAGCACAAATCCCCCCCCAAATCATTTCTCCTAGCACTAACCACCCCCCCATTTCCCCTCTTAGCACAAATCCCCCAAGATCATCCCTACTAGCACAGTTTACCCAAATCCCCCTTCCTAACAGAAATCTACACTCCTAGTAGAAGTCCCCCCTCCAAATCCCCAACGTCCAGCACATATTACCCCAAATCCCTTCTCCTAGCACTAATTCCCCCCCCCCCCCATTTCTGCTCCTAGCACAAATTCCCCACCACGACTCCTGGCTCCTCCCCCACGCCAAGTGCCTACTATAGCAAGCTACTTGCTATTGGGGCACTCATGTGGTCTATGGATACACAGAGTGTTGCTTTGACCCACCCCCTCTGCTTTCTCCTCACTGACTGTGAATGCCAAAAACTCCCGCTGCTGTCTCTGAGCCTATGAGGAGGGTAAGACTTCTGCTCTTGCACACATTGCTAAACTGAGATGGGGCTTTGGTAAGTATAAGGGGGGCTGGGGGTGGGAGAAGAGAATGCATTAAGGTAAAAAAAAAACTTCAGCTTCTAGAACCACATTAATTTTACACGTTTTGTAATCTCTGAACAACCTGGGTTTGAGGCACATGTATGGATGAAAAACCACCTGTCCAGGGAGTGAAGTCATCAAATGTACTAGGTGCTTAACCTTATATTTATGAACATAACATTTCTCATAGTTGTCCTTGGTGCCATAATTTAATTATCCTTCTGTAAAACTGTAAATGCTGTAATACTATTCTATATTGGTAATCTGCAATATATTACATTTTTTTGTTTCTGGGTTTAGACATGCTTTAACTACTTCAGACCCGCGCTATAGCCGAATGACGGCTACAGCGCGGACCTGAATTGCCAACAAGCTGTCAATTGATGGCCTTCCCTTTGGGCGTTCCCCGCTGCATGCTCTGGACACAGCCAATTACAGATCGCCGTGAACGGCCAATCAGAGTGGCCGTTTGTGATGCGATCTGTGCGGCCAATGAGAGATGATCTCATATGTAAACATCTCATATGAGATCATCTCTTATTGCCGTTTTACACAGAGACAGCGTCCTGTCTCTGGAGAGGAGACCGATCTGTGTCCCTTGTACATAGGGACACAGATCGGTCACCTCCCCCAGTCACCCCCCCTCCACCTACAGTTAGAACACTATGCAGGGATCACATTTAACCCCTTCCTCACCCCCTAGTGTTAACCCTTTCAATGCCACTCACATTTATATAGTAATTAGTGCATATTTATAGCACTAATCGCAGTATAAATGTGAATGGCGCCAGAAATGTGTCAAAAGTGTCCGATGTGTCCGCCATAACGTCGTAGTCCCAATAAAAATCGCAGATCGCCGCCATTTCTAGTAAAAAAAATAAATAATAAAAAATAATAATTCTGTCCCCTATTTTGTAGGTGCTATAACTTTTGCGCAAACCAGTCGCTTATTGCGATTATTATTATTTTTTTTTTTACCAAAAATATGTAGAAGAATACTTATCGCCCTAAACTGAGAAAAAATATGTTTTTTTTTTTTTTTTTTTTAAATTTGGATATTTATTATAGCAAGTAAAAAATATTGTATTTTTTTTCAAACTCTACTCTTTGCAGTTCTCTACGGGCAGAGTGTACTTTATGCCCCAGTGGCTCTTATTGCCAGTTTACCAAAGTCCTGGATGGAAACCCGTACAACTGCCGATAATTTATTTGTAATCCAGAATAATTCCATTGCTGTGACTTTCAGTTACAAATAAATAATTTCAAGTGCATAGAACTAGACCAAGTACATTTTTCTCAGTTGGAGGCCTTCTTTAACACTGAAAATGTTTACATATTATTTTGACAGAAAAATGTTAGCAGCATGAAGGAGAAGAACCAGAAGCTGCAAAAACAAATTGAACTCATGAAGGAAAGTATTCTTGATTGTGAAAGAAAAACAGATAATTTGAAGAAGGTAAGAAATCGGAACAATTATATCTGATACATTCACTAGATTCCTGTGGTAGAAAGATCCATTACTTAACAACCATTTCCGGATCGCCCGCGGCAGGAATACGTTGCTTCTTTGAAGAGGAATACCATTGTTATGGTAGCAGCTAGCTACCAAAACCCCAGTATCTTCTTCTTCAGCGGGCAGTCCTCTTTCAGATAAAAGTGGTCTCTGCGGCAGATTCGGTGTGAAATCGCTTTTATCAGTGGCGGGGCGTGCATGTCCCTTTCCACCGCTCTCCAGTGTCCTCCGCCGCTAACCGGAGCCGTCAGCAGCAGCGGAGGCGATCGGGTCTATTGCATTTTAGTGTAAATATGAGATCTGACGTCTTTTTGACCCCAGATCTCATATTTAAGAGGACCTGTCATGCCTCTGTAACTCAAAACATGCAACCTGTAGAATTTTTTAAACGTCGCCCATGGAGATATTTAAGGGTAAATGTTTGTCGCCATTCCACGAGCGGGCGCAACTTTGAAGCGTGACATGTTGGGTATCAATTTACTCGGTGTAACATTAAAAATTGGGCTAACTTTACTGCGGTGTGACAAAAAGTATTATGAGGGCACAGATGAGACCGCACCTGTGGGCACAGATGAGACCGCACCTGTGGGCACAGATGAGACCGCACCTGTGGGAACAGATGAGACCGCACCTGTGGGCTCTGATGAGACCGCACCTATGGTACACATATGAGACCGCACCTGTGGGCATATATAGGACTGCACTTATGAGCACAGATGGGACAGCACTTATAGGCACAGATTGGACCGCACTTATGGGCACAGATTGGACCGCACTTTGGGAGGATGGGAGGATATGATGCAATTACTGTTCTAACAGCTCCTCATTGGTAGAATACATGATGCATTTTTTGAAATACAGAGCTGACTTCCTGAAAATCCAATTCCACTTTTCTCTCCAATGGTAAGGTATTTCAGAAATATAATAACTGTTTAGTGTTTTGGTAGGGGGGTGTACTAATGGGGGATAGTAACTAAAAAAAAAAATGTTTTTGTTATGTTGCAGAAACGTTTACATTCTATTGTTGAGCTACAAATTTCCCACCTCTATTGGGATGGGTGTGCACTGCTACTAAGAGGGCCTGTCTATCTATCTCTATTGTAATTTATTTCTCCTATTTTTTAATAATCTCTTATTAAGCCTGCCACATAGTAGCATATGGGTCCAAGGCTGATCAATTTAACGTTAGCAGACTCCTTGCACAGGAACAGCTTTGGGTTCCCTTTGTTTGTAGAATGTGTTCTATGACTATTAGCATGACTGAAACACATCTTTCTTGCACAACAGAAATACATTTTACACTTTTGTGCAAACCACCTGTTGTCTCCGTGTTTGTTTACCAATATCAAAATTATTCTTAAAATGTCTACAATATAGCAATTTAAAGAGAGACTGTCTAATTAAGGTGTGTGATACATCTCTGTTCTGACAGATTATGCCTGTAGGTATAATGGGTGATAAGCGCTACAAAAAGTGGTGCATAGGTCCTGCAAAAACACACTATAATATATAATATACAATAATAACATATAATATATAATACCAAAGGCAAAACCTCAAAGTGCTATGTGAATAACAAAGCTATAATATGCTATATGCAAATAACAGTGAGGAAACAATGATGATCGTAAATAAAGTTCCGTGTGTCAAACACTAATTGGTGACCAAGGGTAAATAAGGTGGTGAGTTCCCTTAGGAGTGGTGGGGGATGTGCTGGATATAAATCAATGGCACCAGGCAGGATCTGGCCGGCAACAGCTGGCGGGCTGGGTGGTAATGTAATAGATGACTTCTCCCAAGATATCATCCCCCACCACTCCTAAGGGAACTCACCACCCTATTTACCCTTGGTCACCAATTAGTGTTTGACACACGGAACTTTATTTACGATCATCATTGTTTCCTCACTGTTATTTGCATATAGCATATTATAGCTTTGTTATTCACATAGCACTTTGAGGTTTTGCCTTTGGTATTATATATTATATGTTATTATTGTATATTATATATTATAGTGTGTTTTTGCAGGACCTATGCACCACTTTTTGTAGCGCTTATCACCCATTATACCTATTTATCATTTCGTGATTGTGAACACTACAGATTGAGCTGCCCCTATTTGTGGTTGCTACCCACTCTTCCACCACAGTTTACTCACAGTAGCGCATTAGACTTTTCTATATAGATTATGCCTGTAGATTATACTGGGAGAGAGCATTTTTCCTTGTGGAATCAGTGGATCTTCTCTGTCTTTGTGACAGCCACCTACTCTATATCAGTAGATCTGTGTAAGAGCTGTTAAAGTGATAATGTAGCTCTACTGATTGCTCAAGGACATCCATTCTTGTCCACTGCAGAACTGAGATGACAACATGACAGCCTACCCTGCTCTGCATAAATTGATGAATGGAAACGAATGTTGCAGCTAGCCCTAATAATGAATTACTGATGGTTACAAGGTAAACAGAGAAAACATTTTTTTTATATACACCGTTTGACTGTGCTGACTTCCATCATCCAATCATGTGCAAGCAAAAAAAAAAATTGTAATGATTTTGTAACATTGAAAACATATTTAAAACATGTGGATTCATTTAATTATTTACATTTTCTGCAGATTTGCTCAAGTGGAATGGTAAAGAAAATGGTTTTCAAGGGTAATTTAAGCAACAACATGAGCAGTTTGAGTGTCAAGCATCAAATAAAATATCCTGTTAATGGAGGATCAGCGCTGATTACCTTTCAAAAACCATCTGGTGAGTTTGAACAGATAAGTCCCTTTTGAGTAATATGAATACAAATGGTAGATTCTAGTCAAAATGGTGGAAATGTGTACATACATAATATAACAAGTGATTTTCATGTAAAACAAATGGCTGAAAAAAAAAAAAACGTCTTTGTTTCTTGCGTTATTTGATTACATTTAAAGCCTCCATACACCTAGTGAACAGCCTCAGATGATACACAGAGATGAACCAAATCTCCCTCCATAGGTTTTACATGTACAGTGTATATCTGCTGTCTTCGCATTTAGAAAGTTCAGATGTGTGTTAGGAGATTTTCTCTTCCTGTTTAACACAGAGTGTGATTTCTGGGCATACAGACAAGATAGTTAACATTGCTAATTGGAGGAAAGGCTCACACATCCCCTCTCATCATAGGCAGAGACTCTCAGAGGTGTTCTGTAATAGGGCCAGCTCCCTGCTAATCTATTTATAGCAACCTCCCCTGACATAAATGTCAAGCTGCTAAAGTGTCAGAATTTGTCAGGAGTTATCAGGCTGATAACAGAGGAACAGTTCAGGCGAGAGCTATGGGACTTAGCTCATTGAAGAGATAAGAAAATACTGCAGATATATGTGCCCAGCTCAAATTTTATGAATTTGGTTTATATCCACTTTAAGTAAAAATAAGTGTAAAAATTAGATTTTTGAGCAATGCAAAAAATTATCTTGCAGCCATTTGTAGACCATTTTATGACCAGAGGCAGTAATCCTTAGATTCCCAGGCAAATGTTTAAAGCATCAGTATACAGGGGGTAACTTACAATAATTCTCTGATTATTTACTAAGCTAAATACATTTTATACTTTTCAAAGGCCACATAATACTTGTATGTGGCACACTGTTTTTTAATACTGTAATTGCATATGGCAATTACAGTACTCTACAGATGCAGCCTTGCCATCTTCCAGCTGCTGTGACATCTGCAGGCTTAAAGCAGAACTCCGGGATCGGCAAAAAAAAATACCCCATTAGTACACCTTCCTACATAAAACACTAAGGCAGCGTACACACGATCGAATATATCTGCTGAAACTGGTCCGCAGACCAGTTTCAGCGGACAGATTCGGTCGTGTGTATGGGCTAGCAGACTGGTTTCCAGCAGACAAAAGTTTTAAAGCACGCTTTAAAACTTGTCTGCTGGAAAGCCGCCTGTCGGATATGTCCGCTGGTTAGTATGCCTAACCAGCGGACCGAAATCTCCCGCATGCGTCGAATGGATTCGACGCATGCCTGGAAGTATTTTACTTCCTGGTTCGGTGACGTGGCGGCGTCAACGCCACCGCCACGTCACCGCGCTGTCTGTCCGCGGGGATTTTGGTTTGATCGTGTGTACAGAGATCAAACCAAAATCTCCCAGGAGACATGTCCGATAAAAATGGTCAGTCGGACCGTTTTCATCGCATATGTCTCCTCGTGTGTACGGGGCCTAACAGTTAATACTTTTGTGAATTTCCTTACCATTCAAGAGAAAAGTCTAATTTAATTTTCAGAAAGTCATCTCTGTAATTCAAAAAATGCCAGCATCTTTTCTGCAAAGGAGGGGGTGTTACACCAAGGATTGCATTCTATCCTTTGCTCTCTTTCTACACTATATTGAAGCTACACTTTCCATCATGCTATGGGAATTGCAGTGAATGTGGGATGGTACACTAGGCCTGAATGTGAATATCATGCCAAGAGAATGGCACTCACTCCCAAGCTGGGGTTAAGTCTGTACAGCCGCTCAGTTCCTTCTCCACCTTCTCCTCTGCTTATACAAAAAGACTATAAAACTCTCTTCGCTGTGTGTCTCCAGTGATCGGCATAGTTAATACTGATCTCTGAAGTCTGTGCTGTCACAGTGCCTTCTTAAAGGGGTTGTAAAGGTTTGTTTCATTATTTTCTAAATAGGTTCCTTTAAGCTAGTGCATTGTTGGTTTACTTACCTTTTCCTTTGATTTCCCTTCCCTAAATTTTTTTTTCTTTGTCTGAAATTCTCACTTCCTGTTTCTCCTCAGTAAGCTTGCCCCCATTATCCGAGCAGGGGTTAGTCAGCCAGAACAGCTTACTGAGGAGGAACAGGAAGTAAGAAATTCAGACAAAGAAAACAAAGAAAAACATAATTTAGAAGGGAAATTGAAGGAAAAGGTAAGTGAACCAACAATGCACTAGCTTAAAGGTACCTATTTAGAAAATAAAAAACAAACCTTTACAACCTCTTTAATGTCACTAGTAAGATCTGTACCCCCTGCCTGCCTGTGTGATTGCCCAGCATGTTCCCCCTCAGTAAGCTGTTCTGACTGACTAACCCCCACTTGGATGATGGGGGCAAGCTTACTGAGGAGAAACAGGAAATGAGAAATTCAGACAAAGTAAAAAAACATTTAGAAGGGAAATCGAAGGAAAAGTTATGTGAACCAATAATGCACTAGCTTAAAGGAACCTATTTAGAAAATAAAAACAAGCTTTACAACCCCTTTAATGTCACTAGTGAGATCTCTACCCCCTGCCTGCCTGTGTGATTGCCTGACATGTATGGGGTTAAATGGTTTGAGGGTACTTGTCAGCTCCAACTGTGCTTGTGATGGGAGGAGGGGAGCACTGCCTCTGTGGGAGGTTCAGACCGGGTATCTCAGACTTGCTGGTCCACCCACTGCAGCAATCAGGAAGTGTTAGCTGAACTGAACTACAGGGGGACGTGACAAGACTAGGGTTGAGCGAACCCGAACTGTAAAGTTCGGGTTCGTACTTTTGCTCTTACTTTTGTTCGAGCCCGAACAATTTACTGTAAGTTCGGGTTCGGTGTTCGGCAATGTATTGGCGCGCTACAGGGCAGCCAATCACCATTTGTTTTAATCGTGTGACCTAGAAGCCATGTCTACTAATGGCATGGCTGTGATTAGCCGGTGCAGCATGTGACCCAGCATGTGACCCAGCCTCTATATAAGCTAGAGGCACACAGCACAGCTCGTCACTCTGCTTTAGATAGGGTAGGGAAAGGCTGCTGCTGCTGCTCTTCTGAGGGAGAGAATTAAATAGGAGTCAGACTGTCCTGCCTCAGAAATCACATTACTCAGCGATCTACATAGCACAGCAAGTCACTGCTTTAGATAGTTACTTTAGGGAAAGGTTCCTGCCTGCTTTTGCTTTTAGGGAGAGAAATAGGAGTCAGTCCTGCTTCCAAAATCAAATTATACCAGCACTGCATATTTTTCTGTGAGATACACCCTTTGGGCCAGATTCTCATATATTTTCGGCGGCGTAGCGTAAGCCATGTACACTACGCCGCTGCTGCGTACTAGAGCAAGTGCTTTATTCTCAAAGCACTTGCTCCGTAGTTTGCGTTGGCGTCTTGTAAATCGCCAAGCGTAAACCCGCGCAATTCAAATGGGGCGGCTTGTATTTAAATTAAGCGTCCCAGCGTCGAACGAACTGCGCATGCGCCGGCCGGGGAAAAAGCCCAGTGCGCATGCTCCAGCTCACGTCGGGAAGCGTCGTTGAAACCGACGTCAAAACGACGTGAGCGTCATTTACGCAAGTCCCTATTCGCGAACGAGTTAGTAAAACGACGTAAGCAACGGAAAAAGCCGACGCTGACCCGACGCCATACTTAACATGGTGTCCGACGGGACACGACGGCATCCGACGGGACCTCGTAAGGTTACTCCACATAGAAGCTGGGGTAACCTTACGAGTTCGTAAACGACGTACACGACGACGGGGCGGCGTAAAAGCGATCGAGAATCGGCGTACTACTTCATTTGCATATGCAAATGAAAAAACAACGTAAAGGCCACCTAGTGGCCGGAGTTGTCATTACACCTACGATCCGAAAGTGTAATTGTATTAGGCCCCATACACACGATCGGACATATCCGATGAAAACGGTCCGCGGACCATTTCCATCGGATATGTCCGATCGGGAGTTTGATCCGATGGCGTGTACACACCATCGGATCAAATTCCCCGCCGCCGGACGGCGCGGTGACGTAGTGGTGACGCGGCGGTGACGTTGACGCCGCCGCGTCACCGCCACGTCACCGCACCAGGAAGTAAAACACTTCCGCGCATGCGCCGAATCCATTCGGCAGCGGCGCGGCGGTGGTGGGAGCCGACATGTCTGCTGGTAAGTGTACTAACCAGCAGACATGTCGGGCGGACAGATTCCCACCGGATAGATTTCAAAGCATGCTTTGAAATCTGTCGGGTGGAGAAATCTGTCCGCTAGCCCATACACACGAGCGGAGATGTCTGCTGAAACGGTCCATCGGACCGTTTTCAGCGGACATATCCCCTCGTGTGTACGCGGCCTTACACTTGTCGGATGTAGAAGCGTATCTATGCAAAAGTGATGCTAAGCATCACTCGCATAGATACGAGTAAAAAAAAAAGGCGATACGACGGGGTATCTGAGATACTCCGTCGTAACGCCTCTGAGAATCTGGCCCTTTATATACTTTATGGGAAGGTTCCTGCCTGCTTTTGCTTTTAGGGAGAGAAATAGGAGTCAGTCCTGCCTCACACATCAAATTATACCAGCACTGCATATGTTTCTGTGGGATACACCCTGTATATACTTTTCTTCTATTGTGCTATTCAAAAAACATCCATTTAGGGGAAAAAATATTTTTTGCAGTGTTTCCTCCAGTGTTTGCAGTGTTTCCTCCATATCTGTAGGTGTGAGATAAACACTTTAGCTACTGTTCTTCTATTGTTCTATTCAAAAAACACCCATTTAGGGCACAAAAATATATTTTGCAGTGTTTCCTCCAGTGTTTGCAGTGTTTTCTCCATATCCATAGGTGTGAGATAAACACTTTAGCTACTGTTCTTCTATTTAGCTATTCAAAAAACACCCATTTAGGGCAAAAACATAGGGCCAGATTCAGATAGCCTTTATGTCGGCATATCTATAGATATGCCGCGTAAAGTCTATTCTGCGCCGGCATATATTTTTTCTATATTCAGAAAACAAGATACGCCAGAATTCAAGGTACGAGCGGCGTAAGTCTATTACACCGTCGTATCTTAGTTGCATATTTACGCAGGCCGCTAGGTGGTGCTTCCGTCGATTTACGTGTCGAATATTTAAATTAGGGAGATACGCCAATTCACGAACGTACTTGCGGCCGGGCGTCGTAGTTTACGTCGTTTGCGTAAGCCTTAGTCCGGCGTAAAATTACCCCTGCTATATGAGGCGGAGCCAATGTTAAGTATGGACGTCGGGACAGCGTTGAATTGTACGTCGTTTGCGTAAATCGTTCGGGAATGGGGCTGGACGTAATTTATGTTCACGTCGTTTACATTGACATCTTGCGACGTGATTTCACGCATGCGCACTGGGATACATCCACGGACGGCGAATGCGCCGTTCAGAAAAAGCGTAAATTACGTGGGGTCATGATTCATTTACATGAATCACGCCCCCGCATGACTAATTTGAATTAGGCGCTCTTACGCCGGACACTTTACGCTACGCTGCCACAACTTATGGAGCAAGTGCTTTCTGAATAAGCACTTGCCCATAAAGGTTGCGGAGGCGTAGCGTAAAGAGCATACGCTACGCCCGCACATAATTACGCCCCCTTCTCTGAATCTGGCCCATATATTTTACAATGTTTCCTCTAGTGTTTGCAGTGTTTCCTCCATATCTGTACGTGTGAGATAAACACTTTAGCTAGTGTTCTTCTATTCTATTCAAAAAACACCCATTTAGGACAAAAACATATATTTTTGCAGTTTTTCCTCCAGTGTTTGCAGTGTTTCCTCCAGTGTTTGCAGTATTTCCTCCATGTCTGTACGTGTGAGATAAACACTTTAGCTACTGTTCTTCTATTGTTCCAATAAAAAAAACACCCATTTAGGGCAAAAAAAAATATTTTGCAGTGTTTCCTCCAGTGTTTGCAGTGTTTCCTCCATATCTGTATGTGTGAGATAAACACTTTAGCTACTGTTCTACTATTGTGCTATTCAAAAAACACCCATTTAGGACAAAAAAAAATATTTTGCAGTTTTTCCTCTAGTGTTTGCAGTGTTTCCTCCAGTGTTTGCAGTGTTTCCTCCACAGGAGGAGGAGGAGGAATCAGGATAATTTTCAAGGCTTTCAGGGCAGTCATTCACAAGTGGCTCAGAGGGTGTGTTCCTGCACCAACTAACGCCAGGTCCACAATTGTCCAGCAAGGGCACAGTTCTGGAAGATGACGAGGTAGAGGATGAGGAGATGGAGGAGGAGGAACCATGTTCACAGCAGGGTGGCACCCAGACCAGCTCATGGCCATCACTAGTGTGTGGTTGGGGGGATACAGAGGACACAGATGATACACCTCCCACAGAGGACAGCTTTTCGTTGCCTCTGGGCAGCCTGGCACACATGAGCAATTACATGCTGCAGTGTCTCCGCAACGACCGCCGTGTTGCCCACATTTTAACAGGTGCTGATTACTGAGTGGCCACGCTGCTGGATCCCCGTTACAAGGACAATGTACCGTCCTTAATTCTCTCACTGGAGCGTGATCGCAAGTTGCGTGAGTACAAGCGCACGCTGGTAGACATGCTGGAGGAAGAGGTCGCCAACGCAGCCGGGGCACCGCCAGCACCTCAGAAGGCAGGGTTAGCATGACCGAAATGTGGAAAAGCTTTGTCAGCACCACTAGCTGATATGGAACGTTTTAGCAGGAGGCAGCATTTGACCAACATGGTGGAGCAGTATGTGTGCACACACCTACACATTCTGAATGACGGGTCTGCCCCCTTAAACTTCTGGGTCTCCAAATTGGGCAAATGGCCTGAGCTTGCCCTTTACGCCTTGGAAGTGCTGGCCTGCTCTGCAGCCAGTGTATTATCTGAACGTGTATTTATCACAGACAAGCGCAGCCGCCTGTCCAGAGCCAATGTGGACAAGCTCATGTTCATTAAAATGAACCAGGCATGGATCCCACAGGACTTGTCTGTACCCTGTGCAGAATAGACATGTATACCGGCCTTACCCAGCCATTCTTGTATTTTTGATCTTTCTCACTCTTTTGGGGTGTACCCTAATTTAAAAAATAAATATATTAAAAACAAAAACCTGTGTTGGCTACCTCGTCCTCCTCCACCGCCGCTTCCACCTACACCGCCACATCCACCGCCACCTCAACCTCCTACTCCATATGGACCTCGTCCTCCTAGGTCAAGATTATTATTATTTATTTTTTATGTTATTTTAAGTTATTTCCCTATCCACATTTGTTTGCAGAGTACTTGCCATGCTCTTACCAACATTGTGCTGCCATTTGCAGCCCTCTAGCCTTTTCCATTAGTTTTTTAGAGACATTTTAGTACTGAAAAGTTTGGGTCCCCATTGACTTCAATGGGGTTCGGATCAAGTTCGGGTCCCGGACTTTTTTCCGAAGTTCGGCCGAACCCGTCGAACCCGAATATCCAGGTGTCCGCTCAACTCTAGACAAGACCAGTGGAATGCAAGGCATAGCAACCTGTGGTCTTACTAGCAGAAAATCCACCCCTTTATTTAAAAAATGCACAAGTGTTTTTTTTTTTTTTTTAAATGACAGAGGCAATTAGAAGATAGACTACAAATTCTAGAAAGGAAGGAAAGCAGCATTAAAACTATGAAAATCATTTTTGCCTGGAATTCTGCTTTAAGGTTAATTTTATCAGTAAAGCCACCAGCCTGCATATAATCAGTATTTCGTAGATGAAATAATGAACACAATTTGATTAGTTTGCAATCATTAGTGACAGCTAGATTTGACAGCCAACAGGTGTGGAAACTGTCTGTGGCTAGCTCTCAAGGGTAGGACATTTTTTACTTTATAATGAGCGCAAGGCACCATGCCAAGGAACCTTGACATACTGTAGGGTTTACTAGCAGTAATGATAAAACATTCTGTATAAAATACAAATCTGTATTGGAGCAGATAGATCCGTATAATTTGTTTAATTTGAGTACAGTGAACAATCTACAGAATGATAGCCAAGATGTCCAGATTCTTTTCTGAAACATATTCAGGAGTGGAATATGCCATTTCAACATTAAAGCGTTACTAAACCCTTGTTTTTTTTTTTTTTTTTTTTAATAACCAACATATCATACTTACCTCCTCTATGCAGTTGGTTTTGCACAGAGTGGCCCCGCTCCTCCTCTTCTGGAGTCCCTCAGTGGCACTGGTGGTTCCTCCTCTTCTTGTGTGCCCTGTCAGAGAAGCGCTCTCCTTTGGGACACCAGTGTGGGCGCGCTCCTGAGTCCTGCTGCTGCATTTATTGACACAGACAGCAGGACTCGGCTTCTCCCAGGGCTGGACTGGAACAGAAATTTGGCCCTGGACTTCATCCAGACTGGCCCACGTTGACAGGTCATGGCGGCCGGACAACTCCCGCATGCCACCCCCCTGCCACTCAAGCCCCCTCTCCCCCTTCACTAGCCAGTAGCCGTTCTACTTTATTAGAGTACTGGTAGACATTATTTCACCCGGGTCAAAGAATCAGTTCGGTGCCCCCTTATGGGACAAGATTAGACAGAAGTGAGAAACCCCCTGCTCTTCTGGTCCTCCCCCTACTTCTTTGTTCCCCCCAGGTGAGCAATGCGGGGGAGGGAGAGAGACAGAGGAGTGGAGGGGGGAAACAGTCCGCTGTCACTGAAGCCGGCCCACTGAGCCATCGGCCCACCGGGAAACTCCCTGTAGTCCCAATGGCCAGTCCATCCCTGGCTTCTCCCCCTGCATCATTGGATTTGATTGACCGCAGCGGGAGCCAATCTATCCAATCAGGACACGAAACACCGGCCAGGGCTGGTGTGCTCGTTCCCATTTTGGGAATTACGGGGCTCAGGTAAGTAAAAGTGGGGTTCAGGAGGGGGGGGGGGTGCTGCTGCACTACAGAAGGTTTGTTACCCTTGAGGGTTTTGCAACCCCTTTAGTACACATGATCCACCTTAGCAGATCAAGTGTTTATTTTTCCCTATACATTGTTTATTATTATAATTTCTAGTTGATACAATAATAAAATGAAACACTTTATGTTTTACAGTTGCTACCGATATTATTTACACCAAGAATCACAAAGTAAATGTTGAGGAATGTTGGGTGAATGTGAAGGCTGAAGCTGTGGAACTTTCTGTACTGGATTTTCTTAATGTAAGTAAAATAAATCCACCAATGGAATTCTTGCAAACACTAATAAGACACGTTTTAATTAAAAGAGAAGTATGAGTTTGGGCTTTTTTTTTAGATTAATACTCACCTAGTTGGATTCAGCATGTGTCCGATGCTGCATCTGTCCCTTGGTGCCTCTGCACTGAGAACTGAGCGATCGAACACCGCTGATTACTTGGTTCTGGCAGCTCCCCCAGCAGAGAGCTGCTGACTGTATGCCCCCTCCTCGCTCATTGGAGCACTGGGCTAATGCCGAGTACACACGATCTGAATTTCCAAAAAAGAAATGTTCGATGTGAGCTTTTGGTCGGAAATTCCGACCGTGTGTAGGCCCCATCAGACATTTTCTGTCGGAATCTCTGACAGCAAAAATTTGAGAACTGGTTTTCAAATTTTCCGACGGGAAAAGTTCTTGACGGAAATTTCGATCGCCTGTATGTAATTCCGATGCACAAAAATCCTACACATGCTCGGAATCATTTCTCGGCTCGTCGTAGTGTTGTACGTGACCGCATTCTTGACGTTTCGGAATTTCCAACAACATTTATGTGACTGTGTGTATGCAACACAAGTTTGAGCCAAAATTCCATCAGAAGAAAATCCACGGTTTTGTTGTCAGAAATTCAGATCGTGTGTACGCGACATATGGCTCTCAACAGCTCAATAAGAGGCTGAGATGGGTGTCAGTCCAGGCACCTGGCAGATCCAGACTCCCATTGTTGGGATGATGTGGTGCCTGGACCGACTTCTGTGACATCAGCAGAGAGCACTGGGGGGGAATGGGGTGGAGAGCACTGGGGGGGCAAGGGTGGAGAGCACTGGGGGGGGGGCAGGGGTGGAGAGCACTGGGGGGGGCAGGAGTGGAAAGAACTGTGGGGGGACTGGAGAGTGTGGTGGGGGAGAACACTAGGGGGGGGAGCTTCAAGGAGAACCTGATAAGAGGAGAAGCAGGGTGGCTGCATATAGAAGAAATGAGCTGTCTATATTCCTCCATACAGCCGCGGAATGTTTGATTCTCCCCCTCTCTCTCCTGCAAGCGCTCAGCGGCTGTATGGAGGAATATGGGTAGCTAATTTCTTCTATATGCAGCCACCCTGCCGAATCCGATCCTCCTCCTATAAGGCACATAGTGCGGGCTGTACCGGCATCTAGTATGTATCATCACACCGACTGAGCTGGCTGGCCTGCCTGGGTCTGTGTTTGGAGGTGACGCTGTAACGCGGTCCCGCCCCCCCCCTAGACCGGCTCGTGTGATAGGATGAACACAGATTTTATCTACTATCACATAAGCCAGTCTAGGGGGAGGGACCGTGTTACAGCGGCACAGCCTAACACAGACCGAGCCAGTCAGCTCCGTAATAATACACAGGAGCAGGAGAGAGGGGACAGAGAGCACTGTAGCCCCGCAACTGAAACCGGCCACAGAACAGGCAGCCTACCGGGAGATCACCCCAGACTTAACAGCCTTTATACCATCTTAAAATATGTGATCAGTATAATCTCTATTAAGGATTAAGGTATAGCCAACTGTATGTTAATCCCTCCTTGTGCGCTCCCTTTCCTATATAGTTTAATACAACACTTAAATGTATTTCCCCAAATCCTTTACATTTATAGGGAGTAGAAGAGAGGGTAGAGGATTTTGGAGAACCCTAACCACTAGGGTGACCACATTTCCAAACTACCATTCAGGGACACCCACCCTTCCCAAAAATCATCTTGTGCTGTAACGAATCACAGCACAGTGATTGGACACAAGAGGCGGGATTTATGATTTCTTCAATCACAAGCAGGGGGCGGGGTATATGCTCTTCCATGCATTCCCGGCCAGGGTAAGAAATGTCAGTGAGTGAAGCAGTAATGTGGCGGCCATTTTTGGGGGAATCAGATTGGCCCGGGGGTAGCTATGTCAGTTTCATTCTGGGACACTGTATTGTCCTGGAATGAAGGTGCCCGGGACAGACCTGCAAAATACGGGACTGTCTGGGCAATCCGGGACACATGGTCACCCTACTAACCACTAGTTATTTCCTCTCATTATACAGTACTATTCCTTTTGAATATGCAAATAATAATGTTTTTTAAATACACAAATGTGTGATTCATAATTCAGTTGGACATTGCTGAGAAAAACATAATCCCCTTGGAGTTACAAAACAATAGTGCAAAAACAAAAAGGTGCAGTACATACCATTATTTGTTAAAGCAACAAAAGGTGTCCATTTTAGAGGAAATTTACGATTAAAGTAAAGTAAGTTTTATACAGACCAAGGATGGGCGTGTGAGCCACTCTTCCTATTGTTTTCTCTCTTTTGACATTACACATTTAAAATTGTAAAAGAAAAAATGATTTGTTAGGCAGTAACTATAAATATAATTGTATCAGCAATGATAACAAGCCCTCAAATAATAAGTCCACTCCATAAAACCATTTTGATTTTCTAGGCCTGAGACCCAATGCACTTTCCACACTACCGGTAGGTACTGAGCTTGTCCCTCTAACATATCATGCTAACAGACACTAGAGCCGAACAGGGAACAGTACCT
This sequence comes from Rana kukunoris, assembly GCA_029574335.1. NCBI lineage: Eukaryota > Metazoa > Chordata > Amphibia > Anura > Ranidae > Rana > Rana kukunoris. The sequence goes on from CM056060.1 coordinate 69,847,985, forward strand.
GCAACAAGATCTTATAGTCTTGATGGTCTCTTATAAAAAATAAACCAAAATTTGTGATCTACTGATACACTTAGGTCCTTCTCCATGATATACCCAGTTGTAACCCCTTAGACCCCTTTCACACTTGGGTGTTTTTCAGGTGCTTTGGCGTTAGAAAAAGCGACTGTAATACGCCTGAAAGAAGCCTCATTTGCAATCCCAATGTGAAAGCCTGAGTACATTCAGAGCCCTTTCACACTGCCAGCACCCAAAAAATGCTGGTAAACCTCCGCTAAGACCCCTTTCACACTGGGGCGTTTTTCAGGCGCGTTGGCATTAAAAAAAGTGCCTTAATAGGAAGGGGGCTTTAGGAGTGGTGTATTCAACGCTCCTAAAGCACTGCAAAGAAGCTGCTTGCAGGACTTTTTTTTGACGCCCTGCCAGCGCAGCACCTCAGTGTGAAAGCACTCGGGCTTTCACATTGGGATTGCAAATGAGGGTTCTTTCAGGTGCTTTACAGGCGCTTTTTTTAACGCTAAAGCGCCTGAAAAATGCCCCAGTGTGAAAGGGGTCTTAGAATTTAAGTGCATGTTTTAGCCCCAAAATCTCCTTTAACCACTTCAGCCTTGAAAGGTTTTACCCCCTAATGACCAGGCCATTTTTTGCGATACGGCATTGCATTATTTTACCTGACAATTGCACGGTCGTGTGACACTGTACCCAAATAAAATTGATGTCCTTTTTCCCACAAATAAAGCTCTCTTTTGGTGGTATTTGAGCACATATCCAATAAAAAGAATGTAAAAAATTTAAAAAATCAAATGTATTCATCAATTTAGGCCAATGTGTATTCTGCTACATATTTTTGGTAAAAAAATCCCAATAACCGTATATAGTTATCGGGCCAGATTCACAAAGCACTTACGCCGGAGTATCTCGAGATTTGCCGTCTAAGGGCCAGATTCAGGTAGATGGGCGCATCTTTAATCTGGAGTAACGTTTCTCATTTACGTTACTCTGGCGAAATTTTAGGAGCAAGTGCTGTTATTCATGAAGCACTTGCTCCTAAAGTTGCGGCAGCGTATCGAAAATGAGCCGGCGTTATTCAAATTGGGCGGGTACGGGGCGTGTATTATTAAAACTAGGCGCGATCCCGCGGCGAACGTACTGCGCATGCGTCGACTGTCAATGCATCCCAGTGCGCATGCTCACAACTTCCGTCGGCACCACTTCCTTGGAAACGACAGCGCAATGTGTTCCGTTGGATGTTTAAATGCGCCCGTAGATGCGCCATTCCGGCACTAAAGTATATCCTGTTCCCCCTCCCCGCAGTGAAGTTACTTTTGTTCTGAGATGGCTGCTCCCGTTCCCCGCAAACACACAGGAGAAAGCTGAACTTTAAAGGCCAGGAGCTGTCAGCCGTCATCTCGGCTATGGAGACCTATGATGTCTTCCTCCATGGCTGTAAAAGTTGACAGACAAGCAGGGACAGAGGTGTTGTCCTGCAAGTGGGGGTGCTCAGCTAGCTCTTATCGTCGGTAACGCTGCTGTAGCTGCTCTCCTGCTGACCTGTGGCCGTCTGGAGTAAAGATAAAGGGCCAGATTCAGGTAGAGTTAGGCTGGAGTATCAGTGATACTCCAGCCTAACTGTCACTTTAAGCCGGCGTTTCTGTTTTCTATAACCAGAAAACAAGAAACGCCGGGTTGGAGTTCCGATGCGAGCGGCGTAATTGAATTTCGCCATCGCATCGCAACTTTAATTTAAAAATGGCACCTGGGGCGTTCCCGCTGATTAACGCCGAAAAAATATGTTAATCAGCGGGAATCGGCAATTCACAATCGTATTCGGGCGCGACGCAGTGACTTTCCGACGTTTCCGTAAGCGATACGCGGCGTAAAGATAAAGCAGCCCCCTAGTGGAGTCTCCTATGTTAAGTATAGCCGTCGTCATCGCGTCGAAAAAAAAAAATTTGCGTCGCTTGCGTAAAATGTCCATGAATGGGGATTTGACGTCATTGACGTTCACTGACAGAATTTGGAGCATGCGCACTGGGATGCATTGACAGTCGACGCATGCGCAGTACGTTCGCCGCGGGATCGCGCTTAGTTTAAATAATACACGACCCGTACCCGCCCAATTTGAATTCCGCCGGCTCATTTGCGATACGCTGCCGCAACTTTAGGAGCAAGTGCTTCATGAATAACAGCACTTGCTCCTAAAATTTCGCCAGAGTAACATAAATGAGAAACGTTACTCCAGCTTAAAGATGCTCCCATCTACCTGAATCTGGCCCAAAGCAGCTATTTGTAGAAATAACTTTGCGACGGACAGACGACATATGCACGGCGCATGTAGCCAGCGTATGGTGCTAATCCGTTCGAGAATTGGGAAATCTCCCTCATTTGCATATTTGCAGGGGAAATCAATTGGCGCGACTGATGCGCCAAGCGAAACTATGCGCGGACGATACTCTGGCGTCGGAAAGTTAAGCCGGTCGGGGAAAGCCCGTTTTCTGTCGCATCTAGTTTGGTGGGTACGGCCGCGGAGATACAACGGCGCATCTTGACAGTTACGCGGCGCATATCGAAATACTCCAGCGCAACTCTACCTGAATCTGGCCCTAAGTCTAATATTGCTCCGGAATATTTTTTGCACCGTACCCACAGAACTAGATACGCACCAAAATAGGCTACTCCCGACCGGCCTAACTTGCCTACGCCTGCACATCCTAGGTGCACATTTACTCCGTCCACACCATTGATTTCCTATGCAAATATGCAAATGAGGGAGATACGCCGATCCACAAAAGTAAGTTTGTGCGGTGCAGTCTACATGATGTGCTTATCAGCTGCACGGAAAGTCTAAAATTAGACCATATAAAAGCAGGTTTAATATGTCAGCTAAAGCAACACCGTTAGGGACGAGCTGAGCACCCACACTTGCAGGACAACAATCTATATGCCAACATGCAGAGCTGCAATCAGGGGGGTACAGGCATTACCCCTGTAAGGGGCCCGGATGGGAACCCCCTCTTTTTTTTTTTATTTATTATATAAAAAAAAACATTTTTTTAGATATTTTTATTTTATTTTTTTATTAAAGGGCCCCGAGGTCCCTGGATGGCTACCCCCCTTTTTTATATCTATTTTTCTTTATTTCTTCTTTTTTTTGTAAAGCCCCCCCCCCCCGCTTCTCAATTCGCAGCAACCCCCCGCTTCTCAATTTCAGGCGGCAGCACCCCCCCCTCAGTTCTCTGCTCCAGGGGGCCGATGCCTGAAGCTGTGTAAGGGGCCCCATAATTCCTGATGGCGGCCCTGCCAACATGCCAGGGGCATCCTTGCTCATAGCTATACTACTGACTTTAGATGAGCACAGAAGGAGGAGGGCACGGGAGAGGATATACCGCACACGCATACACATCTTTGGCATGAGTGATTCTGAGGTGTATCGCATCTTCAGATTCACCCCTCATGCCATCCTGGAAGTAACCACAACCCTGCAGGAGGACATCACCAGCCCAACACACCGCTCACATGCAGTGCAGCCACTGGTCAAGGTCCTGGCAACACTCCATTTCCTTGCCAGTGGCTCTTTTCAGCGTACAAGTGGAGTGGTGGCAGGAATGTCACCCCCACATTCAAAAATCATTCAGAAACAGAAAAAAAAATCAAAAAATAAAATGCCCAGCAAAAAAAAAAAAAAAAACAGCAAAATAAAAAAAAAAACTCAGCAAAAAACTCTCCAAATCACTCTCCAAAAATCTCAAAGACACGTCACAAACCAACAAACACTAACAAACAACAGAACAAAAGCACCTTGCTGTAGGAAGGGAAAAAAATTGGATGTACTTTTGCAATGGAAGGGCATTTCTCTCGGTCTATTTAAGCACTGTGCATAGCTCACTGTGGGGCTGATTTACCAAGCCTGTGCGCCAAGACTCATGGTGCACAAGCAGGAGTAAACCTGTTTTTGACATTTACAAAAGAAACACGCTGCCAGTGCAGCGTGTTTCCTCATTTACTAAAGTGCCTAATGCGCCCAGAAGAGGGCGCACAGCACGCCAGTACAGAGCTGGCGTGCGGCATTTAGTAATGTAAACATCGGGGATTCGGGCGGGAGTTTATGAGGGGAGGGAGGGGGGTGATGCAGGGGAAGTGTAGTGACATGTGTTTAAACTTGTGTGGCGGGCCGATTTGAAAGGGAAAGTGACTTTTGGGACCCGATCCCCGTGCCCTTGCAAAGTACGCTAGAACCTCGGAAGGTTCACTTGCATACTGGGCATGCGCAGAGGGAAAAATCGGAGATCACCGCGCGCCTCTTCAGTACGCCGGGAAATCCTTGGTAAATACCAGGCGGCGTAGCAGTGTTTGCACTGCCTGGAGCGGCGCACGGCAAGCTCCGAGCTGTTCTCGGGCTGCGCTGACACTGAAGGGGAACTCCGCGCCAAATTTCAAATGTGAAACCGGCGCGGCTTCCCCCCCAGGGGTACAATAGGCTCTCCGGCTTGGTCCGGAACGTGAGGGGTTAACCCACGCCAAAATCGGCGTGGGGTTCCCCCCCAGATCCGTACCAAGCCCTCATCCCAGGCATGCAGTCTGGCCGGACAGGAATGGGGGTGGGGACGAGCGAGCGGCCCCCCCCCTCCTGAGCCGTACCAGACCACATGCCCTCGACATGGGGGAGTGTGTGCTTTGGGGGAGGGGGGCGCTGCCCCCCCACCCCAAAGCACTCTTGTCCCCATGTCGATCGGGACAAGAGCCTCTTCCCGACAACCCTAGCCATTGGTTGTCGGGGTATGCGGGCGGGAGCCAATCAGAATCTGGGAGCCCCGTTTAATAAGGTGGCCCCCAGATTTCGGGCCCCCACCCTATGTGAATGAGTATGGGGTACATCGTACCCCTACCCATTCACCTGGTGAACGTTTTCACTTTTGAGGGTCTTCCGCCGCCCCCTTCAAATTCTTCTGCCTGGACGGGGGTCGTACATCCCATCCAGGACTTGGACGTGGCGGGCTTCTCGTCGCTGTCTTCTGCCGCTGCCCCCTTCACCACGAAGCTCCGTGCTTGTTTGATGAGGGCAGCGGGCTTCCGTCGTCTTCTCCGGGGCGAGGGTCGTACATCCCACCCCGGATTTCGTCGCAGTCTTCCGCCGCGGGGTGACACTCGCGGGCTTCTTCTTCCATTCGATGTTGACACGGCGAGGTCCGGCGCTGAAATGCCTTCTGAGCGGCGGGCAAGGACTTATATTGGCATTGGGCGTGGGCGTGGTTATGCCAACATGTGACCTTAACCCATGTGACAGTGATGTCACATCACTGTCACATGGGTTAAGGTCACATGTTGGCATAACCACGCCCACGCCCAATGCCAATGCCCAATGCTCTCTCCTCGATTTATTCTATGCTGATCACTTCTCCTGGAGAATACCAGATACCGGCCCTTACTAAATAGGAAAGCGATCTGGACACACAGTTCTCTGGCAATAGAAAACAAAACATAATTTGATTTACTGTTGGAGATGTCAACAAGACAGGGGTACTCTTCTACATGTGTTCTGGTCATGCCTCCGGATCAGGGGCTTTTGGGGAGAGGCACGCCGCATTACCCAGAAATGTACAGAGTACAGTGCCGGACGACCCAGCGTACTTCCTCCTCCATGCAACCGACATATCGGCTGGGGCCTACAACAAATCAGTTGTGTGTCATCTTTTAGACGCAGCTAAAGACTGCGTGCCTCTCCACTGGAAGTTCCCTCATCCGCCGACCATAGCTCTCTGGCTTAAAAGAGTGAACGAGATCAGTCGCATGGAAGACTTGATCCTCTCCGGTCAGAAAAGACAGGAGGTATACTCCAAAATCTGGCAGTTGTGGAACATTTTTCAAATATTCAGAAGAGGGACAGCCTCTTGCTATGGGGTGGTGTAATCCAATTAGACGGTATCTTCCAGAGTTTTGCAGCCCTTCTCAGAATCGTGGGAATTCATGAAACTAAGAGAAGAAGGAAAAAGAACGGAGGGCGCACCGACCTAGTGTGATACCGTTTGGGTAACTTTTATTAAAATATTAAAATCAATCATTATACTCACAATTTGAGTTTTAAAAATAAGCCTTGAAAGACAGCGCAGCAACAGGACACAACAACACCAGCAGACTATGATAGTCACTTGAGTCTACAATCGATGTTTTTAGGGCTGCGCTGTCTTTCTTCTCACAGTGTGTCACATAACATGACTGCTGGGTGCTGATACTTATGACCAATAAGTTGGCAAAATCAGAGCCAGCCAAAGCCATGCCTGTTGCCTGTAATTTATGATATCATCTGTTATGCCAGAGATACAGACAGTGCAATGTAGTCTGTTCACAGACACACCCAAGCACACCTTTGTGATGTAAAGACTGATGTAGAGACTATGTTTAGGGCTATTCATAATGGTATTGTGGGAGCCCTGGACATAGTGGCACCCTTCAAACAGGAAAAAAAAGAAGGTAGGCAGGGCTTTTAGCTCTGCCCCATGGTATACAGAGGCTCTTAAGGTGCAGCGGAGAGAGGGGAAAGCTTTGGAACGGGTGTGGAGAAAGAATTCCTCACAAGAATTGCTCACAAAGAAAACTTTTGTGGCAGTGAGGGTGGAGAAAGCCAACAATAATGGAAAGGAACTTTTTAGAATTGTCCAGGAGTTTACTTCCCCGAGGGCACTTCACTTAGAAGCAGAGGTTTCTTCCCAGACAGCCCAAATGTTTGCCGACTCTTTTGTCGGAAAGATAGAAAAAAATACATCTTGGCCTAAAAATATCATCAGAGTTGAATGGTCGGTTAAATGCCCCGATTCAGTCTGATATAAAGCCAGCTTTACTTGACCACCCTCAGTTCTTTTTTAAAGATGTTACAGCGGACTTTGTCCTGGGACTTATTTCCCAGGCCAAGGATTCTTGCACCCCCGAGTGACCCCTGCCCTGGTAATATCTTTAAAGGGGCCAAACTAGTTCTGGCTCCCTACCTCGCTAAACTTATTAATCTTTTATTTTTAGAAGGCACAGTTCCCTCTTTTTTAAAGAAGGCTATTGTTACGCCTATCCTGAAAAAGGTTGTCTCTGACCCACTGGACCCTAATAAATCCAAGCCCATTGCAGGTCTTGCTTTCCAGGCTAAAATCGCCGAAAAGGTAGTCTGCGGTCAGCTTCAAGCCCATGTGGAGGAGTTTAACCTACTGGACGGGTGTCAATCCGGGCTCTGTCCCAAACATGGGACGGAGATGGCCTTGGTCGATGTTCTGGACAACCTACTGGTGGATGCGGATGGGCGTTTTCACTCTATCTTGGTCCTTTTAGATCTGTCCGCAGCATTCGACAAGGTCGACCATCAAATCCTTTTTTCTAGACTACGGGAGGTGGCGAGGGTAAGCTATCCAGCCTTGGCTTGGTTTGCTTCATTTTTGGAGGATAGGGAGTTTAGGGTGAAGATGGGGGGGGGGGTTACTATTCTGACCCTAAAAAGGTGACTTGTGGGGTCCCCCAGGGTTCTCCCCTCTCCCCCCTCCTATTTAACATCTACCTTTGCCCTCTCCTTGCCTTGATAGCGGGGATGGGACTCCGTTTTCAGTCGTATGCTGACGTCATCCAACTCTTTTCCAGAATTTCGGCCGACTCTCCTGCGGCTGAGGCTAGGTTGATTGAGGAATTGGACGCCATTAAAAGATGGATGGGGCTCAATTTCCTTCAGCTCAACCAGGCCAAAACGGAGGTGCTGCAGTCTGGCAACATTACGGGAGAGGTTTGGGTGTTATCATGGCCTGACGAAGGTGAGGAGTTCCCTAAATCTACATCTACGGTGGGGACGCTGGATGTCCACATTGATAAGGGCCTAACCCTGGGACCACGCGTGGAGCAGGTGGTCAAAACTTGCCACTTTAAAATGCGGCTGCTTCACCGCTTTCTGCCCTATCTGGCTAATCAGGCCAGGATCACTGTGGTGCGCGCTCTTATCCTTCCGCATCTGGACTACTGTAACGGGCTGCTGGCTGGTTTTACCTCTCTACCAGATCAAATGCCTACAGAAAGTCCAGAATCAAGCGGTAAGGTTAGCCCTCTGGGCACCAGTCAGCCCTTCATTGGCTGCCTGTGGGGCAGCGGATCAGATTCAAGGTTTTAACCTTGGTTTTTAGGTGTTCAATAAATTAGGTCCTTCTTAACTCCAGGAGAAATTGACAAGACATCTCACTGGCCGTTCATTGAGAGCGGCCACTCAATTCCACTTGGAGGTCCCAAAATTTAGGTTAAAGAAGTGGGGGGGCAGAGCATTCTCGAGGTTGGGACCTAGAGAGTGGAACCTCCTGCCGTTGGCTCTCAGGCAGACCTCAAACCTGCTCCAGTTCCAGAAGGGACTGAAAACCCTTCTGTGGACTGAGGCTGGGTAGATGGCTGTGCAACAGGGGGTGGAAACTGACGGGGTGACAGGGGTTCTTTTTCTTCTCGGGGTCCTTTTTTTTTCTGTTTTTATTTGATTTATGCTATTGCTTTTAATTTGTTTTAATGTTTCTTTCTTTTAATGGCTTTGATGTCTGTGATTTTACTGTTTTTATTGTATGTACGGCGAATGGCACCTGGTCCCGTCGCCGGGTAGCGTTTTGATACTTATGTGATTTAACGCTTAACTAAAATATTTAATAAACAATAAACCTGTGTTGAATTCCTTGAAGACGCTGGCAGCACCTTGATCGGATCCTCTTCCCCTCTGTTCCTGCTGCTGGACACAGTCAGCTGAGCTCAGCAGCCTCTCTCTGCATGTTGTTGCCGTCGCTCCCACCTCACATTCTCTCAAGTCTTACTCTCTGGGCTCCGGCTACTACTGGGTGGGGAGCCGAGGAAGATCACTCTGCCAGGGAAGGCAAGGAGATAAACAGGCAGGCATCTGGCCGGGACTTGAGCCAAGGCAGAACACGCGAGCGGAGCTGAATGGGCATGCGCCCGAATCTGAAGAAATTATCCCTCTGCTCTAACCAGCATATGATCATCAGAAATGGAAAAAATACACCCCCTAAGCTAGTAGGTGCGGCGGAGCGAGGGTGTATGATTCAGAATTGGCTCAGCCCCTGTTCAAATCCCATGCGGGACTTTGTATGGGGACAGCGTCCTCAATCCGGGGACTGTCCCCGGAAACCGGGGATGTCTGGTTACCCTATCTTAGAGATAACACAGGAAGTGTGCAGAGGTCACAAGGAAGCTCTGAATTTCTGTTCAAATTAATAGATTTTTTTTTGCACTTATTGAACAGATATAACAAAATGCTTCCAACATTTAACATGCCAAAAAGAGAAAGTAAAAGAAATTCTTTGTTAGGGTTTACATACACTTTAAGCAGTTAACATTAACCACGAGCATAATCTATTCCAGAAGAATGCTCGTAATTTAAAGAACTCACATATCAAAGCGAGTTTCCGCATTGACTTCAATGGGATGCAATACCGCATGTGGTCAGAGGTGGGGGGGTGCCGGAGAGCCTCGGAACCTGACAAAAAGGCCCGAGGACACGCCGGCTGACCTTGGCAAACGTCAGGAAAGGATTGGAAACTGAGTATTTCCGCGTCTTTTCGAGCAGCGCCGATCAGCTGTGATTGTCACTGTTCGGCTCTGCTCGGGTCTGGCACCCCAGCACCTCAGGCCAAATGTGGTACTGCAGGACCTATTAGGTTGAATTCTGCTGGTCTTGCGAGACAACACTCGCAAACCGAGTCAGATTTTTTTTCCGCAAATCAAAACTACTTTACTCTTAAACCAAGGTTCCACTGTATATTTTCTGAAAGCAAAGTCCCTGGAGAATAAAATGGTGGGTGTTAAATTTTTTTATGTCACACGATATTTGCACAATGGTTTATCAAACACAAATTTGCAGGCAAAAATAAACTTTAATGAATTATAGTGAACACAAACAAAATATTATTCACATTTTTGGTAATATATAAAAAATTATGATACGCTGAGTAAATAGGTACCAAACATTTCATGCTTTAAAATTCTGCATGCCTGTAAAATGGTGATAAACTACAGTACATTAAATTATCCATAGGTGATAAAAGCCTTTACAGATTACCAAACCAAAAATCAGTGTAGCGCAAATGGGTAAAATTTAAATAACCAAAATAAAAATGAACAATACAGTATTAAAAGTGTCATTCTTTATACGGTGCAAATAAACAGAACTCGCCGCATAGATGGGGTATGTGCACCAGTCCCATCCGCCGACAAAGAAAATTATCATCGGCCCCCACTGGGGGAGGAACAATGAAAGTTCCTCTTATGCCACGTACACACGATCAGAATTTCTGACAACAAATGTTCGATGGGAGCTTGTGTGTAGGCTCCATCGGACATTTGCTGTCAGAATTTCCGACAACAAAAATTTAAGAGCTGGTTTTCAAACAAGTTTTGTTGTTGGAAATTCCGATTGTGTGTACAAAATTCCACGCATGTTTGGAATCAAGCAAAAGAGCTGCACTGCCTAAATTAAATTTTTCTCAGCTCGTCGTACGTCTCATACGTAACCGCATTCCTGACGTTCACAATTTCCGACAACATTTGTGTGACCGTGTGTATACAAGACAAGTTTGAGCCAACATCCGTCAGAATAAAATCCATGGTTTTGTTGTTGGAATGTCCGATCATCTTTACGCGGCATTACTCTGTCTGGTGAACTCAATGCAACTGGTCGCATCAGTCCCATGCTCCCAGATGGGACAGGAATGCCCAGGAAAGGCAGCAGTAAGAGGGCCATTCTGTCACCTGTAAAAGTGATCCAGTTGCTGTAAAGCCTCTCTGATCAGAAAGGGAAACACTGGCTAAAAAGATTGGTACCATGGTTACAAGGTATATATACAATTATGGAGCTAAATGTTCTTTTACAAAAGTAAGAAGGTGACGTTAATGTTCGAATACATTACCCAACAAAAAGTCAGATGTGTATACCAAAATATTGTCCTCCAGGAATAATTTTACCTCAGATGCCAAAAAGCACTGCAATTTTTTGCATAGTCACTTGTAAATATTTTCAGAAATAACTCTCTGCACACTGCTATATGCGCTTACATATTTCTTGCAACATGTAGGATTTTTAGTTTGCATTAATTGCAGTATATGTTCAAGCTGGCCAATTGAATTGAAGTGATCCCTCTCTGGCCTAGTCCCTACTCTATTGTGCAAAATGTCAATACTTGCTTATAGCATACTTTAATGGACATAGTGGCGTAGATTTTAAGAGTAACTCCACAAACTTTGTTATTATGAAGATATAGTTGTTTGTCTGTGTCCATGTACACAGTGAATCTGTATGGTTGTGGTTTTATCAATCAGCTGCTGCACCTGCAGTGCTTGAATTAGGAAGTTGGCAAGGCCTGCATCCCTTTAGATGAGATTTCCCTTTGAGAGCCATATTCCAGGTAGCCATATTAAATATAATTTTACAGAAAATTACAGCACTGCAGATTAAAAAGGAAATTTTTAATAACATTCAATTACAATATTACTTGTGTCACAATTGTATACGCTATATATTTTTTTCCACATGAAAGTGGAGTTACTCTTTAACCACTTAAGCCCCGGACCATTATGCAGCCAAATGACCGGGCCACTTTTTGCGATTCAGCACTTTGTCGCTTTAACTGACAATTGCGCAGTCGTACATCGCTTCCAAACAAAATTAACGTCCTTTTTCAGCCACAAATAGAGCTTTCTTTTGGTGGTATTTGATCACCTTTGCGGTTTTTATTTTTTGTGCTATAAACAAAAATAGAGCGTACATTTTGAAAACAATGCTATGTAGCGCCCCCTTGCTTTTTGTGGGGGCGTTATGCTAAAGTTAGTGGTGAATGGGAGAGTTACATGGCTCCCATTCGCAATTTGTAAAATTGGGCTGCTGCCAATTCCAGAACTATCCTGTGGGCCGGTCTGCGCTCCAGGGGTGTGTGTTCACCCCTGGGCGGCAGTTGGCGCTAGAGGGGTTCTGGCGGACTCATGTTCCTCAGCAGCCAATCAGAGGGGTAGGTTCCCTCGTCGGGGCATGCTGAGGTAGGCTATATCTGGGGCAGCCGCCTTGGTCTGGGGGCCGTTCTTGTTTCCTGCAGGGTCCGAGTTCCAGGTGCGGTATCCACCTTCAGGGTGCGCTCATCCATGGACCCCACAGCCATGGCCTACCTGGCCGAAGTTCCGCACCATGTGGAGCTTCACTCTAACACGGAGAGGGATCCCAGAAGCTGCTGGGTCCCAAACCTTTTCTAAAAGAATCCCAGGCTGGAAGCTGTACGGTGGGGGATCGGCTTGAGGAGAACCTGGAGGCAGGTGATCCAATAGGGCTTGAAAGAACCATCAGGGATCCAGAGGGCCAGATTCAGGTAGAGTTGCGCTGGAGTAATTCGATATGCGCCGCGTAACTGTGAAGATGCGCCGTCGTTTCTATGTGGCTGTACCCACCAAACTAGATGCGACAGAAAACGGGCCATTTCCGATCGGCTTAACTTTCCGACGCCAGAGTCTCGTCAGCGCATAATTTCGCTTGGCGCATCAGTCGCGCCTATTGATTTCCCCTGCAAATATGCAAATGAGGGAGATTTCCCGATTCGCAAACGGATTAGCACCATACGCCGGCTACATGCGCCGCGCGTATCTCGTCCGTCCGGCGCAAAGTTATTTCTACAAATAGCTGCTTTATCTTTACTCCAGACGGCCACAGGTCAGCAGGAGAGCAGCTACAGCATCAGCGTTACCGACGAAACTAGCAAGCTGAACAACCACACTTGCAAGGACAACACCTCTGTGTGCCAACATGCCAGGGGCAGTCGCGGTCCTAGCACTAGTACTGGGTCCCCCAGAACGGAGTAGGCGGGCACGTGAGAGGATATACCGCACGCGCATGAGCCTCTTTGACATGGGGGATGAGGAGGTGTATCGCCTCTTCAGATTCAGCCCAGATGCAATACTTGAACTAACCACAACCCTGCAGGGTGACATCACCAGCCCAACACACCGCTCACAAGCAGTGCAGCCACTGGTCAAGGTACTGGCAACACTTCATTTCCTTGCCAGTGGATCATTCCAGCGTACAAGTGGAGTGGTGGCTGGGATGTCACAGTCCTCCATAAGCAGATGTGTGCACCAGGTTGTCCCTGCAATCCTCAGACGCATGTCCAACCAGTTCATCAGACCCACCACTGAGGAGCTGCGGCTGAAGGCAATGACAGATTTCTACAGCATTGCCAGATTCCCACGCACTGTGGGGGCCATTGATTGCACACATGTGGCCCTACAGCCCCCCAGTGCCACAGAGCACATATACCGCAATCGGAAGCATTGGCATTCCATCAACGTACAGGTGATAGCCGATGCCCAACGCCTCATATGGCACGTCCGTGCCAAACACCCCGGGTCCAGCCATGACAGCTTCATATACCGTCAGAGCCCCATCCCAGCAGAATTCGAGCAGAACATGTATGGGGACAGCTGGCTGGTTGGTGAGTGACATGGGTGGCAGCCATGACTATCCCCTCCCGTGATGCACATCAGAAGTGGCACATGCATGACTAACATCCTCCTGTCTTTTCCCTTACAGGTGACTCTGCATATGCACTGGGACCCCATCTCATGACTCCTTTTCGGAACCCCCAAACCAGAGGAGAGAGAAAATACAATGAAGCACACATCAAAACCCGTGCAGTGGTGGAGCAAACATTCGGGCTCCTGAAGTCCCGTTTCCGCTGCCTGGATAAGTTGTATTCCCCTACCTTTGTGTGTCAGATCATCAGTGCATGTTGCATTCTGCACAACTTTGCTATGAGAAAAGGCCTGCAGATTGACATGCGTGATGACCTGACCCCCGAACCAGACAGCCCCCCCCTGCCAGAGGAGAACCAGTCTGCTGATGGAAGAGCAGTCAGGAGGGTCCTCGCCGTAGGCATCTTTGGACAATAAACCAAAACATTGATCACACAGACAATGCACGCATGCACACCACTGATGTCCCTAGATCACACACACCACAACCACATCGCATTGGATTAGCCCAAGTCCAGCATGTAGGACTTGGGAGCAGCAACGCCAGCGTCAAGGCCCCAATGATGTCACTGTCCATTCATACACCTTTCACATGTCATTCATACAGCCGTGGGGTTAACTTCACCACCACGGCCGAGGGTGACACCCCTTACTGGCAGGAGTGCCACCCCCTCACATTCACACACCATTCACACTGCAACGTGTGCAGTATCAAAAAATAAAAATCTCATAACCTGAGCATAATCAAAATAAAATAACTCATAACTTGAGTATTAATAATAAAATAAAAATCTCATAACCTGAGCATAATCAAAAAAATTAAAAAAAAACTCATGTCCTGAGCATCAATCCAAAAAAAAAAAAGAAACATTATCTGGGATGCCGGGGGCTTCTTCTGGCGGCCCCTCTCTGGCTCCTCAGCTGCCTGGATGGAGTGGGTGGGGGTGGGGGGCATCTGGAGGTGGCTGATCCCCGGATGGGCCACTCCTGGCAGGTGTGGCCTGCCTGCCCTCCAAGGCCACGGCAATCCGGCCGAGGTACGCAGTGGTCTGGGCCTGCACCCTGAGCTGCTGGGCCTGCATCCTGAGCTGCCGGGTGACCTAATAATGCTGGGCCCGCCGACTCAGCCTCCCCTGGTCCAGGATGGCAGCACTGTTTGCCTGTACGGCTGCAGTGAGGTCCCTTAGCTCACCCTGCACCTCCCCCAGGCTGGTCACCACTGCAGCGCAGTTGCAGCTCACATCCTGCACTGCTGAAGACATCTGGACCACGGAGCACAGGCTGTCAGCCACTCTGTCCAGGTGCCCAGCAATCTCCCCCATTTGCTGGGTCTGCCTGGCGTGATCCCTCGCCACCTGGTCCTGGACCAGATCAGACACCCCCCTGGTCTTATGGGTGGCCTTCCTGGGGCCAGTAGATGTTTGTCCCCGGGGGGATGGAGTCGCCCTTGAGGGGCTTCCTATAATGGGGGAGGGGATCTGAGAGGGTCCTGCAGAAGAGGAGGATTCCTCTAACAATAAAACAAAGTCCTGCTCTGCCCCAACAGGCTCCTCCTCAACGACCTCTGCATGTGTGGTGTGGGCACTCTCCTCCTCCACCTCGGTGTCTTCACCACCCAGGGGCACAGGCACTGCGTGCCGATGGGGGGATGGGGTGGACTGGCCGCCGACAGATGATGGCCCAGCTCCGTCATCTGTGGATGACATAAAGCAGACACATGTTGGTGGTCCCACACACTTGGCACATGTACCCTCCCCCCCCCCCACATGCAAAACAACAAATAGGGGATAAAAAACACTTACCTGTCCTGGAGCCTTCCTCCACAGAATCATAGCCTGGTACCCCCTCCAATTGCTCCCTCTCCAGGCAGCGGGCGACCACCTCCTCCTCTGTGGTCAGGCTGACCGGACATGGTGGACCACCACCTGTGCCCCTCTCATGGCTCCTAATGGTGGCCACCTTGCCCCTGACCTTGCGCCTCAGATCGTTGATCTTCTTGGCAATATCGCCAGCAGTCCGGGTGGAATACCCCAAAATATTAACCCTGGCAGCAATGCTTGCCAGGATGGCCTGCTTCCTCTCCCGGGTGGTCTTTCGGCTTTTCCTGCCATGGAGGACATCGTTGTGGGTCTCCATAGCAGAGATGACCACAGAGACCTCCTGGGCATTAAAATTTAGGTTCCTCCTCTCTCTGGGGGTAGCGGGAGCAGCCATGACAGAGCAAAAGTAAATTCCCTGGGTTGGGGGGAAACGGAAATACTTTTGCGCCGGAATGGCGCTTCCGCTGGCGCTTTTATACGCGCAACGGAACACATTGCGCTGGCGTTTCCCGTAAAGTGGTGCCGACGGAAGTTGTGAGCATGCGCACAAGGGGGCCGAGTGAAGCATCACTTACTGCGCATGCTCCGTGGATGATGCGCTGAACGTAAGCCTCTGCGCTGGGCTCCGCCCATCATTTACATATGATCACACCCACTTCCACTTGCGTCGGGTTACGCCAGCGCATTATCGTTACTCTGGCGCAAGTTTACGCGCAACTGCTATGTGAATAACAGTACTTGCGCCGAAAGTGTCAGCGGAGTAACGTAAATGAGAAACGTTACTCCAAAGTAAAGAAGCGCCCATCTACCTGAATCTGGCCCATAGTGGCACATAGGGAAATTAACCACTTCAGCCTCGGACCATATTGCTGGCCAAAGACCAGAGCTCTTTTTGAAATTCGTCACTGCGTCGCTTTAACTGACAATTGCGACGTGCCTCCTAAACAAAATTGACGTTCTTTTTTCCCCACAAATAGAGTTTTCATTTGGTGGTATTTGATCACCTCTGCAGTTTTTATTTTTTGCTCTATAAACAAAAATAGAGCGACAATTTTGAAAACAAAGCAATATTTTTCACTTTTTCCTACAATAAATACCCCCCCCCCAAAATATATATAAAAAAAATGTTTTTCCTTACTTTAGGCCAATATGTATTCGTCTACATATTTTTGGTAAAAAAATAAATAAAAAAATCGTAACAAATCGTATATTGGTTTCCCCACAAATAGAACTTTCTTTTGGTGGTATTTGATCACTTCTGCAAATTTTTTTTTTTTGCTCTATAACCACTAAACGCCCACCGCACGCCTATGTATGTCCACAGAATGGCACGTACAGGCAGATGGGCGTATATTTACGTCCCTGCCTTCTAGCGGGTCGGGGGTCTGATCGGGACCCCCTCCGCTGCGTGCGGTGGGTGGCTTACCGTGGGGAGCGATCCGACTCGAGGGGGCGGCGGTTCGTTTCTGTCCGCCCCCTCGTGATCGCTCCCAGCCAATCCTGTGAGCCGCCGCTGTGTCACTTCCTCTGCCTGTAAAATGTAAACATAGGCAGAGGAAGTGATGCAGCTCTCATCTCGGCTGTATTTTCAAACCGCCGAGATGAGAGAAGAGTCACAGTAAGTCGCACCTAACACTACACTGACACCAGTACACATAGGCACATTTACCCCTTGCGATCACCCCCCCACCCCCCTGTCACACTCACTGAATGCAGTGATCATATATGTACTGATCACTGCATTTAGTGTCAGTGTGACAGTTAGTGTGACAGGCAATTAGTGTTAGGTTCAGGGTAGCCTCGCACCCCCCCATTAAAAGTTTTAACCCCTTGATCACCGCCCTAGTTAACCCTTTCACTCCCTATTGCCAGTTTCACTAAGCGATCACTAAGCGATCATTTTTCTGATCGCTGTATTAGTGTCACTGTTGCCGCTAGGTAGCTAATTTTTTTTTTATTGCGATTTTTTTTTTACTAAAGACATGTGGCTGAATACATTTTGGCCTAAATGTTTGACTTAAATTTAGTTTATTCAATTTTTCTTATAACAAAAAGTAAAAAATATAGATTTTTTTCACAAATTTCGCTCTATTTTTGTTTATAGCGCAAAAAATTAAAATTGCAGAGGCAATCAAATACCATCAAAAGAAAGCTCTATTTGTGGGAAGAAAAGGACGCAAATTATGTTTGGGAGCCACGTTGCACGACCGCGCAATTGTCTGTTAAAGCGACGCAGTGCCGAATTGTAAAAACGCCTCTGGGCATTTAGCAGCATATTGGTCCCGGGCTTAAGTGGATAAACAAAAATAGAGCGACAATTTTTTTTTTTTTTAAAGGCACATTTTTTCTCAGTTTAGGCCGATATGTATTCTACGTATTTTTGGTAAAAAAAATCGCAATAAGCGTATATTGGTTTGCGCAAAAGTTATAGTGTCTTCAAAATAGGGGATCGTTTTATGGCATGTTTATTATTATTTATTTTTTGTGTTATGGTGGCGATCTGCAATACTTTTTTTTTGTGACTGTGACATTATGGTGGACACATCTGACACTTTTGACTCTATTTTGGGACCATTCACATTTATACAGCGATCAGTGCTATAAAAATGCACTGATAACTGTATAAATGTGACGGGCAGTGAAGGGATTAACCACTAGGGGCTGGGAAGGGGTTAAATGTGTCCTAGGGAGTTATTCTAACTGTGTGGGGGAACACACAAACATGTGGAAGAAGGTGCTCTGGTCAGATAAGACCAAAATTGAACTTTTTGGCCTAAAAGCAAAACGCTATGTGTGGCAGAAAACGAACACTGCACATCACCCTGAACACACCATTCCCACCGAGAAACATGGTGGTGGCAGCATCATGTTGTGGGGATTCTTTTCTTTAGCATGGACAGGGAAGCTGGTCAGAGTTGAAGGGGAGATGGATGGAGCCAAATACAGGGCAGTCCTAGAAGAAAACCTGTTATGCCGCATACACACGATCGGATTTTCCGTTGGAAAAACCTTGGATGGTTTTTCCGACAGAATTACGCTTAAGCTTGGCTTGCTTACACACGCTCACACAAAAGTTCTATGAACCTCTGACCGTCAAGCACATGGTTATGTACAACACTACGACGAGCCAAGAAAATTAAGTTCAATGCTTCGGAGCATGCGTTGACTTGTTTCCGAGCATGCGTCGGAATTTTGCGCGTCGGGATTGCTTCAAACGATTGGATTTTCTCATAGGAATTTTTTCCATCTGAAAATTTAAGAACCAGCTCTCAATCTTTTGTTGGCAGAAATTCCGACAGCAAAAGTCTGAGGGAGCATACACACGGTCGGAATTTCCATTCAAAAGCTCACATCTGACTTTTCCTGTCGGAATTTCCGATCGTGTGTACAGGGCTTTAGAGTCTGAAGCGGAGGTTCCCTAAACATACAGCCAGAGCAGCAATGGAATGGTTTAGATCAGGGGTCTCCAAACTGCGGCCCTTTGCTTGCTTTTATCTGGCCCTCAGGGCAGTGTTCCACCCACTGACACCAACAATAGGACACTATTCCCCCCACTGACACCAACAATAGGATACTATTTCTCCCACTGACACCAACAATAGGACACTATTCCTCCCACTGACATCAACAATAGGGCACTATTCCTCCCAGTGACACCAATGATGGGGTACTATTTCTCCCACTGACACCTATGATGGGGCACTATTCCTCCCACTGACACCAAAGATGGGGCACTATTCCTCCTACTGACACCAAAGATGGGCACTATTCATCCCACTGACACCAATGATGGGGTACTATTCCTCCCACTGATACCAACGATGGGGTACTATTCCTCCCACTGACACCAACGTCTGGCCCCCCTAAAGTCTGAAGGACAGTAAGTTGGCCCTTTGTTTAGAGGGTTTGGAGACTCCTGACCCCTGGTTTAGATCAAAGCATATTCATGTGTCAGGCTGGGTTCACACTGATATGACACGACAGTCATAAAACTTTCATCCTAATTTGCTCTGGACATCAGTCCTACATCGGTCCTACATCCACTTTGTAATAGTCTGACTTGTCCTTTGACCAATCAAAACAATGCCAGTGTGAGAAAAATTCCTTTTACTGCTGTTGTAATCTCCATGTCGGATGTCAAAAGTCAGATAGTAAGGACAAGGTTCCTATTTTTTTTTTATTGTTTATTTATAACAGAGAAACTGGTCCACAGGGATCACATCAACAACAAGATTACATAAACATTGATACAGATAATGACATAGAAATACATATTCCCCAGTGATACAGGACATTTAAGTGGGACCGATGTGTAGGTGTCCACGTAGCAGTTGGCCTTGTTTGGGTCTGTGGTAATCCCAACTATATTTAATATGATATGATAAGTCTGGGAAATGGAGGCGGCAGTTCCTTAGTCCTGCGGATTTAGCCTCCCCTCTAGTATTCCTTTTATCATAAAAGAGGATACAAAGGGGGGGGGGTGTATTACCCAAGAGATAAATAGTCGGGGGAGATCCCAAGTAGAGGAAAGAAAGGGAGAGTGGTGAAGGAGGATATGGGGAGGGAGTGGGGGGGGGCATAGGTGTAACCAAACATGTATTCAGGTGACGTCCATTGGGAGCAATGTTACCCCAATAGATCATCCAAGCACCCAGGAGTCCAGGGTCATGGTAAGAGAGGGGTGGAGTAAAACAGGTTGTCAAGTAATCAAATCAGTCCCTCTGAGGTTTTGTCCTTCATCGTAATATTGAAACATATTCCATAGCTGCCACGTCCTGGAATATGCCTCTTGCCTTTGTTGACTAGTGAGGATCAAATCCTCCAGCCGGCTAATGTTGTCTACTTAATGGGGCCACTGGGCGATGGACCGTGGGTTTGGGGACTTCCAATTAAGCGGGATGCAAGATTTGGCTGCATCTAGGAGATGACGGACCATTGACTTTTTGTACACCCTTGCAGGCACGTCAGTCGCGTGCAGGAGAAAGTAAGCCGGGTCTTCTGGCACTGTGCGTTCTGTAAATTTTTAGGTTATACGACGGACTTCCCCCCAGAAGTTCTGCAGGATCAAAATATGTGTAGAAGAGTGCCCTTTTCCTCTTGGCATCGCCAGCAGAGGTCTGAAGTTGTTGGGAATAATTTGTGTAGTAGGGCGGGGGTCTTGTACCAGGGTGTGAGGATCTTGTAATTTGTTTCCTGAAATCTAGTGCACAGGGAGGATTTGTGGGTAAACTTGAGTATGAGTTGTTTTTTGTTGTCCGTGAAATGGCAATTTAGGTCCCTCACCCACTTGGTAAGGCATGGGATTTGGTAATCCCTCGAAGGTACAATCAGCATGGCATACGTCAATGAGAGTGTATGTGGGATCACCCCAGTGCCTATGCACAGCTCCTCCAAGGTCGTGGGAGGTTGACGTAAGTCATTGGGGGGTGGTTGGAATCTACTGAGGAAGTGGCTAAGTTGTAGGGCCCTCAGAAAGTCCAATTTATACGGGCCGGAGGGGTCCGATAGTTCAGCGTGTGTCCTCCTCCTCCCCTGAACACTAAAGTGGGATGCTTGAAAGAGTTCTACGTCCCTTATTTCGTGGAACCTCCTGTCATGCAAGCCCGGTTCAAATTGGGGATGGCCCATCACCGGTCTCAGGGTGGAGTTGTGGGTCAAAAGAGAGGATTTTGTCAATAGTCTTGAGCATACGTTCGCAGTATTGCCTATCAGAGGGTGGTGCTTGTGTGTAGGTGCCATTACTCTGTTGGCACCAGGTAGTCCTGTGAAGGGGTATGTCACTTTGGTCCTGTTCCAGCTGTGTCCATATGTCTGCACCAGTCAATAAGTCTACTGAGATGGGTTGCATGATATTATGTACGGATATCCGGCATTGCCAGACCCCCATGCAGTTTTGTGAGGGAGAGTGTTTTTCTACTCAGATGTGGGTTTTTCCCCGCCCAAAGAAACCGGGTGAAAGCGGTAAACTTGAATGAAATAGTCTCCGGTAATGTGAATTGGAAGGGCCTGTAGAAGGTAAAGGAATTTGGGTAGTATCGACATTTTGAGGATGTTGCAGCGGGCAAGCCACGAGTGGGTGCCGCCGGCCTATCCGTCAAGCAGTTTCTGGACATTTTTCAAAAGGGGTGGGAAATTGAGTTTGAACAACTGAGGTATTGACTTGGGTATGTAGGTGCCTAGGTACTTCAAGGCCGTGTCAGTCCATTTTAAATTAAAACTGTCCCTAAGGTGTGTGAGCTGGCGGTGTGGTATCCCTATGCTCATAGCCTCTGATTTGGTAAAATGTATCTTTAGATTGGAAAGACGGTCATAAGTGTCAAACTCTTGCAGTAGGTTTGGTAGGGAGACTAGGGGGTTTGTGAGCTAGAACATTAGATCGTCAGCGTACATGGACACTTTATACTGCGTTCCATTGGCACCTATACCGGTAATGTCCGGGTTTTGTCAAACGTGGCATATGAAGGGCTCTAGGGTCAACGCGAACAGTAGGGGAGAAAGGGGGCAGCCCTGTCTGGTCCCGTTCGAAATTACTCCATTCACCCTCACCCTGGCTGTCGGTATCGTGTAGGCAGCAGTCACCCAATTTAACATCGTACCCCCCAGGCCTATATGTTTCAGCGTCGCAAACACTAACTTCCAGTTCACTCGGTCAAACGCCTTTTCCGCATCTGTTCCCGAGAAATATACTTGGTGTTTTGCTATTTACCGCAATATGAAGTAATTTAAGGACTTTGGTATTGTCCCTAGCCTTCCTGGCTGGGACAAAGCCAACTTGGTCTAGGTGGATTAGGTGTGGAAGATGTTGCAGTCTTGAGGCCAAGATCTTGGTAAAAAAAGGTTTAGGTCTGTGTTTAGGAGAGAAATAGGACGGTAACTCCCGCATTGAGTTGGCTCTTTTGGTATAACTGAAATTTGTGCCAGTAGTGTGGAGCTGTGGTAAAATTTCCCAGTTCCTAATCTGTTCTACAGGGTCGCCAAATGTTGGCCAAGGGAAGGGAGTAGGGTCTTATAGTAAAAGATGGGACTTTGCCTGCTTTAGCGTTTTTTAGGGCTAGTTGAATTTCGGGCAGTGTGATGGATTCATCCAAAAGTTCCAGCGTTTCTATTGATAGCGAGGTCATCAAGGATCGGTCTAGGTATTCCGTTGCACTGTCGTGTGTGGTCGTCGTCTCAGTTAAATTGTATAGGGAGCTGTAGAAGGTTCTGAATTTTTGCGTGATCTGTTGGGGTAGGGATGCCTTCTGCCAAGTGGCAAATGAGCTATGCAGAATGTAAGATGCTGTGCTCTGTGCTTGCAATGTTTGGGCAAAGAGTTTGCCACACTTATTGCCTGATTCATAAGATTTCCTACGGCAGACTTGAATCTCTGCCTTGGCTTTAAAATGCAGGAGGTCTATGAGGGGGCTCTATCCCGATTTGCCTGGTTGGTGTCACCTTATGGGATGTTTTTAGGGTACGCAATACCGCGAGGAGTGAGTCTAGTTGCGCAGCCCTTGTCTAATGAGCACACCTCTAATCACAGCCTTGTGGACACCCTGGTGTCGCTGTTGGGAGTGTTGTTTGTGTCAAAGTAGTGTCCTACTTCCTTGAGTAAGTCAGCTAGGACTTCTGGGTCATCTAGAAGGCTCTCGTTGAGTCTCCATGGAGGTCCCTGTCCTGCCTGTGCGTCAGATAAGGCGTACCAAATACATATCGAGGTGTGGTCTGACAACGTAATTGACCCGATGGATATGCCTTTGATAGCGTGTAGCCATCCGTGAGGTATTAGTCGACGCACGAGTACGTCTGGTGAGGTTTAGAGTAGAAAGTGTAGTTGCGTTCTCCCGGATGTAAGAGACGCCAGGTGTCAACCAAGTGTGCGGAGTGAGGAGTTGAGCCAATACGTTTGCGTGTGTCTCTAGATGTAGAAGATGTCCCAGAGAATGTATCCTCTGTTGGCATCAGTGGTATGTTAAGGTCACCTCCAACTATAAGTTGTCCCTCCAAGAAACGCATTAGAGAGTCCATTCACCTCTTGAGGAACGCATCTTGGCGATCGTTTGGGCCATATAAGTTTGCCAAGGTCATCTTTCTGTCACCTATTAGACCTTTCAGTTATAGGAAACGACCCTCTTTGTCTGTCTGAGAGTCTGAGTGTCCAGGGCACTCTGGCCGAAATGAGTATGGTTACTCCTCTAGATTTAGCTTCTGTGTAGTTGGAATGGTAGGCCATGGGGTAGTGTCTGTTCTTAAGTAGCGGTAGGTTGTTCTTTCTAAAGTGCATTTCTTGCAGCAGGACTATATCTGCTCTTGCGCGATACATATTGTGAAGCAACATCCGTTTCTTTTCTGGCGTGTTTAGGCCCTTTAGCGTTAAGGGATAATATGTTGAGAATATCCATGTTCGTGGGGTACAGCAGGGAAGACTATAGGGGGAGGGGTGTGGGGGGGGGGGGGTGTGGGTTAGTTGGAGAAGAGAAAATCAGCAGCAGTAGTGGAAAAGGGGTCAAAAACACAGAAAGAAGAGAAAAGAAGATTAGGAGGCTGTCACCAGAGAGTGCAGCAGGGGAAGAAATTCTAATGTGGCCCAATTGGTCAAGGCACTTCCCAGAGATGTCCCTGGATATGGAGTGCGGTCCTAAGTGGGGAAGTGGGTAGACAGAGCCAGAAGGCGAGCCCACGGCTCTCCCCACCTGGTCGTCGTGTGATGTAAGATGAAAAATGGTGTAACAAAGAAATAAGATATAACATTTCACCATGAATGAACATTCAACAGAACCCAAACATAACATAGTGCAGTCATGATTATTAGCAGCAGCTATAAGTAATAAAGCCTAGTGTAGTTTTCACATGAGTTTCTGTCCCCATCCCCGACCCAAAGTCGTGACCACCGCCCCCCACCCCCCCGAATGCCATAAAACGGCTAGTTGCAGAAGAGTGCAGCCCCGGCAGGCTGTGTACAGACAGGAGGCGACCTCTCAGGAGTGTTGCCAGTTGGGCAAACAATTGGCACTGCAGCAGGTCTCCTTTTCATCTGCTTTTCATCTTTTCATGCCCAGCCCCACTACTCTCCTGGGGCTCTCCCTATCCCCCAGGAACCGAACACCCCCCTCCCAAGGACACATCACCTCCCGAAGAAGAAAGCTCCAACCAGCACCCCTTCGTTAGGGCAGTGGGACATCCAGCTCAGCAACCCCCAGACCAACCGTGTCCTTCCAAGATATCTTCATGCTGCATGGCACAGCCCAGCAACATCCCTGCGCAGCAGGTGCGTCCCAAATGTTCCATGGAGGACTGCTGACCAGGGGCGGATGGGACAGCTATTCCCAGGAACCGGATGAAAAGTCACCGCCCAAAGTAAATGCCCGGAGCTCGCCAATAAGATCAGTTTAACCTGCGGTACTGGCGGGTACCTCAAGAGGATGACGGCAGGGGGAGCTCCGGGGTGGGGAGAGACCGCTGGGTGGACAGCGGTATGAGTTTACAAGCCCAGGGGTCTGTTGCCATACATAGGCAGGTTCAGGGTGTGCAGATCATCGGATCAGTCCAGCCAGGGGGCACTAACTCCAAGGTGGTTGGAAGGGCAATAGTCAGGGATGGGTGGCCCAGGACCTACTCATGTGGTGCATCTCCTGAAGTGGACCAGCGTCTCTGTCTGCCTCTCAGCTGGCAAGGTGATAAAGGGACACTTTGTGCCTGACGTGGGAGGATTTAAAGCCAGTCAGGGACCTGTATTGGTTCCGCATCTAGGAAGCAGAAAAGTGCCGGCAAGTGCAGCATGATGGCCCCTGAGTCTCCTTGGAATGACACCGACAAGGGGTAGCCCCATTGGTAGGTGAAACCTTTTTGTTTTGCCAGCTCGAGGATGGGCCGCAATAAGGCCCTGCGCCACAGGGTTGCCCTAGACAGGTCCGGCAGTATCCTGACCTGCGATCCTCCCACCTCTATGTCGCCATGGTTCAATGCTTGCTCCAGGATAGTCTCCTCCTGGGTGTAGCGGTGGAGTCTGCCTAGGGCTCTGTGTGCTCTGTCCAAGATGATATCCACCCCAGGGTTATCTAGCATGGTCCGAAAGATCTCCCACACTGTGTCACCAATGTTTTCCATCTCCACAGACTCTGGAATGCCATGGAGCATAGTTGTTGCGGCGGCTCCGGTCCTCGACGTCTTCCAGGTGTAACTGGAGTGCCACTGTGGTGTCGTGGTGTTGGTCCTGTCACCACCCGGTCCGTTAAGTTAGACACCTCACCCCTCACCTCCTGGATGTCTCACCTGTGTGTTTCCTCTAGGCAGAGAATCAGGGCCTCTATGTCGGTCCGGGACGGGAAGGCCTGCAACATCTCTCTAATGTCCTGGTCTAGGAGGCCTCTGCCAGCCGTGAGGAAGACATTGTGTCCTGTTCGGTGTCTATGAATAAGTCTTGGGAACAATCAGGAGGTGTGGAGGTGCCAGGCGAGGGATCCCTGGTTTCTGGTGTGTGGGTCTCCTATGCAGGACCTCGTGGTGCTGCCACTCTAGCTCTGGGGGAAATCTTCTGCAGGAGCTTGAAATAACTGTGGATTTCTCTAAAAATCTTACCCGAAGGGGTCCCCCTTGTTGCTGCTCTGCTTCTGTACATTTTAGTGGAGCTCATACCGATTTCGACGGAGCATGAGGCGTCAGGCTGGGAGCTCAGAAGAAAAGCAGCCTCACCCCACAAGGATCCTACTTTGATCCGACTTCAATGATATTCAATGGGCTGAAGTAGGATAAAAGTCAGACCAAAGTAGTACAGGGAGCATTTCCAAAGTCGGACCAGTTAGGACAGCTCTCATAGAGAAACGTTGATCTTCTTCTCCTTCTTCTTCTCCATCTCCTCCTTCTCCTTCTCCTTATCAGTCTTCTTATTCTGTCTTCCAGAGGGAGGTGATCTAGGACCAGAAACATGGAGCAGTCTGTGGCCTCTAAATTGGGCATTCTTCTCGTTCCCTTGGTAAAGCCCCTCTCGGTATCTGCAGTCGATTGCTCTATCTTGCCCTTAGAACCCTTACCATTCCAAACTACTCCCATAACTATGCTTGTTGGTGTTCTTCATCATGAAGAAATCTCCTTCCTAATCCCATCATTCTTGGACTGATGTGGTTGCAAAAACATTCACCATATTTAGATTGGAACTCTAGTCAGGTGTTGTCATGGGGCACCAGATCAGATGCAATCAGACTTGTCTTACTAAGGTGTTTCCAACTCTCTGTGTACCCATGGCTAAGATCACCCTCTCTCTGATGTTCCAAAAACATTATTAGACCTTCCCAGAAGCTGCTTGTACTCTGCACACACGTGTGGTCTCCGCATCCTCAGCTGGCCGCAACCTGGTTCCAGCTTGCTGCAAGTCCATTCCTACCATCAGGGGCTCTGGAGCAGAAGCAGGCTGGGGCTTACACTCCGCTCCCTGGGAAACCCTGAGTTGATGATCTACAAGGGCTCACTTCCACAGACGCTTTACATGTACTGTACATAGCAAAAATTACACCCCAAAATACATTCTGCTAATCGTCCTGAGTATGGTGATACCACACGTGTGAGACTTTTACACAGCCTGACCACATACAGAGGCTCAACATTCAAGTAGCACCTTCAGGTGTTCTAGGAGCATAAATTACACAACTAATTTCCTGACAACCTTTTACACTTTTGAAGGCCCTGGAGCACCAGGACAATGGAAACGCCCACACAACTACCCCATTTTGGAAAGCAAACACCCCAGCGTATATTCTACGAGGCATAATGAGTCTTTTATCATGTAATTTTTTCCACAAGTTTTTGGAAAATGTGTAAAGAAAAGGAAAACACATATTTCATGAAAAGGAGAGGTTGTCATTATATCTGATATAACAGTGTGGTGGCCACATCCCTAAATGTTAGAACAAATGATATGATCCCCCTTGGGTGGGACTTTAGAAACCAAAATTGTGTATAAAAACAATCATTTATTAGATAGAAAGTATGAATAGACAATTTACAAATAGTTAAAAGCATACACCATAGCAATGGTATGCATGTAGCAACAACTCAAATACAAATTATACAACAGAACATATAACTGGAATTACCCTGTAAATCTCCTATGAGTGATATTCCCAGGTACCCAACGCGTTTCTGGTATACAACCTTCATCAAGGGTAACAAGCAGGGCTGAGTACGGTCACAGTTCTTTTATACTGAATGACAGTGGTTCCATGTGGAAAACTAATAGAACAGCTGTGGAGATGGGGATGTAAAGGAACACCAGTCCAGGACCAGCATACACTAGAACAGTGTTTTTCAACTTCAGTCCTCAAGGCACACCAACAGGTCAAGTTTTCAGGATTTCCCTCAGATGAAATGGCTGTGGTGATTACTAAGGCAGTGAAACTGATCAAATCACCTGTGCAAAATAATGGAAATCCTGAAAACATGACCTGTTGGTGTGCCTTGAGGACTGGAGTTTAAAAACACTGCACTAGAAGTCTTAAGTTCTGGTCCTTTATTTAGGCAGTAGGCAGCACTGGCTGAATCCAGAAGTTCTAAAGACTGATTTTCTCCCTGGATCATCAGATTGTTTGTGGATGCACTATTTATATGCACTTTACATGTGGACTTATTTATAGTTTATTATATTTCTATCTTTGTGGACTTTTTTTCTAGTTGTTTGATTTTTATTTAGATGTTATCTTAAATGTGATGCACTTTATATCAGATGTATTCATTGTCTATTGATATACTCATTTAGCACTTTATTATTAGAGTAATAAGCGCTACTTCATTATATTTATACTAATATGAAAAAAGAAGGCCAGTGGGGTATTGCTCATCATGACTTCAGTGAAGCAACCCATAGATTATACTTTTTTTTTTTTCCAACCATAGGGTTTTCCCTCATCGACACATTTGAGGTGGATGGGGGAATACTTCCTGCTGAGTTATTGTATTCTCATGCCGCGTACACACGATCACTTTTTGTGATGAAAAAACATATTTTTTTTCATCACAAAAAGTGATCGTGTGTACGCGGCATAAGAGTGGGGAGACATCTCCACTGTCAAAACACACTGATCAATACAGCGGCGCTGATTAAAGCGGAGCTCCAGCCACGGTAAAAAAATTTTTTTAAGTCAGCAGCTACTAACAGTGTAGCTGCTGACTTTAAATAAAGACACTTACCTGTCCTAGGCGCCCGCGCTGATGGGCCCCCCGATGCCGGTCCCACGATCGCTCCGGGTCCCGCGCCGCCATTCACAATATGGGAAACAGGCAGTGAAGCCGTACGGCTTCACTGCCCGTTTCCTACTGCGCCTCCGCGAGTCTCACGCTGGCTTGTGAATGGGCGCGCTGCTCTCTGAGAACACACACAGTTCCCAGGAAGCAGCGCGCCCATTCACAAGGAGAAGGAGAAGAAGAAAACACACCGCGGATTAGGAAGAGGCAGATTACGGACTTCCGCATAGCAACAGCTATTTCGGGTGAGTAATTTTTTTTTTTTTTTTTTCAGGTTTTTTTTTTTTTTTTTTTTTTCAAACAACATTGTAAAATGTTGTTATACTGGGTGGAGCTCCGCTTTAAGCAGGAAAAATCTGATAGGGCGGATGTACAAAACTCGATCGGTAGGTTGAGTTCTGTAAAACCTTTCTGCCCATGCATTAATCAAAATTCAGCTGGTCCCCGTTAAACCAGGTATAATTCACAGGTAGGTAACTGATGGTTGGCTCTATATCAAGCAACGATGGAGGGAAAGATTTTAATACATCTATGTTTCATATGTCTGGCATATAAACTGTTTCTGGGGAGAACATTTGACAAAGCTACTTAATTTTATGTTTTATACAGATGGAGATGAATTTGAGTCCAAAAAAGATCCTTGTATATAATCTACCCACCGGACTTGAAGAAGAAGTCATCATGGATAAACTAGAGTTGTTTTTTGGGAAAAGTAAGAATGGAGGTGGGGAGGTGGACAAACGAGAGTTCTTAGATGACTGCAAAAGTGCTATCCTCACTTTCATTGATAAAGAAGGTATGATTTTTTTATTTATTTTTTCCAAGCAAACCAACCATGAAGAACGGTCTGTTGATTTTAATATTGTATTCTCTGCTTTCACTGCCTTGTTTAGAGCAGATACATTTCCTTTCATTAGTGGGAAAACACAGACCATATTTTCTGTGAGCAAGGCTGGGTTCATACTGGTGCATTGTAATGCAGCGTACACACGATCGTAATTTCTGACAAGAAAAGTTCAATGTAAGCTTTTGTTTGGAAATTCCGACCGTGTTTAGGCCCCATCTGACTTTTTTTGTCTGAATTTCCGACGGCAAAAATTTGAGAGCTGGTTCTCAAATTTCCTAAAGGGAAAAGTCTTGTTGAAAATTCCGATCGCCTGTATGCAATTCTGTACGCAAAAAAACACGATTGCTCGGAATCTATTTGACACATGCTCGGAATCATTGAACTTGATTTTTCTCTGCTTGTTGTAGAGTTGTAAGTCACCGCATTCTTGAGGGTCGGAATTTTGTGTGACCGTGTGTATGCAACACAAATTTGAGCCAAAATCCTGTCAGAAAAAAATCCACGGTTTTCTTATCGGAATTTCCGATTGTGTGTACGCGACATTAGACATCGCATGTGATTCGCAGTGAACTGCTGTGCAGATCACATGTGATCTCTGTGCAATGCAAATTCAGCCATACATATTGTACATAATTTGCATCAAATTTGCACCCAAATAGTGCAGAACCCTTTTTCTTTCTCGTACATCACGGGACACAGAGCGGCATATTCATTACTATATGGGTTATATGGAGTACCTTCAGGTGTGGACACTGGCAATCTCAAACAGGAAGTCCCCTCCCTATATAACCCCCTCCCCTAGAGGGAGTCCCTCAGTTTTTTCGCCAGTGTCTTAGGTGTTGGTCACGGAATAGCTTTGCTCCACATCCTTGGGATTAAGGGCGGGCTAACCGGATCTGTCCAAGGAGCCTCAGTGCCAAGGTGGACAGTACCCGGGCCCCAAACCGTGGGGTTTTGCCTATAATGCTCCTCTTTGGAGGGCTGGACCCTGGGCCCAGGACTTGGAGTTTGTAAAAACCATAAGTTCCTGTTTGCCAGGGTGCTATATAGGTCCAGGACAGTGGGTACCTTCATAGGACCCCAGGGCCTGAAGGTCTACTACGCTACCCACGGAGATGGGAGAAGATTGGATCGTTTTGCTGGACAAACATCCTGCAGCATGGAGCAGGTAAGGGGGAGCCTGCGGGACTTGGTTCGACAGCAGGCTCTCCGGGGTAACCTAAAAGGGGGGTAGCCTAAGTATGCTCTGCATTGGCAACCTTGCTCACTATGTCTGAGAAAGACAGGATGATCCCCTTTCCCCCATCACTAGGTTCCCCTGTCTAAGAATGGTGTTGCTAGCTAACCTGCTGCTTTCTTCCTAGGACTGGTAAGGATCCCTATGGGGCCTTTTGGAGAGTCCTACCTGGCCGGGGGTTTGAATCTGCCGCCTGATACTGCAGTCCTGGGTCTCCAGCAGCGCGGCTCCTCCATGGTCCTACTGTTCCGGCATACGCGCGCGCGCGTGCGCGCGCACGTCTTATAGACGTTTTTCGCGCCGTTCAGAGAGGAGGGCGGGGGGGGGGGCGTGCCTGCAGCGTCATACAGGGGCGCGCCTTGTGCTGTTATAGATCAGCAGGCATTGTCAGTACTCAGTCTGAGGCTGATCTCAGAGGGAGAGGACGCAGAGCGGCAGAACAGTGACTCCCGGTGGCGGAAGAGGGGTAGTACATGCTGGACTTTGTTCCAATGCCTTTTTTGTTATGCCAAGAAATTCCCCTTTTTGCAGCAGGTTGGAGGCTGGCAAACTAAGTTTGGGGTCACTGTATGTTTGAAAAAAAAAAAAAAAAAAAAAACATACGGGGCCCCATCAGTTTTTGGGCATTAGTTATCTATTGTCCCCTAAGCTCTAGTTTTGTACTCCTGGCCACTACAGTCTGTTGTTGTTGGCGGAGTCCCTCGATTTTGTATTATGGCTTCCAAAGGTTCGGGGTCAAAGGGTACAAAAAAGACCAAAAAACAAAGGGGTTCCCCCTCTGATTCTGATGATATGCCGATACTTTCCCCGCAACTTATTCCCATAAAGGGCGCCTTGGATGAGCCATTAGGGGGATCTGGTGCGGAGGCTGGCCCAGATCAGCCCAGCCCTGTGTTTATCACAGAGGAGATGCTAGCCGTATCCCTAGGGGGGCTAGAAGAGAGAATAGCAGCATTGATCGCTAGAGCTATTCCTGGTAAGAAACGGGTTAGATCCCCATCACCAAGAGGTGTATCCTCAGATGCTGAAATTCTCTCTCCAGAGGAATTGGAATCGCAGGAGGATCAACTAGACCTGAACCAAGAGGGTTCAGGGATTGAGGGATCTACCTCTGAGGAACCATTTTCAGACTCCCAGACAGAGAGACTGTGGGTACAGTCTTTGACGGACATGGTCCGCTCGGCATTTAGTTTACCATTGCCAGAGCCTCAAGTTCCTCCGGTATCCTCTCTGGGCTCTTTGAAAGCTCCGTTAAGCAACGCAGTTTTTCCGGTCCATCCTCTCTTGGAGGAATTGATCTTTTGGGATTGGGTACGGCCGGACAGGATTTTTCTGCCACCGAAGAGATTTGCGGTCATTTACCCCATGGAGGAAAAATTCTCCAAGAGGTGGAGGCTCCCAGTAGTGGATGCAGCCATCTCATGTGTGAATAAATCACTAACTTGCCCGGTGGAAAACATACATATGTTTAAAGATCCGGTTGATAAACGGTTAGAGACACTTTTAAAAGCATCCTTTGCTACGGCAGGAGCAGTGGTACAGCCAGCTGTGGCTGCAATTGGAGTTTGTCAGGCGTTAAAGGACCAGACAAAAGAAATATTAAAGGACATGCCTACCCAACAAGCAGAAGAGTTTTCTGACATTCCCAGAGCTCTGTGTTTTGCTGTAGATGCTATAAAAGATTCCATCCAGCAGGCCTCTCGTTTATCACTATCTTTGGTGCACATGAGAAGGCTCTTATGGTTGAAGAACTGGGCGGCGGAGCCCCCATGCAAAAAGCTTCTGGCAGGGTTTCCCTTCCATGGAGGACGACTCTTCGGGGAGGATCTGGATAAATACATTCAGACTATTTCAAGTGGCAAAAGTACCCTTTTACCGGTCAAAAAGACATTCCGGGGTCCTACATTTAAAAGGCAGCTCTTTCCTGTCTCGGGGCCCTCAAATTCCAGGCAGTATCGACGGCCGCCTGCACGATCCAACGTTAACAGTAGATCGCAGGGACAGGCCCCTGGGGGTAAGAGGCCATGGTATCGCAAGCCGACAAAGACAGCCCCTAAGTCTGCCTTATGAAGGGGCGCCCCCACTCTCGCGGGTGGGGGGAAGGCTTCGTTTCTTCTCAGAAGTTTGGGAAGCCAAGATACCCGACAAATGGGTCCGGGCGTCTGTAACCACAGGCTACAGACTGGAGTTTCTAAAGTGTCCTCCGCCTCATTTTCAAGAGTCAAGGCTACCAAAGGATCCAGCAAGGAAGGCCTCAATGCTGGCAGCTTTCGATCACCTGCTTTGCTAGGACGTAATAATAGAGGTGCCAGCCCAAGAGCAAGGGCTAGGTTTCTATTCCAATCTCTTTGTCATACCAAAGCCCAACGGCGATGTCAGGCCAATCTTGGACCTAAAGAGGTTAAACGGTTACCTAAGGGTTCGTTCCTTCCGGATGGAATCCATCCGGTCAGCAGCCGCCGCGCTTCAGAGGGACGATTTTCTGGCCTCCATAGACATAAAGGATGCTTACCTTCATGTACCAATCTTTCAGTCGCATCAAAGATTTTTACGCTTCGCGGTGGGGCAGCGACACTTCCAATTCAGGGCGCTCCCCTTCGGGCTGGCCACGGCCCCCCGGGTATTCACGAAGATCCTAGCCCCAGTTCTGGCCAATTTAAGGATCCAAGGGGTCACAGTCCTAGCATACTTGGACGACCTTTTAATCATAGATCACTCACGGCCGTGTCTGCAACAGGCAGTAAACCTCACGGTTCGGTACCTCGAAGGATTCGGCTGGGTCCTAAACCGGGGAAAGGCAGCGTTCCAGCCTACAAAGCAGTTGGAATACCTCGGCATGAGGTTAGACACAGAACAGCAAAGGGTGTTCCTGCCCCTTGTAAAGATCGAGGCTATCAAGGGGTTGGTTCAGTTGGTTCTAAGCAAGAAAAGACCAACTATTCACCTGTGTATGCGATTACTAGGCAAGCTAGTGGCCACGTTCGAGGCAGTACCATATGCTCAGATCCACACTCGCGTCCTACAGGCAGCCATTCTAGCTGCCTGGGGCAAGAGAGCACATGCCTTAGAGTCCCCTTTGACGCTATCATCAAGGGTCCGACAAAGCCTGGCCTGGTGGTTGAACCCTCAGAATCTTCTAAAGGGAAAATCCTTCAGCCCTGTTGTCTGGAAGGTAGTTACCACAGACGCCAGCCTGGCAGGCTGGGGGGCGGTCTTCGAGGGGTTCTCTCGCCAGGGAACTTGGGTGAAAACAGAGAGGCAGCTCCCCATCAATATCTTGGAGATCAGAGCTGCTCGCCTAGCCCTTCTGGCATGGACCTCCAGATTACAGGGGTTCCCGGTGAGAATCCAGTCAGACAATGCCACAGCGGTGGCATACATAAACCACCAAGGGGAACCAGGAGTCAGGCCGCTCAGAGGGAGGTGAGCTTGATTTTTCAGTGGGCAGAGGTTCATGTACCCTGCATTTCGGCGATATTCATTCCCGGAGTGGACAACCTGCAGGCAGACTTCTTAAGTCGCCAGAGTCTGTTGCCAGGGGAGTGGTCTCTGCATCCCCAGGTCTTTCAGACAATCTGCCAGAGGTGGGGAATGCCAGACGTAGATATAATGGCATCCAGGTTCAACAAGAAACTAGACAGGTTCGTGTCTCGAGCGAGGGACCCTATGGCCTGCGGAACCGATGCGTTGGTTTGCCCTTGGCATCAATTCAAACTTCTATATGCATTCCCTCCGCTACAGTTACTTCCTCGCCTGTTGCGCAGGATCAGAGTGGAGCACAAGCCGGTCATTCTAGTAGCTCCAGCTTGGCCCCGGAGGACATGGTACTCACTAGTCCTGAAGATGGCAGTGGGAGACCCTTGGACTCTTCCTCTACGACCAGACCTACTCTCACAAGGCCCGATCCTCCACCCTACATTACAACGTCTAAATTTGACGGCCTGGAGGCTGAATCCCTGATTCTCAGGGGTAGAGGTCTGTCTAGGCAGGTAATTCCTACCCTGATTAGGGCTAGAAAGCTGGCCTCCAGGGTGATTTATTACAGGGTGTGGAGGAACTACGTAGGCTGGTGTGAATCCAAAAGATGGAATTCCCGCAAATATACCATTGATAGGGTGTTAAGTTTTTCTCCAGCTAGGAGTGGATAAAGGCCTGGCATTAAGCACAATCAAGGGACAGATTTCAGCTCTGTCAGTGTGGTTTCAGAGGCCGCTGGCCACCCACTCGCTGGTAAAGACCTTCATACAGGGGGTCTTGCGTATTAATCCTCCTGTCAAGTCACCAATTTGTCCATGGGACTTAAATCTTGTCCTGTCCACTCTACAGAAACAACCCTTTGAGCCGTTGGCTGAGATTCCTTTAGTCTTACTGACAAGAAAGTGGGTTTTCTTGGTCGCCATAGTTTCGGCCAGGAGAGTGTCAGAATTAGCAGCCTTATCGTGTAAGGAACCATATCTCGTTCTACATAAGGACAGGGCAGTTCTCCGGCCCCATCCTTCCTTTCTACCAAAGGTTATATCCAATTTTCACTTGAACCAGGATTTGGTACTTCCATCCTTCTTTCCAAAACCCACATCTAGAAAGGAGGGGTTGCTGCATACCTTGGATATTGTCCGGGCCATGAAGGCCTATCTTAAAGCTACAGAAAAGATCCGGAAAACAGATGTGTTGTTCGTTCTACCAGATGGCCCCAAGAAGGGGCAGGCAGCTGCAAAATCCACCATCTCGAGATGGATTAGACAATTAATCATTCAAGCCTACGGTTTGAAGAGGTTGCCTCCTCCTTTGTCGGTAAAGGCCCATTCTACCAGGGCCATGGGCGCCTCCTGGGCAGCACACCATCAGATCTCTATGGCTCAGATATGCAAGGCGGCGACGTGGTCATCAGTCCACACGTTTACAAAGTTTTATCAACTAGACGTGAGAAGGAATGCGGATTCTGCCTTTGGACAGGCAGTACTACAGGCTGCAGTTTAAGATCCTCGGGATCAGAGGCACCCTTGGTTGTAAAAAAAAAAAAAAAAAAAAGTTTTTTCTTGACTAAGTTGGAATTATTATTATTATTTGAGTATACCTCTAAATTGAATCCTTCTTTGGAAGATGTCTCCCTCCCCTCATTAAAGCATTGCTTTCGGACATCCCATATAGTAATGAATATGCCGCTCTGTGTCCCGTGATGTACGAGAAAGAAAAAGGGATTTTTAAATACAGCTTACCTGTAAAATCCTTTTCTTGGAGTACATCACGGGACACAGAGCTCCCACCCCTCTTTTGGGGAAACATTTTGGGAGGCATACTGCTTGCTACAAAACTGAGGGACTCCCTCTAGGGGAGGGGGTTATATAGGGAGGGGACTTCCTGTTTGAGATTGCCAGTGTCCACACCTGAAGGTACTCCATATAACCCATATAGTAATGAATATGCCGCTCTGTGTCCCGTGATGTACTCCAAGAAAAGGATTTTACAGGTAAGCTGTATTTAAAAATCCCTTTTTTGGTCTGCACTGGAATCAGATCGCATGGGTGTTTACCTGCACCATTTGACAATGTGCACTGCGCTATGAGAACCAATCTGGGGGTGTCATTAACTTTCTATTGACATCCGCAGTGGTTCACATAAGACAATGTGAACTGCCTGCGAGTTCTATGCGATGCAGGAACCAGCACTGGAATCGCGCTGATGTGAACCGGCACTGAAGGTGAACATGCACCAAGCCATATCACATTCATAAGCAGAACAGACAGGCATTTGTTTACCTGATTGGATATGTTATATTTAGTCATGCTCTATAAAAGGGATCTTAAAGCTGATTACAGTGATGAATTCAAGGTGCCTTCCTGAGCGACTGCCCTTATGTATAGGGGTCAGTTGTGTATGATGGCCGTTATTCAGAGAATGCCTTGCAATTTTCTCAAAGAATGCAAAAAACTCTCTGATGGAGGTTGAGAGGAGGGGAGGTGATGTCACAATCTCCACCTAATCCAATCATAGAACACTTTGCATTCATTGAGAAAAATGAATAAGAAATCTAGGTGCATGGCTGCTCATCCCTGTGGTTGGATACTGGGAAAAAAAAATATAACAAAAAAATATATAACATAAAAAGTCCAACTCACAAACAGACCAGAGAGTAAAAAATCATGCAATGTTTACCACCAGGGCGGTATCACATGTGTTTTTTCTCAAAAAATATCATTAGGGTCGAGGGGACCCCCACGCTGTTTTATGACAAATAGCTGGTTGCTAAGGAGCGGGCCCAGAAGCCGGATGATTCCCAACAACCAATGACTCATCAGCTGTCAGCAGGTTCCCTGCTGAATGTATAAAAAACAAAAAAGCCGACAATTAAAAAATGTCAAAAAAAAAACAGAGTGAGGTCCTCCCAGAGCATACCAGGCCCTTTGAGTCTGATATGGACTTTAAGGGGAATCCCACGCCACATTAAAAAAAAACAGCGTTGGGTCCCCCCCAAAATTCATACCAGACCCTTATCCATGCATGCAGCCCGGCAGGTCAGGGAAGGGGGGATGAACGATCGTCTAATCCCCCCCATCCCCGAACCATACCAGGCTACATTCCCTCAACATGGGGGGCCGGGGGGTGGGTGTTGATGGGGATAAGGGCCTCATCCCCACAACCGTGTCACAAAAGTGTCACAAAGTAAAAAAAAAAACCCACACACAGTTTTTGACACATTTATTATTAACCATTTTAGCTCAGGAAGGTTTTACTCCCTCCCTGACCAGGTAATTCTTTGCAATACAGCACTGCATTTCTTTAACTGACAATTGCATACCCAAATAAAATTAATGTCCTTTTTTTCACACAAATATAGTTTCTTTTGGTGGTATTTGATCACCTCTGCGTTTTTTTTCCCCCCACAATAGATCACATGGGTAACCAATTTTCTCTTATGACCAGAGCCAAGACTACATTTTGTTGACATTCTGGTTTACTCATTGTACTCTTTAGATATTGCTGCCTTGAAAATGTTTGGCCATTGTCAAACCTGTGCTTCCCTATTGAATTGGAGGTTCTCTTGCTAATTTTAAGCACTCATTTGCAAATTGTGGCTCTTAAGTCAGCTATTCCAATTCCTGCCAGCCCCTCTGTAATGACAAGATGTACTACACAGGGTGTGTTTTTTAAATGTTTTATTCTGCAGCTAAATGCCTTTTTTAAACCGCCAATGTGTGGTCTCCTTTCCTGATCTAAGGACTACAGTAGGAGGGGCTGAATTTTACCTCTGGTGCCAACCGGGGTGATCACGTGACCGCACATTGGTGATGTAACAAATGGTATTTAGCTGCAGAATTAAAAAAAACACACACTGTGTAGTACATCTTGATATTACAGAAGGGCTGGCTAGAATTTAAATAACCAACTTTACTGCCAGACTAAATAGGTGCCGGGGGGGGGGGGGGGGGTCAGAGGAGACAGCTCACACATAGACTCCTGAGTAGGGATGAGCCTGCGGTTCAAGTTGAACGTAAGTTTGACTCGAACATCGGGTGCATGATCGCAATGCATTGACGTCTGATGATTGGCCAAAGCATGCACCTGACCTGCATGCTTTGGTCAATCACACTGCACTCTGCTGCGGAAGCCATAATTGGCCAAATTGGCCAATCATGGTTTAGGGGGATTAAGTCCATGCCCCACACTGTATTAGGCTTTTTCCAACAGCGGCCGAGTGTAGTGTTGGCTTGGACGGAGAAAAAGAGACTGAGCTAAATCATATATATATATATATAAATAAATATATATCACAGTTGTGCTCAAATGATATGTCTCCTCTCCCCTGACAGATTAGGGATTTGTGTGTTAACACACACAACACACACCCATTCTAGCTCTCATTCCTGCAATCGTGGGTGGCCGGCGGCGATCGCGCCCGCCAGCCACATGCATCGGGTCTCCAACTGTGCTGCAGACGGCTC
Source organism: Rana kukunoris (assembly GCA_029574335.1). NCBI lineage: Eukaryota > Metazoa > Chordata > Amphibia > Anura > Ranidae > Rana > Rana kukunoris. The sequence goes on from CM056060.1 coordinate 69,886,556, forward strand.
TTAAAAGGGACGACTTACCCATACAGCAATTTGTGGGAATGTGCCACTTTGCTGACGTATATCAGAGTGAGCTGGTCGACAAGTGATTAAAGGAACGGGGTCTTTTTTGTTTTTTTTAAGGGTTACAACCTCTGTAACACAGCAAACTTTGATTTTCTGTTCTCCTCTGTAACAGTTTTATTATCTATGAATCCCATCTATTTTTTCCCACTTTTTGTAATAGGCCAAGCAAACGTGGAATTTTCCCTCCAACCTTATTGGGAGAAACCATATTACACTGGCAAAAGGAACAGTCTTTAGAGCCTGAACCTTGTTTTTTTTAAAACTGTTGCTTTAACTACCTAAAACATATTAACCACTTAAGGACCGCCTACTGCACATTTACGTCGGCAGAATGGCACGGCTGGGCACATCAACGTATATATACGTTCATTTTAGTACCCAGCCGTGGGTCGCAGGCGAGCGCCCGCGACCCGGTCCGAAGCTGCAGGACCGGGACCGCGGGATTCGCGGACCCGATCGCCGCTTCAGTGCGGCGATCCGTCCCTGGAGAGGAAGAAGGGGGAGAGCCGTGTGTAGACACGGCTTCCCCGTGCTTCTCTGTGGCTGTAGCATCGATCGCGTCATCCCTGTAATAGGGGGACGCGATCGATGACGTCACACCTACAGCCACACCCCCCTACAGTTGTAAACACAACACACAGGTCACACATCCCCTACAGCGCCACCTGTGGTTAACTCCCAAACTGCAACTGTCATTTCCACAGTAAACAATGCAATTTAAATGCATTTTTTGCTGTGAAAATGACAATTGTCCCAAAAATGTGTCAAAATTGTCCGAAGTGTCCGCCATATTGTCGCAGTCACGAAAAAAATCGCTGATCGCCGCTATTAGTAGTAAAAAAAAAAAAAATTAATAAAAATGCAATAAAACTATCCCTTATTTTGTAAACGCTATAAATTTTGTGAAAACCAACCGATAAACGCTTATTGCGATTTTTTTTACCAAAAATACGTAGAAGAATACATATCGGCCTAAACTGAGGAAAAAAAATGTTTTTTTTATATATTTTTGGGGGATATTTATTATAGCAAAAAGTAAAAAATATTGCATTTTTTTTAAAATTGTCGCTCTATTTTTGTTTATAGCGCAAAAAATAAAAACCGCAGAGGTGATCAAATACCACCAAAAGAAAGCTCTATTTTTGGGGAAAAAAGGATGCCAATTTTGTTTGGGAGCCACGTCGCACGACCGCGCAATTGTCAGTTAAAACGACGCAGTGCCGAATTGCAAAAAGGGGCAAGGTCCTTTACCTGCATTTTGGTCCGGGTCTTAAGTGGTTAATGTATGTTACAGTTTAATGTATGTGTGTATCTTACTTACAGTCCAGTTAAATTCAGATGTCCATTTAGTTCCATTTTAATCACATACTCCACTCTGATTTTGTTTGATCTGTGAAATAGGGAGTGAGGAAAAACAATATATGTTTCTGATATAACTGTGTTTCTACATTACAGTTGCTTCACGACTGGTTGAAAAAAAATCCTTTCATGTGCCTTTTGGAGACTCTTCTCACAAAGTATGTGTAGCACCTTCTTTAGAAGGCAGCCTGCAGGACTACAAGGTAAGCCAATGGATGTTATTCCAAGTAACTCTCAGTGGGCTTGACAACTGACAATTACATTTTTTTAAATGATGCTGTTTCCATCAATGTTTCCTCCCAAAAATAAAATTGGTAGTCCAACTAAAAATGTGTAATCAGTTTTAGATGAATTTGCTGAGCATTTTTCTGAGGTTTATAAAACATATATATCCATGTATAATAATAACATACTAGAAGAGAATCTCTTCTCTTAAACTTTATCCTAATAGTGTTAACCTCCATTTTTGAGTAAAGTATTTTTTTTTTTTTTTGCTTGATGTGAATGTATATGTTTGCATTGCCATCTATGAGTCTGGTTCAAAAACTTTAATTTTATGTTCTTTTATTTCCTAAAAGTATCTACTGCACTATTTAGGTGTTAATGCCTATTTTATATGTAATGCACAAAAACACATATAGAAAAGATTACAATGCAACTTATGCTGAGAGAGATAAGAAAGATGCCATTACTAGTTCCCTGGCTGTCCTTATAATAATTTAGTCCCAATCATTTCAAAGTCAGTGCCCTGTTACAAGTATGCAGCTACTAAAATTAAAAGCTGGGTATAATTGCGTATGACATTTTTCTTTGTGAGAATGTTGTAGGAGCAATTGTTCCTTTTTCTAATCATTAGTTTATTCATTTTCAACAGCAGTAATGAGAACATTTGGAGGAGTAGGATGGGAAATTCTTCTTGAATGTATACGTTTTCAACACAGAATGTGGTTTTCATTTGGTAAAGTCCATTCATTAAAAAAGCGAATGTTAATAGCAAACAAGATCTTTCAAACAACATTCAAATGCTCTGAGAAAAGTCATAAAAATTTTCATAAGAATTTTGGTAGGAATTTTTGTTCAAAATTCTATTAGTGTATTCCCAACTTTAAACTCTCAATCTGAAGGTTTGCACCAAGCAAATGACTCAAACATTTGAACACTTAAATCAAAATAACATCCAGGCAATGGATATTTCTAAATGGAAAGCTTAGCAATGGCAGTCTGTGCATTATCTCAATATGTTTCTTCGAAAGTACCCATGAAAAATTATAAACACGTGAAAATAAAAAAATGTCGTTAACATTTAACTAAAAACAGATTGTAAATTTGGGCCCAATTTTATTAAGTGGATTCACCTTCTATACCAAAACCCAAGTGCCAGGATCTTGGTCAATGGTCGGGTCTCGACCCCCTTCCCCCTCTCTAGGGGTACCAGACAGGGGTGTCCTTTGTCCCCGTTATTATATGCCTCTGGCCTCCTCCCTTAGAGCGCATCCGGGTGTTGGTGGTCTCAGCCGGGGAGGTTTGGTGGAGAAGATTAGTCTCTACGCAGATGATATGCTGCTCTACCTGGCTGACTCTGGTCAATCCCTGCAAACTGCCCTCATGGTCATCGAGACCTTTGGGCACCATTCTGGCCTGAGGATCAACTGGGACAAATCCCAGATTCTCCCCATTGACGTGACCGTTCCCTCAAGACTCCAAGCCTCTTCCCCTCTCCTTAGGGTTAGCTCCCTGAAATACCTCGGGATCCAGGTTTCCAGGTCCCCCGAGGATTTCGTTCGCCTTAATATAGAACCTCTGATGTTATTCCTAAAGTCTAAAACACAAATATGGGCCAAACTGTCACTGGGGGTAATGGGCCGAATAAACTTAATAAAAATGATTCTCCTCCCTAAATTCCTATATGTCCTATGGCACTCCCCTGTATACCTGCCTTTAAAAATCTTTAAGGCCATTGAAGCAATCCTCAATTCGTTTGTGTGGGGCTCAGCTCGCCACAAACTATCTTGGCAGGCGCTAAAGAATCCGGCTGAGTTGGGCGGAGCGGCAGTGCCTGACTTTAATCTTTATTACCTAGCAGCGCAGCTGTCTCACTTTTTTTATTTTGATAAACTTGACAGGGACCGTTTTCTTGAATGTTTGTGCTCCCCCGGTGCTCACTCACCACTTTCAGATTCTCTTTAGGAGTCTGGGGGGAGCCTGGGTGCATGGGGATCGCAAAGGCCTGCTTTACCATTACTGTAGAGTGTGGGATGTGGTCAGTCGTAGGCTAAAGTCCCCTGCCACTCATTTTCATACCCCTCTGTGGGACAACCCGGGTCTGGATGAGCTGTTGTCTGTCCCTGGACGGACTCTCTGGCTGGACCGGGGAGTACGGTACTTGTCCGACTTGTATCAGGGAGCTATTTTAAAATCTTTCCAGCAGCTTAAGGATGCCTTCGCCCTCCCTAATTCTATGCACTTCCGTTACCTCCAGCTTAGACATGCTCTCCGTGCTCAATTTGGGGACACATCCCCCAATGTAGACAAGCTTGATGTGCTCCGCACCATAACTGGTCAGGACTCCCGTAAATTGATATCAGTGCTATACTACTCCCTTCTCCGACCTCCCGATGTGATCCTGGCCTATGGGTTCAGAGATCGCTGGTCCAGGGACGTGGGGGAGTTCGTGGATGATGAGTGGGAGGATGCATTAGACACCACTAAGAAAGTTTCCCCCAGGTTATCAGACCGCCTCACACATCTGTACATTTTGCATAGGTCCTATCTTACCCCCCTCCGCTTGGCTAAGTACAAACCTGACCAGAGCCCGCTGTGCCCCAGGTGTGGTAGCCCCTCCAGCAATTTCTTCCACCTCCTCTGGTCCTGCCCTGCGATACAAGACTACTGGTTACACTTGGTAAAATGCATCCATGATGAGATGGGGTCCCCCCTTACCCTCTGCCCTAAACAATGTTTATTGGGAATATTCCCGGATCCGGACTCTGACAAACACCACAAAACATTTCTCCAAGAATCCCTATTCATAGCCAGACTGCTGATAGCAAGGAAATGGCTTTGGGTCCTCCCCCCGACCCTTCAGGAGTGGATGGCTGCAGTTAATACTGTACTACCTTACAAGAAGGAAATTTACGCCCACAGGGGCTGTCCAGCCAAATTCGATAAGGTGTGGGGGGGTTGGGTGGGAACTGCAAATACGTGTGATGCCCTGTCTGACCAGTCCTAGTATGCTTCCCTTCGGTTCGAATTGGATCTTCTGGGCGTGGGAATGACTGGCCTTCTGGTTTCTAGACTCTCTGATGTTGTACTAATACTTTCATTATGTACCCTGCCTCCATTGTCTGCATTGATGCTAATATTGTGTTTATTTCCCCTGCATGATCTGTAATTTTCTGCATACTTTGTGTGTCATCTCCTTAACTTTGACAAATAAAACACTACCCTTTTGTAAAAAAAAAAAAAAAAAAACAGATTGTAAAATTTGCATTTTTTGAACCAGCAAATGTCTTCTGACATTCTGTCTGTGTGTACGGGCCTTAAGGGTCATGTGCTTACTGTCGTAGTAGGAAGTCTTGTCTGGGCCATAGATACAGTAGAATGGATATGACTAGCAAAGCTGAAGCCATGAACCCTTAAAAAATGATAATGCCGCGTACACACGACCATTTTTAATGGTCTAGAAAAAACGTTTTTTTTTCCGACCTGATTCTAGTCAAGCCTCCCTTGCCTACATGCGATAGTGAAAAAAAAATGCTCGAGCAAAGCGCGGTGACGTACAACGGCACTATAAAGGGGAAGTTCCATTCGGATGGGACCACCCTTGGGGCTGCTTTTGCTGATTTCGTGTTAGTAAAAGTTTGGTGAGAGACTTTTTGCGCTTTTCAGTCTTCGTGCTTTTCAGTCTGTTATAGCGTGACGAATGTGCCATCTCCATTACAAACTCTAGTTTTACCAGAATGAGTGCTTCCGTTTCATAACTTGCTTCTGAGTATGCACGTTTTTTTCACATCATTAAACCCTACACACGACCGTTTTTCATGACGTGAAAAGCGACAACGTAAAAAACGATGCGAAAAAATAGAGCATGTTCTAAACTTTTAATCAACAGATTTTTCATGTCATGAAAAATGCTCTGGAGCCCACACACGATCGTTTTTAATGACATTTAAAAAAAAAAAAATTCACGTCATGAAAAACGGTCGTGTGTATGCAGCATAACACTTCAGAAGCCTTAAATCCTGGGCCAACGGTTGAGTTGTCAAATAAGGGAGTAAGGGGGCCAAGTCGATGGGACAGCGAATTGGATCTGATTTATTTCATTTTAAAGTGTCTCTGTCAGCTTCATGTACAGTAAATCTACCATGTTACATAGAAGCAATCTACAAACAATATTTTTTTTAATAATCTGCCCCTTTTCCTTTCAATTGCAGATGAGGAAGCTGGAATGTAACCGTACAGTCTTAATTACAGGAATTCCAGATATTTCAGAGAAAGATACTCTGCGGGATCTTCTTGAGATACACTTTCAGAAACCCAGCAATGGTGGCGGAGAGGTACAAGAGCTGACATATTGTCCAGAAGGACAATACACTGTAGCTCTTTTTGAAGATGATGAGGATGTGCCAATGACAGAATAATTCTTGGGAAAAATTATGACAATATATAATGCTTTAACATGTATGTCTCTTCCCCCCCCCCCCCCCCTCAATTTTTAGGAATTAATTTTCACAGCTACATTTATCCCTAAGTGTTATCCGTACCCTTTTTTTTATTTATTTTTATTGTGGATAGAGTGGGGAAAGATTGGCACCTCTGTCAGGTTTAACTTCTATTGGGGAATCCATTAGAGTAGAGAATTAGGTTTTCCCTTACTTCCTTTCCTGGGGACAACCTTTATCTTAGACATTGTTTCCCCATTTAAATATTTCCCCCCACTTCCTGTTAGGTAAACAGGGGTTCTAACCATTCCTCCATTTTACCCAGAATGAAAAAAAAAAAGTTTGGCTATAGTTGCAATATAATTCTTCATAAAATATAAAATATGAATCAGGTTTTGGTAATTAAATCTGTGAACATGCCTCAATATACATGTTTTATGTCTGTTTTCATAAAAAGAAAGGATCGTATATTACTGCTGTCAAATCCTTTTTTGTTTATCTGTATGTGGACACTATGAAATGTCAGCTCGGGAAGGTAGCATCGTACAAGAATTAAAGTACTACAATAAGCTCTGTCTTCAACTGCCATATAGGCCAAAATAAGTAAATTTGTGTATTTCAATGCAACGTGTGTATTTATTGCCTATGGGTAATTTATCATATATACTAAAATATGCACCAAAGATATTGGAGTTATGCTCTCATTTTTTATATCAGTGAATGTGAAAAGTGCATATGGACAATGCACATATATATTTCACTTTTGCGCTTGCCAACTAGTAAAGGTAACATCAGTAGCCTACTGGTATAGTGCAAATTATTTATAAAAATTGAACACCTTGATAGTTACTTTGGAAATACTAAAAAGCCAATGCAGTAATGCATTTACTGGTCTGTAACCTCAGTACTTCAGTAGCTTTGCCTCTGTGGCCAGCAGTGTGGTTGACTTATTAAAGGGATAGTGGCTGTTCACTTAGTTTGTGTATAAGTAAGGCCGGCAACCACGGGTTTCAGGAAGGAAATTTGCTTGATTCCCCCATCAACATAGACAGTGTTGATGCGGGAATCCCTCCTGCCAGGCCATTGTTTTCTCCTGGTGGGAGATTTGGGGGAGCTGGTGGGGGACGGGGCAAGCAAATCTGCCAGGCTGGTTGTACCTAAGTTCATCGCTCCATCAAAATGAATGGGTGATTGATGTGAATATAGCTTTAACTTATTTAGAATAAAGCTGGCTTACACTGTTATAATTATGCCAATTCAGAGGAATTGGTCAAAATTCTAATAGTGGGTGGCCCTGTCGGAATCCATTATTCAATCGACTATTGTTGAAGGAGCCAAGCCAAACATTGTTGGCTGAATAGCACCTTCAGCCAATCAGCTACAGGCACTGTTTTGGTATTCTGACAGCTGGCAGAATACAATAGCCTGGCATGGGGAATTTGTCTCTCTGCACCGTTTGTGTGGATGGGCGAGTTTATTAGATTTCTTTGTTCAGCCTGCAGGCTAAATGAAAAAATCTATTTGTGGATGGCCAGCTTAAGAGAACATTCACTTTTCTATATGAATTGTCTCTATCCTTTTAGGAAGTCAAAGTGATTGTAAAGCAACTTTTTAATTAAAATAACAAACATGTTATACTTACCTACTCTGAACCTCCTCTTCTTGGGTCCCCATATAGACTTCTCTTCTCAGAGTTCTCCATAGCAAGCTGTTTGCACTCCTGTGGGCCCTAATCCAGGCTGTGTGTGTATATTGACACACATAGTTACATAGTTAATCTGGTTGAAAATAGACACGAGTCCATCTAGTTCAACCAATAAAAGGGGAGAAAAAAAATCATACAATCCCATATATACAATTCTATACACACAATTGATCCAGAGGAAGGCAAAAAATAAACCAGCATGACCCAAATTGCTCCAGCAGGGGAAAAAAATCCTTCCTGATCCCCCAAGAGGCTATCCTGGATCAACTTTACCTATAAATGGCAGTATTTAGTTATGTTATGTACATTTAGGGAAAAACCCAGGCCTTTTTTAAGCATTGTACTGAGCGTGCCAGAACCACCTCTGGAGGGAGCCTATTCCACATTTTCGTAGCTCTTACTGTAAAGAAACCTTTCCATATATGGAGACTAAATCTCTTTTCCTTTAGATGTAAAGAGTACCCCCTTGTCTTCTTTAAGGACCTTAAGGTGATACTATAGGTTTATTTAGGTTTATTTATTATTTATTTTTTAAATAACAAACATGTCATACTTACCTCAACTGTGCAGCTCGTTTTGCACAGTGTGGCCCCCGAACGCCATTTTCTGGGGTCCCCCGGCAGCTCTCTCGGCTCCTCCGCGCATCAGATAACCCCCTCTGGGAAGTGCTCTCCCAAGAAGGTTACCTTGTGGGTGCGCTCCAGAGTCCCGCATTCGGCGTCCGTAGCTGCCGACCCGGCAGCCCCAGCCCCCGCATCATTGAATTTGATTGACAGCAGATGGAGCCAATGGCCGCGCTGCTATCAATCTATCCAATAAAGAGCCGGGTACCCTGGGCAAAGATCCAGTGCGGTCCCGATGCAGGACTTTCCAGGGCTCAGGTAAATAAAATGGTGGGTCTGAGGGGCCGATAATTGTCAGATCTTTTTTTCATCTTAAAGCGGAGTTCCACCCAGGAAAACAACATTTGGGCATATATCCTAAAAAAAAAAAAAAAAAAAAAAACGTGAAAAAATAAAAAAATTAATACTCACCCAAAATCCTGTTGCTATGCGGAAGTTCGTAATCTGCCTCTTCCCCACCTCGGTGTGTTTTCTTCTGCTTCTTCTCCTTGTGAATGGGGTGCGCTGCTTTCTGGGAACTGTGTGTGTTCTCAGAGAGCAGCCGCCCTTTCACAAGCCGGCGTGAGACTCACGCAGGTGCAGTAGGAAAGGCTTCACTGCCTGTTTTCCCTAGTGTGAATGGCGGGGCGGGACCTGGATCGATCGTGGGACCGGCGTCGGGGGGGCCATCAGCGCGGGCAAGTAGGACAAGGTAAGTGTCCTTATTAAAAGTCAGCAGCTACACTGTTAGTAGCTGCTGACTTTAAAAAAAAAAAATTGCGGGTGGAATCCCTCTTTAATGTATAGGATACCTTATACAAAACAAGGGGGTTTACAACCCCTTTAAAGTGAATAAATCAACACCAAGTTCACTAATGGACCACTTACGTATTTGTACATGTTGATCAAATCCCCCATTAAAGCGGAGCTACACCAAGAATTTTTTTTTTTTTAAATGCTGCAAATAAAAAAAAAATGTTTATACATACCTGAAGTGCCTGTTGCTAGGCAGATCGTCCTATTCTTACTTCTGTTCCTTGGCTCCCTCCTGTGGAACGATGGAGTGGTGTCTTCTTGTGTGTGTCCCAGGAGACATCCTCCATTCACGATGCTTCACTTCCTAATTCTCTTGTAGAGGATGGCGGCGGGCACCCGAGACCTGAGCGTTTGCTCGGCTTCGGCTGCCATTATCGCGGGCACCCTGGACAGGTATGCCTTATTAGAGTCAGCAGCTACAGTGTTAGCTGCTGACTTTTAATTTTTTTTTTCTAACCGGACCTCCGCTTTAATCTCCTCTTCCCAAGAGAGAATAAATTCAGTTCCTCTAAGCTTTCCTCATAGCTGAGCTCCTCCATGCCTCTTATCAGTTTGGTTGTTCTTCTCTGTACTTTCTCCAGTTCCTCAATAACCTGGTGCCCAAAACTGAACTGCATATTCCAGATGAGGCCTTACTAATAATTTGTACAGGGGTAAAATGGTATCTCTCTCTCTAGGATCCATAGTCCATTAATACAAGAAAGGACTTTGCTCGCTTTGGAAACCACAGCTTGGCATTGCATGCTATTATTAGTGTTACTAAACCCAGTAATATGAAAACAGTTTCTCCAGTGCTGAGAGTTCAGGTATTAGGTGCCCACATGTGTGATGTCAATATCATATGACCTAGCTAGCTCTGAGAACAAGTAAATGTTCTTTCCAGCATAAAAGCCACAACTGAGCATGTGCAGGTTGGCTACCCTGCCTGTGTTAGCTGGCCTTCCCCAGATAGACAATGCAGGAGGGGATACAGGATAAAACAGCCTTTTTACACAATGCAGATGATTAACCCCGTACGTTTCACAGTGAGTATAACAAGCATGCTATGCTTCATTTACAGACTGATTTTACTGTTGTGGGTTTAGTAACACTTTAAGCTTTTGATCTACCAAATCACCCAGATCCTTCTCCACCAGTAATTCTCCCAGTTGTACTCCCCCTAGTATACTGTACATGATGCATGCATATTCTTAGCCCTCAAGTGCATAACTTGACATTTATCAACATTAAACCTTATTTGCCACAGTTACCCAATTAAACATTGCATTGAAGTCTGCTTTTAAGTTGGAGACATTTTGTAAGGATGTTATTCCACTGCATAGCTTGGTGTTGTCTGCAAAGTCTACACTGGTACTTTTAATCCCAGACCCAATATCATTTATAAAGATATTAAAAGTAAGGGTCCCAACACTGAACTTTGGGGTACACAACTGATAACCTTAGACCATTAATAGTAAGAATCATTAACCACTACTGTTTTCTAGCCATTTACAAACTGATATTTCCAAGCCTGTAGACTACTTTACACATTAGTCGTGTATGGAGAACTGTGTCAAATGCTTTTGCAAAATCCAAGTAATCATGTCCACAGCCACCCCCGGCGCAAGGTTTTGCTCACCTCTTCATAAAAAGAAATCAGGTTTGTTTGACAACTTCTGTCTTTCATGAATTCATGCTGTCTGTTTCTTAAAAAAAAAAAAAATCCAGAAAGAACTCATCTATGTGGTCCTTTAATAAACTCTCCAGTATCTTCCCAACTATAGAAGTTATTAGTTGGAAGAAGTGGCAATCGGAAAGATTGTAAATACAAAGTGAGCGGTACCTACATCCTAACAGATACTGTATATATAGAGATAATTGGGTTGGGGCTATAATGGACTTTTATGGTACCATACAAAAGCTTGGACTACACAAAATAGATACAAAAAGTAACATTTTTGTTATATTACAACGACATATTAAAATATACATTTCTTTATCATACACCACGGGACACAGAGCCTTTAATCATTACATAGTGGGTTGTATAGTTTACCAGAGGTGATTGGACACTGGCACACCCAATGAAGACAAGTTCCCCTCTATATAACCTCTCCTATAAGGGAAGTACCTCAGTTTTTTCGCGGACGGGCTTCAAGTAGATGGTGGGTCCAGGTCTGAGGCTCCCCCTGCAGCAGGGCGATAACAAAGCCTACTTTGGTGACTTCAGAAGAAAAAGTCAGAGGTAGCAGCGAAAAGTATAGTTCACATGCGTTGCGAAACACCCGGAATTCGCTTTGGTTCCCAGAAAACTTCTCAGGAAGAGGTACCCTAGGTTCAGGATGTAGTATTATTCCAGTGGAAGAAGTTGGGTACGAAGATAAGTCTGCATAGGTGGCCAGGGTCTGTGTCTGCTTATCCATTCGGACATGACTATCCTGCAGGGATTTCACAACTTGAGTGAGGGCTGTGAGATCTTGATAGACATTGTCCATAGGCGAGGTGGCGGCTTGATACTGTTACGTACCTTAGGTTTGAGCCTCATGCGTGGAGGGAGACCTCCCGTACAACCCCAGCTCGGAGACCACTGGAGTGGAGACAGTGGTGGTAAGAGCATGGTGAGGTAAGGGTGCCTGTTCTGGTCCTCGCTGCTAGGTATAGAGAAGCCAAGAGGAAGCCGGAACCGCTGGACAGGGAGCAGGGGATGCAGGTCGACATGTGCAGTTTTGCAGAGCTGCAGGTAGAGGTCAGCAGAGCAGCGAATGCAGTTCAGCAGAACTACGGATGCAGGCCAGCAGAACAGCGGATGCAGGTTAGCGGATGTAGATCAGCAGAGCAGCGGAGTCAGACAAGCCGAGTCATACACATCAGGGTAACGGCAAAAACGACAGGCAGGAGAATAGTCAGAATCCAGGCTGGGTCTTGGCAACAGGTAATCAGGCAGGAAACTGAACAGGGTCAACAAGCCTAAGTCAGGACTGGAGATAGAAGCAAGGCCCGTAAGCTGGGTCAAAACACAGGAACAGGATGCTTTGCACAGAAACAGGAACACAGGGAACAGACGCAGATCAAGCCGCAAAGTGCAGCATTCCTAGAGCGTCTTTTATAGGCCGTTGGACGGCAAAGGTGCATCTAATGTGCACGCATGCACATAGGCGTACGCAAAGGCCGTGATTCGCGCATGTGCATAGGCGCACACAAAGGCCATGATTCGTGCATGCGCATAGGCGCACGCCTTCTGAAGCTGGCAGTATGTCCCTGACAATACCCACCGAGATGGATGAAGATTAGTACTGTCTGGTCTTTAGCAGTCCTGTGGTGGGGATGAGGTAAGTTGGAAAGCATCCTAAGTTAAAAAATTATTAAAGTTGTTGTAAACCCGGATTTTTTTTTAAGAAAAACACCTGCAAGATAAAGCCATAATGAGCTAGTATGACTAGCATACTAGCTCATTATGCAGTACTTACCTTAGATCGAAGCCCCCAAAGCTTTCCTCGTTTGAGGCCGCAGACATCTCTCCACAGATACCCGGAAGGTTACTTCCGGGTATCGCCGCTCCGCTGTGATTGGCCAGAGTGGCGAAGACGTCACTCCACGCATGTGCACGGGAGCCGTCCAATCCGGCATTGCCGTTTTTATCAATGGGATTCTCACTGCGCCTGCGACAGACAACGGTGTATACCTTTTGGCAAATATCTCCTAAACCGTGTAGGTTTAGGAGATATTGCAAACACCTACAGGTAAGCCTTAATCTAGGCTTACCTGTAGGTGTAACTTCCGGGGGAGGGTTTACAACCACTTTAAAGCGGAGGTTCACCCTATATTTCATGTTTGTCTAAATCTAACAACTAGCCATCGTGTAAGCACACTCCGTTTTTTTGTTTTTTTTTAGAGGATTCTTTACCTTTGTAATGCCGCATTTAGTCTGTTGTCAATCATTCTTTCCCCGCAGGAGAGGGTGTGTAATTACTTTTCCACGAGCGAGGGCACTGTCTCCTGGGAGTGAGTGTTGAGCCTCCCAGGAGACGCGCTGTACTGTAATCCCGCGCTCTCGTGGATCACGTGTCTTCACAACGGGGCCTGAGCTTATTACGTCGGCCGTTGTTATGGCAACTGTGTAGTGTTGACGGCCACGCTCGCTGTCAACACTGCACATGCGCAGGATAGAGCGGTGAATGCTGGGACGTTAGCATTCACCGTATCCCGGAAAAACATCCTGTGGGCTTCAGAGTGCCCACAATCAAGATGGAAACGTCCATCGCTGTTTTTTTTTAAATATCATTTGCGGGACAAAACCGATACAGCCGGCTAGACGATTGGGACACACGGGTTGCCGAGTACCAATAAGGTAAGAGCGCCAGAACGATCCAAAAAACGAAAACCCGCAGAACCCCCGCTTTAAAGGACTTTTCCCTTTTTTGTGAGTAGGGTGTCTTGCTTATGTCCACTACTAGAGGGAGTAAAGAGCAATGTTCCACTCACCATGTCAGGAACGAAAGCTCAGTGTCAGTTCAATGGCAAGGTTCACACTCCTCCGCTGTAGGCTCCGCATGGCATTGTGTCTTAAGGAGAAGATGTCTCTCACATTCAGGTATTGTGCTCGCTGGTTGCCCATTAAAATTCCCACAGTAGGGTTGTCCCGATACCACTTTTTTAAGACCGAGTACAAGTACTCGTCGATACCAAATACCGATACTTTTTGTCAATCTCATGTGGCAGTTTGACAGATGGGGACTGATAGGTGGCACTTATGGGCACTGACTGGTGACTGGCGCTGATGGGCACTAATAGGTGGCACTGATAGGTGGCTGGCACTGATAGTTGGCACTTGTGGGCACTAATTGCACTGACAGGTGGCTGGCACTGAAATCTCTGGATCCCTTTACATTACACAGCACCCTGCACCACTGGACCCCTTTGCATTACACAGCACCCTGCATCACTGGACCCCTTTACATTACACAGCACCTTGCACCTCTGGACCCCTTTACATTACACAGCAACCTGCACCCCTTTACATTACACAGCACCCTGCACCCCTTTACATTACACAGCACCCTGCACCACTGGACCCCTTTACATTACACTGGAGTCCTTTACATTACACAGCACCCTGCATCTCTGGACCCCTTTACATTACACCGCAGTGACAGCACCCTGCACCCCTTTACATTACACAGCACCCTGCCCCCCTTTACATTACACCGCAGTGACAGCACCCTGCACCCCTTTACATTACACAGCACCCTGCACCCCTTTACATTACACAGCACCCTGCACCCCTTTACATTACACCGCAGTGACAGCACCCTGCACCCCTTTACATTACACAGCACCCTGCACCTCTGGACCCCTTTACATTACACAGCATCCTGCACCTCTGGACCCCTTTACATTACACAGCCCCCCACAGCTCTAGACACCTGTATGTTACACAGACACCCCCCCAACAGTTCTTGATCCCCTGCATGTTACAGAGACCCCCCGGCTACAATAGACACCCCTCCCCTCTACAATAGACACATCCCCCCTACAATACAGACACATCCCCCCTAAAATACAGACACATCCCCCCTACAATACAGACACATCCCCCCTCTACAATACAGACACCCCCCTCTACAATACAGACACATCCCCCCTCTACAATACAGACACGCCTCCCTTCTACAATACAGAGACAACCCCCCTCTACAATACAGAGACAACCCCCCCACAATACAGAGACACCCCCCCACAATACAGAGACACCCCCCCACAATACAGAGACAACCCCCCACAATACAGAGACAACCCCCCCACAATACAGAGACAACCTCACCACAATACAGACACCCCCTCTTCAGACCCGTAATGCTGATGATCAGCGTGCCTTGCACAGCACTTGTTGACTACACAGAGGAGGGATAGCAGGGGGAGGCGGCTTCGGTCTGCACGGCTGTGTGACTGTGAGACAGTCACACAGCTGAGACTTATTAGAGCTGTGGCCGGGTCCCGGGTGTGCAGACGGACCCCCGCAAAGCGAGGCTGTTACCTTCCTGTCACCGCCATGCCGCCCGCTCTGCCCTCTTTAGTCCCGGAAGGGGGGTGCCGGCCTGACACCCCCCAGCGTGTGCTGCCCACCCCCTCTCCAGCCAAACTCTGTTTGCACTCCCCCTGCCCTCTCCTGCCTTCCCCAGCCACTGACTCCTCCTGCCCTCTCCGGCCACTCTACAAAAAAAAAAAAGTATCAGTCAGGCATCGGGAGCATTTGCGCCAGTCCCAATACCGATATTAGTATCGGGACAACCCTACCCCACAGGCTGCATGTTGCTTTCCGGTTCATCCTCTGTTAGAGAATCTCAGTTACGCAGACTGGGAACATCCAGGAACCTCCCAGGAAATTTGATATACTTTATCCTAGGGAGGAAAAATTTACCAAGAAGTGGAAACTGCCTACAGTAGATGCGGCCATTTCTTGCGTAAATAAGAATTTAACTTGTCCTGTGGACAATGCTCCAGTATTTAAAGATCCTTCTGAAAAGAGACTAGAATCTTTACTTAAATCCTCTTTTCTTTCTCGTACATCACGGGACACAGAGCGGCATATTCATAAAAAGAAATCAGGTTTGTTTGACAACTTCTGTCTTTCATGAATTCATGCTGTCTGTTTCTTAAAAAAAAAAAAAATCCAGAAAGAACTCATCTATGTGGTCCTTTAATAAACTCTCCAGTATCTTCCCAACTATAGAAGTTATTAGTTGGAAGAAGTGGCAATCGGAAAGATTGTAAATACAAAGTGAGCGGTACCTACATCCTAACAGATACTGTATATATAGAGATAATTGGGTTGGGGCTATAATGGACTTTTATGGTACCATACAAAAGCTTGGACTACACAAAATAGATACAAAAAGTAACATTTTTGTTATATTACAACGACATATTAAAATATACATTTCTTTATCATACACCACGGGACACAGAGCCTTTAATCATTACATAGTGGGTTGTATAGTTTACCAGAGGTGATTGGACACTGGCACACCCAATGAAGACAAGTTCCCCTCTATATAACCTCTCCTATAAGGGAAGTACCTCAGTTTTTTCGCGGACGGGCTTCAAGTAGATGGTGGGTCCAGGTCTGAGGCTCCCCCTGCAGCAGGGCGATAACAAAGCCTACTTTGGTGACTTCAGAAGAAAAAGTCAGAGGTAGCAGCGAAAAGTATAGTTCACATGCGTTGCGAAACACCCGGAATTCGCTTTGGTTCCCAGAAAACTTCTCAGGAAGAGGTACCCTAGGTTCAGGATGTAGTATTATTCCAGTGGAAGAAGTTGGGTACGAAGATAAGTCTGCATAGGTGGCCAGGGTCTGTGTCTGCTTATCCATTCGGACATGACTATCCTGCAGGGATTTCACAACTTGAGTGAGGGCTGTGAGATCTTGATAGACATTGTCCATAGGCGAGGTGGCGGCTTGATACTGTTACGTACCTTAGGTTTGAGCCTCATGCGTGGAGGGAGACCTCCCGTACAACCCCAGCTCGGAGACCACTGGAGTGGAGACAGTGGTGGTAAGAGCATGGTGAGGTAAGGGTGCCTGTTCTGGTCCTCGCTGCTAGGTATAGAGAAGCCAAGAGGAAGCCGGAACCGCTGGACAGGGAGCAGGGGATGCAGGTCGACATGTGCAGTTTTGCAGAGCTGCAGGTAGAGGTCAGCAGAGCAGCGAATGCAGTTCAGCAGAACTACGGATGCAGGCCAGCAGAACAGCGGATGCAGGTTAGCGGATGTAGATCAGCAGAGCAGCGGAGTCAGACAAGCCGAGTCATACACATCAGGGTAACGGCAAAAACGACAGGCAGGAGAATAGTCAGAATCCAGGCTGGGTCTTGGCAACAGGTAATCAGGCAGGAAACTGAACAGGGTCAACAAGCCTAAGTCAGGACTGGAGATAGAAGCAAGGCCCGTAAGCTGGGTCAAAACACAGGAACAGGATGCTTTGCACAGAAACAGGAACACAGGGAACAGACGCAGATCAAGCCGCAAAGTGCAGCATTCCTAGAGCGTCTTTTATAGGCCGTTGGACGGCAAAGGTGCATCTAATGTGCACGCATGCACATAGGCGTACGCAAAGGCCGTGATTCGCGCATGTGCATAGGCGCACACAAAGGCCATGATTCGTGCATGCGCATAGGCGCACGCCTTCTGAAGCTGGCAGTATGTCCCTGACAATACCCACCGAGATGGATGAAGATTAGTACTGTCTGGTCTTTAGCAGTCCTGTGGTGGGGATGAGGTAAGTTGGAAAGCATCCTAAGTTAAAAAATTATTAAAGTTGTTGTAAACCCGGATTTTTTTTTAAGAAAAACACCTGCAAGATAAAGCCATAATGAGCTAGTATGACTAGCATACTAGCTCATTATGCAGTACTTACCTTAGATCGAAGCCCCCAAAGCTTTCCTCGTTTGAGGCCGCAGACATCTCTCCACAGATACCCGGAAGGTTACTTCCGGGTATCGCCGCTCCGCTGTGATTGGCCAGAGTGGCGAAGACGTCACTCCACGCATGTGCACGGGAGCCGTCCAATCCGGCATTGCCGTTTTTATCAATGGGATTCTCACTGCGCCTGCGACAGACAACGGTGTATACCTTTTGGCAAATATCTCCTAAACCGTGTAGGTTTAGGAGATATTGCAAACACCTACAGGTAAGCCTTAATCTAGGCTTACCTGTAGGTGTAACTTCCGGGGGAGGGTTTACAACCACTTTAAAGCGGAGGTTCACCCTATATTTCATGTTTGTCTAAATCTAACAACTAGCCATCGTGTAAGCACACTCCGTTTTTTTGTTTTTTTTAGAGGATTCTTTACCTTTGTAATGCCGCATTTAGTCTGTTGTCAATCATTCTTTCCCCGCAGGAGAGGGTGTGTAATTACTTTTCCACGAGCGAGGGCACTGTCTCCTGGGAGTGAGTGTTGAGCCTCCCAGGAGACGCGCTGTACTGTAATCCCGCGCTCTCGTGGATCACGTGTCTTCACAACGGGGCCTGAGCTTATTACGTCGGCCGTTGTTATGGCAACTGTGTAGTGTTGACGGCCACGCTCGCTGTCAACACTGCACATGCGCAGGATAGAGCGGTGAATGCTGGGACGTTAGCATTCACCGTATCCCGGAAAAACATCCTGTGGGCTTCAGAGTGCCCACAATCAAGATGGAAACGTCCATCGCTGTTTTTTTTTAAATATCATTTGCGGGACAAAACCGATGCAGCCGGCTAGACGATTGGGACACACGGGTTGCCGAGTACCAATAAGGTAAGAGCGCCAGAACGATCCAAAAAACGAAAACCCGC
Source organism: Rana kukunoris (assembly GCA_029574335.1). Lineage (NCBI taxonomy): Eukaryota > Metazoa > Chordata > Amphibia > Anura > Ranidae > Rana > Rana kukunoris. The sequence continues at coordinate 69,905,072 of CM056060.1, forward strand.
AGAACCCCCGCTTTAAAGGACTTTTCCCTTTTTTGTGAGTAGGGTGTCTTGCTTATGTCCACTACTAGAGGGAGTAAAGAGCAATGTTCCACTCACCATGTCAGGAACGAAAGCTCAGTGTCAGTTCAATGGCAAGGTTCACACTCCTCCGCTGTAGGCTCCGCATGGCATTGTGTCTTAAGGAGAAGATGTCTCTCACATTCAGGTATTGTGCTCGCTGGTTGCCCATTAAAATTCCCACAGTAGGGTTGTCCCGATACCACTTTTTTAAGACCGAGTACAAGTACTCGTCGATACCAAATACCGATACTTTTTGTCAATCTCATGTGGCAGTTTGACAGATGGGGACTGATAGGTGGCACTTATGGGCACTGACTGGTGACTGGCGCTGATGGGCACTAATAGGTGGCACTGATAGGTGGCTGGCACTGATAGTTGGCACTTGTGGGCACTAATTGCACTGACAGGTGGCTGGCACTGAAATCTCTGGATCCCTTTACATTACACAGCACCCTGCACCACTGGACCCCTTTGCATTACACAGCACCCTGCATCACTGGACCCCTTTACATTACACAGCACCTTGCACCTCTGGACCCCTTTACATTACACAGCAACCTGCACCCCTTTACATTACACAGCACCCTGCACCCCTTTACATTACACAGCACCCTGCACCACTGGACCCCTTTACATTACACTGGAGTCCTTTACATTACACAGCACCCTGCATCTCTGGACCCCTTTACATTACACCGCAGTGACAGCACCCTGCACCCCTTTACATTACACAGCACCCTGCCCCCCTTTACATTACACCGCAGTGACAGCACCCTGCACCCCTTTACATTACACAGCACCCTGCACCCCTTTACATTACACAGCACCCTGCACCCCTTTACATTACACCGCAGTGACAGCACCCTGCACCCCTTTACATTACACAGCACCCTGCACCTCTGGACCCCTTTACATTACACAGCATCCTGCACCTCTGGACCCCTTTACATTACACAGCCCCCCACAGCTCTAGACACCTGTATGTTACACAGACACCCCCCCAACAGTTCTTGATCCCCTGCATGTTACAGAGACCCCCCGGCTACAATAGACACCCCTCCCCTCTACAATAGACACATCCCCCCTACAATACAGACACATCCCCCCTAAAATACAGACACATCCCCCCTACAATACAGACACATCCCCCCTCTACAATACAGACACCCCCCTCTACAATACAGACACATCCCCCCTCTACAATACAGACACGCCTCCCTTCTACAATACAGAGACAACCCCCCTCTACAATACAGAGACAACCCCCCCACAATACAGAGACACCCCCCCACAATACAGAGACACCCCCCCACAATACAGAGACAACCCCCCACAATACAGAGACAACCCCCCCACAATACAGAGACAACCTCACCACAATACAGACACCCCCTCTTCAGACCCGTAATGCTGATGATCAGCGTGCCTTGCACAGCACTTGTTGACTACACAGAGGAGGGATAGCAGGGGGAGGCGGCTTCGGTCTGCACGGCTGTGTGACTGTGAGACAGTCACACAGCTGAGACTTATTAGAGCTGTGGCCGGGTCCCGGGTGTGCAGACGGACCCCCGCAAAGCGAGGCTGTTACCTTCCTGTCACCGCCATGCCGCCCGCTCTGCCCTCTTTAGTCCCGGAAGGGGGGTGCCAGCCTGACACCCCCCAGCGTGTGCTGCCCACCCCCTCTCCAGCCAAACTCTGTTTGCACTCCCCCTGCCCTCTCCTGCCTTCCCCAGCCACTGACTCCTCCTGCCCTCTCCGGCCACTCTACAAAAAAAAAAAAGTATCAGTCAGGCATCGGGAGCATTTGCGCCAGTCCCAATACCGATATTAGTATCGGGACAACCCTACCCCACAGGCTGCATGTTGCTTTCCGGTTCATCCTCTGTTAGAGAATCTCAGTTACGCAGACTGGGAACATCCAGGAACCTCCCAGGAAATTTGATATACTTTATCCTAGGGAGGAAAAATTTACCAAGAAGTGGAAACTGCCTACAGTAGATGCGGCCATTTCTTGCGTAAATAAGAATTTAACTTGTCCTGTGGACAATGCTCCAGTATTTAAAGATCCTTCTGAAAAGAGACTAGAATCTTTACTTAAATCCTCTTTTCTTTCTCGTACATCACGGGACACAGAGCGGCATATTCATTACTATGTGGGTTATATGGAGTACCTTCAGGTGTGGACACTGGCAATCTCAAACAGGAAGTCCCCTCCCTATATAACCCCCTCCCCTAGAGGGAGTCCCTCAGTTTTTTCGCCAGTGTCTTAGGTGTTGGTCACGGAATAGCTTTGCTCCACATCCTTGGGATTAAGGGCGGGCTAACCGGATCTGTCCAAGGAGCCTCAGTGCCAAAGTGGACAGTACCCGGGCCCCAAGCCGTGGGGTTTTGCCTATAATGCTCCTCTTTGGAGGGCTGGACCCTGGGCCCAGGACTTGGAGTTTGTAAAAACCATAAGTTCCTGCTTGCCAGGGTGCTATATAGGTCCAGGACAGTGGGTACCTTCATAGGACCCCAGGGCCTGAAGGTCTACTACGCTACCCACGGAGATGGGAGAAGATTGGATCAGTTTGCTGGACAAACATCCTGCTGCATGGAGCAGGTAAGGGGGAGCCTGCGGGACTTGGTTCGACAGCAGGCTCTCCGGGGTAACCTAAAAGGGGGGATAGCCTAAGTATGCTCTGCATGGGCAACCTTGTTCACTATGTCTGAGAGAGACAGGATGACACCCTTTCTCCCCCATCACTAGGTTCCCCTGTCTAAAAATGTGTTGCTAGCTAAACCTGCTGTTTTCTTCCTAGGGCTAGTAAGGATCCCTAGGGGCCTTTGGAGAGTCCTACCTGGCCGGGGGTTTGAATCTGCCGCCTGTTTCTGCGTTCCTGGATCTCCAGCAGCGCGGCTCCTCCATGTTCCTCCTGTTTCCGGCATACGCGCGCGCGCGCGCACGTCTTATAGACTTTTTTCGCGCCGTTCAGACAGGAGGGCGGGGGGGGGGGGGGCGTGCCTGCGGCGTCATACAGGAGGCGCGCCTTTGTGCTGTTATAGACAGCAGGCATTGTCAGTGCTCAGTCTGAGGCTGATTTTCAGAAGGAGAGGACGCAGAGCGGCAGAACAGTGACTCCCGGTGGCGGAAGAGGGGTAGTACATGCTGGACTTTGTTCCAATGCCTTTTTTGTTAAGCCAAAAAATTCCCCTTTTTGCAGCAGGTTGGAGGCTGGCAAACTAAGTTTGGGGTCACTGTATGTTGTAAAAAGAAAATATATAATATATATTAAAAAAAAAAAAAAACATACGGGATCCCATCAGTTTTTGGGCATTAGTGATCTATTGTCCCCTAAACTCTGGTTTTGTACTCCTGGCCACTACAGTCTGTTGTGTGGGCGGAGTCCCTCGATTTTGTATTATGGCTTCCAAAGGTTCGGGGTCAAAGGGTACAAAAAAGACCAAAAAACAAAAGGGTTCCCTTTCTGATTCTGATGATATGCCGATACTTTCCCCGCAACTTATTAACATAAAAGGCGCCTTGGATGAGCCATTAGGGGGATCTGGTGCGGAGGCTGGCCCAGATCAGCCCAGCCCTGTGTTTATCACAGAGGACATGCTAGCCGTATCCCTAGGGGGGCTAGAAGAGAGAATAGCAGCATTGATCGCTAGAGCTATTCCTGGTAAGAAACGGGTTAGATCCCCATCACCAAGAGGTGTATCCTCAGATGCTGAGATTCTCTCGCCGGAGGAATTGGAATCACAGGCGGATCAACTAGACCTGAACCAAGAGGGTTCAGGGATTGAGGGGTCTGCCTCGGAGGAACCATTTTCAGACTCCCAGACAAAAAGACTGTGGGTACAGTCTTTGACGGACATGGTCCGCTCGGCATTTAGTTTACCATTGCCAGAGCCTCAGGTTCCTCCGGTATCCTCTCTGGGCTCTTTGAAAGCTCCGTTAAGCAACGCAGTTTTTCCGGTCCATCCTCTTTTAGAGGAATTGATCTTTTGGGATTGGGTACGGCCGGACAGGATTTTTCTGCCACCGAAAAGATTTGCGGTCATTTACCCCATGGAGGAAAAATTCTCCAAGAGGTGGAGGCTCCCAGTAGTGGATGCAGCCATCTCATGTGTGAATAAATCACTAACTTGCCCGGTGGAAAACATACATATGTTTAAAGATCCGGTTGACAAAAGATTAGAGACACTTTTAAAAGCATCCTTTGCTACGGCAGGAGCAGTGGTGCAGCCAGCGGTGGCTGCGATTGGTGTTTGTCAGGTGTTAAAAGACCAGACAAAGGAAATGTTAAAGGACATGCCTACCCATCAAGCAGAAGAGTTTTCTGACTTTCCCAGAGCTCTGTGTTTTGCTGTAGATGCTATAAAAGATTCCATCCAGCAGGCCTCTCGTTTATCACTATTTTTGGTGCACATGAGAAGGCTCTTATGGTTGAAGAACTGGGCGGCGGAGCCCCCATGCAAAAAGCTTCTGGCAGGGTTTCCCTTCCATGGAGGACGACTCTTCGGAGAGGATCTGGATAAATATATTCAGACTATTTCAAATGGCAAGAGTACCCTTTTACCGGTCAAAAAGACATTCCGGGCTCCTACATTTAAAAGGCAGCTCTTTCCTGTCTCGGGGCCCTCAAATTCCAGGCAGTATCGACGGCCGCCTGCACGATCCAACGTTAACAGTAGATCGCAGGGACAGGCCCCTGGGGGTAAGAGGCCGTGGTATCGCAAGCCGTCAAAAACAGCCCCTAAGTCTGCCTTATGAAGGGGCGCCCCCACTCTCGCGGGTGGGGGGAAGGCTTCGTTTCTTCTCAGAAGTTTGGCAAGCCAAGATCCCCGACAAATGGGTCCGGGCATCTGTAACCACAGGTTACAGACTGGAGTTTCTAAAGTATCCTCCGCCTCATTTTCAAGAATCAAGGCTACCAACGGATCCAGCAAGGAAGGCCTCAATGCTGGCAGCTTTGGATCACCTGCTTTGCCAGGACGTAATTATAGAAGTGCCAGCCCAAGAGCAAGGGCTAGGTTTCTATTCCAATCTCTTTGTCATACCAAAGCCCAACGGCGATGTCAGGCCAATCTTGGACCTAAAGAGGTTAAACGGTTACCTAAGGGTTCGTTCCTTCCGGATGGAATCCATCCGGTCAGCAGCCGCCGCGCTTCAGAAGGACGATTTTCTGGCCTCCATAGACATAAAGGATGCTTACCTTCATGTACCAATCTTTCAGTTGCATCAAAGATTTTTACGCTTCGCGGTGGGGCAGCGACACTTCCAATTCAGGGCGCTCCCCTTCGGGCTGGCCACGGCCCCCCGGGTATTCACGAAGATCCTAGCCCCAGTTCTGGCCAATTTAAGGATCCAGGGGGTCACAGTCCTAGCATACTTGGACGACCTTTTAATCATAGATCACTCACGGCCGGGTCTGCAAAAGGCAGTAAACCTCACGGTTCGGTACCTCGAAGAATTCGGCTGGGTCCTAAACCGGGGAAAGTCAGCGTTCCAGCCTACAAAGCAGTTGGAATACCTCGGCATGAGGTTAGACACAGAACAGCAAAAGGTGTTCCTGCCCCTGGTAAAGATCGAAGCTATCAAGGGGTTGGTTCAGTTGGTTCTAAACAAGAAAAAAACAACTATTCGCCTGTGTATGCGAGTACTAGGCAAGCTAGTAGCCACGTTTGAGGCAGTACCATACGCTCAGATCCACACTCGCGTCCTACAGGCAGCCATTCTAGCAGCCTGGGGCAAGAGGGCACATGCCTTAGAGTCCCCTTTGACGCTATCTTCAAGGGTCCGACAAAGCCTGGCCTGGTGGTTGAACCCTCAGAACCTTCTAAAGGGAAAATCCTTCAGCCCTATTGTCTGGAAGGTAGTTACCACAGACGCCAGCCTGGCAGGCTGGGGGGCGGTCTTCGAGGGGTTCTCTCGCCAGGGAACTTGGGTGAAAGCGGAGAGGCAGCTCCCCATCAATATCTTGGAGATCAGAGCTGCTCGCCTAGCCCTTCTGGCATGGACCTCCAGATTAAAGGGGTTCCCGGTGAGAATCCAGTCAGACAATGCCACGGCGGTGGCATACATAAACCACCAAGGGGGAACCAGGAGTCAGGCCGCTCAGAGGGAGGTGAGCTTGATTTTTCAGTGGGCAGAGGTTCATGTACCCTGCATTTCGGCGATATTCATTCCCGGAGTGGACAACCTGCAGGCAGACTTCTTAAGTCGCCAGAGTCTGTTGCCAGGGGAGTGGTCTCTGCATCCCCAGGTCTTTCAGACAATCTGCCAGAGGTGGGGAATGCCGGACGTAGATATAATGGCATCCAGGTTCAACAAGAAACTAGACAGGTTCGTGTCTCGAGCGAGGGATCCGATGGCCTGCGGAACCGATGCGTTGGTTTGCCCTTGGCATCAATTCAAACTTCTATATGCATTCCCTCCACTACAGTTACTCCCTCGCCTGTTGCGCAAGATCAGAGTGGAGCACAAGCCAGTCATTCTAGTAGCTCCGGCTTGGCCCCGGAGGACTTGGTACTCACTAGTCCTGAAGATGGCAGTGGGAGACCCTTGGACTCTTCCTCTACAACCAGACCTACTCTCACAAGGCCCGATCCTCCACCCTACATTACAGCGTCTAAATTTGACGGCCTGGAGGCTGAATCCCTGATTCTCAGGGGTAGAGGTCTGTCTAGGCAGGTAATCCCTACCCTGATTAGGGCTAGAAAGCCGGTCTCCAGGGTGATTTATTACAGGGTGTGGAGGAACTACGTAGGCTGGTGTGAATCCAAAAGATGGAATTCCCGCAAATATACTATTGATAGGGTGTTAAGTTTTCTCCAGCTAGGAGTGGATAAAGGCCTGGCACTAAGCACAATCAAGGGACAGATCTCAGCTCTGTCAGTATGGTTTCAGAGGCCGCTGGCCACCCACTCGCTGGTAAAGACCTTCTTACAGGGGGTCTTGCGTATTAATCCTCCTGTCAAGTCACCAATTTGTCCATGGGACTTAAATCTTGTCCTGTCCACTTTACAGAAACAACCCTTTGAGCCGTTGGCTGAGATTCCTTTAGTCTTACTGACAAGAAAGTTGGTTTTCTTGGTCGCCATAGTTTCGGCCAGGAGAGTGTCAGAATTAGCAGCCTTATCGTGTAAGGAACCATATCTCGTTCTACATAAGGACAGGGCAGTTCTCCGGCCCCATCCTTCCTTTCTACCAAAGGTTATATCCAAATTTCACTTAAACCAGGATTTGGTACTTCCATCCTTCTTTCCAAAACCTACATCTAGAAAGGAGGGGTTGCTGCATACCTTGGATATTGTCCGGGCCATGAAGGCCTATCTTAAAGCTACAGAAAAGATCCGGAAGACAGATGTATTATTCGTTCTACCAGATGGCCCCAAGAAGGGGCAGGCAGCGACAAAATCCACCATCTCGAGATGGATTAGACAATTAATCATTCAAGCCTACGGTTTGAAGAGGTTACCTCCTCCGTTGTCGGTAAAGGCCCATTCTACCAGGGCCATGGGCGCCTCTTGGGCAGCACACCATCAGATCTCTATGGCTCAGATATGCAAGGCGGCAACGTGGTCATCAGTCCACACGTTTACAAGGTTTTATCAACTAGACGTGAGAAGGAATGCGGATTCTGCCTTTGGACAGGCAGTACTACAGGCTGCAGTTTGAAATCCTCGGGATCAGAAGCACCCTGGGTTAAGGCTAAGTTGGATTTATTATTATTGTTTGAGTTTACCTCTAAATTGAATCCTTCTTTGGAAGATGTCTCCCTCCCCTCATTAAAGCATTGCTTTCGGACATCCCACATAGTAATGAATATGCCGCTCTGTGTCCCGTGATGTACGAGAAAGAAAAAGGGATTTTTAAATACAGCTTACCTGTAAAATCCTTTTCTTGGAGTACATCACGGGACACAGAGCTCCCACCCCTCTTTTGGGTGACCATTTTGGGAGGCATACTGCTTGCTACAAAACTGAGGGACTCCCTCTAGGGGAGGGGGTTATATAGGGAGGGGACTTCCTGTTTGAGATTGCCAGTGTCCACACCTGAAGGTACTCCATATAACCCACATAGTAATGAATATGCCGCTCTGTGTCCCGTGATGTACTCCAAGAAAAGGATTTTACAGGTAAGCTGTATTTAAAAATCCCTTTTTCTTATGGCTGGCACAGTAACCCAACCTGCTGTAGCGGTAGTGGGTATGTGTCAGGTCCTAAAAGAACAGGTGAAGCAGGAGCTTAAAGATCTTCCTCCGGATCAGGTCAAACTTTGGGAGAACCTGCCTAAGACCTTATGTTTTACAGTGTATGCCATTAGGGATTCCATTCAGCAGGCATCCCGTCTCGCGCTCCAGCTGGTGCACATGCGTAGAATTCTTTAATTAAAACATTGGTCAGCAGAAGCTCCATGTAAAAAGCTTTTGGCCGGGTTTCCATTTCATGGGGAACATTTTTTTGAAGATGATCTGGATAAATACATCCAGAAGATTTCCAGTGGTAAAACTACTCTGTTACCAGATAAGAAGAAGTTTAAGCTCCCTTGTTTTAAATGTTCTCTCTCCCTGGTGCCCAGAAACTCTGCCTCCAGGCAATGGCGACGGCATTCTCAGCCAGCCACAAGAGCTAAGACCCAGAATCGAGCCAAGGGTCATAAAAAGACGTGGGTTCAAAAAACTAACAAGCAAAACCCCAAAGTCCCCTTTGTGAGGTAGTCTCCACCCTGCAAGGCGGAGAATTCTTGGCATCAATAGACATCAAAGATGCATATCTACACATGCCTATCCATCCCACTCACAAAAGTTCCTAAGGTTCGCAGTAGAGCACCGCCACTACAAGTTTGTAGCTCTGCCTTTTGGCTTGGCTACTGCACCTCGGGTATTTACAAAGGTTCTGGCCCCGCTCTTGGCAAATTTAAGATCAAGGGACATAGCGGTGACGGTTTATCTAGACGACCTACTGCTGGTAGAACAGTGACAAGGTTAAATCACAGTGTACTCAGTACGGTAAAATACCTACAGTATTTGGGGTGGATCCTAAATCTACAGAAGTCCTCTCTACAGCCTCTGTAGCCAAAAATCAAATCTCTAAAGGAATTGATCAGCATGGTCAAAGCAAATAAGGAGCCATCTATTCGCCTTTGCATGAAGTTATTTGGGAAAATGGTGGCCTCGAGGCTGTTCTTTATGCCCAATTTCAGTCAAGACTGCTTCAAAACTTTATCCTGGCTGCCTGGAACAGGAAAATCCAGGCTCTAGATTTACCAATGCGCCTGGCTCCAGATGTGTGCCAAAGCTTCAGTTGGTGGTTAAAGACCAAGAATTTGCGCACCGGGAAATCCTTTCTCCCGGTTACCTCGAAGGTGGTGTCAGCGTATGCCAGCCTTTCTGGCTGGGGGGAAATTCTGGAAGAAGCCTCGTCCCAGGGAACTTGGAAGTTCGAAAGAAGCCTGCCCATCAACATATTGGAAATTTGGGCAGTTTATCTAGCCCTCAGAACCTGGACTCACAGGTTAAAAGGTTACCTTGTTCATATTCTATCTGACAATGCTACTGCGGTGGCTTACATCAATCATCAAAGGGACACTGATTTATGATTGGTGAATCAGATTTTAGTATGGGCAGAAAGTCATATTCATTGTCTTTCTGCGATCTTCATTGCCGGGGTAGAGAATTGGCAAGTGGATTATCTAAGCCGCCAGCACCTGTTGTCAGGAGAATGGTCTCTCCACCCGACATTTTTCAGGCTATATTTTAGAAATGGGGGGACCCCGGATGTGGATTTACTAGCCTCCAGATTAAACAGGAAGTTAAACACCTTTGTATCAAGGGTAAGAGTTCCTCTAGCCTACAAGAACGGATGCACTAATGATTCCTTGGAATCAATTTTCATTAATTAATGCATTCCCTCGGGTTCTGCTATTACAGAGACTGCATTGCAAAGTCAAAAAAGAGGGAATACCAGTACTCCTGGTGGCCCCGAATTGGCCCAGAAGGGCAATGAAACACTGAGATTATAATGATGTCGGTGGCGTAACCTTGGATTATTCTGGTTCGCCAAGACCTGCTATCACAAGATCCAGTGTTCCATCCTTACTTACGAAAGCTGAATTTGACAGTTTGGCTGTTGAAACCTACATATTGAAAAAACATGGGTTCTCGGGTCCAGTTCTTTCTACTCTCGTTAATGCTAGAAAGCCAGCCTCCATGCTTATTTATTATAGAATCTGGAATGCATATGTTTCCTGGTGTGAAACCAGAGGGTGGAACCCGCAAAAGTATGACATTAGCAGGATTCTGGCCTTTTGTCAACTGGGGGTAGATATAAAACTAGCCCCGAGTACCATCAAGGGTCAAATCTTGGCTCTATCATGGAGCAGTGGTGGCTCAACGTGATTGGCACTGCGCTGACAAGCCATTCACCTCTGCAGCCAAGGGTTCGGATCCCGGTCTCGGCTACATGTGAATTGAGTTTGGTGGTCTCAGCCCGGCTCCCGGTGGGTGTGCTATGCAAGGTACGCCTGTGCTTAGTACGCCCACCCCCACCCCCCACAAAAAAACCCACCACACTTGCACGCACACGAAATTGGTTTAAAACACATGCACTTTGGCCATGCGGTCTCTTAAATAAAGAGAGGCGAAGGACCTACGGGGCTGGCTGGGTGGGCTAGGCCCCCTCACTCCCTCATAGGGGGAGTCCCTCTGCCCCATTGGGGTCCCGTTGGGCCCCAGTTGGGCTCCCAAGAGGAGCAGGTAGGGCGGGGTGAGTGGGAGGCCCCCCTTCACACCCGCCATTGCCACCAGGGGCATGGAGAAGGATGGCGATTGCCTCCGGGGGGAGGGTCTGCCTACTCCCAAATCCTGCAGTCCGGCTCCTCTCTCTCGAGTTCACGCACAAAAATACACTTTAAAAAAAAAAAAAAAAAAAAAAAAAAAAAAAAAAAAAATCTTGGCTCTATCAGTTTTCTTTCAGAGACCACTGGCATCTCATTCTCTAGTCCGGACATTTGTACAGGGGGTACTATGGGTGAATCCACCAGTCAAACCTCCCTTGTGTCTCTGGAATTTGAATCTAGTTTTGTCGGTCTTACAAAAGCAGCCATTTGAACCTATTCGCCATATTCCATTGATTCTTTTAAGTAGTAAATTGGCCTTTTTGGTTGCTATCTCCTCTGCCAGGAGAGTGTCTGAATTAGCAGCACTTTCTTGTAAAGAGCCTTATTTAATTTATCACAAAGAAAAAATTGTATTATGTTCCCATCCTACTTTTCTTCCGAAGGTGGTGTCAGCATTTCATTTAAATCAAGATATTGTTTATGAAAGAGAAAATAAGGGCCTATATTTAACGTATATCCAAACAGGGTGATACCGTGGATATACCGGTAATGTGCCACCGTCCTGAGAGTATTGGCATTGTTTAGAGGCTAATGGTTTGGACTTTGAAGGCACACAGTACATATGGTAAGAAAACGAATTATATTTATTTTATAAGAAGGTCATAAAAGCAGTTGGAAACATAAAATCAAAAGAGATCAAGTAGATAACTGGTCCACATAGGTTGTCACAATTGTAATACAGTTCTACCAACAGTGGCTCAAATATAGCACATGATTGTAAAGTTGACTATATAGTGTGTATAACCGAGTGGTGGTCCAGAGGAACAGGAGGGCTTGCTCTACATGTTACGCGCTTTAGAAAGCGCTTTCTCAGGATCAAAGACAGTTCAATCTAATAAAACATATACAGAAAAACATATTATAAGTTACATTTATAAATACATCACAAAAGGTGCAATGCAAGATACATAATACATATAGATATATAGTACATACACACGAGATGTTATTTAGTGTCGGATGTGTGGCAGAGCAAAAAAAGGGGGGGGGCCAGCCAGCCACCGAATGCTGCAAGGGAAGAGGGGGAGGGGAGGGAAAGAAAGGGAGAGGGGAGGAAAAGGGGAGGGGGGGGCACTTAAGATCGTCATGATAAGACAATGGCAGGCATTAACCACTTACCCACCAGCCGCCGTCAAATAACAGTGGCAAGGTGGTTGCTTAACTCTGGGATCACGTTATATAACGCTGATAGCAGCCGTTTACCACGTGATCGCTCCGTCCAATGACGGAGCAATCACATGTAAACAAACCGGCGTCATTTGATGACGCCGGTTCCTCCCTCCTCTCTCTGTGTGGTACAGTGTGAGAGGGGGAGCGCGGATGGCAGCAGCACTGTGGGACTTATCTGTGATAATTGCAGTCACAGATCTATCCATCCCTGCTCAGCCATCCCTGCATTAACCCCTGCAATACTCTTCCTTCCCTGCACAATACTCTGCAATACCCCCTGCGCCATACTGTGCAATACCCCCTGCGCCATACTGTGCAATACCCCCTGTGCCATACTGTGCAATACCCCCGCGCAGTACTGTGCAATACCCCCGCGCAATACTTTGCAATACCCCCGCACAATACTGTGCAGTACCCCCACACAATACTGTGCAGTACCCCCACGCAATACTCTGCAGTACCCCCACGCAATACTCTGCAGTACCCCCACGCAATACTCTGCAGTACCCCCATGCAATACTCTGCAGTACCCCCATGCAATACTCTGCAGTACCCCCGGCACAATACTCTGCAGTACCCCCTGCGCAATACCCCCGCTCAATACTCTGCAATACCCCCAGCACAATACTCTGCAATACCCCCGGCACAATACTCTGCAATACCCCCGGCACAATACTCTGCAATACCCCCGGCACAATACTCTGCAATACCCCCGGCACAATACTCTGCAATACCCCCGGCACAATACTCTGCAATACCCCCGCACAATACTCTGCAATACCCCCGCACAATACTCTGCAATACTCCCTGCGCAATACTCCCTGCGCAATACTCCCTGCGATCGTTTTTAATTTTTTTCAGGCTTCCCAGCCTAGAGGTAAGATGTGGGGTCTTATTGACCCCATATCTCACTGTAAAGAGGACCTGTCATGCTATATTCCTATTACAAGGGATGTTTACATTCCTTGTAATAGGAATAAAAGTAATCAAAACATTTATTTTTGGGAAAAAACGTGTCAAACTAAAATAAATAAAGTAAAATGAACAATAATAATAAAAAAAATTACAGCACCCCTGTACCCGTGTGCACGTATACAGACGCGACCGCACACGCAAGTCCCGCCCACATATGAAAACGGTGTTCAAACCACACATGTGAGGTATCGCTGCGAACGTTAGAGCGAGAGCAATAATTTTGGCCCTAGACCTCCTCTCCAACTAAAAAGATGTAACCAGTAAAAACATTTAAAGCGTTGCCTATGGGGATTTTTAAGTAGCGAAGTTTGGCGCCATTCCACAAGCGTGTGCAATATTGAAGGGTGACATGTTGGATATCTATTTACTCGGCGTAACTTCATCTTTCATATTATGCAAAAACATTGGGCTAACTTTACTGTTTTTTTTTTAAAACACAAAACTGTTTTATTTCCAAAAAAAACGCGTTAGAAAAATATCTGTGCAAATACCATGCGCGATAAAAAGTTGCAACGACCGCCATTGTATTCTCTAGGGTCTTTGCTAAAAAAGCATATATAATGTTTTGGGTTTCTATGTCATTTTCTAGCAAATAAATTATGATTTTTACATGTAGGAGAGAAATGTCAGAATTGGTGTGGGTGTTCCAGAACGCCTGATGGTGCTCCCTGCATTGTGGGCCTCTGTATGTGGCCACGCTGTGTAAAAGTCTCACACATGTGGTATCGCCATACTCGGGAGGAATAGCAGAATGTGTTTTGGGGTGTAATTTGTGGTATGCATATGCTGTGTGGGAGAAATAACCGGCTAATATGAAAATTTTGTGGAAAAAAAAAATTAAAATAAAAAAAATCTTGATTTTTGCAAAGAATTGTGGGGAAAAAATGACAACTTCAAAAAACTCACAATGCCTCTTTCTAAATACCTTGGAATGTCTTCTTTCCAAAAAGGGGTCATTTGGGGGGTATTTGTACTTTTCTGGTATGTTAGGGTCTCAAGAAATGGCTCAATGGTTCAAAAGATAATACCTTGGCCAGTTAGGAGGGTGTTATTTGTAAATCGTAATAGTGTCATAGTTATATCAATGCATATTTGAAGCAGCTCATCACAGTATTGTAGATTGCAATTCCAAAGGTGTGTATAATGGAAATGATCTCACCATTTGAAAGCAAAACAATGTTGCGATGGGTGACAGAACAGTTAAATGCTGGTAAGCAAGGGGTGAACGATCCTCCAGGAGCATACAGATGGTCAGGAAGAAAGGCTAGATAGTGGGACGGGTAACATTGAGCAGGAGGGTAGTCCTGACTCACTGAACACTCACTTGAAAATCTTCAGTCCAGCAAGAAGTAAATACAAGCGGTGGTAAAATAAATCCTAAAGGTAAATAGAGTGTGTGAATTAGGTCATGGCAGTCCTACATAGTGAGATTAGATTTCAAAGGGTGCAGCCATGCCTGTCAGTATCAGCACAGTCTTACCTTAAAGCCCAGAGCCTTACTATGCAGCCAAGTATGCCCCTGGTTTGTGGAGGACGCCTGTACACCTGTCGGCGTTCCTCAATGTCTATAAATACCTCCTTGTTTGTCCTACATCACCTCTGATCACTAACGGTGATTGGCGCATGGATTTGCGGCAATTGCACATGCGCAGAATCACCGGTGACGTGGTCGCCATCGGCCAATCGCGTAACAGCTGTAATGCGCATGCGCGGGACTCATAATGGCAAAGCGACCAACCATGGTAAGCGTACCGCGCATGTGTCATGGTATGACGATGGTGCACGTGCGCCATAGTGTTTGGTGACGTTCTGTCACCAAGAGGAAATGGGAGGCAATGTGGGCGGGGACTAGCGAGGCATGAATCCGCCCCGCATCCCACACATCCACCCTCGCCGCCCATTGAACCATGAGAGCCGACACCAGCCAATCAGACGTTGTTAGGGCGGAGGATTGCAGAGTATGGACACATCTCGTGTGTATGTACTATATATCTATATGTATTATGTATCTTGCATTGTACCTTTTGTGATGTATTTATAAATGTAACTTTTAATATGTTTTTCTGTATATATTTTATTAGATTGAACTGTCTTTGCTCCTGAGGAAGCACTTTCTACAGTGCGTAACATGTAGAGCAAGCCCTCCTGTTCCTCTGGACCACCATTCGGTTATACACACTGTATAGTCAACTTTACAATCATGTGCTATATTTGAGCCACTGTTGGTAGAACAATATTACAATTGTGACAACCTATGTGGACCAGTTATCTACTTTATCTCTTTTGATTTTATGTTTGCAACTGCTTTTATGACATTCTTATAAAAATCAAAGTCCAAACCATTAGCCTCTAAACAATTCCAAAGATATTGTTTTACCTTCCTTTTTTCCTGTGCTGCAGTCAACGGGAGAAAAATTATTGCACTCTGTAGACGTAAAGAGAGCAATAAAAGTTGCAAGCAACTGCTCAGATACGTAAAACAGATGTTTTGTTCATTTTGCCAGAGCGTCCCAAAAAGGGCCAGGTAGCATCGGGATCTACCATTTCTAGGTGGATTCGACAATCGATAATTCAATCGCATGGTTTAAAGAATAAAATTCCTCCTTTTTCTGTGAAAGAGCACTCGACCAGGGCAATAAGTGCTTCCTGCGTAGTGTGCTGCATGCAGCGTTAAAGGGGCTCAGGTCTGAAGGAGGCCTGCTTGATCTGTGTCTCCCTCCCCTCATATTGAGGATTGCTCTGGGACGTCCTACTATGTAATGATTAAAGGCGCTGAGTCCTGTAGTTTACGATAAAGAAAATATAATTTTTAATAACAGCTTACCTGTAAAATCCTTTTCTTGGAGTACACCACGAGACGCAGAGGTCCCCCCCCCCCCACCTATGGAATCCTTACTGCTTTGTTACTTCCCTTATAGGAGAGGTTATATGGAGGGGAACTTGTCTTCATTGGGTGTGCCAGTGTCCAATCACCTCTGGTGAACTATACAACCCACTGTGTAATGATTAAAGGCTTTATGTCCCATGGTGTACTCCAAGAAAAGGACTTTACAGGTAAGCTGTTATTAAAAATCCTATTATCTTTAAAATTGGAGGTATGTACCTCTATATGTTCACAGATGGGGTGACACTGAATTATGCTATAGTTTGACCAAAAGATTTATGACCATTGGAAAAGTAAAAATAAGTTGGCTCTGATGATCTCTGGCTGCTGCAGCATTAGTTACATCTTACCTTTACTCAGGCAGCAAGTCTCCTGTCAGCACTGGAACTTGCCTGCAGAACATATATCGCAGGAGGTCGCTCGCTCAGTAAGGCTCACAAGTGGTTTGTTCAGTGAATGCAGGCATTATGTGATTGTAGGAGGGGAAACCTTGAAATTCAACTGCGCCTCCTCCAATCACAGAGTGCAGTGCATTCATTGAAAAGAATGCAACGTTTTATGAATAGATGAGGTGCCAAACAAGCAAACTCTGGTGATATCTGTATTACAGCCAGAACTACAAGTCTCATGCCGCGTACACACGACCGTTTTTCATGTCATGGAAAAAACAATGTTTTTCTCCACGCAATTCCTCTTAAGCCTGCCTTGCATACACACGATCGTGATAAAAAATGCTTGAGCAAAGCGCGGTGACGTACAACACGTAAGACGGCACTATAAAGGGGAAGTCCCATTCGAATGGCGCCAACCTTTGGGCTGATTATGCAAATTTCCCTTCTTATAACTTGCTTCTGAGCATGCACGTTTTTTTCCCCGTCGTTAAAGCCTACACACGGCCATTTTTCACGACGAGAAAAAATAGAGCAGGTTCTAAATTTTAATGCCCATTTTTCTCGTTGAGAAAAATGCTCTGGAGCCTACACACGACCGTTTTTAACGATCAATTTCAAAAATGGAATTTTTCTCATCATGAAAAACGGTCATCTGTACGCGGCATTAGTGCTGGAAGTTTGGTGCCAATAGGAGACTGCTGCCTGAGAAAAAGTAAGATATGTTACAAACATTGCAGCAGCCAGATACAAGTTAACTTACACTATATTGTCAAAAGTATTGGGACACCTGCCTTTACACGCACATGATCTTTAATGGTATCCCAGTCTTAGTCAATGGGGTTCAATATTAAGTTGGCCCACCCTTTGCAGCAATAACAGCTTCAAGTCATCTTGGAAGATCGTCTAAAATATTGAGGAGTGTGTCTATGGGAATGTTTGACCATTCTTCCAGAAGCAAATTTGTGAGGTCAGACACTGATTTTGACGAGAAGTCCTGGCTCACAGTCTCCACTTAAATTCATCCCAAAGGTGTTCTATCTGGTTGAGGTGCAGGCCAGTCAAGTTCCTTCACCCAAAACTCGGTCATCCATGACTTTATGGACCTTGCTTTGTGGAGTGCACAGTAATATTGGAACAGGAAGGATTTTTTCACTGTAATTCAACAAAAAATCTAAATCTAAAAAATACCAGAAAATTCAAAACCAAAACAATCTTTTTTGCTGTGCTCTTATCAGTAAAGTCCTATCCACCACGTCTTAAGTGCTACTGTGAAGAACTTCTCCACTTTCCAACACAAAAGTGCTCCACCACATGTGATTTGGGGGTACACTCACCAAATCTACATGCCCATGAAGACCAGTAAAGCCTTAGCATGTGTGCCAATTATTGGAGGGGATGATCAGATTTACTGAAAAGAATATCATTAGTGGTAATCAGCATGGGTTTATGACAATGAAGACGTTCCTGCCAGACCAACCTGCTAAAATTCTATGAGGAAGCGATCAGCCATCTAGATATGGGGAGGGCTGTGGATGTGGTGTATCTGGACTTTGCAAAAGCATTTGATACATTCCCCATAAACGCCAAATGTACAAGCTGAGGTCTGCAGGCTTGGACCATAGGGTTTGTTCTTGGGTAAAAAACTGGTTACAGGGACGGGTCCAAAGGAAAGTGATAAATAACATGTACTCAGACTGGTCTGGAGTGGTGAGTGGGATACCCCAAGGTTCTGTCTTGGGACCAATTCTATTCAACATATTCATAAATGAAATAGAGTATGGGATAACTAGTTCAGTTCTCAGTTTTTGCAGGCGAAACACAGAGATGAGCAGAGTAATAAACTCTCATCAGGACATAGACATTTTGCAGAATGACCTGAATAAAATAAAGGTGTGGGCAGACAAATGGCAAATGAGGTTTAATCTGGAGAAATGTAAAGTAATGCACTTGGGGTAAAAAAAAAAAAAATATTCACTAGGTGGAGAACCTCTGGGAGAATCAATGATTGAGAAGGATTAGGGGTGCTAATAGATGACAATTTGAGCAACAGCATACACAGCCAAGCCAGGGGTCGGTTCAGGCAGAGTTCAAGCGTGGTCAGACGAAATAGCAGAATGGCAACAGGAGATCAAGCACAGAAACAGATAACAGGTAGCAGAATGCTGTAGATCGTAAGGCAAGGTCCTAGTACAGCAGAGGTGCTTAAATAACCCACTTGGTGCCAATCTAGTGGCGGGGGCGCACGCCAATGTGTAGACGCATGCACACTTGCGCGAGTGCAGTTTTAGCTAACAAGAATTAGAAAAGGAATTTGCCACAGCTAGCTGGCTGTACTGTTTGCGAAAAACATCCCCGATACATATAGTAAAAAAACAAGTTCCTTAAATTTTGATTTTAAGTGGACCACAAACAGTAAATCGAAAAAAGAAAAAAAAATGATTGCATGTATAACAATGAACAACATTCAAATAGACAGGTGTTTTGGTGGGCAGAAATGGAAACAGCCGATGGAGAAGCCCAAAACTGTCAAACAGAAAGAGCATCCAACGCATTTCGAAAATACACAGTGCAGATCTTCTTCAGGGACAAAAGGGATTGGAACTTCCAAAACTGTGGCTTAAATCTACGATAACAGAATACATGTCATCAGAAATATGCAGAGATATAAGTGTTTAGACCATCTTACATTTCATACATGGAAATCATACATACATATTGTGACAGAAACAATAAAGTAACAGCTGAACATACTTAACCCAAGTGTTAATACTCCACTCAAACAGCAGAAAATCATAACTCAACAAATGAAGAGAGAGAGAGAGATTGGTCTGTCAGAGCCACGCATGAGCATCAGGCCAGGAGATCAAGGACAACCAGTGATCCACGTAAGGCAAATGGACACCCAGAGAGAGTGCTACTAGCCTGTATATTTGACTGTGATCTGTTTAAATGGGTAGAAAGATTAATCCACCTATTATTTCTTCAGATATATTAAAATGAACAAAACGCAGCGCTAATGAAATGATAGTGCATACAGTGCACACACCACTATACAAAGTAAGGGGGATATGTGTCCAGTAAGTGATGTAGATATGTGCAAATAAATAGTACAAGTAAACATATATAAATAATGATTAAAAAAATATAAATTGCATCAAAAAAAATTGCATGATTAAAAAAAAAAAAAAAAACGCATAAAAAAATTGCATCACACTAAGGCCGTGTACACACGATCGAATCCATCTGCTCGAAACGGTCTGACAGACCGTCTCAGCAGACAAATTCGATCGTGTGTACGGGCGAGCCGACGGATTTTCCCAGCAGACAGATTTTAAAGCCTGCTTTAAAATCTGTCTGCTGGGAACCCGTCGGACCGATATGTCTGCTGGTTAGTACGGTCCGACCGATTTGAACAGATTCATTTGGTCGTGTGTATGCGGCCTGAGGTGCATAAGTGCATAATAAATAATAGTGGTAAACAGTCCAATCCTTAAAAATGACACACAAGTCCATATAAAAGTATTCTAAGGTACTTCAGTGTGGATAAAAAATGAATGAAAAATTCCACAGTGCTTTAGTGCATGTAATCAGTAGTAGCAATCCAAGGGTGATGTATAATCAGGGCCGGCGCTACCACTAGGCGGATAAGGCAGCCGCCGAGAGCGCACTGCCGCCGAGAGCGCACTGCCGCCTAGAGCGCAGCCATGGCCATTCACCTACTCATCCCCGCTGGATGTAACCACTGGAGCGGTGCGGTGCGGTCCCTGTGCGGTGTGTCTTTATGAGTGTACACTGCAGAGAGAGGGAATGTCTGCTGCCGGGGATAGTGCAGGGGCGCGGGGAGGAAACTATCACACATGCAGCAGTACACTGATAGATCGCGACCCCCCCCCCCCCCCCCCGCTCCGACAGCGTCAGAGTTGTTAGATGGGCTCAGGGCTCTGATGCCGAGGAGCTGAGCCGCCTCCTTCACAGTCACTGGTCGGGACTCGTGAATGGGTGTGGCCAGCCAAGGGACGATCCCGCCTGTCACTGGGGGAAGGAGAGCAAAGTGGGCGGCCTCGGGGATGATCGCAGGTCTTTCTGGGCACTGGGCAGAGCAGCAGGTAAAAAAAAAATGGTTCTAAAAATGCTGTTTTGTTTTTAATGAAGCCACTGGACTAGGAGAAATTGGGTAAACATTGCTCAGTCAGGACAGGGCTACAGGAAAACACAGATATCATCTTGATCTTTGTCATCTGTAGGACTTATATCTTTAGACTTTTACATAGAAGTAAATAGTGCTATTAGCTGACAAAGATCAAGATGGTATCTACTGACTGAGCAATCTTTAACTCAATTTCTCCTAGCTGTCACCCAGTCCCCCACCCTGCTGTCACCCAGTCCTCTCCTCTGCCCTGCCGCCACCCAGTCCTCTGCCCTGCCGCCACCCAGTCCTCTGCCCTGTTGTCACCCAGTCCTCTGCCCTGCCGTCACCCAGTCCTCTGCCCTGCCGCCACCCAGTCCTCCTCCCTGCCGTCACCCAGTCCTCCGCCCTGCTGTCACCCAGTCCTCCGCCCTGCTGTCACCCAGTCCTCCGCCCCGCTGTCACCCAGTCCCCCGCCCTGCTGTCACCCAGTCCTCAGCCCTGCTGTCACCCAGTCCTCTCCTCTGCCCTGCTGTCACCCAGTCCTCCACCTTGCTGCCACCCAGTCCTCTGTCCTGTCGTCACCCAGTCCTCTGCCCTGCCGTCACCCAGTCCTCTGCCCTGTCGTCACCCAGTCCTCTGCCCTGCCGTCACCCAGTCCTCTGCCCTGCCGCCACCCAGTCCTCTGCCCTGTCGTCACCCAGTCCTCTGCCCTGCCGTCACCCAGTCCTCTGCCCTGCCGCCACCCAGTCCTCCTCCCTGCCGTCACCCAGTCCTCCGCCCTGCTGTCACCCAGTCCTCCGCCCTGCTGTCACCCAGTCCTCCGCCCCGCTGTCACCCAGTCCCCCGCCCTGCTGTCACCCAGTCCTCAGCCCTGCTGTCACCCAGTCCTCTCCTCTGCCCTGCTGTCACCCAGTCCTCCACCTTGCTGCCACCCAGTCCTCTGCCCTGCTGCCACCCAGTCCTCCACCTAGTCCTCTCCTCTGCCCTGCTGCCACCCAGTCCTCTGCCCTGCTGCCACCCAGTCCTCTGCCCTGCCGCCACCCAGTCCTCAGCCCTGCTGTCACCCAGTCCTCTCCTATGCCCTGCTGCCACCCAGTCCTCTGCCCTGCTGCCACCCAGTCCTCTGCCCTGCCTTCACCCAGAGTTCTCTGCCCTGCTGTCACCCAGAGTTCTCTGCCCTGCTGTCACCCAGAGTTCTCTGCCCTGCTGTCACCCAGAGTTCTCTGCCCTGCTGTCACCCAGAGTTCTCTGCCCTGCTGTCACCCAGTTCTCTCTAAAAAAAAAAAAAAATGTTGGCAACTATGTTTGCTGTGTACGGCAGTTCAATGAGGGTCAACAAACATCACAGGGGGGTATAGACAGGGCCGGTGCTAAACTTTTGAGCCCTTTCTATACCTTATAGAGATATAGAAATTATATTTTAGCAGTGCTGTCACCCAGTCCCCCACCCTGCTGTCACCCAGTCCCCCACCCTGCTGTCAACCAGTCCTCAGCCCTGCTGTCACCCAGTCCTCTCCTCTGCCCTGCTGTCACCCAGTCCTCCACCCTGCTGTCACCCAGTCCTCTCCTCTGCCCTGCTGTCACCCAGTCCCCCACCCTGCTGTCACCCAGTCCCCCACCCTGCTGTCACCCAATCCCCCACCCTGCTGTCAACCAGTCCCCCACCCTGCTGTCAACCAGTCCTCTCCTCTGCCCTGCTGTCACCCAGTCCTCTGCCCTGCTGTCACCCAGTCCCCCACCCTGCTGTCACCCAATCCCCCACCCTACTGTCACCCAGTCTCCCACCCTGCTGTCAACCAGTCCTCAGCCCTGCTGTCACCCAGTCCTCTCCTCTGCCCTGCTGTCACCCAGTTCTCTGCCCTGCTGTCACCCAGTCCTCCGCCCTGCTGTCACCCAGTCCTCCGCCCTGCTGTCACCCAGTCCTCCGCCCTGCTGTCACCCAGTCCTCCGCCCTGCTGTCACCCAGTCCTCAGCCCTGCTGTCACCCAGTCCTCCGCCTTGCTGTCACCTAGTTCTCTCCTCTGCCCTGCTGCCACCCAGTCCCCCTCCCTGCTGTCAACCAGTCCTCAGCCCTGCTGTCAACCAGTCCTCAGCCCTGCTGTCACCCAGTCCTCTCCTCTGCCCTGCTGTCACCCAGTCCTCTGCCCTGCTGTCACCCAGTCCTCCGCCCTGCTGTCACCCAGTCCTCCGCCCTGCTGTCACCCAGTCCTCTCCTCTGCCCTGCTGTCACCCAGTCCTCCGCCCTGCTGTCACCCAGTCCCCCACCCTGCTGTCACCCAGTACCCCACCCTGCTGTCACCCAGTCCCTCAGCCCTGCTGTCACCCAGTCCTCAGCCCTGCTGTCACCCAGTCCTCAGCCCTGCTGTCACCCAGTCCTCCACCTTGCTGTCACCTAGTCCTCTCCTCTGCCCTGCTGCCACCCAGTCCTCTGCCCTGCTGCCACCCAGTCCTCTGCCCTGCTGCCACCCAGTCCTCTGCCCTGCCGTCACCCAGTCCTCAGCCCTGCTGTCACCCAGTCCTCTCCTCTGCCCTGCTGCCACCCAGTCCTCTGCCCTGCTGCCACCCAGTCCTCTGCCCTGCCGTCACCCAGAGTTCTCTGCCCTGCTGTCACCCAGAGTTCTCTGCCCTGCTGTCACCCAGAGTTCTCTGCCCTGCTGTCACCCAGAGTTCTCTGCCCTGCTGTCACCCAGTTCTCTCTAAAAAAAAAAAAAAATTGTTGGCAACTATGTTTGCTGTGTACGGCAGTTCAATGAGGGTCAACAAACATCACAGGGGGGTATAGACAGGGCCGGTGCTAGACTTTTGAGCCCTTTCTATACCTTATAGAGATATAGAAATTATATTTTAGCAGTATACAAGTTTTATTTTAAAAAACATTTTTTTTGGGGGGGGGGGGGGGGGGGCGCAAGTAGCTGGTCTCGCCTAGGGCGCAAAAAAGTCTAGCACCGGCCCTGTGTATAATACTGTTTATACAACAACACATGGCCCAGTGAGTGATCCAAAAGTCATGCCAAGGTGTAGTCACACAGGTACTCCCCTATGGTAATGGACGCTCACCTTAGAGCGTGCTACCTTGCAACTAAGCTTGGTCTGTGCATGCTTTCCTTCCGGGTCACCCTATCCACTGTACGTCCGCGCGGCTGTGGTGAAACCGAGGCTTGGGTTTGCACAGGCGCAGTGTGGCGGAGGGGACCGAGGCCGCACAGGCGCAGTATGGCTGGTCTCCTCGGTGCAGGCGCATGATGGAGACCGGCCGTGACGTCATTCCGGTGGGGAATTTAAACCGCTGAAGGGCCCTATACAGGTGGGATAACCTGTGGGCAATAGCGGCAGCATCCCGTAGCTCGGTCCTACTGGAGCAAGGTAAGCCAAACCTTATGTGGCAGCCGTAGGTATTGTTCCTTAATCACTTTAGCCCCGGACCATATTGCTGTCCAATGACGAGAGCACTTGTGATTCGGCACTGCGTCGCTTTAACTGACAATTGCGCGGTCGTGCGACGTGGCTCCCAAACAAAATTGGCGTCCTTTTTTTCCCCACAAATAGAGCTTTCTTTTGGTGGTATTTGATCATCTCTGCGGTTTTTATTTTTTGCGCTATAAACAAAAATAGAGTTACAGGGAGCTGTGGTGGCTCAACGTGATTGGCACTGCGCTGACAAGCCATTCACCTCTGCAGCCAAGGGTTCGAATCCCGGCCTCGGCTACATGTGAATTGAGTTTGGTGGTCTCAGCCCGGCTCCCGGTGGGTGTGCTATGCAAGGTACGCCTGTGCTTAGTATGCCCACCCCCCCCCCCCACAAAAACCACCACACTTGCACGCACACGAAATTGGTTTAACCACTTGCATACTGGGCACTTACACCCCCCTCCTGCCCAGGTAAAATTTCAGCTTCCGGCACTGCGTCGCTTTAACTGACAATTGCGCGGTCGTGCGACGTGGCTCCCAAACAAAATTTACGTCCTTTTTTCCCCACAAGTAGAGCTTTCTTTTGGTGGTATTTGATCGCCTGTGCGATTTTTATTTTTTTGCGCTATAAACAAAAAAGAGCGACAATTTTGAAGAAAAATACAATATTTTTTACTTGTTGCTATAATAAATATCCCAATTAAAAAAAAAAAAAATTTTTTTTTCTCAGCTTAGGGCGATACGTATTCTTCTACATATTTTTGGTAAAAAAAAAAAAAAAAATCGCAATAAGCGACTGGTTTGCGCAAAAGTTATAGCGCTTACAAAATAGGGGAGAGAATTATTATTTTTATTATTTTTTTTTTTACTAGAAATGGCGGCGATCTGCGATTTTTATTGGTACTGCGACGTTATGGCGGACACATCGGACACTTTTGACACATTTTTGGCACCATTCACATTTATACTGCGATCAGTGCTATAAATATGCACTAATTACAGTATAAATGTGACTGGCATTGAAGGGGTTAACACTAGGGGGTGAGGAAGGGGTTAAATGTGTATGCTAGGTGTGTTCTAACTGTGGGGGGAGGGGGGGTGACCGATCTGTGTCCCTATGTAGGAAGGAACACAGATCGGGCTCCTCCCCTCCAGAGACAGGACATTGTCTCTGTGTGAGCCGGCAATGAGAGATGATCTATGAGAGATCATCTCTCATTCGCCCACAGATCGCATCGCAAACGGCCGCTCTGATTGGCCGTTCGCCGCGATCAGTGATTGGCCGTGTCCAAGGGACACGGACAACACAGGGCTTCCCCGCAGCGCGCACTACAGCGCGCGCTGGGAACGCCAGAATGAAATGCCGTCAAATGACGGCATGTTGGCTATTCAGGCCCGCGCTGTTGCCATCATCCGACGGTAGCGCGGGCCTGAAGTGGTTAACATGCACGCAGTTTGGCCATGAGGTCTCCTAAAAAAAGAGAGGCGAAGGACCTACGGGGCTGGCTGGGCTAGACCCCCTCACTCCGTCATAGGGGGGAGTCCCTCTGCCCCGTTGGGGTCCCGTTGGGCCCCAGTTGGGCTCCCAAGTGGAGCAGGTAGGGCAGGGTGAGTGGGAGGCCCCCCTCACACCTGCCATTGCCACCCGGGGGCATGGAGAAGGATGGCAGATTGCCTCCGGGGGGAGGGTCTGCCTACTCCCAACTCCTGCAGTCCAGCTCCTCTCTCTCAAGTTCACGCACAAAAATACACAAAAAAAAAAAAAAAAAGAAAAGAATTATAAAAAAAAAAAATAGAGCGACAATTTTGAAAAAAGTGCAATATTTTTTACTTTTTGCTATAATAAATATCCCCCAAAAATATATAAAAAACTTTTTTTTTCCTTAGTTTAGGCCGATACGTATTCTTCTACATATTTTTTGTTAAAAAAAATCGCAATAAGTGTTTATTGATTGGTTTGCGCAAAAGTTCTAGCGTTTACCATATAGGGGGTCGTTTTATGGCATTTTTATTAATATTTTTTTTTTACTAGTAATGGCGGCGATCAGCATTTTTTTTCAGTACTGTGACATTATGGCGGGCACTTCGGACACTTGACACATTTTTGGGGCCATTGGCATTTTTATAGCGATCAATGCTATAAAAATGCATTGTATTACTATAAAAATGCCATTGGCAGTGAAGGGGTTAACACTAGGGGGCAGGGAAGGGGTTAAGTGTGTTCCTGGTGTGTTCTAACTGTATGGAGGGGGGGGGGGGGCTCACTAGGGGAAATCACTGATCTTCTGTTCATACATTGTATGAACAGAAAATCAGCGTTTCCCCCGCTGACAGGAACGAGAGCTTTGTGTTTACACACAAAGCTCCCGTTCCCCGCTCTGTAACGAGCAATCGCGGGTGCCCGGCGGCGATCGTACCCGCCGGGCACGCTACATATAGCTACGGGCTCTCGCCCAGCAAAACCACCGTCCCGCAGTAATATAAGGGGACAATGTTTTATAAAAAAAAAAAATTATATGTAACTTTTTTTTCTTTTGCCTATTCCTAGCCCTAAGTAGTGTTTAGCTTCTCGGATTCTGTCATTATATCTTCCTTATGGATATATTTTCACCGCCGTGTGGCCAGCCCTCTCACACAAGGTATGTGCAGAGGGTAGAAAGGGGATGGTGTTTTATGGTGTTTTCCCTAAAAGTTACTAATGGCTACCTTGGTTGCCTTTCTCTTCCCCTCCCTCTGTCTTGTGTTGTTCCATTACAGCCATGCTGGATCAGATTATTGGTCCTGACACGACACTCCTTCTGGAACCCATCACCAGAGGGGACGTTCCCATTCCCCCTCCAAATGTAGGAGATGTTCCCATTCCTCCTCTAGTCACCGCTACCACCACCGTGATATTCGCTCTAACCGCAGATCCTGCTGGGGATGTAAGACCAGAGTCCCGGAGGGCAAATTGCTATGAGACCCATTTTATGCCCGAGCGGTTGGTGAGAAAGAGACAGAGAAACAAAACCTAGAGTCTCTTGTTAAATGTGTGGTGCAACAGTCCATGAAGGAACTAGACACCTCCCACATGAGGAGCCAGTCCACCACCTTGTCTGGCTCCCTGGCTGACGAGGCCCAGGAGGTTCCCAGCTCTTTCCAGCCTCATGGTGCCTCCCATGATTCCTCGCAAAGCAACATGGAGGGAGATGAATTTACTGTGGGCTTTGACTATGCCTTAGTCTCCCCGTTACTCAAGGCAGTCAAGAAGACCCTAATATTGGAGGATACTGCAGCCCCCCCAGAAAAACAGAGAAAACTTTTTAAACAATTGGGGAAAGGACGCTCCAACTATCCACTTCCCTCTGAGCTGAAGGACGTTTTTGAGGGAGAATGGAGCAAGGGAGATAAGAAAGTTTCTATGCTAAACAAAACCTCCAGACTATATCCCTTTAAAGCCGAGGATGTAAAGCATTTGGAAAATTCTCCCCTAGTTGATGCAGCAGTGATGCACCTAGCAAAGCATGTTACCCTTCTGCTGGAGGATATGGTATCTTTTTAAAGATGGCTTTGAACATAAGATTGACCAAGACCTCAAAAGGATCTATAGCTTGGCTGGAATGGCCTGCAAACCAGCCTATAGCTCTTGCAGTTACTTCTAAAGCTATGGAGGCCTGGGTAGAAAATGTGGATTCTGTTCTGAAAGGAGTTTCAGAAGAACTAGCACAAGGCTCTGCAGTGCAAGAACTTAAACTGGCAGTGGCCTTTTTGGGGCAGGCATCAATTGACCTCATTCGTCTGCTGGCTAAATCGATGCTATCTTCAGTCACGGCCAAACGTGCCTTATGGTTGCGCCCCTGGCTTGCTGACCCAGCATCCAAGCAGGCTTGGTGTTAAATTCCCTTTGAGGGGGCCTCCTAGTTTGGTAATAAATTAGATAGTGCTATTTCTAAAGCCACAGGTGGGAAGTCGGGGTTCCTTCCTCAGGACAGACGTCTGTTCAATCAGAGGCCTTAACGTAGACGCAGTACAGAGTGCTCGAGGGAAGAGCATTTCTATAAGCCCGGACAGGATTTCAGGAGAAGTTGGAATTGGAATAGAGGGCAGGCACCCTTTCAAAAGTCCGCCAAGAAGAAGGCACCCGGTTGGCGCGAGCCAACAAAATCTTTTTGAGATTGGGCCCGCCCAGGTGGGTCGGGTAGGGGCTCGCTTATGTCTCTTCCGGCACGTCTGGGCGGCCTCGATCTCAGATTATTGGACCATCAAAATGGTCTCCACAGGCCACACATGGTCCTTCACCAAGATTCCTCCCTGCAGACTAATTCCCACCTCACTACCTTGGTCAGAAGAAAAGCGACGCTCTGAAGGATCAAGGAGCAGTGGTGCACGTGCCAAAGAATTAGAAATTCCAGGGAATATACTCCCCCCTCTTTCTAGTCCAGAAAAAGAACGGCTCCTGGCGCCCGGTTATAGATTACTTACTTTTCTGAATAAATTTATAAAGCACGAAAGGTTCAAAATGGAATCACTCTCTACCATCCATAAAATCGTCCAACCAGGCAAATGGTTAATCTCGATAGATTTAAAAGACGCATATTTTCATGTTCCATTGGCAGAAGGATTCCACAAATACAGTATCTTTGGTTCCAGGTCAGACAAGAGCACTTACAGTTTACATGTCTTCCATTCGGATTGACTACTTCTCCAAGAGTCTTTTCAAAAGTCCTTCTGGCGGTGGTCTCTCTTATCAGAACACAGGGAGTATGACTGTACCTGGACGATCTGTTAGTACTGTCCCAGAACAGGCAGCAACTTCTGACTCACAAGGAACTAGTTATTTCCACACTAATAAAGTTTGGATAGCTCCTAAACCTGGAGAAAAATCAGTTAGAACCGACCCAGTGCCTAGTCTATCTATCAACACCATAGAAAAAAAACTATCTCTCTTGCGGAAGAAAAAATCTGGGTCATTCGGGAAAGAATCTCCCTAGCCCTAGACTCCTCACACCGGAGGGCTTTGCAGTGCCTAAATATAATTGGCACGATGGTTGCCACATCCCCTATGGTCAAATTAGCAATGTGGAGGCTTTGTCCCTTTTAAGCAGGTCTCCAACAATGGAGGCCGGGGGACATCAATCAGCTAATTTGGATAACTCAGTTAATGAGGAACAGTCTCCTTTGGTGGCTTCAATGCAAAAACTTGCTAACATGCCACTCTCTTGCTCCCATCCATTGGGCGACTGTCACTTCCGGGTCAGAACTGGCACAAGGCAAATGAGATGCCCGTTGCACAATCCAGGTTCAAACATCTTGGAGCTGCATGCGGCATGGTCTATCTTTTTCCCACCTCCTAAAAAGGGAAGTCGGTCCTACTCAAAATGGACAACACCACAGCTGTGGCATATGTAAAGAGGCAAGGGGGCACTCGGAGTTCCACCCTTCTCCAAGAGGTCGAGCCCATCATGACCTGGGCTCAGAGGAATCTGCTCAATTAATCAGCAGTCTTCATTCCTGGAGATCAGAAAATCCAAGACTTCCTGTCTCGCAGCAATCTGGACAACAACAAATGATCAGTGCATCCACAGACGTTCAAGTGGATCCTATTGCTGGGAGTCGATCCTGAGGTGGACCTGTTTTCATCCCCCTGCAACTTCAAAATCAGCAAATACTATACTCGTGGTCGTTGCAGTCAAGCCTTCGGAGTGGATGCATTAACAAGTCAGTGGAACTTCAACAGGGCGTATGCCTTCCCTCCCCCTCCAATCATTTTCAAGTTTCTGCAGAGGCTTCAGATGGAAGCAGTTGAGGCGGTGACCATAGCACCTTACTGGCCGAGCAGGCCATGGTTCCCCCTCCTGAACCAGACCATGGTTCCCCCTCCTGAACCAGATGAGCGTTCGGTATCCGTTGCCTCTCCCTCTCAGGCCGGACCTTCTTTCTCAGGGGGCGACCTTGCACCCTTGTCCAGCGATACTGACACTGGTGGTCTGGTTCTTGAGAGGGAGGGGCTAGAGTCTCTCGGATGTGCTTCAAGAGTAATTTCTACCCTCATGAGTTCCAGGAAACCAAGTATAAACAGAGTTTACAGTAGAATATGGGCCAAGTTTGTTAACTTCTCTACGTCTACAGGCAAATCATGTAGAGGCACTGGAGTCCAAGATATTCTCAGTTTTCTCCAGTCCGGCTTGGATCTTTCTTTATCTGTTAGCTCCCTTAGGGTGCAAGTCTCAGCTTTGTCAGCATTCTCCGGAAGATCATTGGCAGATCACCCACTGATACGGCAGTTCTTTCACGGGGCATCAAGACTCAGGCCTCAGAGGAAACCTAGATTCCCCAAATGGGACCTTCCACTTGTCCTTGACTCATTGTCAGCCCTCAACAATAAGGATCTTTCTATTAAGGACTTGTCAATAAAACTGGCTTTTCTGGTGGCAATCACTTCGGCCAAAAGAGTTTCGGAAATAAGCTTTCTGGGTTGTCAGGAACCCTTTTTGACTTTATATCTGGACCGCGTGGTCCTTATTCTAATGCTCGGATCTAAGCCAAAAGTCACGTCTGTGTTTCATGAAAACCAGGAGATAGTGCTTCCCACCTTCAAATCTCCGGAGTCTACAGAAGTTAACCCCCTAGATGTGTGCGAAATTCTGAAGAAGTATTTACAAGTTACTTCATCGTTAAGACGTTCCACTCACCTGTTTATATTATATTCTGGCAGCAACAGAGGAAAACGTGCTTCTTCTAGAACAATAGCGGACTGGATTGTTCAATCCTTTCAACAAGCCTACAGGGCGAGGGGCTTGGCTCCTCCAGAGGCGGTGATGGCTCATTCCACCAGAGGCATGGCAGCCTCATGGGCAGCATCTCGACATGTGGCTCCTGATGTGATATGCAAAGCAGCATCATGGTCGTCGATTAATACATTCATGTCACATTATTGTATTGAACCTGCTTCCCTTTCCTCTGTTAATTTTGGTCTGAGAATCTTGTCAGTTGACGAGAAAGATTAAATATTTTTGTTCAGCATAACCTCCCGTGTGGCTTGGCTAGTTATTTCCCACACGTAGTCTGCCATGGAGTCTGTCAGGAAAACGGAAATTGTATTACCAAATACTTACCCTAATTTTCCTTTCCTGATAGACTCCATGGCAGACGGAGTTCCCACCCATGAGTACGAATATAAGAGTTGGACTGAGAGTCGGCTGGTTACGGAACACAGTCCATGGAGGTACGCTCAAATTTATGGGTAGAGGGTCCCATAGCAGTGTAGAAGAGGCGGGGTTAACCCACACGTAGTCTGCCATGGAGTCTATCAGGAAAGGAAAATTACAGTTAGTATTTGGTAATACATTTTCCGTTATATTTACTTGTACTATTTGTTTGCACATATTTTCATCACTTACTGGACACATATCCCCCTTACTTTGTATAATGGTGTGTGGACTATCATCTCATTAGTGCTGCGTTTTGTTCATTTTATTTAGTCTTTGACATGATTTATGAGACGTGTTTCACGCTAGCAGCTTTATTTCTATACCTTAGCTGATAGGAGTGGTGGCTCGCAGGATTGTTGCATTTTTAGTTCAGATATATTGGCCCGGACACAAAGCACTTACGCCGACATATCTCAAGATGCGCCGCGTAAGTGTAAATATGCGCCATTGTATCTATGCGCCGGACCCACAAACTAAGATACGCCTAAAAATAGGCTTCATCCCACCGACGTAACTTTCCTACGCCGACGTAGAGTGGGCGCATATTTACACTGGACGCATCTGGCGCTCCCATTGTTTTTCTATTCAAATATGCAAATGAGGGAGATATGCCAAATCACAAAAATACTTGCGCCCGACGCTGGCTACGCGCACCGCGTGTAAGTTGTACATCCGGCCTAAAGTTATGCCCCATAAAGCAGGTGTAACTCAGCAACAGACGTGTACAGGTCAGCTGGAGAGCAGCTGCAGCAGCACCGTTACGGACTAGCTGAGCAACCACACTTGCAGGACAACACATCTGTATGCCAATATGCCAGGGGCAGCCATGGTCATAGCACTACTGCGTCCACAGGCACGGAGGAGGGCATGTAAGAGGATCTACCGAACGCGCATGAACATCTTTGGCAGCAAATAAACCAGCCTATACAGGTGCCCATGTAGTTGCCATCACCCCGTGAAAATTTGGAATGTGAAAACCTCTGAGCTTGGGATTATGTAGGCAACAATAAATTTTATCCAAAAATGTAAAAAATATAAATTTAATTGTTTCATTTTCATTTTTTTTTTTCATTTTTGGAAAATATTTTTAGTTGCCTACATAATCTCAACCTCAGAGGTTTTCACATTCTGAACGTCTTTGACATGGGGGAATCGGAGGTGTATCTCATCTTCCGATTCAGCCCTGATGTCATCCTGGAATTAGCCACAGCCCTGCATGATGAAATCACCAGCCAGACGGGACGCTCACATGCAGTGCAGCCACTGGTCAAGGTACTGGCAACACTCCATTTCCTTGCCAGTGGATCTTTCCAACGTACAAGTGGAGTCGTGTCTGGGATGTCACAATCCACCATGAGCAGATGTGTGCACCAGGTTGTCCCCGCAATCCTCAAACGCATGTCCCACCACATCATCAAACCCACAGATGAGCACCTGCAGCAGAAGGCAATGCAGGATTGCTACAGAATTGCCAGATTCACACGCACTGTGGGGGCCATTGATTGCACACATGTTGCTCCCCCCCCCCCCCGTGCCTGAGGAGACCCAGTCTGCTGAAGGAACAGCATTCAGGAGTTACCTTGTGTAACGTATCTTTGCATGTTAAACACACATTCATCATGGCACACGGATAATGCACGCATGCACACAAATTTGGTCCCTAGCTCACACAAACTACATCCACCTCCACCATGCAGGACTTGGGAGCAGCAAGGCCACGCCAAGGCACCAAGGATGTTGCTGTCCATTCATACCACATTCACACGGTCGTGAGGATAACCACTCCCTGATGAACCAAGGTGACACACCTTACTGTCAGGAATGTCACTCACACATACACACACTCACACACCAGTCACACTGTAGCAGCACCGGGCAAACCCTGCCCCTGCAAACGGGTGTCCGGGCACCACTTCTGCACTCCTCACCGTGTGCATAAATAAAAAAAATAAAAAAGGGATTATGCCATTGGCCGACATGGCATGCCCTTACCGGAGGACAGCACATACGTCTGTGCACGCCCAACCAAAACAAAATTATAAAGCTCATAACCTGAGCAAAAAAAAAAATATATAGCACTCATTTGCCCTCTCGTGGGCCAGGCCTGGTGCCAAGTAAACAGCTCCTTAATTGTCTGGGGGGAGCATTGGGTGGGGGGTGGGGCATCAGGAGGAGGTTCATCCCCTGGTCTCTCATTCCTGGCAGATGATGGCTGCCTGCCCTCCAGGGCAAGAGCAATGCGGGTAAGGACCGCCTGCATCCGCAGCTGGCGAGTGGTGGTGTTACGTACCTCGTGGATAGAGCCTCGTATGCAGGAAAGAGCCCCTCTTACCACCCGGGTTCAGGGACTGCTGGAGTGGGGACAGCAAGTCCGGGAGCGCGGTGGGGTAGGAGTGCTTGGGGATGACAGCAGACCGGTCGGAATGGAAATCTTGCGGGCAAGTAGTGTAGGAGACAGTGTCTCTGGAGGGCCACCGGAACCGGATAGCGGGAACTGGTGGACGAGCCTGGTCAGATGCAAGACAGGAACGGGTATGCAGTCAACAAGGGTCAGATGGGCGAATCACCCGAAAGTCACTCTGTAGCGGAGGTAGCGTTGTCAAAGTTCAAGCATAGGTCTGATAACGATGGGCAGCAGAGTAGAGCGGAGTCGGATCAAGCCAGGGGTCGGTAACGGTATTCAGGTAGTCAGACGGAGCCGGGTCAGGTATCGGGTAGAGCAGGTATCAGGTTTCAACAGGTATCAGGTAAGCAGGTATCAGGTTTCAACAGACATCAGGTTTCAGGGTTTTTAGGACACAAAGCTGTAGATCAGACAGCAAGGTGTCACTGCTGCTACTGAGCTTTTAAAGGGGAAGAAGGGCTAGTGCGCATGCACGCGCTCCCGCCGTGCACGCGCGCGCCCCCGTGACGCAGACGCGTGCCGTGCACGCGCGCGAACGATAGGTGCACGCGCGGCGTGCAGACGCGCGCAATTGGAGCACGAGCGCGAGCAACAGGGGCTCGTCGGAGCCCACAGGTAGGTCCCTGACATTGCCCCCCCCCCAAGGGGCAGCCTCCGGATGCCAAATTGGGTTCTTTTTTCAGGGTGAGCGGAAAAGAAATTGCGAATCAGTCTCTGTGCATGGATGTTGTTTTCGGGTTCCCAGGAATTGTCTTCTGGGCCATACCCTTTCCATTTTACTAAAAATTGAGTTTGCCCTTGCCGCTTCCTGCAGTCGAGGATGGCCTCCACAACGTATTCCTCGCACCCATCAACAAAAACAGGTTCTGGGGGACTGGTCCCCCTATCAGGAAAGGGATCCAGAACTGCAGGTTTCAACAATGACACATGGAATACTGGATGAATTTTCAAAGAATCAGGTAAGGATAGTTCATACGATACCTCATTGATCTTCCTTCGTACTGGAAAAGGTCCTATGAACTTTGGTCCCAACTTCTTTGAAGGACAGGCCAACTTGAGGTTGGTTGTAGATAGCAATACCTGGTCACCTGGCTGAAGATTCAATTCGCCTCTCTTCTTCCGGTCAAAGAACCTTTTACTGGCAGCTTGAGCTTTAGTCACCGCTTCCCGTAATACCTGGTTGTTGTGGCTGAGGAACTCCATTGTACTCTGCACTGCCGGGACTGGGGATTCTGAAAAAAGGTCAGGTAAAAAGGTTAGATCAAAACCATAATTGGCAAAGAAAGGGGATTGCCCAGTAGCTGAGTGGTTGGCGTTATTGTACGCGAACTCCGCTAGAGGTAGCAGGGAAACCCAATCGTTCTGAGAGAAGGACGTAAAGCACCTAATGTACTGTTCAAGAGTCTGGTTGGTCCTCTCTGCCCGTTGGTTTGGGGATGATAAGCTGAGGAAAAGGAGAGTTTAATCTTCAAGGCTTCTGGATCTCCAAAAGCGGGACGTGAACTGAACCCCCCTGTCAGACACGATGTTGGAGGGAATTCCGTGTAGCCGAACAATCTCCTTGATGAAGATACGAGCAGTCTCTGTGGCCGTTGGGGTACTCCTTAAGGGAAGGAAATGAGCCATTTTGGATAGGCGATCCACGACTACAAAAATTGCCGTGCACCCCTCCGAACGAGGAAGTTCTACTATGAAGTCCATAGAAATCATTTCCCAGGGTCTATTGGGTACAGGTAGGGGCTTCAACAGTCCCCAAGCTCGGCTTCTTGTGGTCTTGTTTCGATTACACGTGGGGCATGAGTTAACATATGTTTTGCAGAAATTTTCCAGGTCTGGCCACCAGAAGGTACGACGTACCAGTTCGAGGGTTTTCCGAACCCCAAAGTGTCCCGCCAACGGGTGGTCGTGAAGGAGTTTCAGGACTTCCACACGGCTTGTTTCTGGAACGAAAATTTGGCTGCCTCTCCAAAACAGTCCATCCCTAGATGTTAAAGTGATGCTGGAGGGTTTGGAGGCGTCTGTGGATGCTTCTCTAATTTCGGAGAGTAGACCAGACTGGAGAAGTAGGAAGTTACCTGCTGGTAAAATAGTGTCAGGAACCGGTATATCCTTGGGGTTATCATGCATCCGGGATAGTGCGTCTGGTTTGACGTTCTTTGAACCTGGCCGGTATGTGATGTGAAAACAGAAGCGTGAAAAAAACAGCGCCCAGCGGGCTTGACGGGGCTTCAACCTTTTAGCAGATCTTAGGTACTCAAGATTCTTGTGATCGGTATAAATTAATACTGGGTGGGCTGCGCCTTCTAACAGGTACCTCCATTCCTCCAATGCGGTCTTGATGGCCAGTAACTCACGATCTCCGACATCATAATTTCTTTCCGCAGGAGAAAGTTTCCGGGAAAAGAATCCGATGGGATGCATTAGGTCTTTATTCCCCTGGCGTTGGGAGACAACAGCTCCCACTGCGACTTCAGATGCATCAACCTTGAGGATATAGAGTAGTGCAGGATCAGGGTGACTGAGGATCGGGGCTGACGTGAAAAGCTTTTTGAGTCGGTCAAAGGCCTTTTGAGCTTCTGGGTTCCAGTGAAAACGTAGGTTTTGTCTGGTCAATTGTGTGATGGGGGAAATTATTGCAGAAAACCCCCTGATAAATCTTCTATAGAAGTTTGCAAAACCTACGAAGCGTTGTACCCCCTTCTTGTCCAGGGGTACTGGCCAGTCGAGGATAGCGGACACCTTCTGAGGGTCCATCTTAATTCCGGTGGGAGAGATTACCAGGCCCAGGAACTGGATGGTCTGACGTTCAAATTCGCATTTCTCTGCCTTGGCGTATAAACTGTGTAGTCGGAGCCGGTGGAGGACTTTACGAACATGCTCTCGGTGACTGTCTAATGATCTGGAAAAGACTAAGATATCATCAAGATAGACAATTACAAAGATGTCCAGAAAGTCTCTGAGTACGTCATTAATAAAATGCTGAAAGGTGGCGGGCGCATTACACAGTCCGAAGGGCATGACTAGGTATTCGTAATGACCGAATCGGGTACGAAAAGCTGTTTTCCATTCGTGCCCCTCCCGAATACGGACCAGGTTGTAGGCCCCTCTCAGGTCTAGCTTGGTGAAGACGGTAGCCGACCTCAGTTTTTGGAAGAGCTCGGGTACCAGGGGTAGCGGGTACCGGTTTTTCACTGTGATATTATTTAGTTCCCGGTAATCCACACACGGACGGAGGGACTGATCCTTTTTGGTAACAAAAAATATTCCAGCGCCTGCTGGGGAGGTAGAAGGCCGGATGAACCCCTTATGTAAGTTTTCATCTATATATATTTTTAGGGCCTCCTGCTCCTTTTCTGACAACGGAAAGATACGCCCAAAAGGAATTTCGGCCCCTGGGAGGAGCTCGATCGGGCAGTCATAGGGGCGATGGGGCGGAAGGGAGTCGGCCCCCCGTTTACTTAAAACGTCCAGGAAGTCATGATAGGGTTCAGGAATGCACTGAAGCAGGCTTGGGTCAGAGTCCATACATAGTAAGGTGGGAGGTGAACTGGTGGGCCCGGGTAGACAGTATTGCTGGCAGTAAGGGGACTGAAAAGACACCTCCCCAGATGCCCAATTAATCAGAGGGTTGTGAGCCTGAAGCCAGGGTAGGCCGAGGATTACCGGAAACAGAGGAGAAGAAATAACATCTAGGACCAACAGTTCCCTGTGCTGAGGAGCGATTAAAGCGGGTAGAGGTAGAGTCTCTTGGGTTACCTGTCCAGAACTGATGCGGGAGCCGTCGGCCAGAAAAACAGAGAGTCCATGGGTCTTTCTTCGTAAGGGGATGCTGTGCAGGTTGACAAAAGCGGTATCGATGAAGCAGCTGCATGCGCCGGAGTCAAGGATGGCGTTGACCGGAATAGTCCTTCCCTGGCACTGTAACGAGAAAGGTAGAGCAAGGTGGTTTGCATTGCCTGACAGGGCTGAGAAGTTGACAGGAGCTGAGATGAGGCACTTACGTGTCTTAACAGGACAGTTGCGAACGTAGTGGCCAGTCCCGCCGCAGTACATGCAAAGGTTGAGTTGGCGACGACGTGCCCGCTCTTCAGGTGGTAGTGTTGGCCGCATGAGGCCAAGTTGCATGGGTTCAGATGAGTCCTGGTTGGTGCTGGGGGGATCTGGGTAGGTATGAGGCAGGTAGCGAGAAGCCGGCATAGGTACCTTTGCAGTCATCCAGGTGGGACGGTTCGGCTGAGAAGATCGCTCAGCCCGGCGTTCACAAAGCCGGCGGTCGATCTGTATAGCTGTGGTAATTAGATCCTCGAGGGTCTCGGGCACCCCCACTCGAGCGAGTTCGTCCTTCAGACTTTCAGAAAGGCCTAAGCGAAACTGGCGCCGCAGAGCTGCATCGTTCCATTGAGTGTCCGCGCTCCAGCGCCTAAAGTCCGTGACATAGTCCTCAGCCGCTCTGCGGCCTTGCTGGAGCGTGAGTAGGGCAGACTCTGCGGTAGCGGCTCGTTGAGGGTCATCATATAGTAGAGCCATGGCCTCAAGAAAAGCGAACAGGGTCCGCGTCTGGTCACCATTCTCCTCGAGCAGCCGGTGGGCCCAGGTCTGAGGGTCCCCTTGTAGTAGGGAGATTACGAATCCCACTTTGGTGACCTCCAAGGAAAATGTCCGGGGTTGCAGGGCGAAGTAGAGCTCACAGGCGCTACGGAAGGCTCGAAATTTGGTGCGGTCGCCAGCGAATCGCTCTGGCACTGGAACTCTTGGTTCAGGTGGGAGCATTACCACCGAAGGAGCAGAAACAGCTGATGCGGATCTGGAGGTTGAAGGAGCAGTTGGATCACTGGGGGCAGCCAGGCTGTGTACCTGTCCTTCTAGCCTAACGTAGCCTTCCTGTAGGTTCTTTACTGCTTCTGTGAGGGACGCCAGGTGTTTGCAGATTTCGTCTATGGCAGGGGCTATTCCCGCAGGCTCTGACATGGCTGTCTGATACTGTTACGTACCTCGTGGATAGAGCCTCGTATGCAGGAAAGAGCCCCTCTTACCACCCGGGTTCAGGGACTGCTGGAGTGGGGACAGCAAGTCCGGGAGCGCGGTGGGGTAGGAGTGCTTGGGGATGACAGCAGACCGGTCGGAATGGAAATCTTGCGGGCAGGTAGTGTAGGAGACAGCGTCTCTGGAGGGCCACCGGAACCGGATAGCGGGAACTGGTGGACGAGCCTGGTCAGATGCAAGACAGGAACGGGTATGCAGTCAACAAGGGTCAGATGGGCGAATCACCCGAAAGTCACTCTGTAGCGGAGGTAGCGTTGTCAAAGTTCAAGCATAGGTCCGATAACGATGGGCAGCAGAGTAGAGCGGAGTCGGATCAAGCCAGGGGTCGGTAACGGTATTCAGGTAGTCAGACGGAGCCGGGTCAGGTATCGGGTAGAGCAGGTATCAGGTTTCAACAGGTATCAGGTAAGCAGGTATCAGGTTTCAACAGACATCAGGTTTCAGGGTTTTTAGGACACAAAGCTGTAGATCAGACAGCAAGGTGTCACTGCTGCTACTGAGCTTTTAAAGGGGAAGAAGGGCTAGTGCGCATGCGCGCGCTCCCGCCGTGCACGCGCGCGCCCCCGTGACGCAGACGCGCGCCGTGCACGCGCGCGAACGATAGGTGCACGCGCGCGCACGCGCGGCGTGCAGACGCGCGCAATTGGAGCACGAGCGCGAGCAACAGGGGCTCGTCGGAGCCCACAGGTAGGTCCCTGACAGGTGGTCTGCCGCTGGTGGCGCCTGGTCTGCCTTGCCTCCACCTCTATGGCAGCAGTGTAACGTATCTGGCTTGGACAGCCACTCCCAGGCTCTTCACCTCTGCCGCGAGGCCTGCTGCTGTGGCCTGCAGCTCCCCAATTGCCGGGGTATGAACCTCCAGGCTGACCTGAACATTGGAGCCCTGGTCACCAGATGGTGAGGGACCCCCTGCCACCATGTGGTGCCGCATGGCCTCCAGGGTCTGGGCTTGGTCACCCAAACATGTGACCATAGCAGCGCAGTTTGCGCTCACATCCAGCAGGCTGTCAGAGATTGAGGTGCTCTGCTCAACCTGCTGGATGAGGCACTGCCGCATAGTGGCTGTGGTTCCCTGCACAGCCGCTGTGCATTCAGCCTGGGTCTTGGTTGAGGAGGCCAGGCTGTCTGCCACACGGCGCAGGTCACCGGCTAGAGCACCCATATGGCGTGTCTGCTGGGCCTGCTCCCTCGCCAGCTCTTCTTGGAGGGATCCGGGTACACCCCAGGTCTTACGTAAAGCCTTCCCCTGCCTAGGGGGTGGAGAGGCTTGTGCCCGTCCGGACCGGGTAGACCGGGAGGGGGTTCCCCTGGATGGGGTGGACCAGGAAGGGGTTCCCCTGATGTGGGTGGATGGGGAGGGGGTTCCCCTGATGGGGGTGGATCGGGAGGGGCTTACCCTGATGGGGGTGGACCGGGAGGGGCTTCCCCTGATGTGGGTGGAGGTTTGGGAGGGTTCGCTAATGATGTTCTCCTGGAGGTAGACACATTCCTCCAGATCACAATGCTCCTCCTCAACAACCTCTAGAGAGGTGTGGGCACTCTCCTCCGGGGATGGCATGGGTCGTCCAGCAGCAGACGATGTGCCCGCTCCCTCCAGCACATCTGTGGATGACACAAAGCATATACATGTTGGTGGACCCACACACTTGTCACATGTTCCCTTGCACCCCCTCACATGCTACACACCGGATGGGGAAAAAAACACACTTACCTGTCCTCAAGGTTCACCGAAGTCAAGGCCCTCCACTTGCTTGCACTCCAGACATTGGGCGATCACCTCCTCATCGGCAGTCAGCAGGGGTCCTTCTCTCGTGCCCAAGGGCATTGACCTCCAGGATGACCTCCTGGAGGATCTCTGCCTTCTTGGCCTTACTGGTCATGCGACTCTGAGCGCCATGGAGGTACACATCATACCTGGAGATGGCAGAGATCAGGATGGCCCTCTCCTCAGCTGAATTTTTTTTCCTCCTCTCCCTCTCATGCCGCGTACACACGATCACTTTTTGTGATGAAAAAAAAAACAACGTTTTATGTGACGAAACAAAACGAAATTTTTCAAACTTAATTTTCCAAAACGACGTTTGCATACATACCATAATTTTTACAAAAAGCTCTAGCAAAGCACGGTGACGTACACCACGTTCGATGGCACTCTGTTCCATTGAAGCTCCGTCTCTTAACTTGCTACTGAGCATGCGCGGGTTTAACAACGTTGTTTTCAACGTCGTTTTGCCCACACACAATCACTTTTTATGACACCAAAAATTCAAGCATGTTCAAATTTTTTTTTGGTCGTTTTTTTGAAGACATAAAACGACGTTTTGCCCACACACGATCATTTTAAATCACGTTTTTGAAAACGTCGTTTTTTTTCATCACAAAAAGTGATCGTGTGTACGCGCCATCAGTCTCTGGAGCAAACATTGCTCAGATTGCAAAAGTACTTGCACTACGGATGCTGGTGTACTTTTGCGCTCGACGGGTGCATGTCTGGGCATATTTATGGTCTCGGCGTAGGTGGTGGGCCGGCGTATCTTAGGGGTTACGCCCGGCGTAGTTGTGAGAATGCGCAGAGGGACGTGGGACATACGTTAACGTCACGGCGCATGCACCGTTCATGATACGCCAGGCGTAAAGCATTGCACCACGCCTACGAAATTACGTTACACCAGCGCAACGTTGGGAGCATTTGCTTTGTGAAATCCATGCTTGCCTTTCTGTGTTGCGTTGGCGTAGAGTAAAAGAGATACGCTACGGCGGCATATATATGCGCCGATGTATGCGAATTTAGGCCTGACTAAATTCATGCACCCCCCAATTTAAATACGACCCTCCCTTCCTGTCAAGGACACACCCCTTCCTATTTAAGACCCGCCCTGTCATCTATAAACCACACCCATCCTATTTAGGCAGACCATGTCTTAGGCCGCGTACACACGAGGGGATATGTCCGCTGAAAACGGTCCGATGGACCGTTTCAGCAGACATCTCCGCTCGTGTGTGTGGGCTAGCGGACAGATTTCTGCACCCGACAGATTTCAAAGCATGCTTTGAAATCCATCCGGTGGGAATCTGTCCGCTCGACATGTCTGCTGGTTAGTACACTTACCAGCAGACATGTCGTCCCCCACCGCCGCCGCGCCGCCGCCGAATGGATTCGGCGCATGCGCGGAAGTGTTTTACTTCCTGGTGCGGTGACGTGGCGGTGACGCGGCGGCGTCAACGTCACCGCCGCGTCACCGCGCCGTCCGGCGGCGGGGAATTTGATCCGATGGTGTGTACACGCCATCGGATCAAACTCCCGATCGGACATATCCGATGGAAATGGTCCGCGGACCGTTTTCATCGGATATGTCCGATCGTGTGTACGAGGCCTTAGGGTT
Source organism: Rana kukunoris (assembly GCA_029574335.1). Lineage (NCBI taxonomy): Eukaryota > Metazoa > Chordata > Amphibia > Anura > Ranidae > Rana > Rana kukunoris. The sequence goes on from CM056060.1 coordinate 69,946,998, forward strand.
GTACATGATTAATAATTTTTGTTTGTGGCATAATTTGCTCTGTAAGACCCCTTTCACAATGAAAATGGGGGATCTGCGGATAAAGTAGGAACATCTGGATGTGAGCGACTATTATCGTTTGGAGGTGATCACCAGGAAGGATCCATTCTCACCACATTTACCTATTTGGATGACACCACAAGTGGACTCAACCTGAAAAGTGCTCCTGGGCTTTGTTTTCTGCTGTTACCTTACAGCAGTAAGGTAAGGGGACATCTTTACTTATTTTGGAAATAGCATCTGCAACTGGTCATCACGGCATTTTGGCTTTTACATCAGCAATCTTTTTTGAACTTTATTTCCATATTGCATTTATACATTGCATTGACCCATTGTTACCTGTTGTATGGACATTCACCCTGAATAACACTGTTGTGTGCTATTTCTGGCACTTTGTGCACCAGATTGTTATAAGGAAGTTACACTTTATGGGCCAGATTCAGGTAGATCAGAGCATCTTTGCTCTGGAGTAACGCATCTCATTTGCGTTACGCTGCAGAAATTTTAGGAGCAAGTGCTGTTATTCAGGAAGCACTTGCTCCTAAAGTTGCGGCAGCGCATCGCAAATGAGCCGGCGGAATTCAAATTGGGCGGGTACGGGGCGTGTAGTATTCTAACTAAGCGCGATCCCGCCGCCAACGTACTGCGCATGCGTCGAGTGTCAAAACATCCCCGTGCGCATGCTCCAAATTCTGTGAATGAACGTCAATGACGTCACATTCCCATTCATGAACGTTTTACGCAAGCGACGTTTTTTGTTTTTTTTTCGACGCGATGACGACGCCTATACCTAACATAGGATATTCCAACCCCATGTAGGTATATCTATGCGCCGCGTATCCCGTCCGGAAACGTCGTACCGTCACTGCGTCGCGCCGGAATTCGATCGTGAATTGCCGATTTCCGCTCATTAACATATTTTTGACCGGCGCCATTTTTAAGTTGAAGTAACGATGCGATGGCGAAACTCAGTTACGCTGCTCGCATCGGAGCTTCAACCCGGCGTTTCTTGTTTTCTGGTTACAGAAAACAAAAACGCCGGCTCAAAGTCACAGTTAGGCTGGCGGATCACTGGATCCGCCAGCCTAACTGTTCCTGAATCTGGCCCTATATGTTATTTTGCACTGTCATTGGTTTGGTAGCCGGCTTAGGCTACATTTAGCAGGTTTAATATATATTTCTTATATACACCACTGTCATTTTCTGACATTACTATGTATAATAGTTAGGTTATTCCTACCTTTTCTCCACATATCTAGTTTTTTGCCACACTTCCTCTTCATTTATCCCATCCCCACTTTCTCCCTTACAGCGCAGCACTACACCCCCCCCCATTTTTATCTGCCTTGGTTGATACACCAATCAGTGCAGCAGCTGTACCCACCCACTCCCCTCTCCCTCCCCCTCCCCCCGTTTATGGTAAGCGCGGTAATATTCACCCTAACCCTTTCACAATGAGGTGCTTTGCAGGCGCTATAGCGCCTGCAAAGTGCCCTGAATGAGCGGCTCCATTCACTCCAGTCTGAAAGTCAGAGTGCTTTCACACTGGAGTGCTGCGCTGGCAGGATGTCAAAAAAAGTCCTGATAGTAGCTTTTTTGCAGCGCATTAGGAGCGGTGAATACACTGCTCCTAAAGTGTCCCTGCCCACTGAGGCTAGGGTGGAGCCACACTGAGGGAAGATTACTTAACCATGCAGGTGTGAGAGAGCAAGCCCTAAGGCTGATAGACAGACAAGGTATAAGACAGTCAGGTCATAAAAGTATTACTGCAAGGTCATGACAGGGCACTATTGAAAACACAAAAAATGTATCACTGGGAGTATAGATAACCGATAACCTCACAGGAGAAGGCAGTTTGAAGCTTGCAAATGTTAAACAAGGATGGAATCAAAGTGAGGCAGATCACATCCAGCCACGTGGCATGCATGGCTCTGACAGACCATTAAACACTGAATTGAAAAATGTAAGACATGGTGAATAGAAATTTAATGAGAAATTAGGGAATAGAAGAAATAATAAAAAGACTAAGGAATGCAATGTGGAAATCCCAAATGCTAGGAATTCAATGAATGGTGCATATATATAAACAGCCAATAAGATGACTGGATAGTAGAGTGTGCTATGCCACACACATGGGATCAGTATGAACATGCTGAATACCATAAATATATATATGTACAAGTTTACCAGCATGGTAGATAGTCATGCCCTGTCAAATAAGAACATTATGCAGGGAACCAATAAATCACAGAATTTGATACCAACATATTACATTGATTCTATAACCCAGGTCGTTAGAACCCTGGAATGATGGGGGGGGGTGTGAAGGATAATAGAACGGTTTGAAGGAGATTGTCATGGACCTTGAAGGCAGAAGTGTTTCTAATTGAAATCTGTTACACAGGGGGGGGTCTCTGCCATGTCTTAAGGCTATTTTACTCTCCAGACGGTTCCATTATTCTGTGGCTGGCTATTGTGTACATTGACTACCCCCTGGGGCTTCTGTCTCAATAGACATAGTCTTTCTATTCAAGCTATGGGACCAATCCCTGTTGACTATTCCAAGTCCTCATTTGCATGCCTAAGTAGGACCTGAGTGAGGACTGCATATACTTTACAATTGACCAATAGGAAAGCGGTTGTTGGGGGTGGGATGTTCCAAATTCTGTATAAAAGTGTGCTGTGTGGCTTTCAATAAGAGAGTCCTGTATGAACATACATACAGCCTGCCTGGTGTGTGTTCTAAATGGATCTCGAACGGCACATAGCTGTAGTTTGGATCCCGGACCCTTGGGTGACTGGACCATCAGACGTTGCAATGCAATGTTAAAAAATGCCACCATGAAAGTGTGTTACATGACATCCTAGTGGTAGGTCTGGGTTACATGATTGCATGTATAGCGGGGTCACCCTGTCAGGAATAGGGATGAGCTTCGTGTTCGACTCAAACTCATGTTCGAAACGAACATTGCCTGTTCGATTGTTCATCGAAATTCGAACAAAACGGGTCGTTCGTGCCAAATTTGAGTGACGCGTCACGGCCCATAATTCACTGCGGCATTGCGCGCTGATGATTGGCCAAGCATGCACTATGACCCGCATGCTTGGCCAATCACAGCGCGCAAAAAACGGAGAGCCATAATTGGCCAAAGCCAGGGTGGCTTTTAATACAAGAAAGGACTTTGCTCGCTTTGGAAAACGCAGCTTGGCATTGCATGCCATTATTGAGCTTATGATCAACTAAAACCCCCAGATCCTTCTCCGTTCTTCCTCGTTTTCTGCGGGGGGTGCGCCAACCCACCGGTCTTTTTCTCCGCTGTCTTGTCTTTGCCTCCGCAGGGGCCATGGCTTCTCTCCGCTGTCTTCTTCCTTCTCTTCCATTCGATGTTGACACAACGAGGTCTCCTGCTGTAATGCCGTATGAGAGATGCGCACCGACTTATATAGGCATAGGCGTGGTCACCGGCTGATGCCACCCTGCGACCTCAACCTTTGTGACATCACATTCCCGGGGCATGATGGGAATGTGATGAGGAGGAGGAGCCAGGCAGAAGAGGCAAAGACAAGACAGCGGAGAAAAGACCGGGAGGTTGGCGCACCCCCGGCAGAAAACGAGGAAGACCGGGGACCCAGCAGAAGGCACAGGAGAAGACCGGGGGTGGCGCCCCCCAGCAGAAAACATCAAAGCCCGCGGCCCCCCGAATGTAAAAGAGCTTAAAGTGGTGGGGGGCCCTGGCGGAAGACACCGGAGAAGACCGGGGATGGCCCCCTGGCAGAAAATGTCGAAGCCTGGGGCCACGGCGGAAGACACCGGAGAAGACCGGGGGGTGGCCCCCCCAGCAGAAAACATCGAAGCCTGCGGCCCCCGAATGTAAAAGAGCTTAAAGTGTTGGGGGGCCCCGGCGGAAGACACCGGAAAAGACCGGGGGTCCCCCCCAGCAGAAAACGTCGAAGCCCGGGGCCCCAGCGGAAGGCACTGGAGAAGACCGGGGTGGCGCCCCCCGGCAGAAAATGTTGAAGCCCGGGGCCCCAGGGGAATACATTGGAGCCCCCCCCCCCCGGCAGAAAATGTCGAAGCCCGCGTCCCCCATGAATGTAAAAGAGCTTAAAGGGGTGGGGGGACCCGGCGGAAGGTACTGGAGAAGACCGGGGGTGGCGTTCCCAATGTACCCCATACTCATTCACATAGGGTGGGGGGCCGGAATCTGTGGCCACCTTATTGAAGGGGGCTCCCAGATCCTGATAAGCCCCACGCCCGCATACCCCGACAACCAGCGGCCAGGGTTGACGGGAAGAGGCCCTTGTCCCTATCGACATGGGGACAAGAGTGCTTTGGGGTGGGGGGCGCAGTGCCCCCCCTGCCCCAAAGCACACACTCCCCCATGTTGAGGGCATGCAGTCTGGTACGGCTCAGGAGGGGGGGGGCGCTCACTCATCCCCACCCCCATTCCTGTCCAGCCAGACTGCCTGCTTGGATAAGGGTTTGGTCTGGATCTGGGGGGAACCCCGCGCTGTTTTTTCGGCGAACGTTCCAGACCAAACCCCTGGTATGCACCTGGAGGGGAACCTACGCCGTTTTTTTTTTATTTGGTCTGGATTTTTTTTTTATTTAAGCTTCGACCACAAATTTAAACAAATAGACAAAATAAAAAAAGTAACATAAAACAAACAACAAACATAATATCATCATACCACCGACCTCCACCCTCCAAGAAAATAACTGCAAAAAGAAAGAAAAATAACATCAGAACGGGTATTTACAACAGGCTCACTGGTACAAGAAAAAGTCTTTATAGTCCATCAGAAAAGATTGTCCAGATCATTGCCAACAAAAAGAACAAAAGCAACTTAACCACTTAAGCCCCGGACCTATATGCTGCTAAATGCCCAGAGGCGTTTTTACAATTCGGCACTGCATCGCTTTAACAGACAATTGCGCGGTCGTGCGACGTGGCTCCCAAACAAAATTTGCGTCCTTTTCTTCTCACAAATAGAGCTTTCTTTTGATGGTATTTGATTGCCTCTGTGTTAGAGCAACATTTTTGAAAAAAAAATCAATATTTTTTACTTTTTGTTATAAGAAAAATCAAATAACACAGCGGAGGCTCAGGGGATTGGCTGGGAGCGATCACGAGGGGGCGGATAAAAACGAACAGCCGCCCCCACATATGAGCGAGAACATAATAATCAGACATGTCTGTAGCCTTATTTCAAAAATAAGCTATAAACAAAATCTAAGGGGTGGTTAGAAAGGAAAGTTGCCCCTACTCATGGAGAGGGGCAGGGTCATGGCCTAGGGGGGCTGGAAGAGGAACCCCCTCCATAAATGGGCGCACCTCTCAGGCCCAACCCTACTCCTCTCCAGATCCCGCACCTTAACCAATTCCTGAAAGATGTCGCCCACCACCTCAAGCACAGACAGGATTTTGTCCCTAGTGGACAACAAACACCGAGCATGCCAAGTGTAATAAAGCACAACTACGCTGACTAAATAAAGTGACGATAACTCAAACCCCTGTGGACCCTGAAGTCACGGTACACTCGCTCAGTATAGGTCAGGGCCGAAAGGCGGGGGTAGCCGATGGCACCCCCTACCCCCGTAAGAACCTCCATGTTAAAGGGACATTGGACCAGAAAATGGTCCATGGTCTCCAATGTCCCTCCACATTCCCGTAGGGGACAGTCCCTGTCCCCTAGGTTCCGGTACTTCAGATTTGCACGGACATACAGTCATCCATGGAACGACCTCCATGCAAGATCCCAAAACTTGTTCGGAATTCTGGAAGAATTCAAGAGGGCTAACCCCTCTGTGAGGACCCTCTCAGGACAGTCCCTTAAAGACAGGGGCTTCAAAATGTCCGAGGCCATGACCCTCAGGTACAGCTCACGCCGACCCAGAGAGCCTACCTCAAGGGCAGTTATCCGCCACTGCCTCAGTACCTTCAATGCCAGGGGGACGTAGGACGGGAGATACCCATGCGATCTCCTCAGATCGCCGGGCCTCCCCCTCCCCCCACTCCCTCAAGAAAAGCAAAAGCCAGTCCTTGCATTAGCATTCCCACCAGAAAGGTGTGCCCACAAAGATGGACTGCAATTTCGACAAAAATGATGATGAAGAACACCACCGGGTTGACCATGTCCAACCCTCCTTGCCTTCGCTGGCGGTATGTGACCTCCCTCTTCATCAGGTTCAGTCTGTTTCCCGAACAACAGCAGGAAGAACAGACCATAGACCCGAGCATAGAGAGATGCTGGCAAAAGACACACGTAGCTCACAAAGAGAAACTCAGGCAATAAGTACGTCTTGACCAAGCTTACCCTTTCCCTCAGGGAAAGTTTCCAACCTCTCCAGGTCTTCCGAGTGGCACTCACCAGCCTGCGCTCCCAATTTAGCTTGGGATAGTCACCCGGGCCGAAATGAATGCCAAGGACTCTAATTTCTGGTACGGGCGTGGGGAACACGTCCGGAAGGGGGAACTGCTCCTCCTCCTTCCCCATCCAGAAAACGTCTCTCTTGTTCTAATTGACCAGCGAGCCCGACGCCTCAGAGTAGCACCCGATCTGGGATTCCACATAGTGGGCCTCCTTACGACCAGATACCACCACGGAGACGTCATCCGCGTAGGCCACGACCCTCCCTGCCGAAACCAGACCCCTGACAGGTCCCACCGGAACCCCCCCCAGACGCTCGCAGTCTAGCCTCCTTACGAAGGGGTCGACCGCAAAGACGCACAGAAGGGGGCTCAACGTCACCCCTGCCGGACGCCAGAGTCTACAGCAAAGGCCCAACCCACCCAACCGTTGACAAGAGGGAAGCTCTCAGCTCCCCTATATAATACCTGTAGCCAATCATGAATTGATCAGGCAGACCGTATCTCCTCAGAAGCAGCCAAAGGTACTCGTGGTTCACCCGATCAAACGCCTTAGCCTGATCCAGTGCAAGCAGATACCGCTCGCTGCCATCAGCCCTGCACCTTTCCACAGCCTCCCGGACATTCAGGATGGCACTAAAAGTGCCCCGGCCAGCAATTGTGCTGTGCTGAGAGGGTGTAACGCCACTGGCGTTCCTTTCCCTCTCTCCTCGGCGCTTCTCTCCTCCCCAGACATCCGCAGTGAAACAGGCGCATCACTTCCGGTGCGCACTGTTTTGCGTTCCACGCTGGAACGCGGAAGTGCGCCCCAGCGTGCTGCACATTCTCCCGCGCCGCGCGCACTATTTAAAGCCCTAGGAATGACGGCAGGTTGTTCCACTATTTTGTTGGGCACCTGCCGTCACCTGGGACCCCTCAGAACACCCCACCTGTTACAGGAAGGTCCAGTAGTCGAGCAACTGGGTGGAACCCCGCTTCCCATAGAAGCCAGCAACCTACCATCTCTCAGTACCCTGCTTCCAGGAACATTGCACTGCTCTCCATCAAGCCTGCAACTACCCAGGTCCAGTACTTTGTCGATTGGATCCACCCTGCTGCAGTTCTCTACTCGGGATAGGAGCTGACACTCCAAAACGTCTGAACCGCAAGTATTTTGAGTATTAGACTGTGACTACAACCAGGCTAGTGCTTTCGGAAGGTTGCTCTGTATGAATGCTATGACTTGATGCTATTGTTCCCTATTAGAGCTCTTTGACTGTTTAAACATACTATGAACATGAGCTGTCGTTGAATACAATACTTGATGACCAACTACTCATGGTCCGAACCTATAGGGTCATACCATTCCAATTATTAGCTTGATTCATCAATTAATCTATACTTGACATATCTATGCCTGCTTATGATTTAACTGAGTACGCTCCTTTTTGGTTGGTTTCCATATAGAGGTTGTGATGAAATAAACCCTTAACTTTCTGTTTATACAAGAGAGTGCGGTTTATGCTGAGAAACCTCTCTAGCTGGAACTCTGTTAAGTTTATCTAGAAATAACGTGACTGTAACATAATAGTGGAACCCATACATAACCTAATGGATCCAGCGGAACTTGCCAACCATCTGGTAGGACTGTCACAGCGAGTGGACACTCTTACCAACACTGTTAACGACCTCCGTTTAGAAAACGAGGCACTCCGAAATCATAATGTTGCTCAACCAAGGGATAGACCTGAACCCAAGGTCTGCGTTCCCGAACCCTTTTCAGGAGACAGGAAATATTTCCGTCAATTCATTAGTTCTTGCCGTCTTATGTTCGAGTTACGCCCCCGAACCTACCATTCTGACAGAATCAGAATTCTTACGTTAATATCCTATCTCAAAGGGGAACCAAGAGTTTGGGCCGATGCCTACGTTGAGGAACATGGAGACCTACTCGGAACCTTTAACACTTTTCTAGATGAGATGTCGCTCCTTTATGAGGACCCTAACAAACAACTTACAGCTGAGAACACCATCAGAAACCTTAAACAAGGTAAAAGACCAGTAGAGGATTACATCTCTGAATTTAAGTGTTGGTGCCGTGATACTATGTGGACCGATATTTCTCTCAGAAATCAATTTCGTCTCGGACTCTCAGAACCAATGAAAGATGAACTAGCTCGAGTTGAAATTCCAAATACTATGGAGGATCTCATGCACCTCTCCCTCTCCATTGACCGTAGACTCAGAGAGAGGAAGGCCGAGCGATTTAATTCATATCAGCCTACACCTCCCAGAAGGTCCAGGTCCCCACCAAAGGAGGTTCCAATGGAGGTCGCAGCAATCAAAGGCCCACTATCCCCAGAGGAAAAACAAAGACGCAGAGCCCAAAATCTGTGTCTTTACTGCTCTGCGCCTGACCACATTGTCTCTACTTGCCCACTCCTTAAAGGGTCACTAAAGGAAAAACATTTTTTTGCTGAAATGACTGTTTACAGGGTATAGAGACATAAAAGTTAACTGATTCCTTTTCAAAATGATTAAAAATAGATAAAAATCAATCATATAATGTGCCTGCAGGTTAGTTTCACTTTTGAACTGGCTTCATGTTTCTGCGAAGTAGAAATAGAAACACAGAACAAAAACAAACAAATCCAGGGCAGTGTTTTGTTTTTAAAATGAATCTGATTGGTTCTGGGAAGTTTTAGACACACAGTAATGACAGCTCAGACCACCGTGAGAAAGCTCCCAGCACTGTGGTTATAAGGAAACAGACAAGCAGGAAGTGTGGAGAACAGAGCAGGATTACAGCAACTTCAAAGCAAAAATGAACAATAAGGACATGAAACCAGTACTGCAGTAAGGTAAAGGAAGCTATTTAGCTAAAAAAATGTTTTCCTTTAGTGACCCTTTAAGAGGAGGTCTGAAGGTAACCTGCGTAGCATTAATAAGATTGCTGTGCCCCAAACTTCCACTAGTAATTATGTTTTTCTTACTCTTACTTTACAGTGGGACCAAGATAGAAGTACCATTGATGCGATGATTGACACTGGTGCCTATGGCAATTTCATCGATACAGAATTTGTTAATTCAAATAAAATCCCAAGTGTGTTTAACCACTTACCTACTGTGCACCTACACCCCCTTCCTGCCCAGACAAAATATAAGCTTCCGGCACTGTGTCGCTTTAACTGACAATTGCGCGGTCGTGCGACGTGGCTCCCAAACAAAATTGGCGTCCTTTTTTTCTCACAAATAGAGCTTTCTTTTGGTGGTATTTGATCACCTCTGCGGTTTTTATTTTTTGCGCTATAAACAAAAATAGAGCGTCAATTTTTAAAAAAATTCAATATTTTTTCCTTTTTGCTATAATAAATAACCCCAAAAATATATAAAAAAAAAATGTTTCCCTCAGTTTAGGCCGATACGTATTCTTCTACATATTTTTGGTAAAAAAAAAAATGCAATAAGCGTTTATCGATTGGTTTGCGCAAAATTTATAGCGTTTACAAAATAGGGGATAGTTTATGGCATTTTTTTTTTTTTTTTTTTTACTATTAATGGCGGCGATCTGCGATTTTTTTATTGGGACTGCGACTTTATGGCGGACATTTCGGACACTTTTCTGACATTTTTGGGACCATTTACATTTATACAGTGAACAATGCTATACATATGCATTGATTACTGTATAAATGTGACTGGCAGTGAAGGGGTTAACCACTAGGGGGCGGGGAAGGGGTTAAATGTGTGTCCTATGAGTGTTCTAACTGTGGGGGGAGGGGGGGTGACTGGGGGAGGTGACCGATTGTGTCCCTATGTACAAGGGACACAATCGATCTCCTCTCTCCCTGACAGGGACGTGCAGCTCTGTGTTTACATACAGAGCTCCACGTCCCCGCTCAGTTACTGAGCAATCGCGTGTGCCCGGCGGCGATCGCACTCGCATGGGATCCCCGCAGAGCGGCGGGTGCGCGCGCGCGCCCACCCGCCCGCGGCTTTAAAGGGACATCACGTCATATGACGTGATGTCAGGAAAATGGAGTCGTCTGCCCGCCGTCATTTGACGGTGGGCAGATGACAGGTGGTTAAGCAACATCCGTTGTCTGTCACTTTTATTGATGGCTCTACTTCCTCATATGGGCTTGTACACACTCAAACTTCACCTTTGTTGGTCACCTGTGGCAATGGCCATACGGAAACCCTTGTGTTTGATATCATCCGTTCACCCACTTTTCCTATAGTTTTAGGCTTACCTTGGTTACTTCTTCACCAACCAACTTTCCACTGGCTTAGTAACTCAATTACTCTTGATTCCTCATTTTGTGAACATACCTGTTATCCTGTATATAATTTACTTTTGACCACTGAACAAAACAATTCTCTCCCTTCCTACTTAAATGATTTCTCCGATGTTTTCAGTAAGACTAATGCGGAAATACTCCCCCCTCATCGCATATATGACTGCCCGATTGACCTCATTCCAGACTCCCCCCTGCTGACCGCTCGAATTTATCCCCTCTCCCAACCGGAGCTTGTCCATCTCAAGGACTACCTCAATGACAATCTAAGGAAGGGTTTCATTAGGCCGTCCACTTCCCCGACAAGCGCCGCAATGTTTTTTGTAAAGAATAAGGATGGGTCACTTCGGCCTATTATTGACTACAGGTCCCTCAATAATATCACAATAAAAAATCGGTATCCTTTACCTCTCATTCCGGAGCTCATAGAACGTCTCCAGACCTCCAAAATCTTTACAAAATTAGATCTTAGGGGCGCTTATAATTTGATCAGAATTCGTTCTGGGGACGAATGGAAAACCGCTTTCAAGACCCGCTATGGCCTATTCGAGTATATGGTTATGCCCTTCGGGTTGTGCAACGCCCCCGCAACTTTCCAAAGGTTCATTAACGATATTTGTCGGGACTTATTAGACATTTGCGTAGTAATTTATCTTGATGACATTTTGATTTTCTCAGACAACCTCAAAGAACATACCAAACATGTATGATGGGTACTATCAAGGCTTAGGACACACCGCTTATACGTTAAGCTGGAGAAGTGTGTCTTCAACCAAACCAGTATTTCATTTCTCGGCTATCAGATTACTCCCGATGGGATCCAGATGGATCGTTCTAAAGTTGAATGCATCCTCTCTTGGCCTATTCCCCAGTCCAGAAAGGCCTTGCAACGATTTCTTGGGTTTTCAAATTATTACCGCAAATTTATCAAGAATTTCTCAGAAATTGTAAAACCTCTGAATGCCCTAACTAGTAAAAAAACACCTTTCAGCTGGACAGTACAAGCGCAGAAGTCTTTTGATGCACTCAAACTCTCTTACACCTCTGCTCCTATTCTCCAACTACCCGACCCACAATGTCATTTCACCTTAGAAGTGGATGCATCCCACTTCGCTTTAGGTGCCGTCCTTTCACAACAAGCTACCCTATCTGAACCTCTACACCCAGTCGCATTCTACTCCAGAACTTTAAATTCTGCAGAGAAGAATTACCCTATCGGTGAGAAGGAGCTTCTGGCAATAAGAGATGCCTTAGCAAACTGGAGGCATCTCCTAGAAGGTTCTATGCACCCTGTATTGATTCTCACTGATCACCGTAACTTACAACACTTAAAGGCCTGCAAGACTCTCTCTGCCCGTCAAGTTAGGTGGAGCTTGTTCTTTGATAGATTCGATTTCCTTATATCTTACAGACCAGGGACCCAGAATTTAAAGGCTGATTCCTTGTCCCGGATCAATGAAGAAGAGATCATTGAAGGTCCTCCTTCTTCTATCATCCCTTCTAACCGGTTTATTGGAATAGCCTCTTCCTTTCGAGAATTAATCTCTCAGAACACACCCAAGGATGTCTCCTCTCTACCTAAAGGAACCTCAAGGCAATCATAAGTTATATGTTCCTCCCAGCCTACAACTGACCCTTCTTAAACAGTTACATGACTCCCCACTAGCTGGCCACCCGGGTATCAATAAGACTATACACCTCCTTAAAAGAGATTATTGGTGGCCCCATATGGCTAAAATGGTCCATGAATACGTTAATTCCTGCCTCATCTGTGCTAGTAATAATTTCTCAAGAAAACCTCCTTTTGGTCTTTTATCCTCCATTCCAATACCAAACCGGCCCTGGGAGTGTTAGACATGATCATATAATGTAAACAGGAACTGAACTTTATTATTACTTCTTGTACATAGACAAAACATGAACTAGCAAACGTAACACTGCCATCTAGTGATCATATAATGTAATAGGCACACAGCAATTACATTTAGTAGATGTTGCTCATATAATACAAACCTTGTATGCTAACACCCCCACTCAACAACTACTATCTATGTCAATCCCATTTCTGATCTAATAACCTGTTAGACATAAGCTTTTGGAGCTAAACAAATTACAGGCAGACAGTCTGTAGGTCGTGGAAACAGGAACTGAACTTTATTATTACTTCTTGTACATAGACAAAACATGAACTAGCAAACGTAACACTGCCATCTAGTGATCATATAATGTAATAGGCACACAGCAATTACATTTAGTAGATGTTGCTCATATATTACAAACCTTGTATGCTAACACCCCCACTCAACAACTACTATCTATGTCAATCCCATTTCTGATCTAAGATCAACAAATCTGTTTCTAGCTAGTGGTTTTGTCAAAACATCAGCAATCATTTTTTCCGTTTCACAATACACAAGTTCAATCACTTTCTGATCAACTAAGTCATGAATGTAATGATGTCTGACATCGATGTGCTTGGTTCTTCCATTAATCTTCTCACTTGTTGCAAGCTTAATGCAACCCTGATTATCCTCAAATAAGACGGTAGGTTCTGATGTTACTTCTCCAAGATCCTTGAGTAATTGTTGTAACCACACAACTTCTTGACTGGCATAAGCTGCAGATATGTATTCAGCTTCTGTAGAGGACAATGCCACTGACATCTGTTTCTTGCTGGACCATGATATAGGACTGTCTCCCAATTTTAATAAGTAACCACTTGTGGATTTGCGTGTGCTGTGATCACCTGCCCAATCGGAGTCCACATATCCCACGAGGTTTAAATCACCACTTGCTGACAGTTTCAAATTTAAGTCTTTTGTCTGTTTCAGATATCTCATAACTCTTTTGATCGCATTCCAATCTCTTAGACGTGGTTTATCAACTCGCCTGCAAAGAAGAGACATGCTGGCTGCAATGTCTGGACGTGTAGTGGTTGCAATGTAGAGAAGTGCCCCCACTGCTTGTCTGTATTGTTCATTGGATGTGAGAAGATCATCTTCTCCTTCTAACTTTGGATAGGCTGTATCCATAGGTGTGCTTGCTCCTTTCGCCTCTGTCATGTTGAATTGCTGAAGAATAGATTCAATTTTTGCGCTCTGATTCAACAGGAAACTTCCATCTTTCTCACGCTGGATGTCAATTCCAAGATAATATGTCACTTCACCTAGGTCTTTAGTTTCAAAGTGCTTGTTGAGTACTCCTGTTAATTTTGCAATTTCATTGTTATTTTTGTGAGCAATGATCAGGTCATCAACATAAATTAGCAGATACATCCACAGCCATAAAGAGATTTATTCAACTTGCAGACAAGATGCTCTTGTCCCTTTTTCAAATATCCTTCTGGTTGTGACATGTAAATTTCTTCTTCAATATCACCATTAAGAAAAGCTGTCTTAATATCGTGATGTTTCACAATCATTGTACGCATGGCAGCCACTGTCATTAGTGTTCTGAAAGTACTTTGTTTAGCAACTGGAGCAAAAGTAGCATCATAGTCCTCATCAAAGCAACCAGCCTTGCCTTGTACCGACAGACTTTCCCTTCAGAGTTACATTTGGTTTTAAAAACCCATTTACATCCTATGGCATGTTTACCTTGAGGTAGCTCTGAAAGTGTCCATGTCTGGAGATCTTCGAGTGATGTCATTTCTTCATCAGCGGCTTTATTCCATACGTGTTTCTCATGCATTGGCATTTTCTGCATCTCTTTCCATGAACCTGGTTCAGTTTGAACAGCTCTGCGAGCTATGTAAGATAAACGTTCAGCTGGAACACCTTTATTGATTCTGGTTGATTTTCTGACTGAAGGTATTTCTGGTTCAGATTCAGGTTTTGATTCTTCTGCAGTAATCTCTATTTCTGTATCACTTTCCTTATTTTCTTGAGTGACTGATGTTGATTCTTTCTCAGTTTGAATAGTTTGTGTCTGTTGTTCAAACTTTGAGCACACAGAAGTTTCATCAATAATCACACTTCTGCTGACTGTTACCTTGTTCGTGTCTTGATGTAAAATCCTGTATCCTTTTTGAGATTCACTGTACCCCACAAGTACACCTTCTTTTGCACATGCATCCCATTTTGTGCGTTTTTCTTTTGGAATGTGTACATAGGCTTTACTTCCAAAAATTCTGATGTGTCTTAAATCTGGTTTCCTTTTGTTCCATAGTTCATATGGAGTTTTTGTTGTTGCTTTTCCCGGCAAACGATTTTGAAGATAACATGCAGTTGTGATAGCTTCTCCCCAGAATGTAGTTGGCATATCAGCATCAAATAGCATGCTCCTCCCACTTTCACACAGTGTGCGGTTCATTCTCTCTGCAACTCCATTTTGCTCCGGGTTATATGGAACTGTTGTCTGGAACATAATTCCATGCTTCCTGAGAATGGCTTGTGTTTTACCACTTGTATATTCTGAGCCATTGTCTGTTCGTAGTACTCTGGGCATTATGCCGAAAATATTATTTACTTCAGCGAGATACTGTTCTAATTTCTCTGGCACTTCATCCTTATTGTGAAGTAGAAATACTGTGGTATATCTGGAGTATTCATCAATGAAGGTCAGGAAGTACTTTTTCTTTCCTGGAGTCATAGTTTTCATTGGACCACAAAGATCTGAATGTATTAAGTCCAGAGGTTTTTGAACTTTGCTGTTTGTCTGCTTGGGAAAAGGTGTCCTTGCCATTTTTCCTTTAATACAGCTGGTACAAATCATTGTGTGATCACATGGATTAATCTTAATACCACTTGCATAGTTATTCTCAACTATTTTCTTTATTGTATCAGAATTTCTGTGCCCCAATCGTCTGTGCCAAGTGTGGATGCAGTTTGAATGTTTATCCTCTTTGGCTATTTTAACCATTTCACTGCAGTTCAACTGATATAGTTCATCTATGATTTTAGCCTTTGCAAGCAAGCAATCCCCTTTTGTTATGATACAACTGTCACCCTGAAATGTGACTACATTGCCTTGGTTAGTGAGTTTCTTTACTGACAAAAGGTTGCTTTCAAGATCTGGCACATACATAACATTCCTCATATGGATCTTTTTAGTGATATCTGGAGAGATAGGACAGTATAGAAAGCCATCTCCTATTCCCACTGATTTCATGAGTTGTCCATTAGCTGTAGTTATCCCTTCTGTTTTGCTTTCATCAAGCTGAGCGAAGAAACTTCGGTTATTTGTCATGTGACTTGTAGCGCCTGAGTCCACACACCATGCTTGCACAGTGGTGACACAATTTTTGGATCCGAATGCATATTCCTTTGTTTCTATGACATTCTTAGCTTGTTGGAATGCACTTTGTTTTTGCATTCTAGCTTTCCAGATTCTACAATCTGCTTTTAGATGTCCTGGTTTCTTGCACACAAAGCATTCCCGCTTTTCTAGCTGCACGTTACTGTGTTTATTTTTGTATCTTGTCTTTAAAGCCGTCTCTGAACACACACTCACAGTACTCATGCTTTCAGTTTTGCGCTTGTATTCATCCACAAGCTTGCCTTTAACATATTCCAGTGTCAGATCATCATCTGGACGTGCATCTAGTGCTGTGACAAGTGTCTCATAACTTTCAGGAAGTCCACTTAATAATAGCGCTGCAACATGAAAATCCTTTATCTCTTCTCCAATCCCTCGCAGTCTCTCCACCATCTCTAAGGTCTGTCTTATATAGTCCTGCATGTCCTGATCTTTCTGTAGCTTAGTCTGATAGAGCTTTCTGATTAAATACAGTTTATTGCTGAGATTAACTCTTTCATGTGCTTTCTGTAACTCTTCCCACATGTCTTTAGAAGTTTGACAGTTACATATATGTATGATTTGATCATCATCTATGCACAGGGAGATTGTGCTTTGCGCCTTCTGATCTCTGTCTAACCACTCCTCTGTGGGCTGTGCAGGTCTTTGTTCATTTATGCATTTCCACGTACCTTCTCTTATAAGCAGCATTTTCATCTTGAATTTCCAAGATTGGTAGTTCTGATTTGTCAGATTTGCAATGGAAAACTTTGCTGAGGTGATAGCAGCTGCCATTACTGCTGTTTGTCTTTCTGTTGCTGTCTTCTGCACTGAATTGCTCTAGCTCACTGTATCTGGCTATATCCAGGGGTGATCTGTATTATATCCTGGGCTTCTGTAACATGCTCTGGGCCCATAACCTGTTAGACATAAGCTTTTGGAGCTAAACAAATTACAGGCAGACAGTCTGTAGGTCGTGGAAACAGGAACTGAACTTTATTATTACTTCTTGTACATAGACAAAACATGAACTAGCAAACGTAACACTGCCATCTAGTGATCATATAATGTAATAGGCACACAGCAATTACATTTAGTAGATGTTGCTCATATAATACAAACCTTGTATGCTAACAGGGAGGTCGTCTCGATGGACTTTATAGTTGATCTTCCTCGGTCAAACGGCTCAAATACTATCATTGTCACAGTTGATTTACTCACAAAAATGGCACACTTCATTCCTTTAAAAGATTTACCAACTTCATCTGAAACAGCAACAGCTTTCATCAACAATGTTCTCAGATTACATGGCCTTCCTTCTCAAATCATTTCTGACCGAGGATCTCAGTTCATCTCCAAGTTCTGGAAGGCTCTATGTCATGCACTAGGAATTGACCACCGCATGTCTAGTGCTTATCACCCCCAAACAAACGGCCAGACAGAAAGGGTTAACCAGACCCTAGAACAATATTTACGTTGTTATTGTACACACTTACAAGATGATTGGTACCATCTGCTCCCCCATGCTGAATTCTCTTACAATAATGCCACCAGTTCTTCGTCCAGATTTTCACCATTTTATGCAAATTATGGTTATCACCCACAAAGTATACCGTCCACTGTCCTCTCAAACAAAGTTCCTGCTGTAAGACAATACCTTTCAACCCTAAAGGACACTCTGCGAATTCTTCATAATAACTTAGAAGCTGCTCAGAAACGACAAAAACGCTATTATGATGCTCACAGATCAAAACCACCTGTCTACAAGGTAGGAGACCTTGTTTAATTATCCACCAAAAATCTACGTCTCAAAATACCCTCCAAGAAACTCGGCAGACAATTCACTGGCCCTTTCCCAATATCACATGTGATAAATCCTAACGCAGTCAAACTAACTTTACCAACTGAATGGAAAATCCACCCCTCCTTCCATGTTTCACTTCTAAAACCATTTGTACCAAACCCATTCCCCAACAGGGATTCAGCTCCCCCACCTCCAGTTGAAATTTTGGGTGAAACTGAATATGAAGTTGAGAAAATGTTGGATTGTAGAAGAAAGGGGTCTACTTTCCAGTACTTGATATGTTGGAAAGGTTACAGTCAACTCAAAGACTCCTGGGAAGACTCTTCACACCTCCATGCTCCCCGCCTCATCAAACTATTCCATCGTAGGCAAGGCTGTATCCTGGCCTAGGCCAACAAGGCCCAGGCCTAGGGCAGCACTTTGCAGGGGGGCAGCATGGAAAGAGTCCCTGCCAGCTTGCGCTACACTGTTAGTGTAACACAAGCTGCTTCTAATTTTGACTGTCCTATCATTCTGAACGACAAACCTGTGCTATATGTTTTCTGTTGCACCATTGGCATTGCTATATCTTCTTAGTCCTCTCCATAAAATTATCAGAAATTTGCGATTAAAGTAGAACTATAAGCAACACTTTTTTTTTCATTTTGGATAGAGTAAGGGAAGGTTATAGCCCCTGTCAGGTTTTTTTTACCATCTCTGTCCCATTGCAAAGATTTCACTTAATTTCCTGCCCCATAGCCAAACAAGAAGTGAGAAGAAATCTATGCAAATTAAGGGAATCCATTTCTCCCTCCCCAGGCCCTAAGAACTAGTGTCCCCACTCAAAAATTTCAGGACGGGAGTTAAACAGAAAAGGGGATGGCCTTGACAGGAAAGGGTGGCTCATTATTAAATTAGGGGGTGCACGAGTTTAGTCAGACCTAGGGCAGCACAAAACCTACACCACTGATCGTAGGTACCCTAACCGACCATGTCCGACAAAGTGCACTGTAGGTGCCCCCTTGAGGAGGGGAGTATGTAACGCCACTGGCGTTCCTTTCCCTCTCTCCTCGGCGCTTCTCTCCTCCCCAGACATCCGCAGTGAAACAGGCGCATCACTTCCGGTGCGCACTGTTTTGCGTTCCACGCTGGAACGCGGAAGTGCGCCCCAGCGTGCTGCACATTCTCCCGCGCCGCGCGCACTATTTAAAGCCCTAGGAATGACGGCAGGTTGTTCCACTATTTTGTTGGGCACCTGCCGTCACCTGGGACCCCTCAGAACACCCCACCTGTTACAGGAAGGTCCAGTAGTCGAGCAACTGGGTGGAACCCTGCTTCCCATAGAAGCCAGCAACCTACCATCTCTCAGTACCCTGCTTCCAGGAACATTGCACTGCTCTCCATCAAGCCTGCAACTACCCAGGTCCAGTACTTTGTTGATTGGATCCACCCTGCTGCAGTTCTCTACTCGGGATAGGAGCTGACACTCCAAAACGTCTGAACCGCAAGTATTTTGAGTATTAGACTGTGACTACAACCAGGCTAGTGCTTTCGGAAGGTTGCTCTGTATGAATGCTATGACTTGATGCTATTGTTCCCTATTAGAGCTCTTTGACTGTTTAAACATACTATGAACATGAGCTGTCGTTGAATACAATACTTGATGACCAACTACTCATGGTCCGAACCTATAGGGTCATACCATTCCAATTATTAGCTTGATTCATCAATTAATCTATACTTGACATATCTATGCCTGCTTATGATTTAACTGAGTACGCTCCCTTTTGGTTGGTTTCCATATAGAGGTTGTGATGAAATAAACCCTTAACTTTCTGTTTATACAAGAGAGTGCGGTTGTGGTTTATGCTGAGAAACCTCTCTAGCTGGAACTCTGTTAAGTTTATCTAGAAATAACGTGACTGTAACAGAGGGAGACAGCATCCTGCCCGCCAAAGCAGACAGACGTGTAAACAAGATCTTTGCCAGTATTTTCCTATCTGTGGTAAGAAGGGCGATCGGACGCCAATTCTCCAACACAGACGGATCTTTCCCCTTTGACAGAAGGATCAGAGCTGACTTTCTCATTGAGGGAGGCAGCAGGACATAGGCCAAACATTTACTAAACACATCCCTCAGATGAGGAGCCAAGAGGCTCTTAAAGGTTTTGTAGAACTCGGCCGTGAGCCCATCGGGCCCAGGCGACTTTTTAGAAGCTAAAATGCTGATAGCCTGCTCGACTTCAGCTACCGAGATCTCTTCTGTCAGAGAGTCAGGAAGGTCAGACCCCACTTCCAGCGGGGTCTCATTAAGGAATTCCCTGACTTTCTCCATGTCTAGAGGCCGCTTCTTCAGGAGGTCTGAAAAGTGGTCTCTGACGACACCCAGGATCCCCGATCTGGACCGGACCAGAGATCCCGAGGCATCCTTCAGGCCGTGTACGACCTTCGAACTCGCCGCCTCACCACAGCTCTTGTAGGGATCAGGAGAGATAAACCTCCCATAATCCCTCTCAAAAACCAGGGAGGCGAGACGGTCGTACTGACACTCCTTCATCTGCGCCTTCAGACCGGATATTTTTTACCCGAGAGCCCCCAGAGGACACCAGGTGGTCAAGCTGCCTGCCTAGTCTCTGGTAGGCCTGGTACTTGGAAGCTGCCCTGTACACCAGACCTCTTTTTAACTACTTCCCACCACTCAAGGCGGGAGCAGTTGCCCTCTAGGAGCGAGGTCTGGTCCAGGAAGAAAACCCCATAGGCTTCCCTAACCTCCGGATCCTCCAGTAGCGACCCATTCAGGCGCCACAAACCCCTCCCTTTCTGAGGAGTGTCGGCGACATTCAGGGCCACAGATACCATACAGTGATCGGAGAACTCTACTGACTGCAGCTCGGGAGCCGAGCAGGCAAAGTCCTCCTTTAAAAAAAAAACTAATCTACTCTTAGAACTACCTCAGGCAAATGTGAAACCAGTGAGTTTGGGGAGGTGACGAACGTGCACCTCCACCAACCCGGCCTCCCTCACTACGCTATTCAAAAAAGTACTATCATATCCCAGAGGGTTAGCGGCACCTGCCCGGTCTTTGGGCCTAGTGATCATATTGAAATCACCACCAAAGATCACCTGCTGGGACGTAAAAAGATTAGGCTTAACCGCCGTAAGGAGGCTCTGCCTCTCCCTCTTAGTTTGAGGCCCATAAAAATAAACGAGCCGGAGGAATTGCCCCCTCACGACGGCGTCCACCACCACACATCTACCAATCTCCGCTTCAATCACTCACCGGCAAGCCACCGGACCAGTCTTAAAAAGGACCGCAACCCCACTGCAGGGCTCGGCCGCAAGAGACCAGAGGGAGGGCCCACATCTCCACTCCCTCTTTGCTAGATGCATCTCTGTCACAGATGCCAGCCAGGTCTCCTGCAAAAACAAAATGTCAGCTTCAACACAGCTGAGAAAATCAAAGGCCATAAAACAAGCTCCCACAGAACGAATACTTGCGACATTAATGGTCCCAAGCCGTATTGGAGAGGGTACCGCCATCAAAATGATTGAAAGTGGTTGCGTTCTCCTTCATACTACAAACACCAAAATATATTTACATATTTACACTCCCTCCTCGGAGGAGGAGGAGGAGAAGATACCAAACGGGTTCCCCAGGGACCCCCCACCCTTCACAAGGGACTTCCCACCCCCAGATTTTGCAGCCTTCCCGCTCTTCCTACGTTTCACCTGCTCCCACTCCTGCCATCTCTCCGAGGTGACTACGCCACCCCCCTCCTCAGACCCGCTGCTCGATATCTCCCTCTTAGATGATGCCCGAGCAGCCTCCGTCTCCATGGCCACAGGGCCAGAGGAGACCCTGGGTCCAGAAGGGGGAGGGTGGGAGAGGCAGGAGGGGGGCCAGAGACAGGGGAGGGGACAGGAAGGGGACCAGACTGGGGACCGGACTTGGGAGAAGAAAAAGGGGGAGGGGGGACGGGAAAGACGAGGGGCGGGACGGGGGGGGGGTGAGGGGGGGTGCACGGGGAGGCAGATGGAACAGGTGGAGGGGGGGCAATGGTGAGGAGGGGGAAGAGGGATGGGGATCGGCCCTGCAACAAAAAGAGGGGAAGGCCAGGGCCCGGGACCCCCAGGCCTCCCCAACTCCTCCCCACCGGCTTCGCCTTCCGGAGGATCGGGAGCCTCCTGGCCAACTGAGCCCGTGTCTCCCGGGGGGGAGCCCCTCGCCCACGCCTGCTCCGCCTTCTTTGAGGCTGTGGTCCCTCCGGAGGGGCATTAGGGGCTCCAGGAACCCCACTCCCTGGCCTTTACTCGCCAGGGGAGCTTCGGCCGCTCCCGACCCGGGAGGTCCCCCCAGAGGAAGAACCCTGATATGCTTTGGGGCACCTGCTAAACAGGTGCCCCATCTCATCACATAAGTTGCAGCATATCTTCCCACATGACTCGGACAGGTGGCCAAACTCGTGGCACCGGCCACATCTGACCACCCTGCAGTCCGAGCTCATGTGGGTCGGGCTGCCACACTTGAAGCAACGACGGGGCTGTCCTGGGTAGAAATCCAGGATCCGGTCTCTGCCTAGGAAGGCACTGCCAGGGAGGTGGGCAACACTGTTGCCCTCCCTCTTGAGCCGGATCCTGGTCAACCAAGCCCCGGTCCAGACCCTGTGCTCATCAAGGTTCTTCCTCAGGGGGGTCTGCAACTGCCCATACCTCCCGAGCCAGGTGGCAATGTCCTCTGGAGGGAGTGACTCATTCCTCACCAGGATGGCGATGTTCTTTACCTCCTCCTGCCTGGAGATGGGAATGAGCCTGTACCTCTTCCAAGGGTCAACGCCCCTCACCAACCCAAAGTTGGTGATGAAGCGTTCCATACACGGGAGTGACAAAACTTATATCAAACTCCTGTGTGTTGGTGGGGTGGATGACAGCAAAAAGGTCACCCACCCCAAAACCCAAGGAGAGTACCAGGCCCACCACCTCACCCCGGGCGGGGCAGGGGTCCGGACCCTCATACCGAAGCTGGACAACATTCCTACGCCTCCTCTCTGGACCACCTGTACCCCTCGTCCACACCGACCCCTGCGTCCTCTCCTGGTCGGCAGGGGGGGCGCGGAAATTCTGGGCGCCAAACCGGCTGTACAGGTGGTCCAGAGGGGCACGAGAGCCCACCACCTGGGCATAAGAGCGACCCCCTTTAGGGCAGACAACAAGTTGGTCTCTGGAGACCCCCGAAAGATGTTCTCCGGAAGTAGGGCACCCCCCTCAGCACCCCCAGAAGTGAGGGGGGACGGGGGGCCCTTGTCCCTGCCAGTGGTGTTGCACCCACCCTGACCCACCACCCTTGGCCTGACTACAGGCTCCTCCCCCCGGGGCCGCAGCAGAGCGGGGTACCTCCCCCACCCAGACCCCTCTGCGACCTCACCAGCCCCTTGGGACTCACTTCCGGTTCGCGGGCAGTCACCTCCGGGTCCCTGATGGTGGATGGGAGCTGGCCACATCCCCCTTCCCTAAAAAGGGGCTGGTTCACACTGCACACCAGCTTTTTTCCTGAAGATGACACAACTATTACGCCTCCACCATGCATCTGCCCCTCTCTCGGTGACATAGCAGCTGCAGGAGCAGTCCCTGGCGCTTTCACTGCCAGATCCTCCCACTCTACTGCATGCTGAGGGGTCATAGAGGCTGACACATGGCGGGCCTCAGCTGTGGCAGCGTGACCATCCTGAGGGAGCCAGGGTACGCTGACCTGTAGACGCCGACGGCGCTTGGGCCCTGCGACCTCCTGGATCATTGGGCTCCCCAGACTTGGCCAACCCCCCAGCCCTTTTCATGGACCGAGGGATCGGCTCCTGGAAGCCCTCCCCAGGTTTTATAGCCTTACTGGGCCCTGCACCACCGGCACTCACCCCCCCCACTGCACCCAGGCTCTCCTGGCTTCCCCGGCTGCTTGGAGGATTGGGATCCCGACCGCCTGCTGCTCCTCCTCGCCCCCTGGCTTCCTTCCCAGCTTGCCTGCTTGAGGGTCTTCCTGAGCTCCTCTAAGAAGCTCACCTCTCCAGCCCCACGCTCAAAGAATTCCCCCAAATGGTCCCAGATTTCTTTTACTTCCAGATTTAGGCTGTTGATGGCCCCCCTAAACTCCGACCTCCTAGTTCTGGTGCACCTGTCCCTCTTGTCCCTCAGGCCTGCTAGAGATGACATTTTGTCCACGCAGGCCTGAGATATCCTAACCAGCAGGGACTTGATCCTATCACGCCTCTTCCTGGCTTTAGCCTCCGACTCACCTGGTTGTAATGCAGTCCAGTCGGAGAGCCCTTCCTGGGTGCCTAGGAAGAGGCGGTCATCCCTGCTGATGGTGGTGGTCTGGCTGAAGGAGGGCAGGTGCTGCTGGTTCCCCTGGAGGCTGGATGCTGGTCCTTCCTCTGGGCTGAGGGAGGCCATCCCTCCCCTCTTCCGGGGCCAGGGGCTGGGGCTGGAGGCTGGTCCTGGTGGCTGGAAACACCGGAACTCAGGAAACAGGTCTTCACTCCTCTCCAGCAGGATGCAGACTGAAGGGAGTGGGAGGAGCTATTCATTTGGTTTGGAGTTCCCCTTCATGCTCACCGTCCCCTTCATGAACAGCGATCTGTCATTTCCCCGTGTCAGTCCCACCCCCCTTCAGTTAGGACACACCCAGGGAACATAATTAACCCCTCCCTTGCCCCTAGTAACCCCTTCCCTGCCAGGGGCATTTTTATAGTAAGCAGTGCATTTTTATAGCACTGATCACTATAAAAATGCCAATGGTCCCAAAAATGTGTCAAAAGTGTCCGATGTGTCCGCAATAATGTCGCAGTACCGATAAAAATTGCTGATCGCCGCCATTACTAGTAAAAAATAAATATTAATAAAAATGCCATAAAACTAACCCATATTTTGTAGACGCTATAACTTTTGCGCAAATGCTTATTGCTATTTTTTGAAACCAAATAGATGTAGAAGAATACGTATCAGCCTAAACTGAGGAAAAAAAATTTTTTTTTTATATATTTTTGGTGATATTTATTATAGCAAAAAGTAAAAAATCTTTTTTTTTTTTTTTAAATTGTCGCTCTATTTTTGTTTATAGCGCCAAAAAAAACTGCAGAGGTGATCAAATATTGCTTTCCTTGTTTTGTTGACCAATAAAATCTCAAATTTTGAAGTTTGTTTTTTGTTACTTTTTCATGATACAGATTTTGACAGCTGCAGCTGAAATCGTTTTGGCCTAAACAATCAGGTGTGATTTTTATCTGTAAGCTCCTTTCCTGGTGTGTATGCATGAAATGTTTGCTGCCATGTTTAATCGCCAGGAATGGAAAAAGACAGAGCGGTAAGTATTGGTTCCTTTTTACTGCAGTGGTCCTCAAGTACCCCCGACAGGACATGTTTTGTGGATTTATCTTGTCCAGACTGTCTTTTAAAGCACATGTGTAAGATTATGGAAAACCTGCAAACATGGCCTGTTGGGGGGGTGTATTGGTGGACAGGCTTGAAGTGCTGATTTACAGCACTGTGCTTGAATCTAGCGCAAGACAATCCTATTCTAATTGTGGGTGTTTGAGGGAAGCCAAGTGAGTGTTAAAACTCTTGTGTTTTTTGGGTTGGGCTTTGTGTCCCATTTCTTAAAATTGGCTTCACTTCCTGTCACACAGCTGAACAGGAAGTGAGATTAAAACCCTACCAATGTCTTTTCTTGGGGACACACAGGTCAATCTAACTAGTGTCCCCATTAAGCAAATTGCACTGCTGTGTACACCCCAAATGATTAGTTAACTTGGGGTTTAGTAAAGGCAAAGCCACTCTGCAGTAGAAGCGTAGTCGCTGAAAATCAGAAGGGAAGCGCTGATGGTTTTAATATCCAATCCTGTAGAAGCAAAGTTTTTTTTTTTCTTCCTTGCTTGTCCACTTGTAGTACAAAGTGGATTTGCCTTTAGTAAATGGACCCCAAAGTCCAAGATTCCCTAATAATTTGGGGTGTACACAGCAAAATGCTAGAGTGCAATTTACATAATGGGAAACTATTTCGATTGATCTGTGTGTCCCCAAGAAAAGACATTAGTAAGGTTTTACCCTCACTTCCTGTTTGGCTATGTGACAGGATGTGAATGAATTTGAAGTAGAAAGTGACAACATTTGTGAGGTGTCTTCACCCTATCAGGGGTGCAGGCATCCCCAAAAAATTATTATTTGCAAATTAAGAAAATTGTTTATTTAACATCGGGTGGTGTTTGTGGGGGTCCCTAACACTAACACACATTCATACATATTAGCAACGCTGTATCCTGGCCTATTGGCATGGTTATATTTTCTTAGGCCTCTCAATAAAATTATTAGAAATTTGTGTTTAAACTAGAACTATAATCAACACTATATTTTTTTTCTTTCATTTTGGATAGCATGAGGGAGGGAGGGTTATAGGCCCTGTCAGTTTATTTTATATTATCGCTGTCCAATTGGGGAGATTTGTCTTCACTTCCTGCCCCATAGCCAAACAGGAAGTGAGAGAAAAACTATGCAAATTAAGGGAATCCAGTGCCCCCCCCCAGAACTAGTGTGCGTGTGTGTCCCCTGAAAATTTCTGGGCGGTCATAAAAAAACAGGGTGTGGCCTTGACAGGAAGGGTAGGTCATTTTTCTATTAGGAGGTGCAGAAATTTAGTCAGGCCTAGGGCAGCACAAAACCTAAATATTACTGCATATTAGGGCTTATTTAGACAGGATGCGATTTACAGCATGTTTTTATATTGTGGGAGGAAACCCATGCAGGCACAGGGAGAACATGCAAACTCCAGGCAGATGGTGTCACGGGCGGGATTCGAACCAACGACCCTTTTTGCTGCTAGGTGAAAGTGCTATACACTACACCACCGTGCTGAAGGAACATGTTCGCAGCTGAAAGCATGAGATCGGTGTTTTCTTTTCCAATCACATGCTTTCCAGCCTGGAGGACAGATGTGGGGTCCTATTGACCCCGCCTCTCTCCATAAAGAGGACCTGTCACACACTAGTCCTATTACAAGGGATGTTTACATTCCCTGTAATAGGAATAAAAGTGATAAAAAAGGGACAAAAAAGTGAAAAAATAAAAATATTATGTTAAAATAAAAATAATGAAAACAGATAAAAAATTAAAACGCCCCTGTCCCTAGTAGCTCGCACTCAGAAACGAACACGCATCTAAGTCCCACCCACATATGTAAACGCCGTTCAAACCACACATGTGAGGTATTGACGAGTGCGTTAGAGCGAGAGCAATCATTTTAGCACTAGACCTCTTCTGTAACTCTGAACTGGTAAACTGAAAAATTCAAGTGTCGCCTATGGAGATTTTTAAGTCCTGAAGTTTGGCACCATTCCATGAGTGTGCGCAACATTAAAGCGTGACAAGTTAGGTATCTATTTACTCTGTGTTACGTCATCTTTCACATTATCCCTAAAAATTGGGCTAACTGTACTGTTTTGTTATTTTTTAATTCATGAAACGTTTTTTTTTTGGCAAAAATAAAAAAGGCGTTTGAAAAATTATTGCGCAAATACCGTTGGAAATAAAAAAAAAAAAATGACCACCACTTTATTCCCTAGGGTGAACATGAAGGAGAGAAGTGCCAGAATAGGCGCGGTATGGAAGTGGTTAAAGTGAAACAATAAAAGTGAAATATTTCTTTAAATTTCGTACCTGGGGGGGGGTGTAAAGTCAGCACATGTTTCCCGTGGTTAGAACTGTCCCTGCACAAAATCACATTCTGAAGGAAAAAAAAGCATTTAAAATTTACTCGCAGCTATAATGAATTGTCGGCTCCCGGCAATTCTGAGCAAATTCATTCATAAAAAAAAAAAAGCGTGGGGTCCCCCCAAGTTCCATTACCAGGCCCTTCAGGTCTGGTAAGGAAATTAAGGTGAACCCTGCCATAAAAAAATAAAAATGATGTGGGGTCCCCCCTAAATATCCATACCAGGCCCTTCAGGTCTGGGATGGATTTTAAGGGAAACTCCACCCCAAATTGAAAAAAAATTGTTGTGGAGTCCCCCCAAAAATTCACACCAGACCTTATCCGAGCACATTAACCTGGCCGGCCGGCAGAAAAGAGGGGGGACAGAACCCTACCAGGCCACATGCACTCCCCCCAAAGCACCTTGTCCCCATGTTGATGGGGACAAGGGCCTTATCCCCACAACCCTAGCCTGTGGTTGTGGGGGTCTGCGGGCGGGGGGCTTATCGAAATCTGGAAGACCCCTTTAACAAAGGGGACCCCCAGATCCTGCCCCCGTCTAAAATGGTAATGGGGTACATTGTACCTCTACCATTTCACCAAAAGTGTCAAAAGTGTAAAAAATTACAATAGCCGGTTTTTGACAATATCTTCTTTCCTTGCTTCTTCTTCTTCCATCTTCTTCTTTCATTCGGGTTTCTTCCTCCATCTTCTTCCTCTGCTTCTTTCTTGGGGGTTCTCGTCCCGCATCATCTTCTTCTTCTCCCCCAGATGCTGCGCTTGAAATTGAATTCCCTGCCCCCTCTGATGCCACGGGTAAAAGAAAAAAGAAAACCCATCTTTTCCTCAGTAATACCCAAAACCAGATATCTCATGATTATGAGATTCCTACACGACAATGACAATACCCAGCGCCCTCCCCGAAATGACCCAAATTTTAATGAGCTTTATAAAATTCGGCCACTACTAAATGATTTTTATGAAATCTTCCCCCAGTTGTTTACCCCAGACCAGCACATATGCGTGGATGAATCCCTTATCAAATTTTCTGGCAGGCTGGGCATAAAACAATTTATTCCCACCAAAAGGGCCTGCTATGGGGTGAAGCCCTTTAAATTGTGCAACCGAGCCACAGGGTATACCTATGCCTTCATTGTATACGAAGGGAAGGACACCCAGCTGCACCCTCTAATTGCCCAGACTACATAGGAACCAGCGGGAAAGTCGTTTGGGAACTCCTAAACCCACTCCTGGAGCAAGGCTACCACTTGTATGTGGACAATTTTTATACAAGTTTGCCCCTGTTCTGAAACCTTCACAGAAAGAACACTCCAGCATGCGGCACCGTACGGACGAACCAGAAGGGCTTTTCATAAAGTCTCGTCAACAAGAAATTAAGAAGAGTGGAGACGGCAAATTAACGGAATGAGGAAATTCTGTCTGTGAAGTGGAGGGACAGAAGGGATGTCTACGTGCTTTCTTCCATCCACAACAATACATTTGTTGAGATTACCAGGAGAAATGGCCAAAAACCAACATGTATCCACAAATACAATAAGTTCATGGGGGTGTCAACTTCAACGACCAAATGCTCGAACCCTACTTTTCCACAAGACGATAATAAAAGTGGTGTGAGGGATTTAGCTCGGTAGCGGGTCTATGTGACCCCCTGGATGGGTTCACTACACGCTGAACTGTAGAAAAAGGCAGTTGAGGATGGTTGAAAACAAATAATATGGTTTATTTTTCCACATTGCTGGATACAAGTGCAAGCATCAAAACAGCATACACAAAACAAAACATAAAATAAACCCTTGCCACTTGGGGCGTCTACCTTCCCAACACAGGAACCTATCTATGGAGTCTGTCACAGCCTACTGCTGGGCAGACACTGCTGGTCCTACAGCAGAAAACAAAAAAAGTCTCTTTGATATTTCTTACACAGAAATATCCATTAGCACCTCACCTCTTCAGTACTGTTTAGGACTGCTCCTTAACTTCCCAAAGCCTCAGGATGCAGCAATCAGTCGTCATCCTTAGGCTGTCTTTATAGGGGCTTTAATTGCTTAATTCTGAACAGCTAAAATCTTTTAATGCCCCAAACCTCTCTGGCCATCTCTGCAGCCGACGCCTAAGGCCTCATTTCCACTGGCGTTTTTACAGCTACGTTTCTGAGCGTTTTTTACAGCTTAAAAACGCCTGTCCATGTTATTCTATGGCATCATTCCCACATAGGCGTTTTTGAGCTGCAAATGGCCTAGGCGTTTTTGAGCTGTAAAAAAAACGCAGGAGCAGGGCGCTCTGAAGCTCCTAAAACACAGCTGTAAAAACGCTCGACCTTAAAAAATGCGCAAAAACGCGCATAAACGCGCACAAAAAAGCGGCGCTTTTGAGCTGCAGGGATTTCATAAAAAATCTCATTGGTCACTGTAGCCTCTGTAAACACAGGAAATTCCTGTCTGGACATTTCAATTTTACCCAGGAGTGCTTTGCAAAGCCGTGTGCTTGTGAAGAGAGAGAGAGAGAGAGCAGACAAGATGTCTAATGTTAATGCTGTGTCCCAGGCTGCCCTGATAACAGCTGTTCAGGCTCACCAGGAATTGTGGGATGTGTCCCATGCTCTGCATGGGGATCATGTGAGAAAGATTGCTTTGTGGGAAGGCATTTGTGCAGAAATATATCCCAGCTGGGAAGACACAGAAGAAGAATCCAGTGAAAGGAAAGAAATCAGTAAGTTCCTTTTACTTTGATGCAAGTTTATAACCACTTGCCATCCTTGTCAATTCTGACCTTTTTTACCTACCTGAAAAGCATATTTTTTTGGGATAGAATTACATAGAAACCCCAAAAATATATATTTGTTTTAGCCAAGACCTTATAGAATACAATGGTGGTCACTGGAACTCATCTCAAACGTAGCTTATCATGTCACCCATCCAAATTGTGAAATGGAGTTATTGTCAGGGCCGGCCTTTGCGGTGTGCGGGTTGTGCGCCCGCACAGGGCGCCATGACCAACAGGGGAGCCGTGCGTAGGGTTGCCACCTGTGCCCGGGTACACATTCCATCGTCCTGTGGAATGTGCCGGATCGCAGCCGGTGTGTTGTCATTTTCTGCTCCCTGGATCACTGTCTATCATTGAGATGCGCTCTGAGCCTCTGTGCCCTGTGATTGGCCGAACAGGCGATGTGCGGGGCGGGATGAAGTAGACATGGGGGTCTGTGACTGGCTCTGTGGAGATGGTGCTGGTCATGTGTGGAGGCGTGGGCGGGGCTGCACTGTGAACTTGAATCGATAATCGTGCCTGCTTGCTCCCGGAGTCCTGCCTCACGTGTGTGTCTCCTGAGGTGAGGGCTCCTCTGCTCTGTGCCACTCTACCCCTCCTCTGCTCTGTGTCACCCCCCCTTCTCTGCCCTGTGTCACCCCCCTTCTCTGCCCTGTGTCACCCCCTTCTCTGCCCTGTGTCACCCCCTCCTCTGCTCTGTGTCACCCCCCCTCCTCTGCTCTGTGTCAGCCCCTCCTCTGCTCTGTGTCAGCCCCTCCTCTGCTCTGTGTCACCCCCCTCCTCCAACCCCTCTCTCTCTCCCCCCTCACCTCCTCCTTACTCCCACGCACCACTCTTTTTCTAATCCTCGCTCTCTTACCCCTCTCTCACCCCCCTCAGCTCCTCCTCTCTCTCTCACCCTTCTCACCTCCCTCCACCCACCTCTTTCAATCCTCAGGGGGTGGGGGCCCCCTGAGGATGGCTGTATGGGGCCCCAATAATTGCTAACAGCAGCCCTGTGAGTGTACCAGTTTGGATGTGTCCTGAATCCTGTGTCTTGCCGACACACTTCTTCCCAAGGCTTTCTACACAATGAAAGGAAGGAAAACAACACTACAGTAGAGGAGCTCCAAACTCCAGCTCCCACACTTCCTGGCTCAAAGCGGCTCTCGGTAAGGCAGTCTAATGGGGGTCTTTTGTGGGGAAGGGGACACTGATAGGTGGGTTCCCTGATCTAATCAAGGGGGGACCGATATAAGGGAAAGGGAGTCCTGGTGGACTACAAGGCCCAGCATTTTACTATAGGAGGCATTGGTGGGACTAAAATGCTGGGCCTTATAGTCCACCAATGCCTCCTATAGTAAAATGCTGGGCCTTGTAGTCCACCAATGCCCCTATAGGAAAATGCTGGGACTTGTAGTCCACCAATGCCCCTATAGTAAAATGCTGGACCTTGTAGTCCATCAATGCCTCTATAGTAAAATGCACCAATGCTGTAGTGTCAGTGTGTAGCGGTCAGTGTGTAGTGTATTGTGTAGCGGTCAGTGTGTATCGGTCCGGGGGGTGGGGCGCCACAGGATTAGCTCGCACAGGGCGCCTAAACACCTAAGGCCGGCCCTGGTTATTGTGCTTCATTTATTTAGATCTTGCACAAATGTTGGGAGCAATACCTCACATGTGTGGTCCGAACACCATTTCCATATGTGGGTGGGACTTGCGTATGCTTTCGCTTCTGCGTGCCGGCACACGGGGACAGGTTTGCAATTCGCAGTGGTGAGTCAGTAGACGTCAGTCGAAGCACCGGAGGGGTAATATCCCCTCTCGCCGCAAGTAGCAGAACAGCTGCTATGATCGTTTGGGCACTAAAAGAATGGTATCTGAATGATGCCTGTAGCTGTACCCATCATTTAACTATCCGCATATATCATTCTGAAATCCCTGTCCAAAGTCAGTCAGATATCCCCGCACCCCTTTTACAGAGATGTACTTTGGGTGGCAAGTGGTTAATGTAAAAGAAGATTGCATCTCAAACCCTTTTTTTTTTATGTAGTAAAGAAATTGCAAAAGAGATGGAAGTCCCTGCGTGATCGCGTCCGCAGGGACCTGACTGAAGAGGATAAAGCGTGCAGAAGTGGAGCACCTGTCAAAAAAAAAAAAAAAGCATGTTTACTTCAGGGAACTCGCTTTCCTACGCGAAAATATGCAAAACAGCAGCAGACCGTAAGTTTAATTATTATTTTTCGGAATATACTTGACTATGTTCAATATTTTAGGTCACTGTCTTTGCCCAGCAGTCTTTCATAATTTTTTTTTTGGTAATGAAAAGCCAAAAATGATGTTACGCCATGAGAATCGTGATCTATCTTCTAAGGCAGGTATATCAAACTGGCCGCCCTCCAGCTGTTCCAAAACTACACGTCCCATCATGCCTCTGCCTGTGAGAGTCATGCTTGTAACTGAGATAAATCCTTGCAATGCCTCATGGGACTTGTAGTTTTGCAACAGCTGGAGGGCCGCCAGTTTGACACCCCTGTTCTGAGCCAAAGAAATGTGATTCTCCTATTCAGCAAAATCATGCAGCTCTAATGGACATTGCCTTTCAGGCGGTATTCTATATGTCTTTTGATTACTTACATTTTGTATTGTCTGCAGCACAACCTCAAATGTATCCCCTGCGGCTGCAGCAAGTTCAAACACACAACCCAGCAGTCCCAACAGTCCCACAGATGAGAACCCACATTCACCAAATGCGGATGTACCTGCATGTCTAGATGAGGTAACTGCTTATGTCTGCCTATCTACCTGTCTATGGGCTAGATTCAGGAAAGAGATACGACGGTTTATCTCCAGGTAAGCCGTCGTATTTATGTCTGAGCCCTCCTATCTATGTGACAGATTCATAGAATCTGTTTTGCATAGATTTCTCTTAGATCTGACTTGCGTAAGTCTCTTATGCTGTCGTATCTTATTTTAATATGACGCTAGGTGGTGTTCCCGTAGAAAATATGCAAATGAGCGTATACGTCGATTCCCGAACGTGCGCCCGGTCAGCGTATCTGTTTACGCCATTTAAGTTAGGCTTACACCTGGCCTAAAGTTATCCCTGCTATATGATGCGCAGTCAATGTAAAGTATGGACGTCGGGATAGACGTCATTTGCGTAAGTCAATTTTGAATGGGGATGGGCGTATGTTACGTTCACGTCGCTTTCAGTGACAATTTGCAACGTGATTTGGAGCATGCGCACTTGAAAACTTTCAACGCCGGCGCATGCGCAATACGTTCGGAGTGTGATCATGCTTCATTAAAATAATAGACGCCCCCTACCCGCCCAATTTTAAAATTACGACGGACCATTGACGGTACATCGCCACAACTTTACAGGTAAGTGCTCAGTGAATAAAGCACTTCACTGTAAATTGTGGCGGCATAATGTAAACAGCATACGCTACCTCTGCACAAAAAGAGGCGATTCTACCTGAATCTAGATCTATGTCTTTGTCTGTCTGTCCATGTACATGTTAATTATAGTTTTGGTTAATTTTTCAGGATTCGTTCCCAACGGAAGTAGCACCTGCCAGTTGGGTAACTACAGAAGCAAGGGGTCGGGGTGGTCTCCGTGGCCGTGGCCGTGGTCGTGGAAGTCAGCCGAGGGGCGGCTGTGATGAACCGTTGTTATCACTGCTGCAGCAAGTGCGGGAGGAGAGGCGCAGTGTGGATGCATTTCTAGATCCTAGCAATCCACGCAGCACATTTTACAGAAGTCTCTATCCTATCCTGGAGGACATTGGGGGAGACCAGGAGAAGACTTGTATGAGTTTCTTGTACACAGTTGCAAATTAATTCCGTGAAGCAAAATTAAATGGTGGCCCCATACCAAAATTCCAATTAGTTAATACTCTTGCTCCGCCAACGGCCCCTGGCACCTCAGCAATGCAACCATCCCCCTATTATCCCATTCCTCCCATTCCCCCCCCGACCTACACCATCTGATTCGCATATGTTGTCCCAATCCTATGAAGATTTCACCCCAGCCACCTCCTCCCATTACCCTTCCCCGTACTCTGCACCCCGCTACCACCAAGAATCATGGAATGAGCGCCAGCCCCAATCTCGTCCCAAATCCCCACATGCCCATGGAGATCAAGTCTCCACCCCCACGTATCACCAGCTTGGATAATTTTTTTTATTTTATAATAAATATTTCTTTCTTTACAAAAATGGTTCTATTGTTTTTGTTTATGATGCAAAAAAACACTCCTTTTCCCTCTGCCTTCAGACGGGCGTATGCTAGCCCTTTTTGGGCTTAGCATACACCCGCCTGAAGGCAGAGGGCAAAGGACTGAAAATGGGGTAGCATACGCTTGCTAAGATGCAGAGGGCAAAGGACTCCTTTGCTCTCTGCCTTCAGACGGGAGTAAGCTTGGCCTTTGCCCTCTGCCTTAAGGCAAGCATATGCTAAGGACTCAAAAAAGGATAGCATACGCTTGTCAGCATGAAAAATGGATATATGAAAAGATATTTTTGTTAGACAAATGCTTATTTCCAAAAAACACAAGAAAGTTATACTGTATACATCTTTATTCAAAATTTAGCTCTATCTGTATAGAAGTTAGCTGTATCGGAATCCATGTGTCTTCAAATTTTGTCTTTCACACAAAATCATTCTGCCATGACACCTCTCCTTCTGGGGATTCAAAAAATGCAGCAAACTGGTTGCGAATGCTCATGACCCGTGCCGTTGAGCGTAGGTCCATAAATTGCACCCTCTGTGATTGGTGACTGGGCTCCGGATCAAAGTTGCTGCTGTCATTGTCCCTAAGATAATTATGGAGAACACAGCAAGCCAGAACAACTTTAATGGCGTTCTCTACATCAAGATGTATGCTTGTTAGTAAAACACGCCATTTGGCTGTGCACACCCCGAATGCACATTCCACAACACGGCGTGCACGGCTGAGTCTGTAATTGTATATTTTTTGCTGCCGGTTGAGACCATAGCCGCTGTATGGCCTCATGAGGTTTTCGGCCAAACCAAAGGCCTCGTCTGCCACCATAACTAGAGGCAAACTGGGTTCCTCAGTGCAGGGTAGAGGCCTGCTTTCTGGGATGTTCAGTTGTCCCGCATGAATACGGCGTCCAAAGGCCGACTCATGGAAGACCTTGGCTGCCATAAGCTCCCACATCCACCAAAAGAAATCTGAGGTGTGCATCTGACAATGGAAGTAGGACCACGGAAAAATATTTTTTGTAGTTGTAATATGATGATCCTGAGTGCGGAGGCTTCCTCACCCTGATGTGTTTCCCATCAAGGGCAACTATGCAATTGGGGAACTGTGTCTTCTCCCAAAACGTGTCAACAACAGATTCCCAGATCTCCTCTGTGGGCTCTGGCATGACAACGTTATGCAATTCCTCCCATATTGCCACACATGTTTCCTTCACTACTGTGGAAACAGTTGTTACACCAAGAAGAAAGTAATGGTGTAAGGTTGCATAACTCTGTCCAGTTGCAAGGTACCTAAGAAAAACAAAAAATGGACATATTGAAAAAAAATACAAATAAAAATAAGTCCTAAATCTAACCTAACCATAACCCTAACCCTATCCCCTATCACAGAACCCTAAACCCGAATCATAACCCTATCCCCTAACCCTAACCTCTATACAATAACCCTATCCCCTAACCCTATCCCAGAACTCTAACCCCTAACCCTATCCCAGAACTCTAACCCCTAATCCTAACCCAATCACCTAATCCTGAACCTCTATCCAAGAACCCTAACCCTATCCCCTAACCAGGGCCGGCGCAAAAAGTAGTCGGATTAGGCAGCCGCCTATAGCGCACTGACACCTAGAGCGCAAGTCTGGCTGCTGTGTATACACAGCGCTCTGTAGTGGTGATGTCACAGCCTTGTGTATGTGTAGAGCTGAGCCGGGTGTCAGTAACGGGATAGACGAGTGCGAGGAGGGGAGGAGTGCAGAGACGGCGCTGCTCAGTCAGTCACTGGGGAATGCAGATTTTTAGTGGAGCCGCTCTGCAATAGAAGTGTATGGGAGCTATCTGTGCTCCTCTCCTTCCTAGGCACAATACACAGAGCAGCCTACAACTGAAGTGTCTTCCGCCCAGTTCCTGACATTCATCCTGGGCACTGACTAGCTTGGGGGGGGGGGGGGGGGGTTTGCCACAGATCCGTGTATAAGGATACACACAGTTCCTGGGTCTGTAAACCCGCTGTGCCCATTTTGAGGGATTCCCACCATCCCTGTGGTGAGTTGTGAGGTTTGGACACCCGCTGTGCCCATTGTGCGTGGTTCCCACCATCCCTATGCTCAGTTGTGGGGTCTGTACACCTGCTGTGCCCATAATGAGGAGTTCCCCCCCCCAAAAAAATGGTAGCAATCAAAAATAGGTGGGGTATACATGGGCAGGAAAAAGAGGGTGGGGTCAGGGGTAGAGCCAAAGGGGGGCGCAAAATGAGGTTTCGTCTAGGGTGTCAAAAATCCTTGCACCAGCCCTGCCCCTAACCCTATCCCAGAACCATAATCCCTTACCATAACCTGTATCCAAGAACCCTAACCCTATCCCAGAACCCTAACCCTATCCTCTAACCCAGGGATCCTCAAACTATGGCCCTCCAGCTGTTGTAGAACTACAAATCCCATGAGGCATTGTAACACACTGACAATCACAGACATGGCTAGGCATGATGGGAATTGTAGTTCCTGAACAACTGGAGGGCCGTAGTTTGAAGACCCAGGCTCTAACCCTATCACCTAACACTATCGCCTAACCATATCACCTAACCCTAACCCATATGTGTTTTGCACTTACCTGAGTGTCACTAAGAGCCGTTCCTCCGGTGAAACCGAGTTGCGCATTGCAGTGTCCATCCTGGTCAGCCTCGGTCTGAGCCTCTCCAACAAGTCATCGAATCGTGCCACTGACATTCTTGTAAAGTTAATAAATTTGTTGGGATAGATACGCAATTCAGAATACAGATTGTGAAAATAGCCCGTTGACACCTGATGGGAGACCATAGGATGCACCCAATATTGATGCCGTCTCCTGCTTCTCTCCTCCTTCTGTCTCCTCCGTTGCCTCCGCAAGGCAATCAGAATGATCGCCTCATCTACTTTCTGCAGGACGGGATCCATATTTCTCCTCAAATAAGACAAGATGCCAAAAATTTCTAATAACTAAAATATGCTGTCTCCTCTCTCACTATCTCTCTCTCTCTCCAAACAAAAT
Organism: Rana kukunoris; assembly: GCA_029574335.1. Lineage (NCBI taxonomy): Eukaryota > Metazoa > Chordata > Amphibia > Anura > Ranidae > Rana > Rana kukunoris. Next base: position 69,984,447 of record CM056060.1, read on the forward strand.
GGCGCCGACACATGCTCTGTTATGTTTTCTGATGCATTGTGGGAAATTTGGGAGTGTATATAGCCTAGAGAATTTTTTTTTTTTTTAAAACGCTGCCTAACGCTAGCGTTAAAAAACGCGCAAAAACGTGCATGCAAAAACGCGGTAAATTTTGCGTTTTTAACGCGAATTTTTCCAGGCATACCTAGCTGTTTTACAGCTCACTTTTAAAACGCCAGTGGAAATGAAGCCTAATAGTAATTGGTGTATTGTCTAAACAAGGCAGAAATATATCTCCCGTCTGTGACAACACACACCGATTTACCTGACTTCCTGTCACAGTGGTATAAAAAGTTTCAATTTATTTGTTTAATTTGGCCATGTACAACACCTATGTAATCTATCAGAACGCCACTGAAAGACCCAAATCCTATCTTTTCTACCAGGAGGAAATCACCACTGCCCTTATATACCCAAACAGCCCACCAGTAAACATTCGATCCCATGTGATTAGCCGAACGCCACTTTTCAGATAAAATCCCTCCCAGACCAACAGGCCAAAAACGTCAGAAAAAATGCTGGGTGTGCTCCTGAGGAGGAGTGAGAAGAGACACCACTTAACATTGTGCCCAATGTCCTTCCCAACCAGGCCTCTGCGTAGTTGGCTGTTTCCGCCGTTACCATACCTCAATAAATTATTAGTGTATGGTGTCAAAGAAATAAGTATACTGTACTTAATTAACCACTTGCTTACTGGGCACATACACCCCCCTCCTGCCCAGGTAAAATTTCAGCTTCCGGCACTGCGACGTGGCTCCCAAACAAAATTGACGTCCTTTTTTCCCCACAAGTAGAGCTTTCTTTTGGTGGTATTTGATCGCCTGTGCGGTTTTTATTTATTGCGCTATAAACAAAAAAGAGCGACAATTTTGAAGAAAAATACAATATTTTTTACTTGTTGCTATAATAAATATCCCAATTTAAAAAAAAAACACATTTTTTTTCTCAGTTTAGGGCGATACGTATTCTTCTACATATTTTTGGTAAAAAAAAAAAAAAAAAAAATCGCAATAAGCGACTGGTTTGCGCAAAAGTTATAGCGCTTACAAAATAGGGGAGAGAATTATTATTTTTTATTATTTTTATGCGATTTTTATTGGTACTGCGACGTTATGGCGGACACATCGGACACTTTTGACACATTTTTGGCGCCATTCACATTTATACTGCGATCAGTGCTATAAATATGCACTAATTACAGTATAAATGTGACTGGCATTGAAGGGGTTAACACTAGGGGGTGAGGAAGGGGTTAAATGTGTATCCTAGGTGTGTTCTAACTGTGGGGGAAGGGAGGGTGACTGGGAGGGTGACCGATCTGTGTCCCTATGTAGGAAGGAACACAGATCGGGCTCCTCCTCTCCAGAGACAGGACGCTGTCTCTGTGTAAAACGGCAATGAGAGATGATCTATGAGATCATCTCTCATTCGCCCACAGATCGCATCGCAAACGGCCACTCTGATTGGCCGTTCGCCACGATCTGTGATTGGTCGTGTCCAAGGGACACGGACAACACAGGGCTTCCCCGCAGCGCGCACTACAGCACGCGCTGGGAACGCCCAAAGGAAATGCCGTCAAATGTTGGATATTCAGACCCGCGCTGTTGCCGTCATTTGACGGTAGCGCGGGTCTAAAGTGGTTAAACTGAGCGATCAAAACCTTCTTGTCTATATACAAATTAAAACAATGAATAGCGGTGCGAAAAAGAGAAAAGGATTACATTTATTGATACATAGAAGAAGCTTATATTAATCTGATATTCGTGGCTATTAACATAACAGATATCACCTTTAAAACCAAGGTGATACCCATGTTGCACACTTATAAAATATTGCTTCAATGGACCCATCAGTATATGAAGGCAAATTGTAGGAAAGGAAAAATGACAGAGATGAGGAAAAGTAATGATTAAAAATTACCAAATGTCCCTAGGTGATGTTACATGTATAGTGTTGCTAACACTAGGCCTTATCTTTGTAATCTGGCAATACTATACATGTAACATCACCTAGGGACATTTGGTAATTTCTAATCATTACTTTTCTTCATCTCTGTCATTCTTCCTTTCCTACAATTTGCCTTCATATACTGATGGGTCCATTGAAGCAATATTTTATAAGTGTGCAACATGGGTATCACCTTGGTTTTAAAGGTGATATCTGTTATGTTAATAGCCACGAATATCAGATTAATATAAGCTTCTTCTATGTATCAATAAATGTAATCCTTTTCTCTTTTTCGCACCGCTATTCATTGTTTTAATTTGTATATAGACAAGAAGGTTTTGATCGCTCAGTTTAATTAAGTGCAATATAATTATTTCTTTGACAATGGTAAGTATGGTCAGGGCCGTCTCTACCATAGGGCAAACAGGGGCAGCTGCCCAGGGCCCTGTCACTGTTGGGGGCCCAAAGCAACCCCCTTTCTAAAAAAAATTATTAAAGGGCCCAGAGGTTCCCAGATGGCAACCCCCTTTTTAAAAAAAAAAAATATATTTTTTATATATATATTTTATTTCTTTTTTTCTTTTTATTAAAGGGCCCAGAGGTCCCCAGGGCCCCGGATGGCTACACCCCTTTTTTTATATCTATTTTTGCGTCTCAATTTAAGGGGGCAGCACCCCCCCCCCCCCCCCCGTTCTCTGCTCCAGGGGGCCCATGCCTGAAGCTGTGTAAGGGGCCCCATAATTCCTGATGGCTGAAAATCATCAGCGGCACGCAGCCAGTGACAGTACTGCCTCCCTTCCCAGTGTTTTAAAATGTACAGAACCCCTGGCTTCCCTTTAGACGTGCACTTCTCCCTTCCTGCCACTGGGTGCTGCTTGTATATAAAAGTGAACTAGAATGTGATTTTATAACATCCCCAGTTTGCTAATCCCGAGGCTGACTTCTTCATGTCCTGCTCTTCAATGTATGTCACTGTTTGCTAATCTATATTGTAAATAGAAGTTTTCTGTAGAGTGTGCCCAAAGTCTTTATAATATTTGATGATTCATTGCAGGTCTGGTCAGTGTTTTAAAAAGTTCCTGTATTTTACACCTGGCATGGAATGGGGTCACATCACCGTCTGTCCATTCTGCTGTAGCACCATGGGAACCCAGGCCATGCCATGTGTAAAATAGATGAACTCTTTAAGTCACAGACCAGACCTGCAGTCCAGGCTGAGTGAGGCCTCAGCGCACATGGCATTACTGTCTGTATTTAACTGCTTGATGGGCTTATTTTGGGCCTGACTGGTTCACATGTATGTGTTTTGGCGGCCCACATTTGTGCAGGCACAGCAGCCCATTCATTTGATGCCTCATGTAATAGGCTGAGCACACGGCACACCTATGCCCATCAAGCAATGAAATACAGCACTGTCTGTCCATTCTGCTGTCTGCTGTGACTTATCTGCAGTTCCTGCACTGTCAAACTCACTGCATTTTTAGATGTTTAGGTCACGCTTTTAAAAACACAGTGCGTTTGTGTGTGCAAGAACTGCAGGTAAGTAGCATGGTGCAAGAACTGCAGGTAAGTAGCATGGTGCAAAAGCAGAATGGATTTCAAGGCAACTGATTTTTAAAATGCTGAATGCACCTTTTTCCTGCAGGAAACAAAGGCATGGCAGCCCATTCAAATCAATGCTGTGCCTGCAGAAATGAGGGCCGCCAAAACACATACATGTGAACCAGCCAGGCCCAAAATAAGCTAAAGGGGGGGCCCAAAAAAAATGTTTGCCCAGGGCCCAAACCATATTAAAGACGGCCCTGAGTATGGTAAACATAACCCTCACTTCCTGCCATTTACCTTCACACCCCTTATGCCTCTGCTTGCTCTGTAACTGACCCTAATTTGTTATTCGACCATGCTTCTGCCTACTGATTCTGATCTGGAACTGACCCTGGACTGTTTTTTGATCACGCTTCTGCCTACCGATTCTGTACATACCTCTGCCTGATCTGGAACTGACCCTGGCTTATTATTCAACCACTCTTCTGCCTACCGATTCTGTACATACCTCTGCCTGATCTGGAACTGACCCTGGACTGTTTGACCATGCTTTTTGCCTGCCTCTTGGACTGATCTTTTACCCTGCCAGTGGACTAGTGGGATTCATAGCACAGGGGTCTCACATATATGTAAGGGGCTCCAGAATACATTTTCTGGATGAAGAAAACAATTGTTTTTGTTTTCTCATTCCTAAATTAGGGTCTGGAGACTCTGAGGCTTCAAAGAGATTTGGGTGGGAGAAGCCTCTACCCCTGTCCCCATTCTGTCCTGAAACTTTCCAAAAAAATGAACTGTTTTAAGACTCATTATGCCTCATAGATTTTACGTTGGGGTGTTGGCTTTCCAAAATGGGGTCACTTTGTGGGCGTTTCTATTGTTTTGGTGCTCCAGGGCCTTCAAAAGTGTAATAGGTGGTTAAGAAATTAGATGTGTAATGAATGCTTCTAGAATGCCTGAAGGTACTATTTCAATATTGGGCTTTGTATGTGGCCAGGCTGTGTAAAAGTCTCACACATGTGGTATCGCCATACTCAGGAGGAGTAGCAGAATGTATTTTGGGGTGTCATTTTTGATATGTACTTGCTATGTGTTGGCAATATCTTATAAATGGACAACTTTTTGTAAAAAAAAAAAAAAAATGCTTTTTCATTTTTTCCCCACATTTTCCAGAAACTTCTGGAAAAAAAAATGAATTGTTCAAAAGGCTCATTATGCCTCATAGATTATACGTTGGGGTGTTAGCTTTCCAAAATGGGGTCACTTTGTGGGTGTTTCCATTGTCCTGGTGCTCGAGGGCCTTCAAAAGTGTTAGGGCCCTTTCTCACGTCCGCTCCGCCTGTCCGTTCATTACAAGTCCGTTTACGGTTACGCTCCGTGTGAAAGGACCCTAATAGGTAGTCAACAAGTTAAATGTGTAATTTATGCTCCTAGAACACCTGATGGTGCTTCCTGCATATTGGGCCCCTCTATGTGGCTAGGCTGTGAAAAAGTCCCACAGATGTGGTATTGCCATACTCAGAAGGAGTAGCAGAATGTATTTTCGGGCGTCATTTGTGGTATGCACATGCCATGTGAGAGAAATAACCTATTACAATGACAATTTGACAATACAATACAATACAATGACAACATCAAAAACCTCACCATGCATCTTACTAAATACCTTGGAATGTCTACTTTCAAAAAAGGGGTCATTTGGGGGGGGGGGGGGGTATTTGTACTTTTCTGGCTTGTTCGGGTCGCAAGAAATGAGGTCACCAGTACATCAGGTGTGATAATTTTTTTATGATTTGCACCACAGCTTGTAGACTCTCTAATTTATAATTTGCAAAATTTTATCGCATAAAGTAAGAAAAATTTGTTTTTCCGTCTTTTTTCATTTATAGCGCCAAAAAAAATCCAGATGTGATCAAATACCACCAACAGAAAGCTCTGTTTGTATGAAAAAAATGAAAAAAAACTCATTTGGGTACAGTATTACATAACTGAGTAATTGTCATTCAAAGTGTGAGAGCATTGAAAGCTGAAAATTGGTCCGGGTACAAAGGGGGTTTTAGTGCCCAGTAAGGAGATCTTGATAAAAAAAATATATGGAAAAAGATGACTGTAGCGGGGTCATCCTATCAGAGACTATTGATAGCCTGAATCCACATCGGAGCCCCAGCCACGCCTGTATATATGTTAGGATGTCTTTAGAAGTTATGCATTGTGGGACCAGAAGTACCGGGAGATATGGACTCCATTGACACTTAGTAGTGAACAGACTACACTTCCCACAATGCCCTTAGTGGAACATGTGACCTCTCCGCACAGACTTATGGGGGAGGTTACTTAAGGACAGGGAGGAGCTGATTTCTCGCTCTCAGGACCTGGATCTTCTCCTCTGCGGAGCTGTGTATAGCTCCACAGTCAAGCTGCCAGGCCTGAAGCCTGGGCCTAAAACCATCGGAGGACCAACCATCCGGAGGGAAGCAAGACCAAGGGTGTTCAGCCTGCATTCCAGGAGACCGGAGAAGTTTACCAGCTGCCGACTGACGAACAGTGGGGAGTCTGATACCGGAGACCGTGTGTTGCAGAGTAGTGGCTGACAGACGTGCCATTTTCAAGAGGAACTCAGGCGGATCGGGCCTGTTTGGGTGAGAGGGCACATGCCCAACTTTCAACCCCTCACTTTGACAGATAACTCAGTGTTACTCCATAGGCCGGAGGCACGCATTTGATTTCTGACTAAAATTAATGTCTGCAAGGTATACAGACAGAATAGTATAATGATTCTGTTAACAAACGAGTAAATACCTATTAAATTCCTTCATCTATATTACCTCCGGCGTTCTAGTTTCTGTTCTCTCATTCACTTCCTGGTTTGCATCACTTGTTCATGTAAGAACTACATTTCCCAGTATGAATGCGGCACGCCCAGTAATTCACACCTCCTTGAAGTCTCTAACACGTAGAGAGCGTCCTGCCACACAGATGTAGTTCCCGGGAGGGGGCGAGCACGTTACTGACCACCGCAGTAAAGTCTCCCTTCACGGTGGTCAGTAAAAATCAGACAAGCAGGAAGTGAACAGAACGGAGAAGAAATAGAGCAACTTATGAGCAAAAACTAACAATGAGGAAGTGAAAAGAGGAATGTCTGCAGGTAAAGGATGCTTATTATGAAAAACATTTTTTTCCTTTACAACCCCTTTAAGTTGAGAGTTGTTCTGATTACAATCTAAAAGTGCACCAACGGCCACAACGTAAACTTTGTTTTAAGAGATCTTTGGTTGGACTGTTTGAGCCAGGCCTGGCAAGAAGTACTTTTTCATTAGCTGCTCTGTAGGACTGTCCATTAGGGGGAGCTTGTGAGCGTGAACTGTCTATAGTAACTTTAGCTAAAGAGTATTATCTTTGTTAGTTTAGATTTCTCTTCTTTACTTGCTGACCCTCGCAAGGGCCCATGCGGAGTCATTGTGTGTAAATTCATACTTATCATTGATTTGTTATTCAACCCCTTTTTCGCCTCCTTTACTATACACAAAGTAAAGTGATTCCTTTGGTTTGAACATATTAATTGTGTGACGTGTCTTAAATTTTAGAGATCGCTCACCGGAGCAGGTAACAATATTATTGCATTACCATTACATGTTATATGTATGCTATTGTGGCCCCCGTTGAGTAGGGGTCACAATACCATTGAAATTTATCTGGTGTGCCAAGGGAGGGTTCGAATTAGTTAAAGGGGGTGAATCAACCAAAGAGAGTAGATCCCAAAATGTAACCAGCAGCTCCTTCGGGGGTAGCGCTACACGTGGGAGCTCGTCAGGGATTCTACTTCTCAACCATCAAAATTCCCCTCATACTAAGCTCCGGCCTAACCCTGACTAGCTATGGATGCCGTAGCCGCGTCCAAGTGGTGCAAAGAAGAAAATGTCAACTTGACAAATGGCCTAGTGGTCGAAATTAAGGGAGAAGTCTTGACACCCGAACAATTACTTCCCATTTTGAAAACATTATCCAAAAACAAGAAGTTATGGATAATGGACATGCAAGTGGGTAATACAACTCCTACTTCTTCAAGTACACCAACACCCAAAATAGACAAAGATCAAAAGGCAGCGGGATCTGACTCCATCTCACTCAAAGACATTAGCCCGGCATTATGTGCTGTTTTGGGAGAAATTGTGGCTCAATGTAAGAAGGATTCCCCAGATTACCTGATGACAGGGTACAGGAAACTCAGAACCTTTTCAGGAAGACATCCTGTACCACCCTAGGAGGATGGATTCGAAGAATGGATGGATCATGCCATCCAGGCTTTGGAAGAGTGGAGAGTTCCCGAACCACATAAAAAACAAAGGATCATGGAGAGTCTCAGAGGGCCAGCATTGGAGGCTATACGTAACCTGAAGCTCAGTAAAGATAATTGCATTGCACAAGATTACCTAGATGTTCTACAGAACGTGTTCGGGAGGACTGAAAACGCCAGTGAACTTCATTACCAATTAGAGCATTGCTTTCAAAAGAAAGGGGACAGTCTGCAGTCTGTTTCAACTGTGGAGGAGTAGGACACGTAAAGGAAACTTGTTCCAGCCCCACTATGGCTAGTCAACCAATGTACAAGCCGGCAGAAAACTTCAGAGGGCCCCGGTGAAGGAGTCAACCGGGTGCCAGCCTACTGTAGATAACTCCAAGATGAAGCAGGAAACAGAACGACAAACGAAGGAAAAAAAAACTCTTTTGAGGCCACCTCATACCCCTTCCCCATGCAGCAGAGTGGAAACAAAAAGAAATTCCCACAAAGGGGGAGTGAGAATACAAGTACAGGAAAGAAAAAAGGAGCTACGCTTCAGAAGTTTCCTGAAAAAATAGTGGGGCCTTCCCCGTTAGTCCCCATCCAAATGGAAGGGATTTACACCAGAGCCCTCTTGGACACTGGAGCCCAAGTGACCCTTCTGTATAGAGACTTCTATGATAAATATCTCTCCCACTTGCCTTTACAAAAGCAGGAAGAACTGGAAATATGGGGCATTGGCACTCAGAGTTTCCCTTACGATAGAAACCTACCGATACCCTTGACCTATGATCCTTCAGTAGCAGGAGCAACAGAGTCTTTTGATGCATTGGCAATAGTCTGCCCTCGGCCACCTGGAGCCCAAAAGTAGAAGGGTACTGCCATTCCTGCATACGATGTATACAAAGGAAAACTTTACCCTGTCAAGCTGCCCCAATGGGCCATCTTCAAAGTCAGGGTCCATTGGAGCTGGTGTGCATAGATTTTCTCTGCCTGGAGCCTTACTTATGTGGAGTAGGAATCGTCCTGGTAGTAACCGACCATTTCACTAGGTATGCTCAAGCATATCCAACTAAGGATCAGAAAGCCTCGACAGTAGCCAAAGTACTGGTGGAGAAATTCTTTGTACATTATGGATTGCCACAGCGAATCCATTCAGACCAGGGGAGAGATTTTGAAAGCAGATTGATCCAGAAGCTGTTGGATTTGCTGAACATAGATAAAACCAGAACTACTCCTTATCATTCTCAGGGGGATGCCCCGCCCGAACAATTTAAAAGGACTCTTTTGAACATGCTAGGGACATTGAGCTCAGAAAAGAAGCAACACTGGAGCAAGCACGTGGCTGCCATCAGGGCCGGTCCTAGGGTCACAGACACCTGGGTGCAGAAATATTTCTGGCGCCCCCCACATGGGCATGGTCATCTTACTAACTCCTCCCCTTTACAAATGTCTCTATGGCTACGACTCAAACACAGAGATGCTTCCCTAAGAAGTCTTTATTAGTGTCCCCCATCAGAGCCCCCCAGCAGATGTCCCCCATCAGAGCCCCCCCAGCAGGTGTCCCCCATTAGAGCCCCCCACATCAGGTGTCCCCACAGATCAGTCCTTTTCCAATAGATCCCTGTAGCTCGGGCGCGCTGAGAGCAGAAGCACATTACAGGGGGGCGGGGCATATATGGCATCTTTGGTTACTTGGAGGGTGGCACTTAGAGAGCATTTTTGGGAGTGTACGGGATGATTGGTAGCAGCTACGGCCAACCCTGAAGCCTCTCATCACACCGCCTATGGGAGAAGAGCCGACACACATAGAGGGGGCGGGGCAGACAGGAGACTGCTCCATGCGCACCGGACAGAACTAGTGGAGCCTAGTACCAGAACGTGTTCAAGTACTAGGCACCGCTGTGGTACCCAGCCCGAATCCTGGGTATGCGCTCTTGTCAGTTGCCAGCGGAGAGAGCAAGCGGGATGGGGAACCGCAGCACCATCTAAATGCGCTCCGCCTCTGGACACACACAAGGAGGAGGAAGGGGAGCACTTTGGAGCTTCGGCGCCCCCACCTCTGCGGCACCTGGGTGCAGAGCACCCCATGAACCCTGTCTAGGATCAGCCCTGGCTGCCATTATGCATGCATATAATTGCACCACCAACGACACAACTGGATACTCACCCTATTGGTTAATGTTTGGACGAGAAGCCGATTACCTGTTAACTTAGCTTTCGGAGTATCCTTGGACCATACATCTCACATGGGTTACGTGGACCGACTAAGGAGAAGTCTAAAGACAGCTTATGAGAAGGCCCATGCTAGCTCAGATAATTGGGATCAGAGGAATAAAAGTCTTGAAAGTCAGAATCCAAGACCTACAGCCAGGAGACCAAGTTTTGTTAAGAAATCTGAGTATCCCAGGAAAACACAAGTTGGCGGACCGATGAAAGTCTCAGCCATACATTATATGTAAGAAATTGCCTGGCCTCCCTGTATACCAGATCAGACCGGAAGGAAGCGTGGGTCCTTTAAAGATGTGGCACAAGAACCACTTATTGCCTCTCACTGAAGCTGTTCGAATACCTCCTGTATCTGATCCTCTGGACCTACCCTCAACTTCCAGACCATCTGGGCCAGTTACTAGATCCCAAACGATACATCCAGATTCGGAAGACGAAGAGTCCGCAGATGAATGGATAGGGTCAGAGTGGTTATGGTCCTCTCAGTAGCCAGAGCCTAGTACTTCGTTCCTGCCCTCATCTGAAGTGACAAACAGTGGGACACTTCGGCCGGAGTCTCCTGAATTTGTACCTCAAAATGTGCTTGTTGAAGAGTTTGGGGAGGATGTTGACTTATATTCCGCAGAAGGTCTCATGGAGGCCTCAAGCCTGCCTGATAGAGGCTTGACTAATTCAGAAGGTGAGGAATCTATTGTATCGGATACAGAGGACAATGCTGATCCTTTAGAAAGTGAAGCTGACCCTGTTCTTCCTGAACCTATAATGCTCAAAGAACAGAGGGAAAGAAGGATCATTCACCCACCAAAGAGACTAACTTATGACCAATTTGGGGGAATGCTCTTGTAGCGCTACCCCCTCAGGAGCCGCTGGTTAGATGTGGGATTTGCATAAGTTAAGTTACCTTCGATGTGTCTAGGGAAATTTATGGTAGCAACTGTGAGAGCAGTAACGGAATGCCCAAGCCAGTGGTTGACGTTTTCAAAGTGCTTTATTTTCGGTCCAACATCGACCAACAGTCAACTTGAGGTAGACAGGATAAGTTGGTGAAGAGAATAACTTTGCAGAGTCAGGCTATGGATAACGAACAGAGGCAGTCCTGCTTGTAGAGTATATTCTTTTCTCCCGTCGCCACTCCCGCCAGAGTGGGTGCAGTGCACCTGGCCTCTCCCACAGGCCTGGCAGCCAGAGTGTCACTGACAATGCTGAGAAGGAACAAGTCTCTGCCACCGACTTGGCTCTAGTAAAATTAGCAAAGGCCTCTGCCACAGGTCCAATACTTGCGAGCAATAGAGCGTATCCTTTCAGTCAAGTCCTTTTGTCAGGATCAGCGGCTAAGGTGACCAGACACGTAGCTACACAAGGGAACTGAGACCAAACAAAGGATATATATATTAAATGATATTTATTTACAGTGAGAACACACCAACAAACATACACAGCAACCAATGAAAACATAAACCACTCCAGCAAACAAGAATAAGTAATAAACCTAATAACTAACTATATACAATATCTACAACAAGGGAAAAGGCAACAGAGATGCAAGGAAAAGGACACGGCTGGGGACAAGAACATAGAACAAGGCAAGAAGGGTGCAGGATGGATCAGGATAAGGACAAGGACAGGTGGGCAGGTTGGTAGGCACAAGCTTGTAGCAGACAGGAAGGGACCAGAATCTTGACGCACTGGGGGAAGAGAGGAGCAGCCTCTGGACTCTCCATGGGGCCCCACCACCAGGATCTGCAAGCTGACTGAGCACTCCAGTGTCTGGAGGCCTGGTGAGAATCCCACCGCCGGGGTCCCAAAACTGTCTGGGTTCTCTGCTGGTCAGATCCCTAAGGAGGCGCAACACCAAAGGTATATTCTAAAAAGCAGCCTGTGTTCCAATGCTGTGACACCAATGCCAGAGTTCCTGGTCTGTGCAGGTACCCCGAAGCCAGGGCATTCCTTCACAACTGGACCTTTTCTCCCTCTGTTACTAGAGGCCAATTTGTACTGTACCTGTCCCTCGGTTCTACCTAGCGCATAGGTTACCCCACCCGGGTCCCCAAATGCACCAGGGATCGCAGGGATGACCCTTGGGTCAGGACAAGGCTCAAATGGAACACTGTCCTTTACCATGGGATCTCTACTACCGGGGCTGTAACAGCAGATTTGGCTCTCAAGTTTAGATGGGAGATCTGGACCATCTGGCCTTGGCACAACAGGATCCTCTGGTTGCAAAAAGAACTCGGGAGGAGCAAATGTAGGGATCTTGACCCACCCAGACAACCCATTTAGGCCACATAACACTGGATTTTTAAAAGCCTCAGACACATTATTAGGTTGGTGTTTAACCCAATCAGTAACCAGTTTGACAGCAAGTAGAGGTTTGGCATAGTCCAGAGGGGTGGCAGCCATTGTCCAGAGGGTTGGCAGCCCCGGAATCAGCATTGTCCAGAGGGGTGGCAGCCCCGGAATCAGCATTGTCCAGAGGGGCGGCCGCCCCGGAATCAGCATTGTCCAGAGGGGCGGCAGCCCCGGGATCAGCATAGTCCAGAGGGGCGACAGGCCCGGAATCAGCATAGTCCAGAGGGGCGGAAGATAACAGATCAACAGGCTGGGCAGCGGGCACATCAGACTGGGCAGCAGCCCGGGAACCAGCATAGTCAAGCTGGTCAGGGGCAGCCCAGGAACCCGCTGTGGCAAGCTTGGCAACAAATTGCAGATCACCCGCAGTAGGCTTTGCAACAGACGGCAGCATGGAAAAAGCATGGATCGCTTCAGCAGGCGGCAACATGGAGGAAGACTGGATCGCGTCAGCAGGCGGCAACATGGAAAAAGACTTGATCGCGTCAGCAGACGGCAACATGGAGGAGAACTGGATCGCATCAGAAGGCGGCAACATGGAGGAGGACTGGATCGCATCAGCAGGCGGCAACATGGAGGAGGACTGGATCGCATCAGCAGGCGGCAACATGGAGGAGGACTGGATCGCATCAGCAGGCGGCAACATGGAGGAGGACTGGATCGCATCAGGAGTCTGCATGGAGGAGGACTGGATCGCATCAGCAGTCTGCATGGAGGAGGACTGGATCGCATCAGCAGTCTGCATGGAGGAGGACTGGATCGCATCAGCAGTCTGCATGGAGGAGGACTGGATCGTATCAGCAGGCGGCAACATGGAGGAGGACTGGATCGCATCAGCAGGCAGCAACATGGAGGAGGACTGGATCGCATCAGCAGGCGGCAACATGGAGGAGGACTGGATCGCATCAGCAGGCGGCAACATGGAGGAGGACTGGATCGCATCAGCAGGCGGCAACATGGAGGAGGACTGGATCGCATCAGCAGGCGGCAACATGGAGGAGGACTGGATCGCATCAGCAGGCGGCAACATGGAGGAGGACTGGATCGCATCAGCAGGCGGCAACATGGAGGAGGACTGGATCGCATCAGCAGGCGGCAACATGGAGGTGGACTGGATCGCATCAGCAGGCGGCAACATAGAGGAGGACTGGTTCGCATCAGCAGTCTGCATGGAGGAGGACTGGATCACATCAGCAGTCTGCATGGAGGAGGACTGGATCGCATCAGCAGACTGCATGGAGGAGGACTGGATCGCATCAGCAGTCTGCATGGAGGAGGACTGGATCGCATCAGTCACCGGATCGGTGGGAACAGAATCAACAGGCAACATGGATAGTGGCACAGATATAAGAGCAGGAGATGAACTTTGTTTCTTTTTCTTAGGCTTAGATATTGCAAGCAGCTCCTCCTCAGTTAGATCCTGCCACAGTGAATGACACAAATCCTTATCCCCTAATGCAAGTTGCACACGGCAAATAACCTGCACTCTCAACATTGTGAAAGGAAAAGCAAAAATCCAAATCAACTGCCTCTTAGTCCCCAAGTGTAGCAGCTCTGGTCTTTAGTGGGCGTCAAGATCAGTGGCAGCTAGTGCCACCAGCAGGTGAACTTATTCCTATTCCTATTACTTTTGAAGTATAGGGACCCAGCAAGTCACTGGGGCCCCTCTGCAACTCAGTTGCTCTGAGCCATGAGGGCCCAGAGTAAGGAAATCCGCGTAGCACGGGCCCGGCCAGGTAGGCCATAGTGGTGGGGCCCGTGACGTGCGCACACCCTGAAGGTGGGTGCCGCACCTGGAACCAGGAACCCGCGAAGAACCCCGGAAAATGGCGTCTGTCATAGATATACCCTCTCCAGCATGCCCCGCGAGGGAAAAACTCCTCCAATTGGCTGCTGGGGAAAATTGGCTAGGCCTGAATCCTCTGGCGCCACCTGCCACCCAGAGATGGAACTGCATCCCTAGAGCACAGAATGACCCACAGGATCATTCAGGGCTGACAGCAGCCCAATTTAACACAAATCAACCTGGGTGAGAGCAAATAAGTCTCTCACTCCACTAAATTTACAAATAGAGACCCTTCTGAAAGTAAGGGGGTGCTACACTCTGAAACAGCTGTCATTACCTCTAAACGGTCCAATACTCTTCTCAGTCCTCCTGCCACAAATTTGGTGGAGGACAGCCCCAACTCACCCCCTGGCACATCTGAACAAACCACTTCAGTGTTAATGAGCAGTGGACAAAGTGGCTTGCCCTTATCCGACAATTGGTGGGCAGACCCTCTGTCCACTTTATGTCAGAAGATGAGTTGTCTAGCTTTGAGTAATGTCAGGAATAATGCACAGTGTTTGTTGCCTTGCATGACCTAACAAACCTTTCTCCGTTTGTATTTTGAAAAGCATGTATCAGGATACATACTATTGTCCTCTTTGGGGACCAAAGACTTTAAGTGGGGGGAGTGTGTAGTGGGGTCATCCTATCAGAGACTATTGATAGCCTGAATCCACATCGGAGCCCCAGCCACACCTGTATATATGTTAGGATGTCTTTAGAAGTTATGCATTGTGGGACCAGAAGTATCGGGAGATATGGACTCCATTGACACTTAGTAGTGAACAGACTACACTTCCCAAAATGCCCTGCCTTAGTGGAACACGTGACCTCTCCGCACAGATTTATGGGGGAGGTTATTTAATGACAGGGAGGAGCTAATTTCTCGCTCTGTAGGACTGTCCATTAGGGGGCACCCTCCGAGTTTGGGATTTAACGCCACTGGGCTCCCACTGTATCTACCTCCAGCAACGGTCCTATACAAAATCCTTTGCTGACCAACCAAGGTTCCTTTTTGGTAACCAGACTAGAACTACCCACACTGGATTCACTTGAGCAAGCCTCTGGGGTTTTATTAATAAACCTTCCCATATTGGGACCTTCCTCTGCTCTTGGACACGTACAGCTGTGCCTCAAATCTGAGGGGATCTTACCGTGAGCCTTGAAAAATCATTTTCAGAAACTATACCTGGCTATAACATCAAGGGATTACTCTGTTCGTGTTACAAACGATTGAGAATTTACAACTTCACACTCCCGTGGCCCCTGATGATGGTCTTCTGCTTTCTCACAAGACCAGAAACGCGTCGGGCATCCTCCACCATCCCTGGTGAAGCGGTGTGTGTGTCGGGGTTCGCAAGACCGAGGAGTGTAGTGGGAACAGAAGCGATTTGTCCCAGTTAATACCGGCCAAACTGGTTGAAGAGATCCAAGGCTACTCGCAAAGAGGAGGAGGGGTCCGCCAAGTAGAGCAGGGCATCATCCGCATACAAAGATAGCTTCTCTTCAATCGGGCCTATCTGCAGTCCCCGAACCCTCGTCTCTGCTCTCAACAATATGGCAAGGGGTTCTAAGGCTAGGGCAAACAAACCCGGTGAGAGGGGACACCCCTGCCGCGTGCCACGACCAAGGTGAAATACCTCAGACAGGCAACCGTTAGTTCTAATTCTAGCTGAGGGACAGGTGTATAGCATGCGTACCCATTTCGTGAGGATCGGGCCAAACCCGAAACAAGAGAGCACCTCCCACAGGTAGCCCCATTCGACAGAGTCAAAAGCTTTCTCCGCGTCGAGTGAGGCCACCACTCCCGCCGACCCACCCCCAAGCCCTATCAATATGGGTAAGGAGGCGCCTGATATTGATATCCGTACCCCTACCCGGCATAAAGCCCGTCTGGTCCGGATGTACCAGAGCAGTTATGACCGAGTTCAGCCTATTAGCAAGGATTTTGGCCAGGAGTTTTGCGTCCACATTTAGCAGAGAAATGGGACGATATGAGGAGCATAGGGTAGGATCCCTCCCCGGTTTGGGAATTACCACTATAACCGCCTCTTTCATGGTGTCAGGGAGCCTCCCCATTCGCAATGATTCAGCAAAAAGGGAGTGAAAGCGAGCTACGAGGTCCTCAGCATAATGTTTGTAGAACTCCACAGGGAGTCCGTCAGGCCCCGGCGTTTTACCCGCTTGCATGGATTTAAGGGCCCGTTGGATTTCCGTCACCGTGATGGGAGCATCAAGCTGTGCGCGATACGTCGGTGTCAGAACCGGTATGTCAATGCCCTCCAGGTAGGCCTGGAGGTCCGGAGCCTCATAATCCACCCGTGAACTGTAAAGGAGTCTATAAAAGTTAGCGAAACACGTATTGATTCCCTCCGGGGAACAGACCAGTTCCCCCGTGGGGCCCGTAATACTCGGGACACACATCCCCCCCGCCTGTTCCCTAGAAAGCCAGGCCAGCAGTCTCCCAGCCCTCTCTCCCTGCTCAAAGATCCGCTGGGACTGAGCAAGTAATTTCTTCTGTGTAAGGGCAGTACGGAGATTAAGGACCTCCCCAGTCAGGAGCTGCAGTTGGGCATAGTGCTGGGGATCTCGAGATCTAATATAAGTTTCCTCCGCCCTGGCTGCCTCTCTCTCAGCCCCCACCAGCTCCGCCCTACGCCCTCTACGAACCTTGGCAATAATGGTCTGGTAGTGTCCTCTCGTGGAGGCTTTAAAGGCATCCCACACAATAGCGGCATCCACCGTGCCAGCATTAACTGCCCAATATCCCGCCAGCTGAGCCTGAAACTGAGCATCCACTTCAGTGTCTGTAACCCAGAACCTAGACAGTCTCCACAGTCGAACAGCAGGGCCCACCGAAAGATCAAGGGTCAGGAGCATCGGAGCATGGTCAGAAATTCCCCGGGGCAGTATACGTATATCAGTGACTCTCGGCAGGACCGGGCCCCCTGCATAAACCAAATCAATGCGGGAGAACGTCTTGTGGGAGGCTGAGTGGCACGTGTAGGCCCGAGCCTGAGGGTGTTTCCACCTCCATACATCTGTCAATCCATAGGTATCAGCCCAGTCAGCCAGAACTGGGATACCCCACAGATGTCAGCCGATCCATGCCCGAGTCAGGGACCAGGTTGAAGTCACCTAAAATCACAGTATTGTCAGAGGCAAACTCCGCCATCTTACTAGTCACCTGGTTCAATAGCGAAAATGAGGCCGGCGGGGGCAGGTACAGGCCCACAATAGTCCAGGTTAAAGAGTAAATCACAGCATGAATAATAACATATATACCGTCTGGGTCAAGGGCCAGATCCAGGAGCCGAAACGGGAGGGACTTGAGAACCAGGACACTAACCCCTCTAGCAAAACTAGAATATGTGGAATGATAGTGATGGCCCACCCACGGTTTTTTAAGAGCTAAAATCCTGCTCCCCATAAGGTGTGTTTCTTGCAGGATGCAAATGTGGGGGTTGTAGGACCTAATAAACTGGAACACCAAGGAACGCTTGGTTGGTGAGTTCAGACACCTGGTGTTCCATGACAATATATTAACTGCGGACATAACCTATGAGGGTAGCAGGGATTCTAGGATGACAACCCTTCCCAGTCTCTGGATTCGGCCCCCAGACCCAGGACGCACACATCTGAGAACCAAGTAATGCTGAAATATCAATCATTTGCATAACAAACAAAAACAGTAGAACATAAAAACCCAACAAAAAACCCCAGAACAGAAGAAGAAAAAAAAAAGAAAAAAAGGCCCAAGTAGGGGCACAGTCCCCGCCCCCACCCCACCCACCCCCTTAAAACTGAGGAGGGTATACATCCCAAACAGTTTCAGCTCGCCGGCTGCAAAAATGGGGGTTCCGCCGATTCCCATTCTAATTCGGACGTAGACTATGAGCCAGTCTGCAGTAGTGGATCAGAGACAGGCTCAGAGAGGGAAGATAGTCAGCCCGCCAAAAAAAGGCGCTCTGGTGAGGAGGCAGTGGCATCCACCAGCACAGTCATGCCATCCACCAGTACCGTCATGCCATCCACCAGTACCGTCATGCCATCCACCAGCACCGAAGTGCCATCCACAAATACTGAAGTGCCATCCACCAGCACCACAGTACCTCTGCAACTAAGGCCAAGGATCCATGCAAGCCTTCCCTATGCCCTTCAGTACCCCTTGTGGCTTCCTCCAAATTCCGGAGAAGCCAACATTCCCCCTTTCACTGCCCAGCCAGGAATCCAGGTGAACACGGACAATTTTTCCCCAATTAATTTTTTTGATTTATTTTTTACTGAGGAACTGCTATCAAGCATTGTGGCCCAGTGCAACTTATATGCCCAACAATTTATCACCAACAATCCAACATCATCTTATGCCCGTCCCTTCTGTTGGAGAGACCTTACAGTGGAGGAGTTTTTTTTTAGGCCTCACATTTTGCATGGGACTCAACCCGAAAATGAAAAGCATTCCTTTTGGTCAAAACGCCCTATTTATCATATGCCAATTTTTTCTGCAACAATGCCCAGAAGCAGATACTTCATGATCATGAGGTTCCTCCACTTCAACGATAACACCCAGTGCCTTCCCCGAAATCACCCAAATTTTGACATGCTTTTCAAAATTCGCCCCTTACTAAATTATTTTTCTGAATTATTCCCCCAAATATATACCCCGGGAACAAAACATTTGTGTCGATGAGTCCCTTGTTAAATTTTGTGGCCGACTGAAAATAAAGCAGTTCATTCCCAGCAAAAGGGCCCGCTATGGGGTGAAGGTTTATAAACTTTGTGAACGAGCCACAGGGTACCTGTATTCCTTCTTGGTCTACGAAGGGAAGGACACCCAGCTGAATCCCCCCAATTGCCCAGACTACTTGGGATCTAGTGGAAAAGTTGTCTGGCAACTAATCAACCCCCTCCTGGATAAAGGATATCACCTGTACGTAGACAACTTTTATACGTCTCTTCCCCTGTTCCACAACCTGCACCGGAAGCAGACCCCAGCATGTGGCACCACCAGAAAGAACAGGAAAGGCTTTCCTCAAAGCCTTGTGAATCAAAAGCTGAAGAAAGGGGAATCGGCAAGTGTGCGCAACAAGGAGGTGCTGGCAGTGAAGTGGAAGGACAGAAGAGACGTATACATGTTGTCCTCCATCCACAACCATTCTTTTGTGGAAACCCGCAGAAGTCGTGGCACCACCACCCAAAAGCCCACCTGCATCCGGGACTACAATTTGTTCATGGGGGGAGTCGACCTAAATGACCAAATTTTGGAACCCTACCTAGCCACAAGGCGCACGTACCATTGGTACAAAAAAGTAGCAATTTATTTTTTTCATTTGGCCGTCTACAACTCCTATATTATCTATCACAAGTACACCCAAAACCCCCTAACCTTCCTTGGCTACCAGAAGGAAATTACCACTACCCTGATATTTCAGACTGACCTACCCCAAAATATCCGATCAGATGTTCTTAGTCGACTCTCTGAACGCCACTTCCCAGATAAAGTCCCTCCCACAGCATCAGGCAGAATAGGTAAAAAAAATGTAAAGTGTGTGCCAGTGAAGGAGTCAGACGAGAGACAGTTCATCATTGTGCCCAGTGTCCTTCCCAACCAGGCCTCTGTGTAGTTGGCTGTTTTCGCAGTTACCATACTAAACTAAATTATTAATCCTCCGTTCCTGCCTTCAAACACCTTCACACCCCTTATGCCACTGCCTGCTTTGTAACTGACCCCGGCTTGTTATTGGACCACGCTTCTGCCTAACGATTTTGTAATACCTCTGCCTGGTCTGAAACTGACTCTGGACTGTTTTTCGACCATGCTTCTGCCTAACGATTCTGTAATACCTCTGCCTGATCTGGAACTGACCCTGGACTGTTTTTCGACCATGCTTCTGCCTAACGATTCTGTAATACCTCTGCCTGATCTGGAACTGACCCTGGACTGTTTTTTCGACCATTCTTCTGCCTAACGATTCTGTAATGCCTCTGCCTGATCTGGAACTGACCTTGGACTGTTTGACAATGCCGTTTGCCTGCCTCTTAGACTGATCTTGTACCCTGCTACTGGACTAGTGGGATTTAACACAGGGGTCTCACATATGTGAGGGGCTCCAGAAAAGTTCTTCTAGATGAAGAAAACAATTTTTTTTTGTTTTTTCTCATCCTAGATTAGGGTCTGGTTGCCCGGAGGCTTCAAAGAGATTTGGGTGGGAGAAGCCTCTACCCCTGTCCCCATTCTGTCCTGAACGAGGCCCTCCTTCTGCCTGCTGCCTGTAGGACCTATGCCATTATGCCTCTGCCTGTTGCATGAACTGACCAGCTGCACTAACCCTGACGGGACAGTATCCCTGCCTGGACAATTGTGTATGCCGTTGCTGACCAAGTCCCTGCCTGCTGCCTGGACCAGTGCTATCCTGCTGTGTAGAACTGCGCTACTATTACCACAGGTAAGCTTTTGTTTACGCTTTGCTCAGCATAATGTATTTTGGGGTGTAATTCTTGGTATGTGCATGCTATTTGTCTCTGGAACACCTGACGGTGTTCCTTGGATGTTGGGTCTCTGTATGTGGTCAGGCTGTGTAGAAGTCTCACACATGGGGTATCGTTTTCCTCAGGAGGAGTAGCAGAATGTATTTTGTGGTGTCATTTTTGCTATGTACATGCTATGTGTTGGAAATATCTTATCAATGGACAACTTTGTGTAAAAAAAATGCGTTTTAATTTTTTCCCCACATATTCCAAAAACTTCTGGAAAAAAATGAACCGTTCAAAAGACTCATTATGCCTCATAGATTATACGTTGGGGTGTTAGGTTTCCAAAATGGGGTCACTTTGTGGGTAATTCCATTGTCCTGGTGTTCCAGGGCCTTCAAAAGTATAATAGGTAGTCAACTAGTTAGATGTGCAATTTATGCTCCTAAAACCCCTGATGGCGCTCCCTGCATGTTGGGCATCTGTATGTGGCCAGGCAGTGAAAAAGTCTCACACATGTGGTATCATTTTACTCAGGAGGAGTAGCAGAATGTATTTTGGGGTGTCGATTTTGCTATGTACATGCTATGTGTTGGAAATATCTTATCATTTGACAACTTTGGGTAAAAAAAATGCGTTTTCATTTTTTTTCCTCATATTCCCAAAACTTCTGGAAAAAAATGAACCGTTCAAAAGACTCATTATGCCTCATAGATTATACGTTGGGGTGTTAGCTTTCCAAAATGGGGTCACTTTGTGGGTAATTCCATTGTCCTGGTGTTCCAGGGCCTTCAAAAGTGTAATAGGTAGTCAACTAGTTAGATGTGCAATTTATGCTCCTAAAACCCCTGATGACGCTCCCTGCATGTTGGGCATCTGTATGTAGCCAGGCAGTGAAAAAGTCTCACACATGGGGTATCGTTTTTCTCAGGAGGAGTAGCAGAATGTATTTTGGGGTGTCATTTGTGGTATGCACATGCCATGTGAGAGAAATAAGCTATTACAAGGACAATTTTGAGAATTTTTTTAAATAAAAAATAAAAATCTTAATTTTGAAAAGTATTGTGGGAAAAAATGACAACTTCAAATAACTCACCATGCCTCTTACTAAATACCTTGGAATGTCTACTTTCTAAAAAGGGGTTATTTGGTGGGCATTTGTACTTTCCTGGCTTGTTGGGGTCTCAAGAAATGAGATAGGCCTTCAGTACATCAGGTGTGATCATATGTGATATTTTTTTATGATTTGCACTATAGCTTGTAGTCTCTAAAACTTTCACACAGACCAAATAATTTCCAAAAATTTGGGGTTATTTTTATCAAAGACATGTAGCAGTGTAAATTGTGGCCAAAATTTATGAAAAAAAATTAATAATTTGCAAACATTTTTAACAGAAACGAAGAAAAAAATTTTATTTTCAAAATTTTCGTTTTTTTCATTTATAGCGCAAAAAATAAAAAACCCAGAGGTGATCAAATACCACCAAAAGAAAGCTTTATTTGTGGGGAAAAAAGGACAAAAAATTCATTTGGGTACAGTGTTGCATGACTGAGTTATTGTCATTCAAAGTGTGAGGCCTCGTACACACGATCAAATCTGTCCGCTGGAAACGGTCCGCCGGACCGTTTCAGCAGACAGATTCAATCGTGTGTACGGCCGAGCCGACGGATTTGGCCACCCGACAGATTTCAAAGCATGTTTTGAAATCTATCGGGTGGCAATCCGCCCGCCCGACATGTCTGCTGGTTAGTACACTTACCAGCAGACATGTCGTCCCGCACCGCCGCCGAATGGATTCGGCGCATGCGCGGAAGTGTTTTACTTCCTGGTGCGGTAACGTGGCGGCGTCAACGTCACCGCCACGTCACCGGCACGTCAGCGCGCCGTCTGCTGGCGGGGATTTTGGTTTGCTCGTGTGTACACGTGAGCAAACCAAAATCCCAGCAGACAGATTTGAACAAATCTGTCCGCTCGTGTGTATGGGGCCTGAGAGCCCTGAAAGCTGAAAATTGGTCTGGTCAGGAAGGTGTTTAAGTGCCCAGTAGGGAAGTGGTTAAAGGGATGAATCAACCAAAGAGAGTAGATCCCAAAATGTAACCAGCGGCTCTTTCGGGGGTAGCGCTACATGACTATAAAAAATAATTCTAAACATTATTATGGAGATCTGGCTTTAAGAAAAATAAAAATTATTCATAAGATCACAAGAAATAATAAAGAAATAAGTTTGTCTCAACTTTGTGTGAATACAGCAATACAACTTCATTATTGTAGCATTTTAAAGAACAAAAGAATGTGCTGCATTAAAAGATCTTATAATTTGCAGCGTGACGAATGTGCTATCTCCATTACGAACATTAGTTTTACCAGACTGGGCGCTCCCGTCTCGTACTTGATTGAAATGGATTAATGCTCAACCTAGGTTGGGTTCACATATCTGCGATGCAGGAACCAGCGTGATTACAGCGCCGATTCTCGCATTGTATCTCTCACGCAGGCAGTTCAAACTTCCCTCTGCGTACTGCTGCGGGTGTCAATGGGTTGTTAATGACACCCCCAGATCGGATGGCAGTGAGAACACCCATGCGATCAGATTCCAGTGCAGGGAAAAAAAAGTCCCTGCACTATTTTCGTGCAAATCCAATGTGAGTTCAGCCATACAACTGTATGGCTGAACTCGCACTGCACAGACATTGCATGTGATCGGCACCTGCGGTGTGGGTGCGAATCACATGCGATGTCTGAGATTGCACATATGTGATCCTAGGCTCAATCAGTAAACACAGCTAGCGCTTAAGCACGTGTACACACGTATAAGTGTTTTTTTCTGCCAAAACTCTGCTGCTTCTGGACACACTGGCTGTGAGTTTTTTTTCCTGCATCTATGCCCCCTGCCTCTAAAGTCCTCTAAATCAGTGGTCCCTAACCTTTTTGACACCAGGGACCGGCTGCATGGAGGAAAATTTTGCCATGGCCTGGGGTTGGGGGGAGGCGCATGTGGGGTAAGAGATTTTTTATTTTTTGCAGGCAATTTGTCGAGGCAATGGCTGGAGTTGGCGCTTCAATCATCCTCGCACCATGGTTGATGTGGTGTCAGAATGATTGAAGTGCATTATTTATATTACATTGTAATATACAATGAAATAGTTCAACTCACCATAACGCAGAATCGAGGGAGCCCTGGGCGTGTCACTTGCCATGTCGCCTGCCTCCAGATGTGGATTGTCACTTGCCACGTTGTCTGGCAGTGCCACCAGATGTGGATTGTCACTTGCCACGTTGTCTGGCAGTGCCACCAGATGTGGATTGTCACTTGCCACGTCGCCTGTCACCAGATGTTGATTGTCACTTGCCACATTGCCTGCCAGTGCCACCCAGGGGCGTACCTAGAGCATTTGGCACCTGGGGCGGATCCTATATCTGCACCCCCCAACCTTAAAATGTAAAAACACCCCACTGTGCCGCCTGCATACCTCTGTACCCTTCCATATATTTTTGTCACTACTGTGTACCCCCTCTCCCCAACTACACCTCTGAACCCATTTACATTACACAGCACCCCTGCACCTCTTTACCCCTTTACATTACACAGCACCCTGCACCTCTGGGCCCTCTACATTACGCAGCATCCTGAACCCCTTTAGATTACATAGCACCGCACCTCTGGGCCCCTTTACATTACACAGCACCCTGCACCTCTGGACCCCTTTACATTACACAGCATCCTGCACCCCTTTACATTACACAGCCCTTGTACCCCTTTACATTACACAGCACCCTGCACCTCTAAACCCCTTTATATTACACAACACCCTGCACCTCTGGACCCCTTTACATTACACAGCCCCTTGAAACCCTTTACATTACACAGAACCCTGCACCTCTGGACCCCTTTACATTACACAGCACCCTGCACCTATTTACATTACACAGAACCCTGCACCTCTGGACCCCTTTACATTACACAGCACCCTGCACCTATTTACATTACACAGAACCCTGCACCTCTAAACATTACACAGCCCTTGTACCCCTTTACATTACACAGAACCCTGCACCTCTGAACCCCTTGACATTACACAGGCCTTGTACCTTATGACCCCTTTACATTACACAGCAATCTGCACCTCTGGACCCCTTTACATTACACAGCCCCACACAGCTCTAGACGCCTGTATGTTATACAGACACCCCCCTAACAGTTATGGACCCCCTGCATGTTACACGGGCCCCCCTACAGTGCAGATACCCCTACATTCAGTACAGACCCCCGCCCCATTCAGTACAGACCCCCTTTACAGTGCAGACACCCCCCATTCAGTACAGACCCCCCTACAGTGCAGACACACACCATTCAGTAGCGAACCCCCCTACAGTGCAGACATCCCCATTCAGTACCAACCCCCCTACAGTGCAGACACCCCCATTCGGTACCGACCCGCCCTACAGTGCAGACACCCCCCATTTAGTACAGACCCCCCAACAGTGCAGACACCCCCCATTCAGTACATGCCCCCCTACAGTACAGACCCCCCAACAGTGCAGACACCCCCCACCATTCAGTACAGACCCCCCTACAGTACATACACCCACCATTCAGTACCGACCCCCCCCTACAGTACAGACACCCCCATTAAGTACAGACCCCCCTCTACAGTGCAGACACCCCCCCATTCAGTACAGACCCCCGCTATAGTGCAGACATCCCCATTCAGTACAGACCCCCCCTACAGTGCAGCTACCCCCATTCAGTACAGACCCCTCCTACAGTGCAGACACCCCCATTCAGTACCGATCCCCCCCTACAGTGCAGCCACCCCCATTCAGTACAGACCCCCCTACAGTGCAGACACCTCCCCATTCAGTACAGACCCCCCTACAGTGCAGACACCCCCATTCAGTACAGACCCCCACTACAGTGCAGACACCCCCATTCAGTACAGACCCCCCTACAGTGCAGACACCCCCCCATTCAGTACAGACACACCTCCCTTCGGTACAGCTCCCCCTTTCCGTACAGAGCACCCCCCCATTCAGTACTATAATGTACCTCAGATGATCGGGAGCTGGGACATCATGCATAGACAGCACTAAGCACTCCCCCAGTGCCAGTGCTACCAGTTGTGGATTCTCACTTGCCACTTTGCCTGCCAGTGCTACCAGATGTAGATTGCCACTGCACTGATGGAAGCACTGGTTTATTTAGCACAGAGGCAGGCCTTTGTGCAGTGGTTGGTTCTAAATGAGGGCAGGAGAGTGAGATGTGGGGCATGCAGTGAGAGATGTCATCTCTCTGCTACCCCGCCGCACCTCTTACATTGAAGAGGTCAGGCTGTGAAGAGCGGTGATGCGGGAACACGGAAAGACATGAAGTAATCTCTCATCGCCCGCTTCTCTCATCCACCAGGCTATTTTGACAGAACACTGGGCTCTCTCATGTGGTCCTGTGGCCCAGCTGCAGAGAGGCCATGGCCTGGTAGTGGGCCACGGCCCGGTGGTTGGGGACCACTGCTCTAAATGCCTATGTGTGCAGGGGAGTTAATAGGAAAGATTTAAAAAAATGCAAATGCCCCTAGAGGCAGCCAAAGAAACATCCACCGTGCGTGAGGCCTACCTATCAGTGGTCATAATGTTATGGTCGATCAGTTTACACTTGAGGCTAGGTTCACACTGGTGTGAACAGACATTGCATGTGATAGTTACATAGTTAGTCAGGTTGTAAAAGACACAAGTCCATCCAGTTCAACCATAAAAAAATAAAAATAAACAAACAAAATAAAACACAGTACATCCCATACACCCAACTCCATACCCACAGTTGATCCAGAGGAAGGCAAAAAACCCCAGCAGAGCGATGAACCAATTTGCTACCGGAGGGGAAAAAATTCCTTCCTGATCCCCCAAGAGGCAATCGGATTTACCCCGGATCAACTTTACCTACAGAACTTAGTACTCGGTTATATTATGTGCATTTAGGAAAGAATCCAGGCCCTTCTTAAAGCAATCTACTGAGCTGGCCAGAACCACCTCTGGAGGGAGTCTGTTCCACATTTACACAGCTCTTACTGTGAAGAAACCTTTCCGTATTTGTAGGTGAAATCTCTTTTCCTCCAGACGTAAAGAGTGCCCCCTTGTCCTCAGCGTTGACCTTAAAGTGAATAACTCAACACCAAGTTCACTATATGGACCTCTTATATATTTGTACATGTTGATCATATCCCCCCTTATTCTCCTCTTCTCAAGAGTGAATAAATTCAGTTCTTCTAATCATTCCTCATAGCTGAGCTCCTCCATGCCTCTTATCAGTTTAGTTGCCCTTCTCTGCACTTTCTCCAGTTCTCCAATATCCTTTTTGAGAACTGGTGCCCAAAACTGGACTGCATATTCCAGATGAGGTCTTACTAATGATTTGTACAGGGGCAAAATGATATCTCTATCTCTGGAGTCCATACCTCTCTTAATACAAGAAAGGACTTTGCTCGCTTTGGAAACCGCAGCTTGGCATTGCATGCCATTATTGAGCTTATGATCAACTAAAACCCCCAGATCCTTCTCCACTACAGATCCCCCCAGTTGTACTCCCCCTAGAATGTATGATGCATGCATATTCTTAGCCCCCAAGTGCATAACTTTACATTTATCAACATTAAACCTCATCTGCCACATAGTCGCCCAATTAGACAGAGCATTGAGGTCGGCTTGTAAATTGGAGACATCCTGTAAGGACGTTATTCCACTGCATAGCTTGGTGTCATCTGCAAAAACAGAAATGTTACTTTGGATCTCAGACCCAATATCATTTATAAATATATTGAAAAGTAAGGGACCCAACACTGAACCTTGGGGTACACCGCTGATAACCTTGGACCACTCAGAGTAAGAATCATTAACCACAACTCTCTGAATCCTGTCTTTCAGCCAGTTTTCTATCCATTTACAAACCGATATATCTAATCCTGTAGACCTTACCTTACACATGAGCCGTGTGTGGGGAACTGTATCGAACGCTTTTGCAAAATCCAAGTATACCACGTCCACTGCCACGCCTCTGTCCAGGGTTTTACTTACCTCTTCATAAAAAGAAATCAGGTTTGTCTGACAACTTCTGTCTTTCATGAATCCATGCTGTCTGCTGCTTAAATAGTTTGTTTCCAGCAAGAACTCATCCATGTGGTCTTTTATTAAACATTCCAGTATCTTCCCAACTATAGAAGTTAAACTAACAGGTCTATAGTTACTTGGTAAAGAGTTTGTTCCCTTTTTAAATATAGGCACCACATTGGCTCTACGCCAATCCAGTGGTACTATTCCTGTCATTGATGAGTCCCTAAATAGTAGATACATTCAGGGCCGGACTTACCATTGGGCTTGACTGGGCTAAAGCCCATGGGCCCCGCCCAATAGGGGGCCCCGGACAGGAACCCTTCCTTTTTTTATTTATTTTTATAAAAAAAATGTTTTACATATATATATATATATATATACAGTGGGGAAAAGAAGTATTTGAACACCCTGCTATTTTGCAAGTTCTCCCACTTGGAAATCATGGAGGGGTCTGAAATTGTCATCGTAGGTGCATGTCCACTGTGAGAGACATAATCAAAAAAAAAAAATTCCAGAAATCACAATTTATGAATTTTTAACTATTTATTTGTATGATACAGCTGCAAAGAAGTATTTGAACACCTGTCTATCAGCTAGAATTCTGACCCTCAAAGACCTGTTAGTCTGCCTAAAAATGTCCACCTCCACTCCATTTATTATCCTAAATTAGATGCACCTGTTTGAGGTCATTAGCTGCATAAAGACACCTGTCCACCCCATACAATCAGTAAGAATCCAACTACTAACATGGCCAAGACCAAAGAGCTGTCCAAAGACACTAGAGACAAAATTGTACACCTCCACAAGGCTGGAAAGGGCTACGGGGAAATTGCCAAGCAGCTTGGTGAAAAAAGGTCCACTGTTGGAGCAATCATTAAAAAATGGAAGAAGCTAAACATGACTGTCAATCTCCCTCGGACTGGGGCTCCATGCAAAATCTCACCTCGTGGGGTCTCAATGATCCTAAGAAAGGTGAGAAATCAGCCCAGGACTACACGGGAGGAGCTGGTCAATGACCTAAAAAGAGCTGGGACCACCGTTTCCAAGGTTACTGTTGGTAATACACTAAGACGTCATGGTTTGAAATCATGCATGGCAATGGAAGGTTCCCCTGCTTAAACCAGCACATGTCAAGGCCTGTCTTAAGTTTGCCAATGACCATTTGGATGATCCAGAGGAGTCATGGGAGAAAGTCATGTGGTCAGATGAGACCAAAATAGAACTTTTTGGTCATAATTCCACTAACCGTGTTTGGAGGAAGAAGAATGATGAGTACCATCCCAAGAACACCATCCCTACTGTGAAGCATGGGGGTGGTAGCATCATGCTTTGGGGGTGTTTTTCTGCACATGGGACAGGGCGACTGCACTGTATTAAGGAGAGGATGACCGGGGCCATGTATTGCGAGATTTTGGGCAACAACTTCCTTCCCTCAGTTAGAGCTTTGAAGATGGGTCGAGGCTGGGTCTTCCAACATGACAATGACCCGAAGCACACAGCCAGGATAACCAAGGAGTGGCTCTGTAAGAAGCATATCAAGGTTCTGGCGTGGCCTAGCCAGTCTCCAGACCTAAACCCAATAGAGAATCTTTGGAGGGAGCTCAAACTCTGTGTTTCTCAGCGACAGCCCAGAAACCTGACTGATCTAGAGAAGATCTGTGTGGAGGAGTGGGCCAAAATCCCTCCTCCAGTGTGTGCAAACCTGGTGAAAAACTACAAGAAACGTTTGACCTCTGTAATTGCAAACAAATGCTACTGTACCAAATATTAACAATGATTTTCTCAGGTGTTCAAATACTTATTTGCAGCTGTATCATACAAATAAATAGTTAAAAAAATCATACATTGTGATTTCTGGAATTTTCTTTTTGATTATGTCTCTCACAGTGGACATGCACCTACGATGACAATTTCAGACCCCTCCATGATTTCCAAGTGGGAGAACTTGCAAAAAAGCAGGGTGTTCAAATACTTATTTTCTGCACTGTATATATATATTATCATTATTATTATTATTATTATTAAAGGGCCCAGAGGTCTCCAGGGCCCCTGGATGGCAACCCCCCTTTTTTTATAAAACAATTTACATTTTTATATATATATATTAAAGGGCTCAGAGGTCCCCAGGGCCCAATGTGGCAACCCCCCCCCCCTTTTTTAATTTTTTTTTATAAATGTTTATTTTTTTATTTTTGTTTATATTTTTTTATTTTTTATTAAAAGGCCCAGAGGTCCCCAGACCCCCCGGATGGCAACCTCCCTTTTTTATGTATTTTTTTATAAATGTTTATTTTTTTTATTTATTTTTTTAGGGGTCTGGAGGTCCCCAGGGCCCTGGACAGCAACCCCCACTTTTTTTATTTATTTTTTTATTAAAAAAAATATATGTTTTTATATATATATATATAAAAAAATGGGCTAACTTTACTGCCTATTTTTTTTTTTAATTCATTAAATACATTTTTTCCCCAAAAAATGCATTTAAAAAGACTGCTGCGCAAATACAGTGCAACATAAAATATTGCAACAACCGCCATTTTATTCTCTAGGCCAAGGTCTATACTAAAAAATTATATAATCTTTGGGGGTTCTAAGTAATTTTCTAGCAAAAAAAAAAATAATGATTTTAACTTGAAAAGAGCTGTCAGAAAAAGGTTTGGTGTTTAAGTGGTTAAAAATTCCTAATTTACATACAGAAGAAGTTAATTCCTTTGAAGAGATACAATGTTTAGACTTAACTTTCCACTGATAAAGAATGTTTCCAAAACTTGGCAGATTGTCCAGACTGACTTTTGGCTGAGAGCAGACAGGAAATTCTTTGCATACCAAAGTGCAGAGAGAAAATTATTTTAATGTGAAAGATCGTGAAACCCTGTATCAAGAATCGCAACGGGAAAAAGATTGCGATAACGATTCTTGATGATTAATCGTGCAGCTCTAATATATATTTATGGTCGTGGCCCTCTGACCGAGAGTGATGTGGATCACATAAACACGCGACAAGACTTACAACATAAATAGACCTGAAGTGTGCCTTGGTGGTCTGGTCAGTATGCCAAGAAAAGGGGGCATACCCAAAGTAAGTAATGGGTAGTTAATTGAAGAAGGATATGCTGAGAAGTGCCCTGAAAAAGGGAAGGGCGGGAGGGTGTCGAATGCGATTGAATGCGCAGACTCACGGACATGAGGTGAGCTGGGAAGAGTCAGCCCAGTGACGTGTAGTACTGCACACTGAACCGACAAAGAGCATGTGTGAGTGGGCTGCTTAAATACCCTCCGGGCTCCTCCCATAAACTCAGGCCACCATACTGGCCTTCTTATATATATATATATATATATTTATTATTATTATTATTATTAAAGGCCCCAGAGGTCTCCAGGGCCCCTGGATGGCAAACCCCCTTTTTTTTATAAAAATATTTACATTTTCTGTATATTTTTTATAAATGTTTATGTTATGTTTTATTTTTTAATTAAAGTGCCCAGAATTTTTATTCCGTGCACAGATGATAGTCACCCTCCCCCCCCCGCTCAACAACTTTAATGCGCACCCCCACTCAACAACTTCAATGCGCCCCCCCCCCCCCGCTCAACAACTTTAATGAATGCGCCCCCTCCCCCGCTCAACAACTTTAATGAATGCGCCCCCCACCGCTCAACAACTTTAATGAATGCGCATCTTCCCCCCCCCCCCCCGCTCAACAACTATGATTCCCCCCTCGCTCCAGGGGGCCCCTTCAACACTCAAGCCCAGGGGCCCCCACCACCCTAAGTCCTGCCCTGGATACAGTGGCTTTGAAATTTCAGAGCTTAAAGCGGATGGTTCACCATAAATAAATATTAAAAGCCAGCAGCAACAAATACTGCAGCTGCTGACTTTTAATATTAGGACACTTACCTGTCCTGGAGTCCAGCGCCGTCCACAGCAGAGGATGAGCGATCGCTCGTCACCCTGCTGCTCCCCCCTCCATCCACGGCGAGGGAACCAGGAAGTGAAGCGCTCCGGCTTCACTGCCCGGTTCCCTACGGCGCATGCGCGAGTCGCGCTGCGCCCGCGATTGGCTCCCGCTGTGTGCTGGGAGCTGAGAGTTCCCAGCACACAACGGGAAAAGCCCGTCTTTTGCCCGAGACTGCGGGCCGGAAGTGGGTGCGGATACCTGTCTTTAGACAGGTATCTGCACCCCCCTCCCCCCTGAAAGGTGTCAAATGTGACGCCGGAGGGGGGGAGGGTTCCGATCAGCGGATCTTCACTTTAGGGTGGAGATCCGCTTTAATTCTGTGATTCGCATTGCATTGCTGCAGATCACATGTGATGTTTGTGTGATGCAAATTCAGCCTTTGTATGACTGAATTTGCATCACATTTGGACCAAAATGGTACAAGACACTTTTTTTGGTCCGTACTGCAATTGAATCGCATGGGTGTGAACACCCATGCGATCCAATTCCTGTACCATTTCACACTGCGATCTGTGAACTGGCGGTGTCATTAACTTTACACTGACACTCGCTGTAGTTCCCAGATGTCTGTGTGAACCATCTGCAATCCAATACTGGATTCACAAGGTTTTTCCGCATTGCACTAATGTTAACCCACTCTCAATGTTTAGCACATATTGGTCTTCTTTGCAGGAAATCTCTGAGTTTGTTTACACTTTTTAGGTTTATATGGTATTGTAGATCCACATCAGTATAATGCCACCTTGAGGCAGCAATTATGCATTGCAATCAACTTGTCTTTCACTTTCATTTCTTTCTTTTCTGCAATTGAGTTTCTTCTTCCTGGTACGTGAATTGAACACCGTACAAGCTTCAAGTGTTGCATTCTCTGTCATACTTCAATCTAAGGTAAGAAAAACAAATGGAATATCTGTTGTGAGTGAGCTGTAGCAGGTATAATGCTTCTTGGGGTAAGCAACCTTTTCAGGCACAGATGCCACTCCAGTAGTAAAGTGACAAACATAGGTGGGTTTATTGCTGCTATTTACAGGTGCTGTCCTGGCACAACAGACAACCCTAACTATCAGGCTGTCCATGCCTACTGCTCGTCAGCCTTCACAAACACAGTTCTATGCTCCAGAGGCTGCACAGTATTACCTGTGTGTCCAGGTGGGCCTACATAGCCTGTAAGAGAGGGGTGCAGCTCCCCAGGCTGCACACCATTACCTGTGTGTCCAGGTGGGCCTACATAGCATGCAAGGGAGAGGTGCAGCTCCCCAGGCTGCATGTGTCTAGGTGGGCCTACATAGCCTGCAAGGGAAAGGTGCAGCTCCCCAGGATGCACGGCATTACCTGTGTGTCCAGGTGGGCCTACATAGCCTGTAAGAGAGGGGTGCAGCTCCCCAGGCTGCACACCATTACCTGTGTGTCCAGGTGGGCCTACATAGCCTGTAAGAGAGGGGTGCAGCTCCCCAGGCTGCACACCATTACCTGTGTGTCCAGGTGGGCCTACATAGCCTGTAAGAGAGGGGTGCAGCTCCCCAGGCTGCACACCATTACCTGTGTGTCCAGGTGGGCCTACATAGCGTGCAAGGGAGAGGTGCAGCTCCCCAGGCTGCACAGTATTTCCTGTGTGTCCAGGTGGGCCTACATAGCGTGCAAGGGAGAGGTGCAGCTCCCCAGGCTGCACAGTATTTCCTGTGTGTCCAGGTGGGCCTACATAGCCTGTAAGAAAAGGGTGCAGCTCCCCAGGCTGCATGGTATTACTTGTCTGTCCAGATGAGCCTACATAGCTTGCAAGGGAGAGGTGCAGCTCCCCAGGCTGCATGGCATTACCTGTGTGTCCATTTGGGCCTACATAGCATGCAAGGGAGAGGTGCAGCTCCCCAGGCTGCATGTGTCCAGGTGGGCCTACATAGCCTGCAAGGGAGAGGTGCAGCTCCCCAGGATGCACAACATTACCTGTGTGTCCAGGTGGGCCTACATAGCCTGTAAGAGAGGGGTGCAGCTCCCCAGGCTGCATGGTATTACTTGTGTGTCCAGATGAGCCTACATAGCGTGCAAGGGAGAGGCCAGGTGGGCCAGGTGGGCCTACATAGC
The DNA here is from genome assembly GCA_029574335.1 of Rana kukunoris. Taxonomy (NCBI): domain Eukaryota; kingdom Metazoa; phylum Chordata; class Amphibia; order Anura; family Ranidae; genus Rana; species Rana kukunoris. The sequence continues at coordinate 70,018,271 of CM056060.1, forward strand.
GTGCAAGGGAGAGGTGCAGCTCCCCAGAATGCACGGCATTACCTGTGTGTCCAGGTGGGCTTACATAGCATGCAAGGGACAGGTGCAGCTCCCCAGGCTGCATGTGTCCAGGTGGGCCTACATAGCCTGCCAGGGAGAGGGGCAGCTCCCCAGGCTGCATGGCATTACCTGTGTGTCCATTTGGGCCTACATAGCATGCAAGGGAGAGGTGCAGCTCCCCAGGCTGCATGTGTCCAGGTGGGCCTACATAGCCTGCAAGGGAGAGGTGCAGCTCCCCAGGATGCACGACATTACCTGTGTGTCCAGGTGGGCCTACATAGCCTGTAAGAGAGGGGTGCAGCTCCCCAGGCTGCATGGTATTACTTGTGTGTCCAGATGAGCCTACATAGCGTGCAAGGGAGAGGCCAGGTGGGCCAGGTGGGCCTACATAGCGTGCAAGGGAGAGGTGTAGCTCCCCAGGCTGCATGTGTCCAGGTGGGCCTACATAGCCTGCAAGGGAGAGGTGCAGCTCCCCAGAATGCACGGCATTACCTGTGTGTCCAGGTGGGCTTACATAGCATGCAAGGGACAGGTGCAGCTCCCCAGGCTGCATGTGTCCAGGTGGGCCTACATAGCCTGCAAGGGAGAGGTGCAGCTCCCCAGAATGCACGGCATTACCTGTGTGTCCAGGTGGGCTTACATAGCGTGCAAGGGACAGGTACAGCTCCCCAGGCTGCATGTGTCCAGGTGGGCCTACATAGCCTGCCAGGGAGAGGGGCAGCTCCCCAGGTTGCACGGCATTACATGTGTGTCCAGGTGGGCCTACACAGCTTGCAAGGGAGAGGGGCAGCTCCCCAGGTTGCACGGCATTACATGTGTGTCCAGGTGGGCCTACACAGCTTGCAAGAGGAGGTGCAGCTCCCAGAGTGCATAGACACTCCCCCTTTCTCGGGATTGGACAGATCCGTCCAATCCCGAGAAGGGGAGTGTCTATACATGGCGAGGCGCGCATTACAAGTATTCAAACAAAAGCTTGTAATGCGCGATGTATTGCACGGGGATTAACGCGGCGGTATACGGCAGCGGCTTTGCGGCGGCGGCGGGGGGGGGGGGGGGGGGGGGGGGGGGGGGGGGGGGCGGTGAACGGGAAGTATTCTATTTAGGTATCGGGGGTATTTGCGGGAGTACAAGTACTTCCGCAAATACTCAGTATCGGTCCCGATACCGATACTAGTACTAGTATCGGTATCGGGACAACCCATACTAGTATCGGTATCGGGACAACCCATACTAGTATCGGTATCGGGACAACCCTAATTCTTACACTATAAATGAGTTAATGGAATCTAGTTGAACTGCATCAAATTCAGCTAGAAGATGGTCTATCATGGCATTACCTGTGTGTCCATTTGGGCCTACATAGCATGCAAAGGAGAGGTGCAGCTCCCCAGGCTGCATGTGTCCAGGTGGGCCTACATAGCCTGCAAGGGAGAGGTGCAGCTCCCCAGGATGCACAACATTACCTGTGTGTCCAGGTGGGCCTACATAGCCTGTAAGAGAGGGGTGCAGCTCCCCAGGCTGCATGGTATTACTTGTGTGTCCAGATGAGCCTACATAGCGTGCAAGGGAGAGGCCAGGTGGGCCAGGTGGGCCTACATAGCGTGCAAGGGAGAGGTGCAGCTCCCCAGAATGCACGGCATTACCTGTGTGTCCAGGTGGGCTTACATAGCATGCAAGGGACAGGTGCAGCTCCCCAGGCTGCATGTGTCCAGGTGGGCCTACATAGCCTGCCAGGGAGAGGGGCAGCTCCCCAGGCTGCATGGCATTACCTGTGTGTCCATTTGGGCCTACATAGCATGCAAGGGAGAGGTGCAGCTCCCCAGGCTGCATGTGTCCAGGTGGGCCTACATAGCCTGCCAGGGAGAGGGGCAGCTCCCCAGGCTGCATGGCATTACCTGTGTGTCCATTTGGGCCTACATAGCATGCAAGGGAGAGGTGCAGCTCCCCAGGCTGCATGTGTCCAGGTGGGCCTACATAGCCTGCAAGGGAGAGGTGCAGCTCCCCAGGATGCACGACATTACCTGTGTGTCCAGGTGGGCCTACATAGCCTGTAAGAGAGGGGTGCAGCTCCCCAGGCTGCATGGTATTACTTGTGTGTCCAGATGAGCCTACATAGCGTGCAAGGGAGAGGCCAGGTGGGCCAGGTGGGCCTACATAGCGTGCAAGGGAGAGGTGCAGCTCCCCAGGCTGCATGTGTCCAGGTGGGCCTACATAGCCTGCAAGGGAGAGGTGCAGCTCCCCAGGCTGCATGTGTCCAGGTGGGCCTACATAGCCTGCAAGGGAGAGGTGCAGTTCCCCAGAATGCACGGCATTACCTGTGTGTCCAGGTGGGCTTACATAGCGTGCAAGGGACAGGTACAGCTCCCCAGGCTGCATGTGTCCAGGTGGGCCTACATAGCCTGCCAGGGAGAGGGGCAGCTCCCCAGGTTGCACGGCATTACATGTGTGTCCAGGTGGGCCTACACAGCTTGCAAGAGGAGGTGCAGCTCCCAGAGTGCATAGACACTCCCCCTTTCTCGGGATTGGACAGATCCGTCCAATCCCGAGAAGGGGAGTGTCTATACATGGCGAGGCGCGCATTACAAGTATTCAAACAAAAGCTTGTAATGCGCGATGTATTGCACGGGGATTAACGCGGCGGTATACGGCAGCGGCTTTGCGGCGGCGGCGGGGGGGGGGGGGGGGGGCGGTGAACGGGAAGTATTCTATTTAGGTATCGGGGGTATTTGCGGGAGTACAAGTACTTCCGCAAATACTCAGTATCGGTCCCGATACCGATACTAGTACTAGTATCGGTATCGGGACAACCCATACTAGTATCGGGACAACCCATACTAGTATCGGTATCGGGACAACCCTAATTCTTACACTATAAATGAGTTAATGGAATCTAGTTGAACTGCATCAAATTCAGCTAGAAGATGGTCTATCCCCAGTAAAGAGCACAAATGACACAGGTGGCTGATGGCATAGTAAAAAAATGTAATGAACAAAAAAAAAAAAGGACACATGTCCACTGGGTGGCAGCAGAGACAGCATTCTTATGATAAGGGTATCTGCTTCGTCAAATTGTGTGGTTAAGAGTGGACTTGCAGCAAGTTTACAGTCATTATGGTCAATTCACAAAGCTTTATTTTCAGATTGCGAGTGTTATTTTAACGATTTTGCACGTTATTGAAGCTAGTTCAATTCACTAAACGATTTAACGCTCTGAAAAATCATCAAATAACGTTTCCCTACACAGAAACGATATTTTAAGGTGTGGATCCTTATTAAAGAGTCAAATCGTTATTTTAAAGATTCAAATCGTTATTTTAAAGATTCAAATCGTTATTTTAAAGATTCAAATCGTTATTTTAAAGATTCAAATCGTTATTTTAAAGATTCAAATCGTTAAATATGTACAGAAGTGCAATTCACAAAGATTTTTTGGACAGTTATCAATCGTTAAGCAATCGTTAAATTAACACCTCCCTCAGGGTGGCGTTATGACATTTCCCAGGCGATATTTTGTTGTTAGAGGAAGCTTTTGGCGATTTTTGTAGTGTAGTGTTGGGCAAGCTAGAACCGTGCTCTATTTGAACTTAAAATTATCCAGAGGCGAAGAAGAACATGTTAGAATGTTGTTCAGATTTATAAACGTGTATTCCGTTCACATACTATTTTGGATGACTTTTCTGAAACCCATGTGATAGCTAAATTCCGATTATCATCTCCCATGATTTATTCTCTGTATGAGGAAATACACATGGCTTTAGAAAAGCACACACTAGAAGTTTTGCACATCACATGCTCAATCTCCATGTGTATTGCTTGTGTGTCTCTCTCTCTCTCTCTCTCTCTCTCTGTGTATCTGCTCTTTTCCACATGCAGCTGTTCTCCTCCCCTTCTGCTCCCAGAATGCATCTCTCCAGCATTATTTAACGATCTTAAGAGTTATTTTAACGTCCCGAATATTAATAATAACGTCTGAGTAGTTAGAATAACGTTTGGATAAAGAGTCAGTTGAAAACCATAACGACTGTGTTAAATAACGATTCTAGCTTTCGTGAATACCATGTTTGCTAGCGTTAAATAAGGAGTGCTAATTTAACACCTGAAGAAAACCAATAACGTTTCTCTTTGTGAATTGACCCCATTGAGTGTTTCTATTTGATCAAATGTTATAACCAAAGTATAATAACATCACTTTTTGTGGTGCATTAACAACACTAAAACTTCTGATTAAAATCACCCTGCCACTAGGCAAAAATGACTTATGGTGACACCAAACTCTGCTTCTCAACTCAGAAAAGTAGCTTCTATTGCTATGGCCTTCCTCCAAAGCATTTATTTATTTTGCAGCTGTGATCCAACATCCTGTTAGAGTGTTCTTCTCTGTGGTCCTATTGTAAATAAGAACGTAGCCACCATTGTACAGAGGCATCCTTCTGTGAGTACACTGTGTATAGTTACAATGGTGGAACTTGATTGTTTGAGTATGCTTTGGAACTTGCATTGTTTCTTCTGTTTGCTCTTATTCTCTAGAATACAATTATTTGAGATAAAAAATGATCGTAGCAACCCTCTCTTGCTCTGTTGCTTACTTCCTAGATCATAGGTGTCAAACACAAGGCCCGCGGGCCGAATCCGGCCCTCCGGACCATTTCATGTGGCCCTCGCCCTCCTCAAGACCCTTACTTTCATCTTTCAAGCAATGCATCCAGTTTCTTCCCAGCAGCAGCATAAGGGGGTGCACTGTGATGTAAGGGAGAGTGGGGGACTCAACTTCTGATGGTGGGGGGGGTTCTTCACATCTAATGTAAGGGGAGGGGATGTGCTGGACATCTAATCTTACAGATACAACTGGCCCATTTGAGGGCAATCATAATGCTAATGTAGCCCACGATGAAATTGAGTTTGACACCCCTGGCCAGTGGCAGCCCGCCCATATGGGCGCACGGGCGCCGCCCCCCCTCCCGCAGTCACAAAAAAAAACGGGCCCTTTAAGAACTTTAATTCGGCTAAAATGTCATTTTGACATTTTAGCCGAAGTTCTGGCAGCCGTCTATAGAGGGCGCTGCAGCGCCACTCCCTCTCGCAAATAACACACGTTCAATTCAATGCATTGAACGTGTGTTGTTGCCAGCTGCCTGGTCTATTCCTATAACCGGACATAGGGCGCCGGTTACCTGAATAGCGGCAGCTGGTTGGCTGAGGGGAACTGCCTATCAAAGCCAGCGGCTCTGATAGGCTTTTCCAGTACCGCCCTCCGGCTCCCGGAAGTCTATGCTCGGAGCGCAGGCAACCTGCGGTCCTTGCATTAGACTGACAGTCGTTTCAGCCAATCAGGTTCCGGGATTCTGGTTATCAGGAACCTGATTGGCTGAAGCTTCTCCACGGCGGCAGAAGACATCGAGGGAGGACATGGAAGCGTCAGGTAAGTGTTTTTTTTAACAGGGAAAGGGGCATCATGGGGCACAGTGGCAGCATGGGGCACAGTGGCAGCATGGGGCACAGTGGCAAAAAAGGGCACAGAGGCGACAATGAGCACAGTGGCATGGGGCAGAGTGGTGACAATTAAAGGGCACAGTGACTGCATATGATGGCATGGCATAGTGGTGACAATTGATGGCACAGTGACTGCATTTGATGGCATGGCACAGTGGTGACAACTGATGGCACAGTGACTCCATATGATGGCATGGCACAGTGGTGACAACTGATGGCACAGTGACTCCATATGATGGCATGGCACAGTGACTGCATTTGATGGCATGGCACAATGGTGACAATTGATGGCACAGTGATTGCATTTGATGGCATGGCACAGTGGTGACAATTGATGGCACAGTGGTGGCGTTTGATGGCATGGCACAGTGGTGACAATTGATGGCACAGTGGTGGCGTTTGATGGCACAGTGGCTGCATTTGATGGCATGGCACAGTGGTGACAATTGATGGCACAGTGGTGGCGTTTGATGGCATGGCACAGTGGTGACAATTGATGGCACAGTGGTGGCGTTTGATGGCATGGCACAGTGGTGACAATTGATGGCACAGTGGTGGCGTTTGATGGCACAGTGGCTGCTTTTGGTGGCATGGCACAGTGGTGACAATTGATGGCACAGTTGCTGTGTTGCATGGCACAGTGGTGACAATTGATGGCACAGTTGCTGTGTTTGATGGCATGGCACAGTGGTGACAATTGATGGCACAGTGGCTGCATTTGGTGGCATGGCACAGTGGTGACAATTGATGGCACAGTTGCTGTGTTTGATGGCATGGCACAGTGGTGACAATTGATGGCACAGTTGCTGTGTTTGATGGCATGGCACAGTGGTGACAATTGATGGCACAGTGGCTGCATTTGGTGGCATGGCACAGTGGTGACAATTGATGGCACAGTTGCTGTGTTTGATGGCATGGCACAGTGGTGACAATTGATGGCACAGTGGCTGCATTTGATGGCATGGCACAGTGGTGACAATTGATGGCACAGTGGCTGCATGTGATGGGCACAGTGAGGCTGCAATATTTATTTATTTTGTTTGCGCCCCCCCAAAATTTTTGAGCACCAGCCGCCACTGCCCCTGGCCTAGATGGACTAGTGACTATCGGCTATGGCAGGGGTCCCCAACCAGGGGCCTGTTGCTGACTGGGCTGCACAGCAGGAGGTGAATGGTGACCATGGTCCACACAGGGCTATCACAAACTGCGAGTGCCGCCACCTCCTGCTGTGCCATGCCTGTGTGTCCTCTCCTGGCTCCTCCGCCCACCCAGCTGACAATGTCATCCAATGGGCAGGGGGTGGGAGGAGCTGCAGATCAGAATGAAGAGCTCCTCCCGCCCCCTGCCCTGCTTATAGGATTACATCATCGGACGGGGGAGCCAGGAGAGAACATATGGACTGATCACAGTCTCTGGCCTTTTAAAGGTAGGAGTCCTGTGTAGGGTAGGCAGACATTAGAATTGGAAGTGTCATGTTAAAGTGGGGGGGGGGGCAGACTGCAGGCACACTGTGATGGAGGAGGCTGTGATTGCAAGGGGCACTGTAATATAAAGGGGACTGCACTGTAAAGGGGCCCTGTAATTATTACAGTGCAGTCCTCTTTATATCACAGTGCCCCCTTTACAGTACAGTCTGCTTTACAGAGAAGTCCCTGTTACATTAATGTTAAGGGGCACTGTGATGTGCAGGTGGCTGGACTGTAAAGAGGCACTGTAATGTGAAGGGGGGCTGTGATGTGAAGGTGGCTGGACTGTAAAAGGGCACAGTAATGTAAAGGGGGGCTGTGATGTGAAGGTGGCTGGACTGTAAAAGGGCACTGTAATGTAAAGAGGGGCTGTGATGTGAAGGTGGCTGGACTGTAAAAGGGCACTGTAATGTAAAGGGGGGCTGTGATGTGAAGGTGGCTGGACTGTAAAAGGGCACTGTAATGTAAAGGGGGGCTGTGATGTGAAATTGGCTGGACTGTAAAGAGGCACTGTAAAGTGAAGGGGGGCTGTGATGTGAAAGTGGCTGGACTGTAAAAGGGCACTGTAATGTAAAGGGGAGCTGTGATGTGAAGGTGGCTGGACTGTAAAGAGGCACTGTAATGTGAAGGGGGGCTGTGATGTGAAGGTGGCTGGACTGTAAAAGGGCACTGTAATGTAAAGGGGGGCTGTGATGTGAAGGTGGCTGGACTGTAAAAGGGCACTGTAATGTAAAGGGGGGGCTGTGATGTGAAAGGTGGCTGGACTGTAAAGAGTCACTGTAATGTAAAGGGGCACTGTGATGTGAAGGTGGCTGGACTGTAAAGAGGCACTGTAATGTGAAGGGGGGCTGTGATGTGAAGGTGGCTGGACTGTAAAAGGGCACTGTAATGTAAAGGGGGGCTGTGATGTGAAGGTGGCTGGACTGTAAAAGGGCACTGTAATGTAAAGAGGGGCTGTGATGTGAAGGTGGCTGGACTGTAAAGAGGCACTGTAATGTGAAGGGGGGCTGTGATGTGAAGGTGGCTGAACTGTAAAAGGGCACTGTAATGTAAAGGGGGGCTGTGATGTGAAGGTGGCTGGACTGTAAAGAGGCACTGTAATGTAAAGGGGGGCTGTGATGTGAAGGTGGCTGGACTGTAAAGAGGCACTGTAATGTAAAGGGGGGCTGTGATGTGAAGGTGGCTGGACTGTAAAAGGGCACTGTAATGTAAAGGGGGGCTGTGATGTGAAGGTGGCTGGACTGTAAAGAGGCACTGTAATGTAAAGGGGGGCTGTGATGTGAAGGTGGCTGGACTGTAAAGAGGCACTGTAATGTAAAGGGGGGCTGTGATGTGAAGGTGGCTGGACTGTAAAAGGGCACTGTAATGTAAAGGGGGGCTGTGATGTGAAGGTGACTGGACTGTAAAGAGGCACTGTAATGTAAAGGGGGGCTGTGATGTGAAGGTGGCTGGACTGTAAAAGGGCACTGTAATGTAAAGGGGGGCTGTGATGTGAAGGTGGCTGGACTGTAAAGAGGCACTGTAATGTGAAGGGGGGCTGTGATGTAAAGGTGGCTGGACTGTAAAAGGGCACTGTAATGTAAAGGGGGGCTGTGATGTGAAGGTGGCTGGACTGTAAAAGGGCACTGTAATGTAAAGGGGGGCTGTGATGTGAAGGTGGCTGGACTGTAAAAGGGCACTGTAATGTAAAGGGGGGCTGTGATGTGAAGGTGGCTGGACTGTAAAAGGGCACTGTAATGTAAAGGGGGGCTGTGATGTGAAGGTGGCTGGACTGTAAAAGGGCACTGTAATGTAAAGGGGGGCTGTGATGTGAAGGTGGCTGGACTGTAAAAGGGCACTGTAATGTAAAGGGGGGCTGTGATGTGAAGGTGGCTGGACTGTAAAAGGGCACTGTAATGTAAAGGGGGGCTGTGATGTGAAGGTGGCTGGCCTGTAAAGAGGCACTGTAATGTAAAGGGGGGCTGTGATGTGAAGGTGGCTGGACTGTAAAGAGGCACTGTAATGTAAAGGGGGGCTGTGATGTGAAGGTGGCTGGACTGTAAAAGGGCACTGTAATGTAAAGGGGGGCTGTGATGTGAAGGTGGCTGGCCTGTAAAGAGGCACTGTAATGTAAAGGGGGGCTGTGATGTGAAGGTGGCTGGACTGTAAAGAGTCACTGTAATGTAAAGGGGCACTGTGATGTGAAGGTGGCTGGACTGTAAAGAGGCACTGTAATGTAAAGGGGGGCTGTGATGTGAAGGTGACTGGACTGTAAAGAGGCACTGTAATGTAAAGGGGGGCTGTGATGTGAAGGTGGCTGGACTGTAAAAGGGCACTGTAATGTAAAGGGGGGCTGTGATGTGAAGGTGGCTGGACTGTAAAGAGGCACTGTAATGTGAAGGGGGGCTGTGATGTAAAGGTGGCTGGACTGTAAAAGGGCACTGTAATGTAAAGGGGGGCTGTGATGTGAAGGTGGCTGGACTGTAAAAGGGCACTGTAATGTAAAGGGGGGCTGTGATGTGAAGGTGGCTGGACTGTAAAAGGGCACTGTAATGTAAAGGGGGGCTGTGATGTGAAGGTGGCTGGACTGTAAAAGGGCACTGTAATGTAAAGGGGGGCTGTGATGTGAAGGTGGCTGGACTGTAAAAGGGCACTGTAATGTAAAGGGGGGCTGTGATGTGAAGGTGGCTGGACTGTAAAAGGGCACTGTAATGTAAAGGGGGGCTGTGATGTGAAGGTGGCTGGACTGTAAAAGGGCACTGTAATGTAAAGGGGGGCTGTGATGTGAAGGTGGCTGGACTGTAAAAGGGCACTGTAATGTAAAGGGGGGCTGTGATGTGAAGGTGGCTGGACTGTAAAAGGGCACTGTAATGTAAAGGGGGGCTGTGATGTGAAGGTGGCTGGACTGTAAAAGGGCACTGTAATGTAAAGGGGGGCTGTGATGTGAAGGTGGCTGGCCTGTAAAGAGGCACTGTAATGTAAAGGGGGGCTGTGATGTGAAGGTGGCTGGACTGTAAAGAGGCACTGTAATGTAAAGGGGGGCTGTGATGTGAAGGTGGCTGGACTGTAAAAGGGCACTGTAATGTAAAGGGGGGCTGTGATGTGAAGGTGGCTGGCCTGTAAAGAGGCACTGTAATGTAAAGGGGGGCTGTGATGTGAAGGTGGCTGGACTGTAAAGAGTCACTGTAATGTAAAGGGGCACTGTGATGTGAAGGTGGCTGGACTGTAAAGAGGCACTGTAATGTAAAGGGGGGCTGTGATGTGAAGGTGGCTGGACTGTAAAGAGGCACTGTAATGTAAAGGGGGGCTGTGATGTGAAGGTGGCTGGACTGTAAAAGGTCACTGTAATGTAAAGGGGGTCTGTGATGTGAAGGGGAACTGAGGACACTGATAAAAAGGGGAACTGAGGACAGACTCAGTGAATAGCCCCTCCCTCGAGCACCCCCCAGGTCCTAGAGAAAATTGTCTGCCGTGAAATCAGTCCCTGGTGCCAGAAAGGTTGAGGACCACTTGGCTATGGGATTTACAGTGTGCATTTAGCACTGCACGTGACTGAAATTGTCCTGTACCTCCCGTTCCAAACAAATGGAAGCAAGGGTGAAAAGGAGACGTTTGGGAGCTTGTGGGGGACATTAGAAGGAGGCAGAAAAACACAGTAAGAAACAATTTAATTTAAAATCGTTTTTAATTAAAAAACTAATAATTACCGTGATTGGATTACATGGCCATTGAGTAGTGGGTGTGTATGGATTCGTTTTGGAGAAAAACAATATATTTACTGTCACTTTAAGCGAGGCATAGCTGTAAAAGAAGATAGTAAATACGCATTTTTCTTGCCAACCGCCAATCATGGCTTTGTTTATGAGAAATTTGCTCTTGAAGTCTTATGGGCAGCTTTCGTTGATTCCCCCGGTTGACCTTCACCTCACTACAAGACTCTGCATTGAAATGGAGGTCAGCATGATGAGCCAGTAAAGGCTGCAGAGCACCCAGAAGATCAACACTGCTGAGAGTGTCCGTGACCTTAAAGGGTTTGTGCAGTCTTCCTTCTTTACTTACCTCATCCTTTAATTTTGCTTTTAAATGTCCTTATTTCTTCTGAGAAATCCTCACTTCCTGTTCTTCTGTCTGTAACTACACACAGTAATGCAAGGCTTTTTCCCTGGTGTGGAGAAAGTCTCTTGCGGGGGGAGGGGGCGAGCAGGACTGTCAGGACACTCTCTACTTTGCAGATAGAGAAGGAGCTGTGTGTTAGTGGGCGTCCTGACACTCCTGCTCGCCCCCTCCCCCCTCAAGAGGCTTTCTCCACACCAGGGAGAAAGCCTCGCATTGTGGTGTGTAGTTACTGACAGAAGAACAGGAAGTGAAGATTTCTCAGAAGAAATACGGACATTTAAAAGCAAAATCGAAGAATGAGGTAAGTGAGGGAGACTGCACTGAGGTAAAGGAAGCTATTTAGGGATATTTTTTACCTTTACAACCCCTTTAGGGATTTTAGCTGAAGTTATTTTCCTGGATTGGAGTGGCATTTAGCAGCATGGACAGCTACAAATAGCTCAGTACCTTATCTTTCATTTATTTAAATATCTTCTGTAACTTAACAGATATTCCTGTGGTTGCAGCTCTGAATTCATTAATAAGTAGGGATAAGCTATGAGTTTGGATTGACCATGTGCTCAACCAGAACCAGAGCTGTTTGCCTAGCAGACAAACAAAATGGCCAGTTCACTTACCCACTCTAATCTGCTACTACAGCTGCCCACTGCACAACCTCTGCTCAGAATCTTCCGAAATCATCTGAATTGTACCTGCATAGGCATATGATGCAGCCTTCTTTTACTTCATTAGAAATCCCATCTGTCAGGCTGTGGACATCCATTCCATTTATGTGAATATAGGCCACAGTGCACAATGTACCTCTTGGGCCCCTTTCACACTGGCTGTCCGATCAGGTCTGCCTGTCAGTTATTCAGTTATTATGATTGGACACTGAATTATCCTCTGTGGAGCGGCGGATTTCAGCGATCACATGTCTGCTGATACCCATCGCCATCCGATACCATCCTGTCTGCCAAAAACAGACGGATGGTGGTCCTATTTTCCAGCAGTCTGGTGGATCGGATCGGATTGCATCGTATGGAAATGGACAGGTGGTCTGTTTCCATCGGACTGCCTTATAGTAAAGAGTGGGACTGTGTCTGTGTCTGCTCTGCATATCAGACATGGACCTGTCATCCGCATGCTCAGCGGGAACCATCAGAGAGATCCTCCGCTGAGCAAGCAGATTCCGCATAGCGGAGGTGTCTGTGTGAAAGGGGCCTTAGGAGAATGCTGTAGATTTTGGGCGGTTCTCAAATACCCCATTGATTTCAATTAGCGGGGGCGCTGTAGGCAGGGCTGTCTTAATAGCATCTTGGGCCCCTGGGCAAAGTAATGCTTTGGGGCCCCTACAATGATGACAGTGCAGGTAAACAGACATCAAGTAGGTAGGAGGCAGACTGCCTCCCCTGTGTATCTATCACTCTCAGTGCCATCGTGTGGCCCCCAATTTCGGGGCAATGTGGGCTCAAGGACCAGCTGCTTTGGCGAAAGCGCAGGGGCCCCTGGGCAGTGCCCAGGTGTGCCCTCTCATTAAGACAGCCCTGGCTGTAGGCACTGCAGAGGAGAGGTGCTTTACAGGTGCTATTTTTAGCTCTATAGCACCTGTAAAGGGACTCAGTGTGAAAGCAGCCTAATGATCAGGATTTAGGCCTAGTTCTCACCTGTGCTGGTTGCAGTTTGCATAATCCAGGTGCATTTTGCATTTTTCATTAAACGCTTTTGATCCATTGAAGTCTATGGAGCCAAAAAAACTGAAAAAAAGTCCCTGGCCCTTTCCATAAAATGCACAGATGTAAACAACATCCATAGGAAACCATGTTAAATGGACTGTAGTGTGTTTCTGCAAAACTGAAAACACACAAAAAAATGCATAGGTGTGAGCCAGGCCTAATCCCAGTTGTTACTGACCACATGATCACTGTGCCAGCTATGGTATAGTGATTACATGCAGGCTGCAGGTTTATTCTTAAAGGGGAGGTTCCCCTAAAAATAAACTTTTAACATTGCATTTCTCCTCTTAATCCAGTGTTTCTCAATTCCAGTCCTCACGCCCCCCCCAACAGGTCAGGTTTTCAGGATTTCCATTATTTTGCACAGGTGATTTGATCAGATTCACTGCCTTAGGCTCCATTCACACCTAGGCGTTTTGTCGCCTGTAGCGCGACGCTCACAAACGCCAGAGGGAGAAAAATACATGAAAGCCTATGGAGATGGTTCACATCTGAACGCTGATGCGCCTGACGCCCATCGCCTGTAGCTAAAAAAAAATCCGGACCCTTTTTTGACGCGCGTATCGGGCGGTTTGGGCGTATTTGAGCGTCTCCATTACCCATAGAAAGTAATGGAAACGCTTGATTCAAGCGACTAGCGCGACAACGAGCGTTTGCTACAGGCGTTTCGTTGCTTTAATCAATAGAACTTTTCACCCAGGCAGAAGATAAAAAAATTCTACCAACATAGCAACAAGTGATGAAAAGATGATAATTTTTTCTATTGGCTAAAATAAAAAACGTTGGACGACGCTGTATGCAAATAAGCATGAATACGCGCGACAAAACGCCGGAAAAAAACACCGGAAAAACGACCGAACGACTGACGCTCAGGTGTGAATGCAGCCTTAGTATTTCCCACAGCCTTTTCATTTGAGGGAAATCCTGAAAACATGACCTGTTGGGGGGGGGCGTGAGAAACACTGTCTTAATCACATCTAGAATCGGCTGGTATTTTTAAAAAAAATCTGTCCGTACATACCATTTTCGTCTCATCGCAGCTTCCGGGTCTGACGGTCAGGGATGGGCGTGCCTACTTGATTGACAGGCATCCGATCGACGCATACAGCGCGTCACGAGATGCCGAAAGAAGCCGAACGTTGGTGCGCATGCGCTGTATAGAGCCGAACGTTGGTGCGCATGCGCCGTATAGAGCCGCACTAACGTTCGGCTTCTTTCGGCATCTCGTGACGCGCTGTATGCGTGGATCGGATGCCTGTCCCCAACCATCATACCGGAAGCCACGGTGAGACCACATGAAGAAAATGGTATGTACGGACGGATTTTTTTTAAAATACCAGCCGATTCTAGATGTGATTAAGAGGAGAAATGCAATGTTAAAAGTTTATTTTTAGGGGAACCTCCCCTTTAACATAATCCTTCAGCTTGAAAATGTCACTTTAGTCTGGAAATGGCAGTTATCCTGGCCATACATTATACCCTTTTCTTGTCAAGTTCCTTTAGATTTACCTTCAACTATTTAGTGCAAAGGCCTGCCTGATTGCATACAAAGTTAAAGTGTTTGACCTCATATTATATGGTTTGGTAAATCTAAAGGAAAATTGTACATGAAAATTGTGTAATGTATGCCTCCTATAAATTCTGCAATTGGTAGGTACAATTAAAGTATTAAAAAATAATGTAAAAAAAATGTCCTTTAAAAAATAAAAATGATAGGTAGTGTGGCAAGAGGCAGGAGAAAAAACGACTTCTTGGGCCAGATTCTCAAGAGATACGGCGGTGTATCTCCAGATACACCGTCGTATCTCTGTTTCTTGCCCTGTGTTTCTATGCGACTGATTCTTAGAATCAGTTACGCATAGATTTGGCGTAGATCCGACTGGCGTAAGTCACTTACACCGTTGGATCTTAGATGTAATTCTACGCTGGCCGCTAGGTGGCGTTCCCGTCGATTTCAGCGTTGAATATGCAAATGAGCATTATACGCCGATTCCCGAACGAAGTTGCTCGCCGTGGACGTAGTTTACGTACGCGTAAGGTTACCCCTGCTATATGAGGGGTAACCTTGCGTAGGTTCGGCGTACGCCATGTTAAGTATGGACGTCGGGACAGCGTTGTGTTTTTCCGTCGTTTACGTAACTACTCGCGAATAGGGCTGTACGTTAATTACGTTGTCGTCAACCAATGTATTTTCGTCGTACTATAAAGCATGCGCAGTGGGCTACGTTTACAGCCGGCGCATGCGCAGTTTGTTCGGCGCGGGGGTGTGCTTAATTTAAATACAGCACGCCCCCCTCCTTCCCTATTTGAATTACGCGGCCTTACGTCGTCCCATTTACGCTACGCTGCCTCAAATTACGGAGCAGGTGCTTTGAGAATACAGCACTTGCCCGTAAAAAGTGCGGAGGCGTAGCGTAAATGGGTTACGCTACGCACAAACAACGCAAAAGTACTAGAATCTGGCCCCTTGTGTCTAGGATTGGATATACAGTCTACTTGTCCTAGATTCAGGCACTATCCAGACAAGTTTTATTTTTTTGCTTTGTACTGATCTTGCTTGTCTGAAACAGTTCTCTGGGTGCTATAAACTCCCAGTCTGATTAGGGAGACTGCTCCACTGTTACAAGCGATCTGTGCATGGCAGACAGGGCAAACTACCTGTGTGGCGAGTCTAATGCCCTGTACACACGAGTGGGATTTTCATAGAAAAAAAAAGTTGGATAGTCTTTCCGACAGAATTTCGCTTACGCGTGGCTTGCATACACATGGTCACATCAAAAGTTCTCTTAACTTTCGAGTGTAATGCCGCGTACACACGGTCGTTTTTTTGTGATGAAATAAAAGAAAAGTTTTAAAAAACTTTATTTAACTACTTGCCGACCGCCGCGTCGTCATATTACTGCGGGACGGTGGCACTGCTACGCGGGAGCACGTAGCTCTACGTCCTCCCTTTAGCAGCTTGTAGGGCGCGCGCGTCCCCCGAGTCCCGCGCGCGTGCCCGCCGGGTACGATCGCCGCCGGGCACCCGCGATTGCTCGTTACAGAGCGGGGAACGGGAGGTATGTGTGTAAACACATACCTCTCGTTCCTGTCAGCGGGAGAAACGCTAATCTTCTGTTCATACAATGTATGAACAGAAGATCAGTGATTTCCCCTAGTGAGGCCACCCCCCCCCATACAGTTAGAACACACCCAGGAACACACTTAACCTCTTCCCCGCCCCCTAGTGTTAACCCCTTCACTGCCAATGGCATTTTTATAGTAATCCAATGCATTTTTATAGCATTGATCGCTATAAAAATGCCAATGGCCCCAAAAATGTGTCAAAAGTGTCCGATGTGTCCGCCATAATATCGCAGTACCGAAAAAAAAAACGCTGATCGCCGCCATTACTAGTAGAAAAAATAAATAATAAAAATGCCATAAAACGACCCCCTTTTTTGTAAACGCTATAAATTTTGCGCAAACCAATTAATAAACGCTAATTGCGATTTTTTTTTTTTTTTTTTAACGAAAAATATGTAGAAGAATACGTATCGGCCTAAACTGAGGAAAAAAAATGTTTTTTTATATCTTTTTTGGGGATATTTATTATAGCAAAATGTAAAAAATATTGCATTTTTTTCAAAATTGTCTCTCTATTTTTGTTTATAGCGCAAAAAATAAAAACTGCAGAGATGATCAAATACCACCAAAAGAAAGCTCTATTTGTGGGGAAAAAAGGACGCCAATTTTGTTTGGGAGCCACGTCGCACGACTGCGCAATTGTCAGTTAAAGCAATGCAGTGCCGAATCACAAAAAGTGCTCTGGTCTTTGGACAGCAATATGGTCCGGGGCTAAAGTGGTTAAAATGATCGTGTGTGGGCAAAACTTTTTTTTATGTCTTCTGAAAAACGACCAAAAAAAATTCGAACATGCTTCAATTTTTTATGTCGTTTTTCAGAATGTCGTCTTTTGTTTCACAAAAAATGATCGCGTGTGGGCAAAACGATGTTTAAAACAATGTTTTTAAACCCGAGCTTCAATGGAACAGAGTGCCGTCGAACGTGGTGTATGTAACCGCGCTTTGCAAGAGCATTTTCAGAAACCGATGGTGTTTAAGGCAACGCCGTTTTTTAAAATGAAGTTTGAAAAACGTTGTTTTGTGAGATAAAACAACGTTTTTTTACATCAGAAAAAGTGATCTTGTGTACGCGGCATAAGGCTCCATTCACACTAATGCTTTTTTTGATGCATTTTGCAGAAATGCAGGGAAATTTTTTAACATGGTTTCCTATGGAACATGTTCACATCAATGCTTTTTTGTGCCTCTGCGTTTTTGGAAAGGGTCGGGGACTTTTTTTCCTGCAAAAAGCAGAGTTTTGCATGTAATAAAATCCAATGGACCTGCATCAAAAATGCAAGAAATGGGTTTTTGCCGTGATTTTGCTGCGATTTGCTTTTTTTTTAACCTGTTTATAGCTGGTTGTTAAAGGAAATGTAAAAAAAAAAAAAAAATTGATGGCTAAAAAAAGTGCGTAATTTTATTAGTAAATAGTTTAAGGGTACTCACATAGAAACATAAACACTGTACCCATCTCCTACGAGCTGCAAGCTCTTCTGCTAGTGTCAACTTGAGTAAACTCATAAAGTCACAGGAAATAAAACAGGAAGTGAGGTGAGATCTCTCCAGGTGGGACACATGCAGCAATAAAAATATGATAAAACTTTGTGTTCATTTGTCAGAGCAGGAAGAAAAAAGAAATCTCTGTGGGAAAGAGAGACAGCTTTTAGGGCTTGTTCACACATGCATCATTACCAGTGTTGCTCATCTTACTTTAAAAAAGTAATTAGTTACAGTTACAAATTAATTCTCTGAAAAAGTAATTGCGTTAGTGACTCAGTTACTACATTGAAAACGCAATTAGTTACTCAGCAAAGTAACTGAATTTTTTTTTTATATTCTACAACACTTTGTTGAGAAGCAGATGACGGGCGCTTGCCAGGGAGCAGGGAGTTAATACTCCAAGACAAAAGAATGCCAGATCCTTGAGAGAAGAAAACCGGAAACAAATGGTGATCTCGTGTATATTCCAGCCTAGGTGCATCCGTCCCACCATGTATGTGCCGCTAATAGGACTTAAAACCCTTATCCACCTGCTACATATTACATCCAAATTATAAGCTGGATTAAAATGTATGTTTATAATATACATTCCCTTGACGTTTAGAGAGTCTGTAATTTAAAATCTTATATTAGGCTTTATTAGAATTTTCTATAGTTTGTTTATTATTTTATTTATCTTATATAAGCTTTATTAGATGCCAGGGATCTGGAATGGGGATGTCAGATTTTTCTTTGTAGTCTGATGAAGAGATGAAATCACTGACCAAAAAAAAAAAACCTGCTGATCATTGTTCTGTATAGGTGTCCTGCACTTACCATGTTGACCACTAGATGTCGCTGTGCACACTGTGTTGTATAGGGAACGTTTGTTCTGTGGAACATTTTGTTCCGGCCATGTGTTCCCCAGATCATTGATCAGGTTGCGCACACAATGTGTGTGATCGATGTGAGTTGTCCCCCGGTGATAGGTCAGTGTGAGGCGGGTGGGGCTCATTGTATCCAGGGCTCCTTGCGATTGGGAGTTTTCAGACTGCTGTGACAGGCCATCACAGCGGTCACATGATTCTAAAGCGGAGTTCCACCCATATATATATTCACAGCGCTGGCAGAAGCAATTACTCTGCTGCCATCTAGTGGCGGTAGATGTAATTGCGGTAATAGGAACTGCGTTACTGTGAGGGGGGCTGCGTTTATTTTAACTCCGTTACTTACAACACTGGTCATTACCCCGTGTTTAAGCAGTGTTTTTTTTTAGGGTTGTCCCGATACCACTTTTTTAGGATCGAGTACAAGTACCGATACTTTTTTCCATGTACTCGCCGATACCGAATACCGATACTTTTTTTAAATGTCATGTGAAAGTTTTCAAA
Organism: Rana kukunoris; assembly: GCA_029574335.1. Classification (NCBI taxonomy): domain Eukaryota; kingdom Metazoa; phylum Chordata; class Amphibia; order Anura; family Ranidae; genus Rana; species Rana kukunoris. Next base: position 70,037,053 of record CM056060.1, read on the forward strand.
CCACAATACAGACTAAGGATATTTTCTTTAGAATGATGAAGAACTCTAACTCAAGACATTATAAAAGAATAAAAATGAGTAAAAATGTTTTATTTTCTTGTCACGCAGTAGTAAAAAATTTAAAGAATTTTCACAGAACATGTTGATAAATACAAAAAAAGTATTCTATTTAGGTATCGGGAGCATTTGCACGAGTACAAGTACTCCCGCAAATACTCGGTATCGGTCCCGATACCGATACTAGTATCGGTATCTGGACAACCCTAGTTTTTTTTTCTCCTTTCTCTTTATACAATGCACAAAAAGAGAAGATAAAATAAAAGTGCATTCCAGGAAAAAATCATAACCAGCAGATATAAACTTAAAGTAATATTAAAGTTGAATATGTACGCCTGTTATTTGTATTTTGATGTCTTCTAAATAAAGACCAACCTTATTGTTAAAAAAAATTAAAGTTGAGTAAAAAATAAATAACAAACATGTTATACTTACCTGCAGTGTACAGTGTTTTTTTCACAAAGCAACTCTGATTCTCCTCCTCCAGGCCCCTCCCCCTGCTGAGTTCCCCCATAGGAAGCTGCTTTCTAAAGGGGCACTCGTGCATGCTCCCTCCCGAGCCCCGCTCTATGTGTCCATAAGATACAGAGCATGGCTCTCACTGCCTGTGATTGACGGCAGCAGGAGATATTGTCTGAGTCAATGAGGAGAGAGAGGGGCACTTCTCTTGTGCATATCACTGGATTGAGATCAGGCTCAGGTAAGGGGGGCTGGAGGTGAAGCTTCATACAGAAGGTCTTTCACCTCAATGCATAGAAAGGCATTAAGAAAAAAAAAACTCCTGCCTTTTAGAAACACTTTATTAATACTGTTAGCACTAAGCATGTAGTGAGCAAAAGGCACAGCAAAAGGCACAGCTTGGATAATAATGGAGAACTACTGTACTGAATCTATGAGGTAGACAAACTGTCATAGAACCTCCATGACCAGTGTAAGTGGTATTAATTTGGCTTTCTGTTTTGGCAGTGTGGATTATGCCGTGTACACACGATCACTTTATGTGATGAAAAAAAATGACGTTTTTAAAAACGTCAATTTCATTGACCGTGTGTAGGGGAAAACGTCGTTTTATGTCTTGTAAAAAACTACAAAAAAAATTTGAAGCATGCTTCAATTTTATGTGTCGTTTTTCAAAACGTCGTTTTTTGTTCCACAAAAAGTCACCGTGTGTAGCAAAAAACGTCGTTTTTCAACCCGCGCATGCCCAGAAGCTAGTTATGAAGCGAGCTTCAATGGAAAAGAGTGGTGAACGTAACCTCGCTTTTTGTGAAAAACGATGGTGTGTATGCAACATCGTCTTTGAAAAGTGACGTTTCAAAAACGTCGTTTTTTTTCATGACATAAAGTGATCGTGTGTACGGGGCATTAGGCTTTTAATGATTATTGAGGATATTCAAGAAGAGGTGATAAAAAAAAAAAAAAACAAGACACAGCAGCAGCATAGGCAAAATGTAGGTTCCTCTGTGTCCCTGACAGTGGTGTATTTAGATTTTGTGCTGCCCTAGGCCTGACTAAACTTGTGCACCCCCTAATTTAAATATGACTCACCCTTCCTTTCATAGCAATACCCCTTCCTTTTTAAGACCCACCTGTCATCTTCATGGGAGGAAGACAGAGGGACGCCGTGGGAGAAGGACAGAGGGACGCCGTGGGAGGAGGACAGAGGGACGCCGTGGGAAGAGGACAGAGGGACGCCGTGGGAAGAGGACAGAGGGACGCCGTGGGAAGAGGACAGAGGGACGCCGTGGGAAAAGGACAGAGGGACGCCGTGGGAAGAGGACAGAGGGACGCCGTGGGAGGAGGACAGAGGGACGCCGTGGGAGGAGGACAGAGGGACGCCGTGGGAGGAGGACAGAGGGACGCCGTGGGAAGAGGACAGAGGGACGCCGTGGGAAGAGGACAGAGGGACGCCGTGGGAAGAGGACAGAGGGACGCCGTGGGAAGAGGACAGAGGGACGCCGTGGGAAGAGGACAGAGAGGGATGTTGTGGCAGTCAATAAGGCCTAGAGAATAGCAGGCTAGGCACTTCCTATTGGCTCAGTCCCTGGGAACAGTAATGGATAATGGCCAACAGGCCCTCTTTCCAGACGCAGTAAAATCGCAACAGTGAGCCCTCTGGCTGGACGTTCGCTCACTCTGGATTGCCTGGGGTGACTCTAGTCAGTAGTGTAGCATGTCCGTATCCTGGCAGTTGCTTGGTCTTGCTCCCTCTCTGGTGGTGCGGGAACAGCGTGGCTCCCTCTCTGGTGGTGCGGGGTACCGCGTGGCTCCCTCTCTGGTGGTGCGGGGTACCGCGTGGCTCTCTCTCTGGTGGTGCGGGGTACCGCGTGGCTCCCTCTCTGGTGGTGCGGGGTACCGCGTGGCTCCCTCTCTGGTGGTGCGGGGTACCGCGTGGCTCCCACTCTGGTTTCCCCCAGCACAGTATTCTCTTTTGCTCCTCCCTCCCCTCCAACAGAGTGCTTGCATGCTGAGGGCTGTAGCTTGGTGTTTATGGACATACTGGTGCCAGAACTCTGCAGTGACTACATTTCCCAGGATGCCCCCAGACTCTTCTGATTGGCCCTCTGCTGTGGCCAATCATGGGGAGGGAAAAAACGGGGAGATAGCTTGGCTCTCTCTTTGACTTACAGGAGGGGAAGGGGTGGAGGGGGAGATACAGACAGCCTGCAGCTTTCCTCTCCCTGTCACAGCGCCGCTGCTCTATTTGCCAGAGAACTTGTAAGCGGCACTGTGAAAGGGAGAGGAGAGCTGCGGGCTGTCTGTATCGCCGCCCCCTCCCCTTTCTGTAAGCCGGAAGGAGAAGAGAGAGAGCGGCTCCAATTGGATTCGCTGCGCCACTGCCCAGCTTCCTGCCCGCTGTTTCCTTCCCCATGATTGGCCACAGCAGAATCATGGCTGTAGGGGGGGGGCGGTTCCTATTTAAACTGCTTCCGGCCCCCCCCGTACCTGGCGCAAGCCACTGCACTCCTAAGCAGTACTTCCTTGATACTGGCCTTGCGTGAGGGAGTCGAGAGGAGGGTATGGGTGCCATTTTCGTGGGGGGGGGGGGGATTAGGACAGAGCAGTGCCAGCCACTTCCTGTTTGTACAGAGCAGCCATGTTGTAACAGTTTGTGGTAAAGAGTATGAAAATGTGATATATGCGCATTAATAAGCATTGCTCTGTCTTCTTTTTTTATAATTGACCATTCTTATTAGGTTCAACATATGCAATACAGCAGTTTAAAGCATAAACAAAAGAAAATAAAGGGGAAATGGTAGTCACAAACAGCTCTAGAGTGGGCATGGAGGTCTACGTATGACAAAATTAACACACAATCCACAGACATAGTCAGGCCAGGATTTACTCCCTTTGCCGCCCCAAGGCCGGGTCTTTCAATACCACCCCCCCCCCCCACACACACACACACACAATCACATAGGGGAATCCCCAGAGAGCCCCCTTTACATCAAGGTCCCCAGAGAGCCTCCCTGCTTACATCAGGGTCCCCAGAGAGCCTCCCCTACATCAGGGTCCCCAGAGAGCCCCCCTCCTTAACATCAGGGTCCCCAGAGAGCCCCCCTCATTACATCAGGGTCCCCAGAGAGCCCCCCTCATTACACCAGGGTCCCCAGAGAGCCCCCCTCATTACATCAGGGTCCCCAGAGAGCCCCCTTACATTAGTGTCCCCAGAGAGCCTCCCCTTACATCAGGCTGCCCAGAGAGCCTCCCCTTACATCGGGCTGCCCAGAGAGCCCCTCCTTACATCAGGGTCCCCAGAGAGTCTCCCTACTTACATCAGGGTCCCCAGAGATTCTCCCTACTTACATCAGGGTCCCCAGAGAGTCTCCCTACTTACATCAGGGTCCCCAGAGAGTCTCCCTACTTACATCAGGGTCCCCAGAGAGTCTCCCTACTTACATCAGGGTCCCCAGAGAGTCCCCGCTTACATCAGGGTCCCCAGAGAGTCCCCGCTTACATCAGGGTCCCCAGAGAGTCCCCGCTTACTAGTGATGAGCGGAATACGCCATATTCGATTTCGCGATATTTCGCGAATATTTCAAAGAATATTTGTGAATATTCGTTAATATCGAATATTCGTGATATTTTATAAAAAAAAAAATTGTGAAGTTTCGCCAATGCGAAATTTCGCCAATGCGAAATTTCGCTAATGCGAAATTTCGCTATTTTTTTTTGTGTGATAAAATATCACGAATATTCGATATTTACGAATATTCGCTATATTTTATAAAAAAAAAAAAAAATGCGAAATTTCGCTAGTGCGAATGCGAAATTGATTGCGAAATTTGATTGCGAAATTTGAAAAAATACGAATATTCGAAATACATCAGGGTCCCCAGAGAGCCCCTCCATACATCAGGGTCCCCAGAGAGCCCCTCCATACATCAGGGTCCCCAGAGAGCCCCTCCGTACATCAGGGTCCCCAGAGAGCCCCCCTTTACATTAGGGTCCCCAAAGAGCCTCCTCACTTACACCAGGGTCCCCAGAGAGTCCCCGCTTACACCAGGGTCCCCAGAGAGCCCCCCCTTACACCAGGGTCCCCAGAGAGCCCCCCCTTACACCAGGGTCCCCAGAGAGCCCCCCCCCCTTACACCAGGGTCCCCAGAGAGGCCCCCCCCCTTACACCAGGGTCCCCAGAGAGTCCCTCCCCTTACACCAGGGTCCCCAGAGAGTCCCCCCCCCTTATACCAGGGTCCCCAGAGAGTCCCCCCCTTACACCAGGGTCCCCAGAGAGCCCCCCCTTACACCAGGGTCCCCAGCCCAGAGAGCCCCCCCTTACACCAGGGTCCCCAGAGAGCCCCCCCTTACACCAGGGTCCCCAGAGAGCCCCCCCTTACACCAGGCTCCCCAGAGAGCCCCCCCTTACACCAGGCTCCCCAGAGAGCCCCCCTTACACCAGGCTCCCCAGAGAGCCCCCCCGTACACCAGGCTCCCCAGAGAGCCCCCCCCCGTACACCAGGGTCCCCAGAGAGCCCCCCCGTACACCAAGCTCCCCAGAGAGCCCCCCCCCCCGTACACCAGGGTCCCCAGAGAGCCCCCCCTTACACCAGGGTCCCTAGAGATTCATCCCTCTTACATTACTGTCCCCAGAGGCCTCCCTCTTACATCAGGGTCCCCAAACAGCTGACTCCCCAATTGCAGAGGTTCCCCTGTACCTGGCAGGTGGAGGTGGGAGGTGGCGATCAGCAGCTCTATGGTGTCCACAGGCAGGGGGTTCTCCCTGGGGTAGTAGTTCTTCTCCGAATGTATACAGCAGATAGGGGAAGTGCCTCTGAACTGGGCATCAGCAACAGTGTACAAGCAAAGTGAAAGTGATACCTGCCCGGGTCAGAGGCCCCCCCTCTTCTCTTCTCTGTATACACTGACACTCGGGAGAGTACTACAAGCCCCAGGGAGATCCCGCTGCCCACACAGAGGGGGGAGGTGAGAGAGATCCTAGCCCTGTCTGTAGTCCCTCCTGTGGGAAGGTGTGTGTGTGTGAGAGAGACACAGTACCTTCCATGCAGTGCCCATTCTCATAGCTGGGTGGTCACAGGAGGTCACATCCAGGCAGCGGATCTCTTTGCTGCTATCTCTGGCTGCCTGCACATCCTCGTTCTCCAGTCAGCCTGTCTGTTGGTCCTGGACTGGGAGCTCTTCGGAGCTCTTTTCACTGCTCCAGGGCAATCCGTTCTGGCCGCCCTCGCTCTTCATCCCCACCACCTCATGGAGCCCTCAGCCACAGTCAACACAGTGCATCCGCTCCCAGCCAAAGACTCCCGACTGGGTGGTGGGGGAAATCAGAGCCGCCCGCTGTAGATGGTAGTACTTTCGCGCCTTTCTTTCACCGTGGCGTAACCAGCCTAACAACAAGTGCTGGCGCCGCCACCCGGAGGCTATTTAAATGCGGGGGAATGGACGCAAAAGCCATGGAGTCGCCAGCTGTGCCGCCCCTGTACCACTGCCGCCCCGAGGCCTGGCCTCGGTGGCCTTGTGGCAAATCCGGCCCTGGACATAGTTCAACAAGGAACAGCACTAAGTAACAGGGAGAGCTAGCGCTGAAATAATTACAGTGCAGGCTTCTCTAACAAACAGACCATCAGTAAGGTCCGTGATTTATATTTGCGTGACCGCTATTCCAGAGAAGGAAAAGGAGGAAGGGAAAAATAATAGAAAGAAGAAGAGAGAGAAGAAAAGGGGGGGGTGAAGGGAGAGGCGAAGAGGAAGTAAAAAGTATAAAAAGTCCCAATCTGAAGGGCGTGTCTTTCCTGGGCTCCGAGCAATCGTATTGTGCAGAACGGAGGGGGGTCTCATGAGATCATGGGGGGTCTATTCTTTGATGCCATGGTTCCCATGTCGCTGTATGTCGGTCCATCCGGTTCGCTAGCCTAGCCGTCATGGACTCCATGACCTCCACATCCTTAATTCTGGAATAAAGATCGGATAGAGACGAAGGATTTCATTGTTTCCAGTAGAGGGCTACTAGGCTGCTGTGAAAATTTGTGTTGCCAACTTTTTGGCTAGTGTGGAAAATTTAGGGGGGCCCCCAGTAAAAAGAACTTAGGGGATAGAGGGATATTTACCTCGAAGAGCTGATGGAGCAGTCCCTGGACCAAATGCCAATAGGGCTGGAGGGACGGGCAGCTCCAGTAAATATGAAGTAGCCTGCCCTGGTTCTGGAGACACCTCCAGCACCGATCCGAGGCCGATAGATATATAGCATGCAGGCGTGACGGAGTTAGGTACCAGTGGAAGAGTACCTTGTATGTGTTCTCTTTGTAAAGAGTACACATAGAACTCTTGGCCGCCCAAGACCATATGATGGCCCATTGTTTAAGGGTTAGCTCCTGTCCAAGGTGTTCCTCCCATCTACCCATATAGCTATGTTTCCCCCGAGATACCATATCATAGGAGTTTAAAAGCTTATATATGTCCGAAACCAGCCCTTTCTGTGTAGGACCTGATAAGATGAAGCATTCAAATGGGGATGACTTAGAAAATTGGAGGGTTGAGGTGATGGTAAAAGCGTAGTACCTGATTTGGAGGTAACCAAAAAAGGTGCTGTGGGGGAGTTTGTGTTTAGTTCTGAGTTCGTCAAAGGGTAACAAATTCCTTGAAACTGGGTTCACCAGATGTCCATATTGAAAGAGATTCCCCTGCAACCAAGGAGAAATTATTTTGGGAGGTTAAACTGACTGGTAGTTTAGGGTTGTAAAGAAAATCTGTTCCCAAGGAGGCCTCAGATTGTAGGGGGGTTTAGTTGTCTCCAAACAGTGCGTAGGAGGTTGATGGTATGTAGTAGGGCGGTAAAGGGGACATCGGCATTAGTATTCCACAATAAATTGTTCGGGTGGATGGGGGGCAAGCCATGTTTTGTCTTGCTCTGTCTTCATAATCAATACACATGTACATGAGCCCTTCAAATCTCAGAGAAGAATCTCAATAAGGATAGACAAACAGGCTTACTAATTTCCCTATCTGCCTAAAATGAATTAATCCAACATTGGAAAACATATTGGGCCAGATTCACAGAGCGATTACGCCTGTCTAACTGGTGTTAGACTGGAGTAATTTCAAATTAGACTGGATTACGTGTTTGTACGCCTTCGGATCTACGCTGTAATAAAATTGCGGCCACTGGGTGGACTTCCCGTCGTTTTCCGCGTCGGTGTATGCTAATGAGCTTTTGCCGGCGATCCCAGAAATTACGTTCTTCAATCGCAATCTCTTACGGCACCTTTAGTAATCTTCTTTTTACGTAACACTATACCAGCTTTTTGCTGGTCTAATATAAGACAGCCCATGTTAAGTATGGCCGTCGTTCCCGCGTCGAATTTCTACGTTTTCCGACGTCTTTTATTATTTTTTACGTAAGTCGTCCGGGAATAGGAATGTTCGTAAACGACGCTACTCTAACAACGAATGACGTAACGACGTGATTTCGCGCAATGCACGGCGGGAAATTTCTGAACGGAGCATGCGCAGTTCGATCGCCGCGGGGACGCGCTTAATTTAAATGCTTCACGCCCCCCAATCGCGTATTTCGATTACGCGGCGAGAAATAGACTACCTCGCCATAGCGTACGGGCAAAAATCTACCAGGATTCGGTGTAGAGCCTGGTGAAATACGGCAGCGTAGAGTATTTAGATTACGCAGCGCAATATTAAGTGTATCTGAATCTGGCCCATTATTTTTAATGTATCCCACTCCTCATATAATAAAAAGTTTCTCTCCTGTTCTAAAGTAAAATGTTCCTCGATATCTGCATTAGTACTTTGTTACAATTGGAAGTAAATTTTAGAATCCATTATTTATTTATTTTTTCTTAAAGGGAAACAAGTCTTTTAAAAATCCATGTCGATAAAAGGTAATCAGTCTTGCATTTTTAATTAGGTTTAGTTGATAATACTTAAAGTGGTTGTAAACCCTGTTACACCACTTGTACCTACAGGTAAGCCTATAATAAAGCTTGCACAGTTTAGGAGATATTTACTATATATTCTTGTGCTGCCGTCACCGGCGTATGCATACTAGCTCGTTATGCCTTTGTCTTGCAGATTGTTTTTTTTTTTTATGGGTCTACAACCACTCTAATGACTGGGAGTTTAACTGTTTTGGTGTTTATGTTTGTTTTACTTGTTGTAAGGGTTAAGATTTTTTTCTTTTTTTAAATAAACATACCATACTTACCTCCACTGTGCAGTTCATTTTCCACAGAGTGGCCACGATCCTCGTCTTCTGGGGTCCCTTGGCGGCTGTCTCAGCTCCTCCCCGCAAGAGCTAACCACCTTCTGGGAAGCGCTCTCCCAAGGGGGTTAGCTTGCGGGCACGCACCTGTGTAATACACTAGCGGCCATAGCCGCCAAGTGTATCACTCGGCCCCACCCCCCCGGCGCACCGTGTCATTGCTATCAATTTCCAATGAAGACCTGCCTCGAGCTGGGGGAAAGCATCGCAGGATCGCTCCCACTGAGTTTCGTGGATCAGGTAAGTAAAACGGGGGGGGGGGGGGGGCGAGAGTGCAAGGTGTTTTTTCACTTTAATGCATAGGATTAAGGTGAAAAAACACGATGCTTTACAACCCCTTTTAATGATTGTTTTTTTTTTTGTTTACATTTTTCGAGAAATCCTTTTCATGCTCTTCAGAAGGAGATCCCTCGTGTTTGGAGGGACTGTACGACTGGATTTTCCATGTGGGCTGTTTTTCTACAATGTGATCATTTACCCATAATTTTCTCCATTCCAAACCTGCATACATTATGTTGTAGTTAGCTTTTCCTTAAGACTCTTTAGTAAGGATAAGTATATGATCCTTTCTTAATAACGTGTCAAAGTTGAAAATACTATCCACCTTCTTTTTATATTGTTTCTTTTTTCTCTGTCTGGAGGAACAGGTCATCGATTTCCTAACCCCTAGAGTGCATCCATGGTGACATCTGTTGTATTTACCAGTTGAGTAATTGCCTAGCAGTTTATAAAGTGTACATGGGAATTTTAAGTTTATAGATTGTGTTCCAACTGCACAAATGTGCTTTTCCTTCCTGTCCAAGTTATCATGCAACCCTGTCTCCAGGAAAACTCACACAAACCTCAACTGGATGTTGCCAACCCTGCCAGAGATTCTTCCCAGGTTTTGTCAGTGGAGGCAAATTAAATATTTTCAATTATGACTCTTCCCCACACCCCCCCTTAACTCCTGTGCTTCAGAGGTTGCCAAACAGAAAGCTCATTTAAGCACATCTGGTGGAAAAGTTTTGATCCGGGTCTACTAAATTATTTACTCAGGCAGGTCTTATCCTTATCATCATGCCCAGCTGGCAACTAGCAGTATAGGTTAGGGGTTTAGGGTGAGGAGAGTTGGGGTTAGGGTTTCCCATTGAAAAATATGGCTAGGACTCAGGAATTGGAACAGGGACCTCCCCCAGAGGTCAAAGGTCAGAAGGTGGGTTCCCAGAGGTTAAAGGTCACAGGGCGTGGCTGACCCACACTTTTTTTGGATCTTATTTTAGCATGATTATTTGGAATAGGGTAATTTTTAGCCCAAAGATTCACATTAGGGTCCTTTCACACGGAGCGGACCGTTTTTCGGTCCGCTCCGTGTGTGTCCGTCGGCTCAGCAGGGATCCCCGCTTAGCTGTCGGCGGACAGGGCGGTGCCCGCACACTGTGCAGGGACCGCCCTGTCTCTCCTCCGCTCTCCCCTATGGGGAATCGGATGAATACGGACCGTTTGTCCGTATTCATCCGATCCGTTCCGCCGGACGGAAGAAAAATAGGGTTTTCTTCCGTCCGAAAAACCGGATCCAGACGGACGCGAATCTTTGCGGACGTTAGCGGATGCATCATCCGCTAACGGACGCGATCCCATAGGGAACCATTACAAGTCCGTTTACAGACTTGTAAAAACGGACGAGCGGAGGTGGACGTGTAAAAGGGACCTTAAGGGAATTCGTGCATATATTTATTAGCACCTAGCACTTTTCGTGTTTTTATTTCTTCTGTTTATTAGCACTGTTTATTACACAGGAAATTGGGAAGAGCAGCAAGGGTATATCATTTTTGGCGCAGTATACACATTTATAATAAGCATGATGCTATATCCACCTAGGTGAGTATGTATAACTACATAATAATAATATTTATCCTTTAAAAGACCTCTTAAGATTATTTTGGTTCGAAAATACTGTTTTTGGTACTCCACCCTATGGGGTCTGAATTTAGAGTCCTGACTCCCTAAGCATGCTCACTCCTTTTTAAAAAGGAAGTAAACCTCCCTGTATTAGTTGTACCCATAGTCAAATCTATAATAAGGCTTACCTATAAGTGCTGTAACTATCTCCTAAACTTGCGACCCTTTAGGAGATATTTACTGTATATGTCGCCAATTACTTCATCGGTTCTTGCGTTCTAAAGGAACTGCTGTGCTGTTTTCTTCAGAGCCTGTGCCGCGAACAGCATCATCCACGCACATGCATGGGAGTGACGTCCTTGCAGCTCCAGCCACTCACAGCACTGGAGCCTGAACCTGGTAGAAACACCGGGGAATATGTCAGCCATTCCAGAGGTGTGCGGGCTCCGCTGGAGGGCTTCATTCTAAGGTAAGTATTTCATGCATACTAGCTCATTATGACTTTGACTTGCAGGTTTTTTTCAATCTAGCAACTTAATCCAATGTGCAAAATTCATGCCTGTAAATATCTTAGTTCCTCTGGTTGTTTTTCACTCTTGCATAAAATTCTCCAAAAAAGCAGCATGAAACACAAGCATGCTAGATATCATCAAGTACAAAAGTCCCTGTTCAGAGAAAGAGTCTTACTTATGATGTACAACAACTTCCTGTTTCTCTAAGCAAGCCAAAGCTTTCCTCTAATCCCATCCAGGCATACAGGATGTTTGGTTGCTTCCACCATGAGCACTTATATGAGGGGTCTACACAATTATACCATCAAGGTCAAACGATGGCTAGGTACTTTGTTTCCATAGACTGAATGTTTCAACCCTAAAGAGTAACCCCGCTTTTGTTGAGAAAAAAGCATTCCCCTTTGGGTGATCTGTGTACAGGGATTTTAACAAATATTATTGTAGATTCCTACCTTTTTTTTTTTTCCAGAAAAAAAACTGCTGTTTGTGTCCATGTGAATCTGAATGGGACTGACTTTTTCATTAGTGATCAGTAGGGATGAGCCGAACACCCCCCCCCCTTTCAGTTCGCACCAGAACCTTCGAACGGACCGACCATTTGCGCAAACATTTAGAACCCCATTGACGTCAATGGGACTCGAGCGTTCGAATTCAAAAGTGCTCATTTTAATGCCCCATATGCAAGTTATTGTTGGAAATTGTCTTTGAGAACCCGGGTCTTGCCCCAGGGAACATGTATTAATGGAAAAAAAAGTTTTAAAAACGGTCATTTTTTCTGGAGCAGCGATTTTAATGATGCTTAAAGTAAAAACAAGAAAAATTCTGAAAGAACGCTGGATGCAGGACAAGCCAGTAACTCAATTGCGTACTGTGCAAGCTCTGGCCAGTGATCCATCCTCAAGACCCAGTAAGCCAGAGGATTTTCATTGGGAAAGGTGTCCAAGTCTTCTCTTGCCCCTAGGTATTCCCACACCATGTAAAACAGACGCTGGCGATGGTTGCTGGAACCGGTGATACCTTGGGGATGCGGACTAAAAAAATTGTCTGAACGCATTAGTCAGACGGCCACCTTCTTCACTGCTCCTTCTGTGACTCACCGAAGCCTCAGCAACAAGTTGTCCAGGACCAGGATTTGGTAACCCCCCAGTCTCTGGGAACGCGTTGCACAGACCTTTCTGCAAGGCCTCCCAAAGATGTTTAATCTTCTGCTCCCTCTGCGACGGCAAGATAAGGTCCGCAACCTTACCCTTGCAACCTGGATCAAGGAGAGTTGCCAGCCAGTAATGATCCCTCTCCTTGATAGCACGAATACGAGGATCCTTACTCAGGCTTTGCAGGATCAGGGAGGCCATGTGGCGTAGGTTTGCTAAGGCATTCGGGGCAGAGTCCTCTGGGTCACCGAGGAGGACAGGATCTGCAGCCACCTCATCCCAGCCACGTAAATGTCCATGGGTTCCTTGGGACTGTAATTGATCCCTTGAAGACTGCTGCTGATGCTGAGTCAAAAGCTCCACCTCCATGCTGCTAATACAATCCTCCTCCTCCTCCTCCTCTTCCTATGTGCTAGGCAGGCAAGCAGGACCACAGTCTGGATAAAGGGGGCCTTGAGAGGTAAGGAAGTCCTCCTCTTCCTCCCTCTGTTCTCCCTCAAGGGCCCTGTCCATTATTCCACGTAGCGTGTGCTCCAACGTGAATAAGAGGGACAGTTTCACTGATGCATGCACTGTCACTGCTCACCATCCTCGTGGTCTCCTCAAACGGTGACAGGACAGTGCATGCATCCCTGATCAAGGCCCACTGGTGTGGGGGAAAACAACAAGCTCCCCTGAACCAGTTCTGCTGCCATATTGGCACAGGTACTCATTGATGGCCCTCTGCTGCGTGTGCAGCCGCTGCGGCATGGCCAATGTAGAGTTCCATCTGGTGGGCATGTCACAGATTAGACGGGTCGTATTCCCTTTGGAGGTCTGTCAGCCGAGCAGTGGCATTATATGACCTCCGGAAATGCACACAGACTTTCCTGGCCTGTTTAAGGACATCCTGTAAGCCCGGGTACCTGCCCAAGAACCGCTGCACCACCAAATTCAGAACATGAGCAAAACAGGGCTCATGGGTCAGTTGTCCCTGTCGCAGGGCAGAGAGGAAGTTGGTGCCATTGTTGCTTACCACCATTCCTGGCTTAAGCTGGCGTGGCGTCAACCACCTCTGAGCCCGCCCCTGAAGAGCTGACAAAACCTCTGCCCCAGTGTGGCTCCTGTCTCCCAAGCACACCAGCTCTAGCACCGCATGGCATCTCTTGGCCTGCATTCCTGCGTAGCCCCTCGTACGCCTACGGAGCACGGCTGGTTTCGAGGACACATCAGCACAGGAAGAGGCCACAGAGGAAGAGGAGGGGGTGGAGTAGAGAGGTGTGTCACAACCAGTAGTAGTGTTTTGGAGGCGTGGTGGCGGAACAACCTCCAACACTACTGTACCTTGCCTTGCGTCCTTCCCAGCTGCCAGCAGAGTTACCCAATGCGCCGTGAAAGAGAGGTAACGTCCCTGTCCATGCCTGCTGGACCATGAGTCAGCTGTAATATGCACCTTACCACTGACCGCCCTGTCCAGCGAGGCATTGACATTGCCTTCCACATGCCGGTAGAGAGCCGGAATCGCCTTCCGTGAGAAAAAGTGGCGTTTTGGTACTTGCCACTGAGGTACTGCACATTGCACAAACTCACGAAAGGGGGCAGAATCTACCAACTGAAAAGGCAGCAGTTGAAGTGCTAGCAATTTTGCTAAGCTAGCATTCAACTGCTGGGCATGTGGATGGCTGGGATTGTACTTCTTTCGGCGCTGCAGCAGCTGGGGCAGGAAATTTGCCTGGTACTTTCAGTAGATTGCCCGCATGTACTACTACTACTAGCTTGTGACACACCTATTTCTAAACGTTCACTGCAGGCTTCAGAGAGGACTGGGGGTCTAGTGGGGTTGGAGGTCCCAGAAGGGCAAGGGGGGGTACTTTCTGGTGTGCTTGCCAACGAGCTGCATGGCAGGTCGACATATGTCTGGACAAGCATGTGGTACCCAGGCGGTTGATGTTTTGGCCACGCGAGATACGCTTGCGACATATGTTGCAAATAGCAAAGGTACGATCTTGTGGACATGTTTCAAAAAAGGCCCACACCAAAGAACTTTTGCTGTACCGGTCAGACACAGCAGCGCCATGCACAAGCGCCGTAGATGTGCGCTGTAATGCAGTTGGTGTGCCCTTAAGCTGACCCCTGGAGGGCATCCTGCCTCTTTGGAGATGTGCCTGTGCCTCGTCCTCCTCCTCCTCCTCCTCTTCCTCCTCCTCTCTCCTATCAGGCACCCAGGTAAAGTCAGTGACCTCATCACCCCCTCCCTCCTCATCACTGTCAACAACCTGGCAGTATGCTCCAGCTGGGGGAACATCACTGCCAGATTGCTGTCCCTCTCGGCCAATCCCTCTCCCTGGACTCACATCAATGCCTTCCTCTATCTGTGTTCCATCATCGGAGCCCTCAAAACGCTGCGTATCTTCATTCAGCAGCATGTACCCAACACTGTGGGACTAGGGAAGGATTGTGTGATGCCATGGTACAGAGGGAAGAGGAAGCCTTGGCAGCTGCTTTGCCAGACAAACTACGATCAGTCTGTGTGAGAGAGGATGAGGAGGATGAGGACGGCTTGGTCATCCAATCTACTATTTGGTCTGCATGTTGAGGCTCAACACGGCCAGCTCCTGAAAATAAGGACGAGCGGCCACGTGCTGAAGAGGATGCACCGTGTCAACCACCAGCGTTGCCTCTAGATGCAGAGCCTGCTTGCCCTTGTGACGCTCTGCCTTTCTTTGTTGTCCTTCCAGACATTTTAATAGCCTGCACAGGACAAAATCAGAAATAAACAGCAAACGTATAGTAAGATCAACTGCGTTTATGGGCAAAAACACAGCAAACTTATAGTAAGATCGACTGAGCAAAAACACCGCAAACGTGCAACGTGCAGTATGATCGCCTGTCTTTATGGGCAAAAAACACAGCAAAGTGCAACGTGCAGTATGATCTACTGTGTTTATGGCCAAACACACCGCAAACGTGAAATGTGCAGTATGATCGCCTGTCTTTATGGGCAAAAAACACAGCAAACGTGCAACGTGCAGTATGATCTACTGTGTTTATGGGCAAAAACACCGCAAACGTTAAACGTGCAGTATGATCGCCTGTCTTTATGGGCAAAAAACACAGCAACGTGCAATATGGTCTACTGGGTTTATGGCCAAACACACCGCAAACGTGAAACGTGCAACGTGCAGTATGATCGCCTGTCTTTATGGGCAAAAAACACAGCAAACGTGCAACGTGCAGTATGATCTACTGTGTTTACGGCCAAACACACCGCAAACGTGAAACGTGCAGTATGATCGCCTGTCTTTATGGGCAAAAAACACAGCAAACGTGCAACGTTCCAGTGAAAGGCGGGGTAGGTACAACAAGTAGAGACTGGGTAATAATACTTGGTAGGATGCGGAATTAACTGGGCTATAGCTGAGGTTGTCATTGGCAATGGACGGCTAGATCCTTGGGAAGGTATGTGGTTAATGGCAGGGCTGGAATGCAGTGGCTTGGCTGGAATCAGGAGATCTGACCATGCCTGCAGCACAGGGAGAGAAATCATCACTACCGTCCGGAATAAATGACAGAGCTGGCTTTACACACAACCAAATTAATGCCTGAACATCCTCAAAAGTCATGTAACCCCGATCCACCCAGGAATGAGCCGATCGGATAGTTTCCATCAGTTGGTCACTAGTCCAACCCTCCAAAGCCTGGCGACAATACCCCTCTTCCTCTTCTGCCAGCAGAGAAAGGTAAAGGATTTCATTGTAATCCATGTTTCAAAAACGCACCACAACAGGATGGTTCTTTATGCAGGCACGTCTGGTCAAGTGGCCCTGGTATACTGTCAAGGATTCTAAATAGACCAGTACTGTGTGCCTACACAGAGGAGACCAACACGGTATGCAGTAAAAATAAAAGGTGTTTATTTGCAAGGTGAACAAATCAGGTGAAGACAACCAGTGCACAAATAACAATAAAGCATATATATATATAAGTCAAGGGGAAATGCCGTAATCCTAAACCAAAAGCCAAGCCGAGGTCATATACCAGGAGATCACAGAAGAAGCTGCAGACAGGGAATGGGCAGGAAGGGAATGTCCAGGAGAGGGGTCAGGTCGGGTCGGATCAGAAGTCCAAACAGGGGACAGCAGGCTCAGGGTCAGATATCAGGCTCAGGGTCAGGTTAGTAGACGGATACCAGGGCAAGGTATGAATACACATGCCGGGTATATATAAGGGTGTGTTGATTACGTTCAGGTCACACCTGAACGCAGAAAAGGCCAGGTGCTCCACACTGCCAGGATCCATCCGCTGGTGGAAGCCAGTACTGCGTCCCAAAGGTGATATACCAGCAGGGGGAATTTCTCCTGACAGCTCCGAACTGCCAGGAGACCCCTGCTGGTGGGACGCAGCACTGCAAGACAGAACATAAATAGCACCAGCGGATGGAACCTTTCTTGTCAGTGCTACAGCCCTGAGCCATAATTGGCCAAAGCCACCCTGGCTTTGGCCAATTATGGCTCTCCGTTTTTTGCGCGATGTGATTAGCCAAGCATGCGGGTCATAGTGCATGCTTGGCCAATCATCAGCGCGCAATGCCGCAGTGAATTATGTGCCGTGACGCGTCACTCGAATTTGGCACGAACTACCCGTTTTGTTTGAATTTCAACGAACGGTCGAAAAGCTGATGTTCGAGTCGAACATGGGCTTGACTCGAACACGAAGCTCATCCCTAGTGATCAGCTACTGCACTTGCAGGTTTCTAATGATGAAAGTGTCAGGGTCTGTGAGGATGCAATGATGCCCATGATCTGATTTGTATATTTGTTCAGACTTCAAAGAAAATCAATCAGCAAATCACGCAAGCAGGAAATTACATTCATCTGTGTACAGAACACCTCCAGGTTGCCATATTGCACTGGAATTACAGCCCTGCAGTGTTCTATTACAATATGGCTTGTGTCACAATTGTATGTGCTATATATTTTTTTATATGCAATATTTTTTCCACAAAAGTGGAGTTACCCTTTAAGACAATAGTCAACATAAGACTTCATCAGGGACAAGCCTTCTATTGCTCTGTCCCCGATGAAGAGGTCTCCTTCAATTTTCTGTCCTTGAGACTCTGGCCAATAACACAGGAGGTGAGGAGAACATTCTCCAATAGGGAAACAGAAATCCATTAAATTCTCAGAGATTCTAAACACTTCCCCACAGTTCTACTTTTAAAGCTTGCATGCTTCTATCTAAAGAAAATACTGTATCTTTTTCACATTAGAACACTAATGACAGTTCATTTGTAATGACAGGGCCTTCTTTCCATGCTGAAATAAAGAGGAGCGTTGTTACTAGTAAGTAAACATATTTCAATTGCAGATATCAACAGATGATGTAAAACTTATTTGGTTTAGCAAAGTCATGAAGTTCTGGTTTATTATACTGATTACAATATAACCAGGGTAGGCAACCCAAAGGTGGAGATCTACCTGAACAACATGGGAGAGGTCAAAGATCACCAGGCACAGTGTTGCCTCCTCACACCTGATTTAACCCCCTTAGCGGTAAACCCGAGTGTGACTCGGGGTGGATTTTCTATGCAATAATCGGTAACCCCGAGTCACGCTCGGGGTGGATGTGCAGAGTGTGCAGCACGTGCTGGCTTACCTTTTCCAGGCAGGTTACTGTACTTACCTTGTCCCTGGATCCAGCGATGCATCCGCGCTGTGTGAGCGAGTGGCGTCCTCCATTCGATTCACACAGTGCCCGCGCGCCGCCGATTTCCATTCCCTGCGACATTACGACGCACGGGGGCGGAGACCGGCGGCAAATTCAAAAATGTAAACAAACACATTACATATAGTATATTGTAATCTTATAGATTACAGTACTGTATGTAAAAAATACACACCCCCCCCCTTGTCCCTAGTGGTCTGCCCAGTGCACTACATGTACTTTTATATAATAAAAACATTTTTTTTGTGCCTGCAAAGTGTAGATTGTCCATAGCAACCAAAAGTGTCCCTTTATGTCAAAAGTGATTTTAGAGCAGCTAGAAAACAGCGATAATAAATTATAACCACTTGCAGAATTAAGCGATAGCAATTTGTGGGGAAATCCGTCATAAAAAATAAAAGTAATGACAGCGACAATTCTGCAACTGAGCAAATTTCAGTGATTTTGATTTGATTACATTATTAAAGTAGGCACCGTTGTGTTGCCTTCTCACCACTTTGGACCCCGCAGAAGCATGCAGTTCCAGTGCCTTAGAGTGACACCATTTACCTAAATAGGTTGCGATTTGCAGGTGGTAACACCCAGCAAAAGCAACAGGGGGTTTTAATTTCTGCTGCTGCATGTGTGCACCTTTGGCTGCTGCCTCAGCAGACAATGGAGGTAGGGATTGGGGGCGGTAAAAGAAACTTAACTGTGCAGGGTTTTACCACCTCCCAACTTTACATGTGAACAAGCCCTAAGGGTGCTGTTGCTGATTACAACTAAGGGCTCATTCACAAGTGCAGCAGGCACTACTGCTCCTCTGAAAAGTGATCCGAGTATGCGTGACAGGTGGTGAGGATGCGATATGTTGCATTCTCACCACCTGATTTAAATCCATGATTGTTGTGCAATGCACGTGATTGTGACACGGTAGTAGGGCAATTAGCGGTACAATTATTTTGCATGAAAATTTAGCATTTTATACTGTAGGCTTGTAATTCTTAGGAATAACTCACTTAAATCTGTCCAAACCAGAGTCTAGTAGACAACAAAATCATAAAAAGCACACCAAAACTCCTGTATATAGAAAGTGCGCCAAACTCACATGATATAATAGAAGTCTATGGCTAAGCACAGCAAACCTGCAGGAAAACTACAGGTATACTGCACTGCAGCCGCAGTGTGGGTAAACCACAGCACATCAGTGTGAAAACAGGCCTATACTAATATGCCCGGTGTATTGCTTCACACTGACCTGGTCTCTTCATTCCTGCTGCTATCCCCAATCCGGAGACCACTAGCCAGAATAAGAGGTGGAGTGCAGTTGGTATCACTCCGCATGGGACAGGACCCGGCACTACAGAGGAGGCATTGGCTTATGTGGCTCTTGCTCCCTACTACAACTCAAACTTTACAAGTACAGGTAGTCTCTCTGCATTGGCTTTGTCCTGAAAAATTAAGTGCTGTAGTGCACAAGTTCACCTTACTCCAATGTGTCTGCTAGTCGTTTCACAGCTAGGCTCGATTCACACTAATGCGTTTTTTTATGTATTTTGCAGAAATGCAGGGAACTTTTTTAACAATGGGTTCCTATGGAACATGTTCACATAAATGCTTTTTTGTGCCTCTGTGTTTTTGGAAATGGTCAATGACTCTATTCCCCGCAAAAAGTAGCGTTTTGCATGTAATAGAATTCAATGGACCTGCATCCAAAACTGCAAAACCCGCATTTTAAACTGTATATAGCTGGTTGCTAAGGAGGGGGCATCAGTCATCAGTTGTCAGCCGGTTTCCCACTGAATGTAAAAATAAATAAATTGGAAAACAAACAAGAAAAAAATGTGTGGGGTCCCCCCAGGTCCATAGCAGGCCCTTGGGTCTAGTATGGATTCAGAGGGGACCCCCCCACCAAGATGTAAAAAAAAAATGGTGTGGGGATCCCCCCGAAATCCATACCAGACCCTTATCCGAGCATGCAGCAGGTCAGGAAAGGGAGGGGACGAGCAAGTGGCCCCCCCTCCTGAACCATACTGGCCGCATTCCCTTAACATGGGGGGGTGGGTGCTTTGGGGCAGGGGGGGCTCTGGAAGCCCTCTTTTACAAGGGGGCCCCCCAGAGCCTGCCCCCCCATTGTACCCCTACCCATTCACTAAAAAAAGTAATGTAGTGTTAATAAATACAGTAAACCACTTTTGACAAGCCTTTTATTAAAAATCTTCTTCTCCGCTTCTTCCTCTATCTTCTCCACCATCTTCCTCCTCCAGTCTTCTCCTCCCCCTGCTTCGTCTTCCACTGTTCTTCTGTCTTCTTTGTCTGGTGTTGTTCTTCCTCTGCCGCCGCCTCTTCTCCGATGCTTTATCCCGCTAATCTGTCGGTGCCGATGTCCTGCATTACTTAAATAACGGCAGGGGCAATCTGATTGTGTCACTTGAAGGCCACGCCCCCTTGTGACTTCACCACCCGGGGGAAATGGGCTTGTGACATCACAAGGGAGCGTTATCACTGAATGATGTAATCCGATTCCCAAGCCCCCGCCGTTATTTAAGTAATGCAGGACATCGGCGCCGACGGATCAGTGGAACGCAGCATCGCAGGAGGAGCGGTGGCAGAGGAAGAACACCGGACAAGGAAGACAGAACAGTGGAAGAAGAAGCAGGGGGAGGAGAAGACCGGAGGATGAAGATGTGGGAGAAGTTAGGGAAGGAAGCGGATTTTTAATAAAAGACTTGTCAAAAACTGTTTACTGTATTTTATAACACTAAAGTAAATGGGCGGGCGGGATCTGGGGGCCCCCTTGTTAAAGGGGGCCTCCAGATTCTGATAAGCCCCCCGTCCGCAGCCCCCGACAACCACCGGGCAAGGGTTGTCGGGAAGAGGCCCTTGCCCGGTGACATGGAAGCAGGGTGCTTTGGGGTGGGGGGGCGCAGAGCCCCCCTGCCCCAAAGCACCCATCCCCCCATGTTGAGGGCATGCGGCCCGGTATGGTTCAGGAGGGGGGGACGCTCGCTCGTCCTATCATTTTCCTGACCTGCCAGGCTGAATGCTTGGATAAGGGTCTGGTATGGATTTTGGGGGGACTCCACATTGTTTTTTTCATTGTGTGTTTTTTTCTTGCCGGTAAAATCGCTGTAAAAACATGTGATGAAAAACGCGACAAGCACCGCAAAAAGCACTGCAGTAACACTCAAAAGCAAAATGCATACAGTGGGTATCGAAAGTTTGTGCACCCCAGGTAAAAATGTGTATTAATGTGCATAACGAAGTCAAGGAAAGACGGAAAAATCTCCAAAAGGCATCAGATTACAGATTAGACATTCTTATAATATGTCAAAAAAGTTAGATTTTATTTCCATCATTTACACTTTCAAAATTACAGAAAACAAAAAAAATAGCGTCTGCAAAAGTTTGGGCACCCTGCAGAGTTAATATCTTGTACTGCCCCCTTTGACAAGTATCACGGCTTGTAAACTCTTTTTGTAGCCAGCCAAGAGTCTTTCAATTCTTGTTTGAGGTATCTTTGCCCATTCTTCCTTACAAAAGTCTTCCAGTTCTTTGAGATTTCTGGGCTGTCTGTCACACACTGCTATTTTAAGGTCTAACCATAGATTTTCAATTATGTTGAGGTCGTTAGATTGTGAAGGCCATGGCAAAACCTTCAGTTTACGCCTCTTGATGTAATCCCCATGGATTTTGAGGTGTGTTTAGGATCATTATCCATTTGTAGAAGCCATCCTCTCTTTAACTTCAGCTTTTTCACAGATGGCATCAAGTTACAATCCAAAATTTGCTGAAATTTTATTGAATCCAATTTTCCTTCTACTCGTGAAATGTTTCCTGTGCCACTGGCTGTAATACAACCCCAAAGCATGATTGATCCACCCCCATGCTTAACAGTAGGACAGAGGTTCTTTTCATTAAATTCTGTGCCCTTTCTTCTCCAAACTTCCCTTTGCTCATTCCGGCCAAAAAGTTCTATTTTAACCTCATCGGTCCACAGAACTTGTTTCCAAAAAGCATCAGGCTTGTCTATATGTTCATTTGCAAAGTTCGAATGCTGATTTTTGTGATGAGGACATAGAAGAGGTTTTCTTCTGATGACTGTTCCATGAAGACCATATTTGTACAAGTATCTCTTTATATAGTGTACCACAACTCCAGTGTCTGCCAGATCTTTCTGAAGGGATCGTGCAGTCAAACGTGGGTTTTGAATTGCTTTTCTCACAATCCTGCGAGCTGTTCTGTCTGATATTTTTCTTGGTCCTCCAGATCTTGCTTTAACTTCCACTGTTCTTGATGACTGCTATTTCTTAATTACATTCCGAACAGAGGATATTGACATCTGAAAACGCTTTGCTATCTTCTTATAGCCTTCTCCAGCTTTGTGAGCGTCAACTATTTTCAGTTTCAGTTTTCTAGACAACTGCTTAGAAGAACCCATGGTGCTGATTGTTGGGGCAAGGTCAGAGTCTGGGCATTTAAAACCTTTGAGATTGACATCACCTGGTCTTCCCAGACGATGATTGAGAGCAATCCATGACACTGGCAGGTCTCAGCTTTGCAAAGGGGGCAGTGCATGCTATAAATTCTGCAGGGTGCTCAAACTTTTGCAGACACCAGTTTTTGTTTTTCTGTAATTTTGAAAGTGTAAATGATGGAAATAAAATCAAACTTTTTTTGACATATTATAAGAATATCTAATCTGTAATTTGATGCCTTTTGGAGATTATTCCATCTTTCCTTGGCTTCATTATGCACATTAATACAAATTTTTACCTGGGGTGCCCAAACTTTCGATCCCCACTGTAGGTGTGAATCGAGCCTTACTAATCAGTTTATAAAACAAAATAATTATTCCTAAACACCCATTTTAGTCTCCCAGTTTATTCTGTTTCCTAGTTTTATTCTGAAAGCCTGGGGATTGGTTTACTCAGCCTAGGTTCACATGACTATATTAATGCAGGAACTAGCACAAATCCAGTGGCGGTTCCCCACATCGCATCTCTCCCACATGCAGTTCACACTGCCGTCTGTGAACCACTGCGGGTGTCAATACAAAGTTAATGACATCCCCAGACCAGTTTACAGATCGCAGTGTGAACTTCGGATTAGGACCGAAATCTGATCACATGGGTGTGAACACCCATGCGATCCGATTCCAGTGCGAGGGAAAAAAATGTCCCTGTACTTTTTTGTACGAATCCAATACGAGTTCGGCTGTATTGCTAAACTTGCATTGTACAGACATCGCATGTTATCAGCACATCATTGAGTGTGCGATGTCTGTCTGTGTTCGCATATGTGTGAGCATGTTGCAAATTTTCACTTTGTGAACTGTGACTTGGTGAATGAAATAAACCAAACATTCACTTTGCAAAGATTGTTTTACCATGTGAAAGAAAAGCTTAAATACATTTTGCTTGCACACAACTGAATGATCATTAACCACTCTACACCCGCATGCCGTCATATGACGCCCAAAAAGGGGATCTGTTATCCCGGGTGGACGTCATATGACGTCCTGCAATTTGCGGGGGGGATATCTAAATGATGCCTGCACCTAGAGGCATCGTTCAGATATGATTTTTTTCCGCTGGCGATCCTGCGCACCGTAAGAATGATCATAGCGGCGGCCCCGCCATCCGGTGCTTCTCCGGGCTCTCCCGTTCCATCGGGGGCCTGGAGAGATGATCGCCGTCCGCTGGATGTGCAGCATAGAGATGTTCACCAGTCATCTTTATGACCGTCGGAGGCCCGAGCGCGATGTGATGACGTCACGCCTGGGTACCCGTAAACAATTGCGGCTAGTTTGAATGAGACCTGTGAATTTTTTTTCACAATCTCATTCTTTCCAGCCTGGAGGAGAGATGTGGGGTCTTATTGACCCCGCATCTCTCCTTAAAGAGGACCTGTCGCACACTATTCCTATTACAAGGGATGTTTACATTCCTTGTAATAGGAATAAAAGCGATCAAAATATATATATTTATTTTTAAAGTAAAAAAAAAAAAAGTAAAAAATAAAATAAAAAAAAACGCCCTGTCCCCAGTAGCTCGCGATCAGAAGCGTACACACACATAAGTCCCGCCCACATATGTAAACGTTGTTCAAACCACACATGTGTGAGGTGTCGCCGCGTGTGTTAGAGTGTGTGCAAAAGTTCTAGCACTAGACCTTCTCTGTAACTCTAAACTGGTAACCTGTAAAAAATGTAAAGCGTCGCCTATAGAGATTTTTAAGTAAAGAAGTTTGGCGCCATTCCATGAGTGTGCGCAATTTTTAAGCATGACATGTTAGGTATCTATTTACTCTGCGTAACACCATCTTTCATATTTTATCAAAAAATTGGGCTAACTTTACTGTTTTGTTATTTTTTTTATTTCATGAAACCATTTATTTTACAAAAAAAAGCGTTTGAAAAATGATTGCGCAAATACCGTGCAAGATAAAAAGTTGCAATGACCGCCATTTTATTCCCTAGGGTGTCTGCTAAAAAAAAATATATAATGTTTGGGGGTAATTTTCTAGCAAAAGAATGATGTACATGTAGGAGAGAAGTGCCAAAATAGGCCCGATATGGAAGTGGGTTTTAAAGCCCGGTATTGAAGTGGTTAATATCAGCAAAACGTATCCTTATTTTCTTTTTTCAAAGTGAATTTTCACATAGCTTAGTGAATGATGGGAGGATGTGCTGAATGGAATCATTCATTTATGTGCAAACAGGGTTTTTTTTTTCCTCCACGTGGTCACTTTTACTCAGTAGGTCACCTGTAAAAGAAACGTGAATATACTTTCCAGCAGTCCCATGTGTTGAGAAGGCACATTGTTGAAATTGGGTAAATTTTCTTACTTAAGTACAGTTGCATTGTTTCCCAGATAATATCAACTCACTTCTTGATTTCACTTGTTCCTGTTTTAGTATTGGTATGAAAATTGCACCTTATCCAAAGCCTGGCACTTTTTATTTTTTATTTGTATATACTATGACTTTTTCCTCTTTTGAGTAAAAATAGCACCATTGCTTTGTAATTGCTTCTCTACAAAGTAATTTTTTTTTTGATAACAGTTTCCTGAAGGATCTGGGGAATAATGGAGAGGAAAAAGCTGAGGGTAGAAGGAATTCCAACTGACATTCCAGCTAGTCGTGCAAAGGATAAACTCACTATACACTTCCTGAGAACTCGAAATGGGGGGGGAGAAGTGGAAGATATTGAGATTTTTCCTGGACCTCCGTTGCATGCTATCATCACATTTGAAGATGATAAAGGTAACACTTAAATATGTAAAGTGATATCATTTAAGTACATTTATAAAACCTGCTTGAAAGCTTATACCTAAGGTTGCCAGAAACTTTGCAAAGTGAATTTTCAATTCACATTAATTATTGCTAGTGGCTATAACATGTTTCTTTGGGTAGTACTGGAAAAGTTTGGCTTCGGGGAAAGATTCATAGCTTGGGTCAAGTTGCTCTACGCTTCTCCCCAGGCGACCATTAGGGTGGCTGATAGGATGTCACCGGCTTTCGCTCTGGGCAGGGGGATAAGGCAGGGCTGCCCACTGTCTCCCCTGCTCTTTGCAATTGCTTTAGAGCCACAGGCGGCCCTGGTGCGGGTTAGCACTCGCGCTCAGGGGTTCCAATACGGCGCAATACACAAGAAGATTATGTTGTATGCAGACGACATGCTACTTTTCCTGGGGGACCCCATGCATTCCCTTTCGGGGGGTTATGTCTATTATTACACAGTTTGGCCATTATTGATGATGTTGGATGAGGAGGTAGTCCTTCCTGACTCCTGTCCTATTCCTGTGGTATCCAGTTTTAAATATTTGGGAGTGCAGTTATCGCCCAGACTTGGGGATTACTGCTCCCTTAATGTGCACCCTTTGCTTTCCCGGTTCAGGGATAAAATTAATACATGGAATACCCTTAAAATGTCGATCGTGGGCAAGGCCAATTTTTATCAAAATTATCTTAATGCCCCAATTGCTTTATTTCCTTCACAATTCACCAGTTGTAATACAGCTGAAAATCTTTAGAGTAGTAAACACCCTCTTTAGGCGGCTGCTCTGGCATACCAGGCCCCCCCCGAATTAGACTGGAACAGCTGCAACAGTCCAAGGACAGTAAAGGGTTGGCAGTACCCAACCCTTGGCTGTACTATATTGCGGCCCAGCTGCAGCATTTGCTTGGTTCTGTGTCCCGGGATCCGGGGAGCTCAGCAACGTGGCTGATGCTGCTAGCCTCTGGTGCCGAGACCATCCTGATGGGGCTGGAGGCGCAAATGTTATTGAAATCCAATAAACAGTCCCCAACACTTTCGCTTATACAATAAGCAACAATCGGTCGTATGTGGAGCTGGTCAAGTTGCAACAGGGGCCCAGATGGCGTAGCCATAGTGTAACTTTGCTGTTCCACATATTTGCAAATGGTAGGCTGCTGACCTTCCCTGAGCCAAGTTTAACTTGCCTGCTACCATGCATTACTACTACCTTCAGCTCCAGCATGCGTTTGCTGCACAGGGAGACGCAGTGGAATGGGTTCAGTCACCTTCCCCCGTGTTTCATGTGTTGCTCACCAGCACTGAAACTAAAAGATTCATCTCCCAATGCGACCAAATGCTGCTAGCGAAACACCTGCGAGCATTTCCCTGTAAGGCAGAGTCCTTGTGGCAGAGGGATCTTGGCCAACTTACGGGTGGTCAGTGGGAGGAAGCCATGCAATCCGTAATCTTATGCTCCCTAAATGTAGCGCAGAAAGTGTCCCAACTGTATATCTTGTTGAGAGTTCATTACACCCCGACAACTTCATAAGATGGGTAGGTTGCCGGACCCTTTGTGCAGCCGCTGTCGACGGCACATTGGAGACCTCATTCATCTCCTGTGGAGGTTTCCAAAGTTTCACATATATTGGAATGAGGTGGTGGGTACGCTTAACGGAGTGTTTCAAACAACAATCCCTGTAGACCCTCTATGCTGTTTGCTGGGGGTCCTGGAGGATGTGATTCTTGAGGAATTGACCAAGATCGCAGTCTCTAGAGCAGGGGTGGGCAACCTCGGCCCTCCAGCTGTGATGAAACTACAAATCCCATCATGCCTCTGCTTTTAGGAGTCATGTCTGTGATTGTCAGGGTCCTGCAATGTCTCATGGGACTTGTAGTTTCACCACAGCTGGAGGGCCGAAGTTGCCCACCCCTGCTCTAGAGCATTATTTCAGGCCAGAAAGTTTATATTAATGGAATGGAAATCAACCTTACCACCTACCACCGCCTCATGGATAGCCCAAATGGGGAATACTCTTATTATGTATATATACCAGCACAGGGGAAGCCTGGGCAGGTGTAAACGAATTTGGTCTCAATAGCTGGATACTCCCGGTTTGAGCCCCAGGGAGCTAGTGTTGTCTAGAATTCTACAATGTCCATAAAACTAACCTAAACAGGTGTGCTGAGCTTTGAAGTGCAATGTTGTAGTGCTACACCTAGGCATTTATCTGTTGTTTGCCTGCGGAGTGAAATCTCTGCAAGTTTTTGTACAATGGAAACTGTTGTGATATATCTTATGTTCAATAAAAAACTTTTTTGATTAAAAAAAAAAAAAGAATACCCAACCAAAGACCTGAAGCATCTGAAAAGTCCCTTTGGACGGTTGCAGATAGTTTAAGAGGAGATGAGTTGTTCAGCAGAAGGTTGTCTAGGTACCCAGTTACCTGAATGCCCTGAGGGCAGAAAGAGGTACAGAATACTCTGGGTGTAGAGGACAGGCCAAATGGCAGTGTGACAAATTTAAAATGTTTGTCTCCTATTGTGTAGAGCAGGAAGCGCTGATGAGGTGAGTAAATGGGAATATGTAAGCATCTTGGATGTCTACTGATGCCAAGCATTCCCCTTTTCTCAGCGCGGCAATAGTAGCCTTGCAGATTCCATGTGAAATGGACGGGCAACAAAAATGGTGGATAAAACATATGAGGAGAGTCTTCAGGAACTCAATGGGCCAGATTCAGGTAGATGGGAGCATCTTTGCTCTGGAGTAACGCTTCTCATTTACGTTAATCTGCCGAAATTTTAGGAGCAAGTGCTGTTATTCATGAAGCACTTGCTCCTAAAGTTGCGGCAGCGCATCGCAAATGAGCCGGCGGAATTCAAATTGGGCGGGTACGGGGCGTGTATTATTTAAACTATGCGCGATCCCGCGGCGAACGTACTGTGCATGCGTCGAGTGTCAATGCATCCCAGTGCGCATGCTCCAAATTCTGTCAGTGAACGTCAATGACGTCACATCCCCATTCATGAATGTTTTACGCAAGCGACGCGATTTTTTTTTTCCCCGACGCGATGACGACGGCTATACTTAACATAGGATACTCCACTAGGGGGCTGCTTTATCTTTACGTCGCGTATCGCTTCCGAAAACGTCGTAAAGTCACTGCGTCGCGCCTGAAAACGATCGTGAATTTCCGATTAACATATTTTTTCAGCGTTAATCAGCGGGAACATGATAACCCCTAGTGTATGGCCTCCGCTGAATCTGCCTTAGTCGCCTTGTGGCAAGAAGAACGCCCAGTGGAGAATTATACAGCGTAATTCCGCAGATGGTCCACTGATACTAGCTAGAATGAGGCAGCACTCAGGTTTCAGTATTGCCAAGGACTATCCGAGACCCTTAAAGATGAACTAGCCCGAGTTGCTGTTCCAGACACTCTTGACGAACTTATCCACCTAGCCATTCTGCTTGACAGGCACCTGTGGGAGCGGCGGTCGGAATATGCTCAAACCTTCCAGCCTACCAAGAGGCCACACAGGTCTCCACCTGCTGTTGCATCCACTAGGGATGAGCCGAACATACCCGCGTTCGGTTCGCAACAGAAAGTTCGAACAGGCCGCAAGTTCGCGTGAACATTTAGAACCCCATTAAAGTTCAAAAACGATCATTTTAAAGACCAATATTCAATTCAATGTTGGAAAACGTCATTCAGAACCTGGGTCTTGCCCCAGGGAACATGTATCAATGGAATTTTTTTTTTTTAAACGGCCGTTTTTTCCGGAGCAGACATTTTAATGATGCTTAAAGTGAAAAAAAATCTAAAATTCCTTTAAATATCACACCTGCTGGGTGTCTATAGTAGTGGCACGTGTTTAGACATGTCCCTGCACAACATGAGAGGACTATAAAAAAAAGTAATTTAATACTGCTTGCGCACGTGCTGTGTGGCAACAATATGTCGAATATTGTAGCGGTGGTGGGGGGCCATTATTGTTTTGTGAAAGAAATTTTTTAGAAAAAAGGGCACCCCTCAAACATACTGTAATTGGAGTGCAACAAGGAGCCACGTGCAAAGTATTGCATCAAAACTTGTTATTAGGCGCCCCTGTTAAACAGGGGCTGAAAACTTGTGCCTTGGTCACAACACAACACTGCAACCCCTCCCAATAACTCCAATTGGAGCACAACAAAGAGCCTTAGGCACTGGTGGCGGAGCCCAGAAACACAACATTTCTTACTAGCTATCAGCAAGAAAAGTGAGGAGAAGGATATTCCATCAGCAGCATAAGAGGACAGTCACTCAGCATCAGCATACGCAGTCTAAAAGGGATCCGACATTTCAACAAAAAAAATATTATTCAGTAAGATCAGCATCAGGTGCTTGGTAGCTGGTGTTTATCCAAGCCTGATTCATTTTGATGAAGGTCAGTCGGTGGAGAGGCGCACCCTGTGATCGGTAACAAAGCCTCCAGCAGCACTGAATGTGCGTTCTGAAAGAACACTGGATGCAGGGCAAGCCAGTAGCTCAATTGCGTACTGTGCAAGCTCTGGCCAGTGATCCTCAAGACCAAGTAAGCCAGAGGATTTTCGGTGGGGAAGGTGTCCAAGTCTTCTCTTGCCCCTAGGTATTCCCACACCATGTAAAACAGACGCTGGCGATGGTTGCTGGAACCGGTGATACCTTGGGGCTGCGGACTAAAAAAATTGTCTGAACGCATTAGTCAGACGGCCACCTTCTCCACTGCTCCTTCTGTGACTCACCGAAGCCTCAGCAACAAGTTGTCCAGGACCAGGATTTGGTAACCCCCCAGTCTCTGGGAACGCGTTGCACAGACCTTTCTGCAAGGCCTCCCAGTGATCCTCAAGACCAAGTAAGCCAGAGGATTTTCGGTGGGGAAGGTGTCCAAGTCGGATCTTGCCCCTAGGTATTCCCAAACCATGTAAACCAGACGTTGGCGATGGTTGCTGGAACCGGTCAGACATTGGGGCTGCGGACTAAAAAACTGGTTGGAGGCCGAAATGCCGAGAGGGCTCCCCTTGCGGCTAAGTGCAGTACAAATTGGGCTTTCATTTGGCAGTAAATGGTAATAGATATGTCCTGATTTTTTTTTTCTTATCAAAGAAAAACTGGCCCAAAATACTACCATAACCTACCACCAGTTTTTCTTTGATAAGAAAAAAAAAATCAGGAGATATCTATTACCATTTACTGCCAAATGAAAGCCCAATTTGTCCTAAAAATAACAAGGTATAATCTACCTAGATGTGAAAAGTAGTTGTGGTGATACCGTTTTACTAACACCTGTCAAAGTTGCATGAAGGGGGTTAATTAAAGAAAGGAAAATAAACCAAAAATCATGTGTCGGGAGGTGGCAGTAGCGCTGTTGCTATACCACCCTCTGAAAAGTGATCAGCAATGGATTAATTTACAGAGAGCGTTAAGCTTACAGTTTATCTGAAAGAACCCTTAGGCCACTTTCACGGGTCTTCTGTCTGTTTTATCAAAAGAATACAGTACAAAATTATTTGTATC
This sequence comes from Rana kukunoris, assembly GCA_029574335.1. Taxonomy (NCBI): domain Eukaryota; kingdom Metazoa; phylum Chordata; class Amphibia; order Anura; family Ranidae; genus Rana; species Rana kukunoris. The sequence continues at coordinate 70,067,857 of CM056060.1, forward strand.
ATAAGTCTGTCTGTTTTCCATCCGTCTATTAATGAAAAATAGATGAATAGATGAAAAATAGACAGAAATGCATTCTTATGAGTAAAACGGACGTAAATGGATGTCGTACGTTTACATTTTTTCATTCAGTTTTTCATATGCTTCTGTACAGGTTTTTTTTTTCTAACAAGTAACAAGTACAGTGGAACCTTGGAGTAACGCAGTTAACGAGCGTTTCGCAATACGAGCACTGTATTTCCAAAAATCCTAACTCGGTTTGCGAGTGTTGTCTCACAAAACAAGCAGGATTCAGGCCAAAGCGATGTGCAGTGCCTTGTTTGGCCTGAGGTGGGGGGCTGCCGGAGGCGAATGGTGCCGATCGCAGCCAATTGCCGCAGTTTGGAAATGCACGGAAGGTTCCTAGGACAGTTCGGCTGACCTCGGAAAGGCTCGCGAACAGAGTCTTTCCGAGGTTTGTTGAGGTCAGCCGAACTGTCCTCGAGCCTTTCCGGCCATTTCAGAGGCTCTCCGGTGGCCCCCCGCCTCTGTCCACATGCAGTGTTGCATACCATTGAAGTCAATGCGGAACAAATTATTTTACTTTCCATTGACTTCAATGGGGAAACTCGCTTTGATATATGAGGATTTTGGATTACGAGCATTCTCCTAAAACGGATTATGCTTGTAATCCAAGGTTCCATTGTATGCATTTTGTTGCATTTAAAGAACAGAAGTGGTTGAAAAATGGATGGAAAATTTATGTAAACTTAATCCGTTTTATCTTGGCAAAAACATTACTTAACAGAAGACGCCTGTGTGAAAGCGGCCTAAATTCTTGGATATGAGTCCAACAAGAAAGCTGAGACCTTATGATTATTGACAAAATTACTATTCAAACCTACTTCATGACTGCCCACATTTTCTGTATCATGAAAAACCTAAAAAAAAAAAAAACATGACGGTAAGTAAAAAAGATGAAGTAATCTTGAATAACTGAACACATATCTGCATCTAGACCCCCTTACATTTATTTAAGATCAGAATTACCTGTGAATAAATGTTTGCTTCATCTGTTGGCATGTAACAGGAATAGGTTGTATTTTTTATGTTTTATACAAAAAGTGTTTTTACATTTTTTTTTTTCGTGGTCAACTTAATTTTAGGTGTATATACATGTTTACTATATGTATATAATATGTATATATATTTCATATTTACCTGGTTAAAAAGGCAAAAATTGTTAATAGATAATTTTTGTATGTATATAAGTTGCATTTTAAAAACCCAAATGGAAGTATTTATGAATGTTCTTTTTTTTCTATACAGTGGTTGACCGTGTCCTGAAAACAAAAGACCATTCCTTAAAAATAAATGACAAAACATACAAACTTGAAGTCCGTAAGCTTTCTGGCAAGTTGGAACTTAATGAGGTACTGAACCTATTCCATGTTACTTATTAAACATCTTAGTTTAAAGTGGATGCGCAGACAGTCACACAAGCCGATTAAAAGACGGCAAGCAGGCTCTGCGTCTAGAGACAACAGTGCTGGTCATGGACACGGTGCATCCCCATCAGCACGTGGCGGTGGGACACACTTGTCCTTTTTTTCGGCAGCTGGCCGTGTTGAGCCACAACATGCCGGAGACTTGGTAGAGTGAATGACCAAGCCGTCTTCATCCTCCTCATCCTCTCTTACCCAGGTTCAGGGTACTTTGTCTGGCAAAGCAGCTGGCAATGCAAGCTCTTCCCTTGGCTCAATGGTATCAGTCACTCCTTCCCTAGCCCCACCATGTCCTCCTCAGGAGTCCCCCGAACTGTTTGACCACAGTGTTGGGTACATGCTGCAGGAGGATACACCGCGTTTTGAAGGCTCCAATGATGGTACCCAGCTAGAGGAAGGCAGTAACGTGAGCCCAGATAGAGGGGGTGAACAAGAAGGAAAGCAATCTGGCAGTCACATTCCCCCAGCTTCAGCATACTGCCTGGTTTGCTCCAGTGATGAGAAAGGAGGGGATGATGAGGTCACTGACTTTACGTGGGTGCCTGATAGGAGAGAGGAGGAGGAGGCACATCTCCAACGAGGCAGGATGCCCTCCAGGGCCAACTTAAAGGGTCACTAAAGGAAATGTTTTTTTTTAGCTAAATAACTTCCTTTACCTTAATGCAGTGCTGTTTTCATGTTCTCATTGTTCGTTTTTGCTTTGAAGTTGCTGTAATTCTGCTCTGATCTCCACACTTCCTGCTTGTCTGGCTCCTTATGAAAAATCTCATGGCAGTTTTTCACTGTGGTCTAAGCTGTGTGTCAAAAACTCCTTAGAACCAATCAGATTCATTTTAAAAACAAAACACTGCCCTGAATTTGTTTGTTTTTGTTCTGTGTGTCTTCTGTACTTCACAGAAACATAAACCAGTTTAAAAACGAAAGTGAAACTAGTGGCACATAATATGATTGATTTTTATCTATTTTTAATAATTTTTAAAAGGAATCAGTTAACTTTCATGTCTCTATACCCTGTAAACAGTCATTTTAGCAAAAAAATGTTTTTCCTTTAGTGACCCTTTAAGGGCAGCACACCGACTGCATCACACCGAATGGCACCGCACTTCCTCCATGGCCTCTTCCTGTGCTTTGTCCTCGGAACCAGCAGTGCTCCGTAGGCGTTCAAGGAGCTACGCAAGTACGCAGGCAAAAAGATGCCATGCGGTGCTTGAGCTGGTGTGCTTGGGTGACAGGAGCCATACTGGGGCAGAGGTTCTGTCAGCTCTGCAGGGGCAGGCTCAGAGGTGGTTGATGCCATGCCTGCTTAAGCCAGGAATGGTGGTTTGCGACAATGGCACCAACCTCTTCTCCGCCCTCCGACAGGGACAACTGACCCATGTGCTCTGTTTAGCTCACTTTCTTAACTTGGTGGTGCAGCAGTTCCTTGGCAGGTACCCAGGCTTACAGGATGTCCTGAAGCAGGCCAGGAAACTCTGTGTGCATTTCAGCCGGTCATATAATGCCAGTGCTCGACTGGCTAACCTCCAAAAGGAATACAACCTGCCCAAAAACCGCCTACTCTGTGACATTCCCACCAGGTAAAACTCTACTTTGGCTGTGCTGCAGCGGCTGCACACGCAGCAGAGGGCCATCAATAAGTATCTGTGCCAATATGGCACCTGGACAGGGTCAGGGGAGCTTGTTTTTTTCCCCACGCCAGTGGGCCATGATCAGGAATGCATGCATTGTCCTGTCACCATTTGAGGAAGCCATAAGGATGGTGAGCAGTGGCAGTGCATGCATCAGTGACACTGTCCTTCTTGTCCACTTGTTGGAGCATACGCTGCATGGAATATGGACAGGGCACTTGAGGCAGAACAGAGGGAGGAAGAGGAGGACTTATTTACCTCTTAAGGCCCCCTTTATCCAGACAGTGTTCCTGCTGGCCTGCCCATTACACAGGAAGAGGAGGAGGAGGATTGTGTCAGCATGGAGGTGGAGTCTTCAAGGGATCGATTACAGTCCCAATAAACCCATGGACTTGTACGTGGCTGGGAGGAGGTAGCTGTGGATCATGTTGTCCTGAGTGACTCAGAGGACTCCGGACTGAATGCCTCAGCAAACCTACACTGCATGGCCTCCCTGATCCTGCAAAGCTTGTGGAAGGATCCTCGTATTCGTGGTATCAAGGAGAGGGATCATTGCTGGCTGGCAACCCTCCTTGATCCACGTTACAAGGGTAAGGTTGCGGACCTTATTTTACCGTCGCAGAGAGAGCAGAGGCAACGCGTTCCCAGAGACTGGGAGGTTACAAATTCCTGGTCCTGGACAAGGTGTTGCTTAGGCTTCGGTCAGTCAAAGAAGGAGCGGTGGAGAAGGTGGCCGTCTGACCGATGCGTTTAGACAATTTTTTAGACCGCAGCCCCGAGGTTTGATCGGTTCCAGCAACCATCGCCAGCGTCTGATTTACATGGTGCAGGAATACCTAGGGGCAAGATCAGACTTGGACACCTTTCCCACCGAAAATCCTCTGGGCTACTGGGTCTTGAGGATGGATCACTGGCCAGAGCTTGCACAGTATGCAATTGAGCTACTGGCCTGTCCTGCATCCAGTGTTCTTTCGGAACGCACATTCAGTGCTGCTGGAAGCTTTGTAACCCATCACAGGGTGCGCCTGTCCACCGACTCGGTTGATTGACTAACCTTTATAAAAATGAATCCGTCTTGTATCACCACCAGCTACCAAGCACCTGATGCTGATGTAACCAAATATTATTTTTTTGAAATGTCAGATCCCTTTAAGACTGCCTATGCTGATGCTGACTGACTATCCTGTTATGCTGAGTGACTATCCTCTTCCTCTTTAATGATCATGCTGATAGCTTGTAAGAACATTTTTAGTTCTGGGCACCGCCACCAGTGGCTAAGGCCCAATTTTTCAGCCCCTGTTTAACAAGGGCGTGTAATTACAATTTTTGATGCAATACTTTGCAGCAGGGTTCATTCCTGCTCTCCAACTAGAGTATCTGTGAGGAATTGCAGTGTTGTGGCACCGCCACCAGTGGCTAAGGCCCAATTTTTCAGCCCCTGTTTAACAGGGGCGTGTAATTACAATTTTTGATGCAATACCTTGTAGCAGGGCTCATTCCTGCGCTCCAACTAGAGTATCTGTGAGGGGTTGCAGTGTTGTGGCACCCAGTGCCTAAGGCCCAATTTTTCTGCCCCTGTTCAACAGGGGCATGTAATTACAATTCTTGATCTAATATTTCACAGCAGGACCCATTCCTGCGCCTGCCAAGAGTAACTGTGAGGGCTTACAGTGTTGTGGCAACACCATCACTACCACCAAAGGCCCAATTTTTCTGCCCCTGTTCAACAGGTGCATGTAATTACAATTCTTGATATAATATTTCACAGCAGGGCCCGTTCCAGCGCCCACCAAGAGTAACTGTGAGGGCTTACAGTGTTGTGGCACCAACACCACCACCAAAGGCCCAATTTTTCTACTACTGTTTAACAATGACATGTAATTACAATTCTTGATATAATAGTTCACAGCAGGGCGTTCCAGTGCCCACCGAGAGTAACTGTGAGGGCTTACAGTGTTGTGGCAACACCAATATCTAAGGGCCACATTTCTGCAGAGTATATACGGCAGGCCCCTACTTTCAAACATCCAACTTACAGACGAATCCTACTTGCAAATGGAAGGAGACAACAGGAAATGAGAGGAAATCTACCCCTAGGAAGGGAAATTCTCTCCTGTAAGAGTTAATATGGGAAAAAGATGTCTCCTCTCCACTGATGCTTTATCACCAATCCTTGTTTTATTAAAAAAAAAAAAATTTCCAAAAACATTTGTGATTGGGACAGAAAGTGAGGTTACATTTTCTGAACAGGTGCACAGACAGCTAAACAAATGTTACAGGGGTGATAACCCTTCCCTATGTTTTCCAAAAAGCTTAAAAATAGATTTTCCCCTAGAGCAGTGTTTCTCAACCTTTTTACCATCGAGGAACCCCTGGCAAAAGGTTTGAGATTTCAGGGAACCCCAAAAATAGCGTTCAGATCTACAGCTCACGGAACATTGAAGTGAATAGCGAGCTGTGATAGAACAAATAATTATTTTAAGAAATGGCATTAAATAATAGAAATATTAGAACTTACCTATTTTATGTGAAACGTGTGTTTTTTCTTCTGAAACACGCACACCACAGTACAGGGCACACAACCGGGTATGGTATAGGTGACTCAACATGGTACAGGTTACATAGCCAATTACAGGTCACACAGCAGGGAATGGAGCATCAGGCTACATGTCACACAGGGAATCCAGCACACATCAGGGTACATGTCACACAGGGAATCCAGCACACATCAGGGTACATGTCACACAGGGAATCCAGCACACATCAGGGTACATGTCACACAGGGAATCCAGTACACATCAGGGTACATGTCACACAGGGAATCCAGCACACATCAGGGCACATGTCACACATGGAATCCAGCACACATCAGGCTACATGACACACATGGAATCCAGCACACATCAGGGCACAGGGAATCCAGCACACATCAGGGCACAGGGAATCCAGCACACATCAGGGCACAGGAGTTTTTTTAAATACAAAGCAGCGCGGGAAGCGGCTGTAATAAGAGCTCTCTCATAGCACGATCCTTCCGGCCAGCCCCTCCTTTCCACCCGTCCACCCCAGGCGCTTTAATATGACATCACCTGGGGTGGACGGGAGGAAAGGAGGGGCTGGTCGGAAAGGATTGTGCTATGAGAGAGCTTTTCTTACAGCGCTACTCTGCATGCTGGCGAGACTCGATCTACCCGTCGGCTGTCTGATTGATGGGTAGATTGCGGCGGAACCCCTGGGGAATTTTTGCGGAACCCTAGGGTTCCGCGGAACCCCGGTTGGGAAACACTGCCCTAGAGCTACACTTTAAAAATGTATCAGTTCAAAATAACAAACAGATTCTACATAACAACAAACCTACAGTCCCTGTCTTGTTTGCACCGCCTGTATACTGCTGTTCAGAGTATATAGGACCTGGGGGCCCCACACCTTTCCTTTTTTTATTTGGGTGCAAGGTTCCCCTTAATATCCATACAAGACCCAAAGGGGCTGGTAATGGGCTGGGCGGGTACCCATGCATTTTTTCTCAATGATTTTTATCCTTATTGCGGGGACCAGACATTACATTTAAAGTTTTTTCTCCTTTAGAAATGTCACTTTGTGCAGGGACAGTTCTAAACATGGGAAACGTGCCACTTCACAGGCATACTATAGACATCCCCCAGGTATTATATTTAAAGGAATATTTCACTTTTTTTTCACTTTAAGCATCATTAAAATCACTGCTCCCTAAAAAAAAGTCTGATTTTAAAACTTTTTTGTCCCCTGGGGCAGAACCCGAGTCCCCAATCCCTTTTTAGGACAATAACTTGCATATTAGCCTTTACAATTAGCACTTGATTTTGAGCGTTAGAGTCCCATAGACCTTAACGGGGTTCTTAAATTTGCGCAAATTTTCGGTCCGTTCGCAGGTTCTGGTGCGAACCGGGGGGGTGTTCGGCTCATCCCTAATGGTGATCATGTGTTAGTGATATTGTTCAGAGTAAAGATTATTGCAAGTTATAGCAACTATAATGAGGAAGCTGGAAATGTTTATATTTACAGTGCCTTGCGAAAGTATTCGGCCCCCTTGAACTTTGCAGCCTTTTGCCACATTTCAGGCTTCAAACATAAAGATATAAAACTGTAATTTTTTGTGAAGAATCAACAACAAGTGGGACACAATCATGAAGTGGAATGAAATTTATTGGATATTTCAAACTTTTTTTAACAAATAAAAAACTAAAAAATTGGCCGTACAAAATTATTCAGCCCCTTTACTTTCAGTGCAGCAAACTCTCTCCAGAAGTTCAGTGAGGATCTCTGAATGATCCAATGTTGACCTAAATGACTAATGATGATAAATAGAATCCACCTGTGTGTAATCAAGTCTCTGTATAAATGCACCTGCACTGTGATAGTCTCAGAGGTCAGTTTAAAGCGCAGAGAGCATCATGAAGAACAAGGAACACACCAGGCAGGTCCGAGATACTGTTGTGGAGAAGTTTAAAGCCGGATTTGGATACAAAAAGATTTCCCAAGCTTTAAACATCCCAAGGAGCACTGTGCAAGCAATAATATTGAAATGGAAGGAGTATCACACCACTGCAAATCTACGAAGACCTGGCCGTCCCTCTAAACTTTCGACTCACACAAGGAGAAGACTGATCAGAGATGCAGCCAAGAGGCCCATGATCACTCTGGATGAACTGCAGAGATCTACAGCTGAGGTGGGAGACTCTGTCCATAGGACAACAATCAGTCGTATACTGCACAAATCTGACCTTTATGGAAGAGTGGCAAGAAGAAAGCCATTTCTTAAAGATATCCATAAAAAGTGTTGTTTAAAGTTTGCCAAAAGCCACCTGGGAGACACACCAAACATGTGGAAGAAGGTGCTCTAGTCAGATGAAACCAAAATTGAACTTTTTGGCAACAATGCAAAACGTTATGTTTGGCGTAAAAGCAACACAGCTCATCACCCTGAACACACCATCCCCACTGTCAAACATGGTGGTGGCAGCATCATGGTTTGGGCCTGCTTTTCTTCAGCAGGGACAGGGAAGATGGATAAAATTGATGAGAAGATGGATGGAGCTAAATACAGGAGACCATTCTGGAAGAAAACCTGATGGAGTCTGCAAAAGACCTGAGACTGGGACGGAGATTTGTCTTCCAACAAGACAATGATCCAAAACATAAAGCAAAATCTACAATGGAATGGTTCACAAATAAACATATCCAGGTGTTAGAATGGCCAAGTCAAAGTCCAGACCTGAATCCATTCAAGAATCTGTGGAAAGAACTGAAAACTGCTGTTCACAAATGCTCTCCATCGAACCAATTTATCACTGAGCTCAAGCTGTTTTGCAAGAAGGAATGGGCAAACATTTCAGTCTCTCGATGTGTAAGGCCTCGTACACACGAGGGGATATGTCCGCTGAAAACGGTCCGATGGACTGTTTCAGCAGACATCTCTGCTCGTGTGTATGGGCTAGCGGACAGATTTGTCCACCCGACAGATTTCAAAGCAAGCTTTGAAATCTATCCGGTGGGAATCTGTCCGCCCGACATGTCTGCTGGTTAGTACACTTACCAGCAGACATGTCGTCCCGCACCGCCGCCGCGCCGCCGCCGAATGTATTCGGCGCATGCGCGGAAGTGTTTTACTTCCTGGTGCGGTGACGTAGCGGTGACGTGGCGGCGTCAACGTCACCGCCGCGTCACCACCACGTCACCGCGCCGTCCGGCGGCGGGGAATTTGATCCGATGGTGTGTACACGCCATCGGATCAAACTCTCGATCGGACATATCCGATGGAAATGGTCCGCGGACCGTTTTCATCGGATAAGTCCGATGGTGTGTACGAGGCCTAAAACGGATAGAGACATACCCCAAGCGACTTACAGCTGTAATCGCAGCAAAAGATGACGCTACAATGTATTAAGGGGGCTGAATAATTTTGCACGCCCAATTTTTCAGTTTTTTTTTTTTTGTTAAAAAAGTTTGAAATATCCATTAAATTTCGTTCCACTTCATGATTGTGTCCCACTTGTTGTTGAGTCTTCACAAAAAATGACAGTTTTATATCTTTATGTTTGAAGCCTAAAATGTGGCAAAAGATCGCAAAGTTCAAAGGGGCCAAATACTTTCTCAAGGCACTGTGTGTTCTGAACCCCTGCAGATTGCACATGTAACCAAGATATGACAGGTAACAAAAGCTCAACACCCACACTATAATAAATAAGTAGTTCAACTAATGATAACACAGCCCATTATTTATTAAGCAGCAACTAACAGAATAAATCCTGCAAGCAACTTAAGCAGTAAAGTCAAAATGCAGTCTCTACCAAGTCCAAGCAACAGTGCATTACATTTATCAGTCCCTCAACAGTTGAGCCATGCTTTTTTTTCCCCTTCCCAACTGTTTCCCCTTAAATTGCAGACGCAGCAGACAGGGGTATACACATGCCACTGGTGTGAAGATTTGCATTGCAGCATGGCAAAAAGCATCTCCCCTGTCACGCTCCGTGGGCAGAACCGTCTAGCAAACATTACCAATTTATCTTATCTCCCTCAGCACCGGGCCAATTCTGACACTTCTCACATGTATGTAAAATCGCCATTGTTTTACTAGAAAATTACTTAGAAACCCAAACATTGTATACATTTTTTTTTAGCAGAGGGCCTAGAGAATAAAATGGTGGGTGTTTTTATGTCACACAATATTTACACGTCCAGTTTTTCAAATGCAATTTTTTGGGGGAATAATACAATTTAATGAATTTTAGTGCACACAAATACTATATAACACTTGATTTATGTGAAAAATAAAGTTAACAACATCTAACGTGTCACGCTTTAAAATTGTGTAGCTAAAGATCTCCATTTTAAAACATTCTTAAAGCCGTTACGGGATATCAATATAGAGTTACACAGGAGGTCTAGAGCTAAAATTATTGCTCTGATGTTAGTGACAATACCTCACATGTGTGGTGCGATCACAGTTTATATATGCGTGCGGGACTTGTATGTATTTGTTCGTACTTGCACATTAGCACGGGGGGGGGGGGGATTTACATTTTTTTATCAACTTCATTGCCATCGCAAAGGATGAGCAACATCCCTTATAATAGCATGGGAAATGACAGGTCCTCTTTGAGAAGTGATCTGGGGTCTGTTAGATCTGTCATGTAACTGGTCGGAGGTCAGAGTGCTGAGAGGGCTCCCCTTGCAGCTGAGAGCAGAGCACCACTGAAGTTGATAACCTGTTAAGATGTGATGCCCAAAGAAGCACAGGTTGCCAGCTGTGGTTATCTGATGAGTCGAGGAGATGATCACCAGATAATGGAAGGAACAAGTAGGATGCACTGCATGGCAGGTGTCCCTCAGAAATTCCAGGCATACTTGGCAGCAGGGCAAGACAGGAAGCAGGATCAGGAGTCAGGCCAGTGGTCATGCACGGGTGATCAGTTAGGAGGAGAGGCAGTTAGCATGATCAGGGACAAGCTGGGGTCAAACACAGGTAATAAGGCAGCTTGCATTCAGTGGTACAAGCCAGGGGTCAGAGCCAGAGATGGAGACAAGACATGTCAACGACAAGCTGGGTCGGTAACAGGGAATCCAATATCAGAATACACAGAAGCTCAGGAACACAGGGGGCTAACTATCATCCAGCAACTAGTGACTAGAGCAGCTGTCCTTTTAAAGGGCAGTGGGACCCAGAATATATCACGTCCTGCATGTGCCACCACACACGCGCACCCACCAATTTACACCGCCATGCACATGCGTGTGCCAATGCGCAGTGTGTGCAGCAATGAGTATTGTCAACATTACATCTTCTCTGACTATTTCCCTGACAGTGCCCCCCCCCCCCAAGGGGAAGCCTCTGGATGCTTAAACAGGCCAATTTTTCTGAATATCTGTTAAAGAATCTTTGCAAGAGCCTAGGGGCGTGCACATTGCTTGCAGGTTCCCAGGAATTCTCTTCTGAAGAAGACCCTTTCCACTTAATGAGATATTACATTTTATCTACCTCATTTCTGGCAATACAGAATAGCTTCAAATTCTGTTTCTCCCCCAACTTAAACTGGAGATTGAGGTGGCTCTACTCTTCTGGGAAATAAACTGGGTACAGCTGGCTTGAGAAATATGGAATACCGGATTAATCTTTTATGAATTTGGTAGTGCAAGTTCAAATGCCACCGTGTTACCGTCCCTCTAGATTTCAAATGGACCAATACATTTTGACCCCAACTTCCGGGAAGGAACAGAAAGCTTAACATTTTCTGACGAGAGCCACACCTTGCCCCCAGCTTTAAGAACAGGATTTCCCATCTTCCTGTTGTCAGTGTTTCTTGTAGTCCTCTTGAGCCTCTGCATGGCCTTCTAGAGTGCCCAGTAATTTGTTTGAATAAAGTTTACTCTGTCTTGGACTGCCAGAAAGGGTACTGGTTGGTGGCAGTTGTTAAATGCAAATTCAGCACGAGGAAGTAAGGTATTGTTCCAAAGTTTGTTTATTTTTTTTGTCTGGTCATTGCTCGGTGGATGGTAAGCAATCACCAAGATCTTCGATCTCCAAGATCCCCTGCAAAGAGTTCTCCAAAATCTAGAGATAAACTGCACCCCTCTGTCAGAAACTATATTGTCCGGTAATCCGTGCAACCTGACTATTCCTTTTTACAAATATATTTGATGCATCCAAAGCAGTGCATGTCATAGGCAAGAAATGTGCCATTTTGGAGAGATGGTCCACTACCACCAAGATGGTAGTAAACCTTTCTGAGGGGGGCAAATCCACTATATCAATTTCCACGGTTGTTCCGGAAACTGGCAGCGGTCTCAACAAACCCCAAGTCCTAACATTGTTATGCTGACAAGTTATACATGAGCTCACATCGTTTTTGCAGTCCAGGCCACCAGAAAAATCAGTTTTCTGCACCCCAAAGTGCCTAGCAAGTTGATGATCATGAAAAGTCTTCAGAACTTGAAGTCTAGTTGGCTGTGAAACAAAGATCTTGTCCTGATGCCAAATAAACCCCTTAAGACTCCTTAAGGAAGATGCCTCTGGTTCGCCACACTGGTCAGAAGCTTGTCTGATTGATGCCCTCAGATTTGGCTGAATTAACAAAAAGTTTTGTGTGGATAGAATAGTACTGGGTGCTGCAATTTCAGGGGTCTCTGGAAACATTTGGGAAAGAGCATTTGGCTGTTGAGGTGGAAGGATATCTGCCTGCTTTTTGTCCAGAAACTTGTGGTAAGATGGCGGAACATCCTGTCTGGTGCTGGGTACTGGCTGGACAGTCAGGTAACTCGTAAAGTCTCTGGATTCAGGGGCAAAGCAGTGCTATAGGCAGTAATTGGATGTAAAGGAGACCTCTCTTTTGGTCCAGTCAATTTGTGGGTTAGCCATGAAATTCCCAGGATGACAGGGAACAATGGTGAGCACAGAATATCGAAACAGATTCCTGGTGGTCAGAGTCTGTCAAAGTGAAAATAAGTGTAGTCTCTTGTGTGATGGGTCCTGAGCTGGGCATGGAATCATCAGCTAAATGTACCCTCCAGTCTCTGTCTTTTGGTGTGGGGAGGTATACAAAGTTTTTTTTGCCAGGGACAAGTCCAGAAAGCAGCTGCATGCACCAGTGTCAATTATTGCTAGAAGCCTGACTTCCCCTTCCGCCACCTGCTACAAAACAGGGAGAATAATGTGAGATGGAGAAGATCTACTTCGGGAAGACATACTGGGTCTCACAGGACAGTTGTGCAGATAATGTTCGAATCCTCCACAACACAGACAAAGATTGGCTTGCGTAGTCTCTCATCAGGGGTTAAGGCAGAGTGAACCAGGCCAATCTGCATAGGTTCTCCTTTGGAAGCATCTGTGGTGGAGGGTCCAGACACAGATGCAGGAGCAGGTTGAATAGCCAGCTGAATGAGACCTTCTAGTGAAATAGGGGTCTCTACTCAAGCTAGCTCATCCTTGAGGGCTTCAGACAGACCCAGCAAGTATTGGTATCTAAGAGCCACCTTGTTCCACCCCACATCTGCAAAACACTTGCAAAAGTTCACTGTATAGTCTTCCACTGGTGTCCCTCAGAAATTCCAGGCATACTTGGCAGCAGGGCAAGACAGGAAGCAGGATCAGGAGTCAGGCCAGTGGTCATGTCTGGGTGATCAGTTAGGAGGAGAGGCAGTTAGCATGATCAGGGACAAGCTGGGGTCAAACACAGGTAATAAGGCAGCTCGCATTCAGTGGTACAAGCCAGGGGTCAGAGCCAGAGATGGAGACAAGACATGTCAACGACAAGCTGGGTCGGTAACAGGGAATCCAATATCAGAATACACAGAAGCTCAGGAACACAGGGGGCTAACTATCATCCAGCAACTAGTGACTAGAGCAGCTGTCCTTTTAAAGGGCAGTGGGACCCAGAATATATCACGTCCTGCACGTGCCACCACACACGCGCACCCACCGATTTACACCGCCATGCACATGCGTGTGCCAATGCGCAGTGTGTGCACCAATGCAGCAATGAGTATTGTCAACATTACATCTTCTCTGACTATTTCCCTGACAGTGCCCCCCCTCCCAAGGGGAAGCCTCTGGATGCTTAAACAGGCCAATTTTTCTGAATATCTGTTAAAGAATCTTTGCAAGAGCCTAGAGGCGTGCACATTGCTTGCAGGTTCCCAGGAATTCTCTTCTGAAGAAGACCCTTTCCACTTAATGAGATATTAAATTTTATCTACCTCATTTCTGGCAATACAGAATAGCTTCAAATTCTGTTTCTCCCCCAACTTAAACTGGAGATTGAGGTGGCTCTACTCTTTTGGGAAATAAACTGGGTACAGCTGGCTTGAGAAATATGGAATACCGGATTAATCTTTTATGAATTTGGTAGTGCAAGTTCAAATGCCACCGTGTTACCATCCCTCTAGATTTCAAATGGACCAATACATTTTGACCCCAACTTCCGGGAAGGAACAGAAAGCTTAACATTTTCTGACGAGAGCCACACCTTGCCCCCAGCTTTAAGAACAGGATTTCCCATCTTCCTGTTGTCAGTGTTTCTTGTAGTCCTCTTGAGCCTCTGCATGGCCTTCTAGAGTGCCCAGTAATTTGTTTGAATAAAGTTTACTCTGTCTTGGACTGCCAGAAAGGGTACTGGTTGGTGGCAGTTGTTAAATGCAAATTCAGCACGAGGAAGTAAGGTATTGTTCCAAAGTTTGTTTATTTTTTTTGTCTGGTCATTGCTCGGTGGATGGTAAGCAATCACCAAGATCTTCGATCTCCAAGATCCCCTGCAAAGAGTTCTCCAAAATCTAGAGATAAACTGCACCCCTCTGTCAGAAACTATATTGTCCGGTAATCCGTGCAACCTGACTATTCCTTTTTACAAATATATTTGATGCATCCAAAGCAGTGCATGTCATAGGCAAGAAATGTGCCATTTTGGAGAGATGGTCCACTACCACCAAGATGGTAGTAAACCTTTCTGAGGGGGGCAAATCCACTATATCAATTTCCACGGTTGTTCCCGGAAACTGGCAGCGGTCTCAACAAACCCCAAGTCCTAACATTGTTATGCTGACAAGTTATACATGAGCTCACATCGTTTTTGCAGTCCAGGCCACCAGAAAAATCAGTTTTCTGCACCCCAAAGTGCCTAGCAAGTTGATGATCATGAAAAGTCTTCAGAACTTGAAGTCTAGTTGGCTGTGAAACAAAGATCTTGTCCTGATGCCAAATAAACCCCTTAAGACTTCTTAAGGAAGATGCCTCTGGTTCGCCACACTGGTCAGAAGCTTGTCTGATTGATGCCCTCAGATTTGGCTGAATTAACAAAAAGTTTTGTGTGGATAGAATAGTACTGGGTGCTGCAATTTCAGGGGTCTCTGGAAACATTTGGGAAAGAGCATTTGGCTGTTGAGGTGGAAGGATATCTGCCTGCTTTTTGTCCAGAAACTTGTGGTAAGATGGCGGAACATCCTGTCTGGTGCTGGGTACTGGCTGGACAGTCAGGTAACTCGTAAAGTCTCTGGATTCAGGGGCAAAGCAGTGCTATAGGCAGTAATTGGATGTAAAGGAGACCTCTCTTTTGGTCCAGTCAATTTGTGGGTTAGCCATGAAATTCCCAGGATGACAGGGAACAATGGTGAGCACAGAATATCGAAACAGATTCCTGGTGGTCAGAGTCTGTCAAAGTGAAAATAAGTGTAGTCTCTTGTGTGATGGGTCCTGAGCTGGGCATGGAATCATCAGCTAAATGTACCCTCCAGTCTCTGTCTTTTGGTGTGGGGAGGTATACAAAGTTTTTTTTGCCAGGGACAAGTCCAGAAAGCAGCTGCATGCACCAGTGTCAATTATTGCTAGAAGCCTGACTTCCCCTTCCGCCACCTGCTACAAAACAGGGAGAATAATGTGAGATGGAGAAGATCTACTTCGGGAAGACATACTGGGTCTCACAGGACAGTTGTGCAGATAATGTTCGAATCCTCCACAACACAGACAAAGATTGGCTTGCGTAGTCTCTCATCAGGGGTTAAGGCAGAGTGAACCAGGCCAATCTGCATAGGTTCTCCTTTGGAAGCATCTGTGGTGGAGGGTCCAGACACAGATACAGGAGCAGGTTGAATAGCCAGCTGAATGAGACCTTCTAGTGAAATAGGGGTCTCTACTCAAGCTAGCTCATCCTTGAGGGCTTCAGACAGACCCAGCAAGTATTGGTATCTAAGAGCCACCTTGTTCCACCCCACATCTGCAAAACACTTGCAAAAGTTCACTGTATAGTCTTCCACTGGGCGCCGTCCTGCTACAAGGTATGCAGGGCGGTTTTAGCGGTGGTCATGTGTTGCGGGTCATCATAAAGTTGTGCCATGGATTCAAAGAATGCATTAACCGAGTTAAAAACAGGGCTCTAATGTTCCATCAAGTTGTGGGCCCAAGCCTGAGGTTCATCGGACAATAGAGTGATAATGAACCCCACTTACGCAGTCTCTATGGAAAAAGTCCTTGGCTGAAAAGCCAAATATAACAGGCAGGCATTCTTGAACACTCCTAACTTCCTTTGGTCACTAGAAAAACATTCAGAAATTAGCACCCTTGTTTCATAAGGTGGAACCACCACAGTAGGAGCAGAAATTGTGCGTTCCTGGGCTGATGAGGTACAGTGAGGACAGTGGGCACTAGAATCAATCACACCCTGCGCGTGCCACAGAGCATGTGCAACCACTGATGTTCGCCAAGAAATAAAGTTGCTCAAAAAAGTTCTGAAGTGAATATAAAAAATTTAACGCGCCCCTTTCCCTGATGCTTATGTGTAAATAAACGATGATCGCACACTATCGCCACAATACAGAGCAAGAGCAATACTTCTAGCACCAGACCTCCCTGTGTAACGCTAAACTGGTAACCTGTAAAGGCCACTAATAGAGATTTTTAGGTAACGTAGTTTGGCACCATTCCACAGGCGTATGCAATTTTAAAGTGTTCCATGTTTGGTATCCATTTGCCCTGTCTAAAATCATCTTTTATATTAACAAAGAGGAGGAGTGCTCTATCTAGTCAGGAGGGGTGGGAGGAGATTAGTCTGTGTGAGAGCCAAAGAGACAGGGAGAGAGGAATGGGGGGGGGGGGGATGCAGAGACGCTAAAGAGATAGCTGGATGGCCGAGGCACGTAAACTGACCACGCCAAACGTGGTCAGTTTACCAGGGGAGACAGGAACAGACAGGATCAACCATGTATTGTACAACATAGAAAGAGACAATTCACATGACCGAAGCACTGTGCTACAGTATATCTCATGCCTTATAAGGACAGGAGAATGTTTTTTTTAGGGTTACAACCACTTTAAGATGGCATGCTTGACCATACTATACCTGTCCAGGTAAAATATACTGTTTGGATTTGGGCGTGGACTATGTTTAAATATTGCTTACTTTTTTGCAGGTATTCAAGAAATCTTCTTTATCTATGAACTACAAAATACTTCCTGAAAAACTGAAAAACTTTCTGAAGGGTTTGAGAGAGACTTACAAAGAAGTCAAGTTTGATTTTAATGAAAAGTTAGGCATCTGCGAGATAAGTGGATCATACACAAACATTCAGACACTGAGCCAAGAGATTATTAAACGCATTGAATTTGACCATGAAAGCTCAAAGGAAAATTCATCAAATACACACAGGCAAGCAGAGACTAACCAGCCTACACTTAAAAAACATTTAAATGTGCCAGTGGTCTCACACGTCAAGGATCATACATCTTCAAGACCATATGTCAGTGCTGATCAAGTCAATTTTTTGCCAAGAGATGAAACCACTGAACAGCTACAGGAACCATTTGTTTGGGACTCTGATATTTTCAGATATATAAAGCAATTTTACAGTTTGGAGTACAGAGATTTATTAAACAAGTACAATGTTCAAGCAGTTGAGGAGAGTTCTGATGAAATCACCACAATCTATCTACAGACCCCACATGGAGATAAGGACTGTATGAAACATTTGAGAGATGCAAAGATCAGTCTTATGGAGCTTTACCAGGGATTGGAATTAATTCTTCGGAAAGAGCAAATCGACAAGAGAGACTGGAATAGCGATAAGGATACTCACAGGCTATTGTTGGAAGAACTCAAAACCCTATTTCCTATACTCCTTTGCCATGAAGATGATCAATATATCTTCCTTATTGGAAACAGTGGTGATGTGGCTTTAGGCAAACAACACATCTGTGATGTATACCTGAAGCTTAATAATTCATCTAGATTTTTTCAGTCATATGAATTGCAAGCTAGAGGAGGCCAGTTGAGCTCTACAGTAGAAAAAAGAGATTTCATGCCACTTTCACTTAACAGTTATGACAATTATAAAATTAAAGGGGGAAACAGAATTGCTGCCATGTTTAATCCATCTACAGGCAGCAATGCATACTTGAAGAGCCATCTAGATGATAAATACTTAACATCATCCAGTAGTAACAACAAACAGCACATTGATCTTGAGCGTAGTAACAAGACACTGGGGACAAGTGATTATACCACATCATCTTATATTAATAAAGTTGAAGACTGCAGCCTTTCACAAATCAGTGAGAAATCTGGTAGCAAAGGTTTAGCACAGATCAAAAAAATGGATGTTCTTCCTGCACTACAAACTGGTAGAGTAGATATAAGACAGGCCAAATCCACTACACAAAGTGTAGGAAAACTTCAACCTGTCCGAATCACTAAAGCATCAAGTGAGTATCCCTACTCTAGCTTGATAGATTTTCTCCCTCAGTCCATAGAGTTTAAACCAGCAGAAGTCAAACATAGAAGATCTAGTAGCTTTTCCAATGTTTATGCCAAAGATTCATCTGATCATCAAGAAGGAACAAAAGAAATAAAAGATGAAATATTAATGGAAGATTGGCTTTGGCAATATATGCAAGAGTTTCACAAATCAGACATTGACACCTGGTGTGCTGAAGTCACACTGACAGAGGAGAAACGCAGTGAATTCACTGTGTTAAAATTAAAAGCATCTAGCAAAACGAAGGTGTGGTGTGCAAAGGATCGCATGCAATCACTGTACAAGGAAAAACGTGAGAATTATACCAAAACCTACTTTCAGTACTCTATACTTGAAGTTAAAGGTCCAGATGATGCAAAAATCAAGGAGTTGTGCAATGTATTCCACAATTGCTCTGACAAGCTGAGTTTAAAAGTGGAGAAAGATGCTCTGCTTCTGATATATCCTAAAGTAACAGAAAAAAAAGTTCTCGAACAATGTGCTCGCTTTTGGCATAAAAGTAAATACCCTGACAACTTATCTTTGGTAAATAATGTTCACTCAACTTTAACGACCGTTATAAAGGAGCAAGAGAATGAGCCAGATTATTCTGTGAAGTATTTAGAAAGAAATTACTTGAAAGGTCCAGAAGATTTTACCACTGAATTTAATAAAAGTGAATTTATGACACCTACAGAGGATCAGAAAAAATATTTAGTTGATAGCAAAAAGGAAAGCTTTATTGAAGATAAAGCCCCTTTCAGCAATTTCTTTCCAGCATTACAAAATGAAAATATACAGAAACCTCATCAGTTACAGGAAACTCTAGATATTGGTTTAAAGGATCCAGAGGGACTTAATTCAAAGAGTTTTGACCTCGATAATTTCCAGGCAGATGTCTGTGATTCATCTTTAGCAGAAAAAATCCATTCTAGTAATCTATCTGAGCCGAGAAGACCTGCAGTAGGACAAGAGTCTGATCTAGTTGATAGAGTTTGCGACCACTGCAAGGGAGATGACAAAGCAAGTACACTAGCTTGTGGCCACTATATCTGTGATAACTGCCATTCAGCATTCAAGGACTCTTGCCGTGTATGCGCTGACAAAAAAGTATGCGGTAACAGAAATGCATTAAATGCTACTATGACCTATAGTAGAACGACTCTACTTCTAACAGGATATGATCGAGACACCTGTATAAGAATTAAATATGAAGTACCTGATGGAGTACAGAGGGTAAGAGCATTATTATTGATTTTGGTGTATGTTGATGCACATAAGTGAATTCAAACCACAGGTAGGCAGAAGGCAGATTACCTGTCAAAGTAAGGTAAAGCAGGAAAACCATGCTCCACAGCCACTTTGTCAGGAAATGCTGAGTCGCACAGTATAGGGGCAAAAAAAAAAAAAATGCCTGGTGTATCCATTAAGCATGAGGACACTCCCTACTAATGGAGCCTTGTTCACAGAAGCGACATCATCCAAGATGCAACTAAGTCTGACCCTGGAGTTGATGTCATGTTTAGGATTCCTACAGAGGGCAAGCTCTTGACAAAGTTTCATAAAAAAATTACAGGGAGTAGTGGCGCAAAACTGTAACATACAATGTAAACATAAGTCCATAAAAGAGTCCTTTGAGCTACATAGCTCTAGTGTGAGATGACAGTCTTTTGTGCCCAGGGCTGCCTTGCAAGGGGAGTTGAAGCAAAACTCCAAAACATGTAGAAATAGGAAGCAGAGAAAACAGGCGCCACGTATGTAAAACTGTATAATTTTAACCACTTAAGACCCGGACCAAAATGCAGGTAAATGACCAGGCCCCTTTTTGCGATTCGGCTCTGCGTCGCTTTAACTGACAATTGCGCGGTCGTGCGACGTGGCTCCCAAACAAAATTTGCGTCCTTTTCTTCCCACAAATAGAGCTTTCTTTTGGTGGTATTTGTTATAAGAAAAATCAAATAAACAAAATTTTAGTCAAACATTTAGGCCAAAATTTATTTAGCCATATGTCTTTGGTAAAAAAAAATCGCAATAAAAAAAAAATTAGCTACCTAGCGGGAACAGCGACACTAATACAGCGATCAGAAAAAATGATTGCTTAGTGATGCTGGCAATAGGGAGTGAAAGGGTTAACTAGGGCGGTGATCAAGGGGTTAAAACTTTATTAGGGGGGGTACGAGGGCTACCCTGGACCTAACACTAACTGACTGTCACACTGACACTAAATACAGTAATCATACATGTATGATTACTGCATTCAGTGACACTGTGACGGGGGAGGGGGGGGCGATCGCAAAGGGTTAATGTACCTATGTGTAGTGTGTGTCAGTGTAGTGTTGTGCAGACTTACTGTGCAATGTGATCTCTCCTCAGCGGTGGTTGAAAATACCGCTGAGGGGAGAGATCACATCACTTCCTCCTTTCTATGTTTACACAGGAGAAGGAAGTGCACTGCAGGGGGAGCGCGCGCATTGGCTGGGAGCGATCCGAAGGGGGCGGACAAAAACGAATAGCCGCCCCCTCATCCCGGATCGCTCGGTCAGCTACGGGGACTGCCGCATGTACTGGGGGGGGTTCCCGATCGGACCCCCGACCCACCTCAAGGCACCAACGTATATATACATTGATGTGCCTGTCGGTGCCATTCTGCCGATGTAAATGTACATGCGGCGGTCCATAAGGGGTTAATGAATAAGGTGCACAAAAAACTCAAATGGAAGTTTCTTTAAAGGGGTTGTAAAGGTTCATTTTTTTTTCTAAATAGGTTCCTTTAGGCTAGTGCATTGTTGGTTCACTTACCCTTTCCTTAGATTTCCCTTCTAAATGTTTTTTTCTTTGTCCGAATTTCTCACCTTCTGTTTCTCCTCAGTAAGCTTGCCCCCATCATCCGAGCCGTTCTGGCTGGGGTTTAGTCAGCGTGCTTGCCCCCTCCCTTTGAACTACATCCCTGCGGGGAGACGCTGTGTTCACACAAAGAAAGAAAAACATTTAGAAGGGACATCGAAGGAAAAGGTAAGTGAACCAACAATGCACTAGCTTAACCTCCCTGGCGGTATGATTCTTTCAGATTTTAGGTGCTAAAAGCGGTACCATTATTTGCAAGGGAATTTGGCGTTTTATACTGTAGGCTTGTAATTCTTAGGAATAACTCACTGAAATCTATCCAAACAAGAGTCTAATAGGCATCCTGGGTATGATTTTTTTTTTTTTTTCTTATTAAAAATTATAATATAATAAATAATTATAAAAAATTATAACAAATAATAATATAATTATAGTAAAAATTATTCAATAATGTAATCAAATCAAAATCACTGAAATTTGCTCAGTTGCAGAATTTTTGCTGTCATTATTTTTTTTTTTTTATGACGAATTTCCCCATAAATCGCTATCGCTAAATTCTGCAAGTGATTCTGATTTATTATCGCTGTTTTTTAGCTGCTCTAAAACAATTTTTGACATAAAGGGACACTTTTGGTTGCTATGGGCAATCTACAGTTTGCAGGGGGGAAGAACAGTTTTTATTATATAAAAGGACATGTAGTGTACAGGGCAGACCACTAGGGACATGGGGGGGGTGTATTTTTTACATACAGTACTGTAATCTATAAGATTACAGTGTACTGTATGTATAGTGTTTGTTTACTTTTTTAAATTTGGCGCCCTTCCCCCCCCCCTACGTCGCGACGCTCGCAGGGAAGGGAATCGGAGGTACACACAGCATCAGGCGGACATCCGCCCGCCGTGCACTGCGGGGATTCATCGCTGGATCGCAGAGAAAAGGTAAGTAAACTTTTTTCTGCATCCAGCGAGGCAAGCCCGTGTGTGGCACGGGGTTACCGATCGTAGCTTTAAAATCTCACCCCGTGCCACACACGGGAAGACCGCCAGGGAGGTTAAGGAACCTATTTAGAAAAAAAAATGAACCTTTACAACCCCTTCAAAGAGACCTATTGAAGTCCAGTAGAACATTGATCTCCGCTCTGGCTGGTAGCATCAGAGCCTGCGCAGTCTGAAACGCGTTGCATCACGTCCGTAAAGTTTTCCCGCTACATGCTGCATTCTAGCCCTCTCCTGAGACCAGGAGACTGCGCTCACAGGAAAACCTGATGCTACCAGAGTGGAGATCGATGTTCTACTGGACTTCACTATGCCTCTTTAAAGAAACTTCCATGTGAGTTTTTTAGTGCACCTTGTTCATTAAAATAATACAGTTTTACCTAAGTGGCGCCTGTTTACTCTGTTTCCTCCTTCTTGACAAAGTTTCTTTGCCACAATGTGTGTAGAGAATAGGTTTGTTGGTTTATCTGCTTCTTTGACTAAACAATTTTAGCCAATACAACTACACTTTTTCTTAGCTCAGCTCTGATATTCTTTTACTCATTACAAATGTACTATTACTGAGCCTGAAAGTATTGGTTTATTTGTCAGTTTTGATATTGTTTTGAAAAAAAGAGGTATATTCAGAGATGTATCTTGGCCTAGGCTGACTAGGCCTAGGGCGGCACTTTGCGGGGGGCGGCGTTTCGGGCTCCCCCCCTGCACGAAAACCCCCCCACCCGTCCTCCCGACTCAGATGTAGCCTCCCGCTCAGATTGCTTCCCGCCGTGCACCCGGCTGACGCTTCCTGCAGCTGACTGCCTTGCTATGTATCAGGCTCCCCCCGTGACTGCAGCAATGACAGCGCTGAGGGCCACAGAATCGGAGAGTCGGAGTGACATTTAGGAAGGCAGTGCCGACTGCCGAGCGCCGCGGTACAAGAGGAGGGGGGGTTGCGGGGTGAAACCGTGGCACCATCCATCCCCTCCTCTCACAGCCACAGGCTGTTAGCGGTGCTCGGCACACAGGCACAGCCGAGTGAAGCCGCTGCCTCCTCCCCCTCCTCTCTGTTTGTGTGTACAGAGGGGGAGGGGACCTTCTGTCCATCACCATGTTCCGTGACCGTCGCTGCGCTGATCTGAGGTACTGAATGGGGAGGGGAGGGGGTTTCACTGAGGGGGGGTTTGCACTCGGGGTGTTTGCACTAAGGGGGGGTGTTTGCACTGAGGGTTTCACTGAGGGGGGGTGTTTGCACTGAGGGGGGGGCTTTGTACTAAGGGGGTTTGCACTGGGGGTGTTTGCTCTAAGGGGGGGTGTTTGCACTGGGGCGATCACTGAGGGAGTTTTCACTAAGGGGGGGTTTGCACTGAGGGGGGGTGTTTGCACTGAAGGGTGATTTGCACAAACATGGCATAGTGTGGCTGGAGTCTGAAATGCTTTAGGAATACTAGAATTGACAGATAAGGGAAAAGTGTTGCCCTACCTGGTTAGGTAGCTGTTCAGTTAAGAGTGCTTTCACACTCGCAGCGCCTGGGGTTCAGCGGTAAAACGCTGCTATTTTTAGCGACGCTTTACCGTTGTTTACGTGATGCTTTTCGGCTGCTAGTGGGGCGCTTTTAACCCCCACTAGCGGCCGAAAAACAGTTAAAAGTGCCCCCAAAGCGGTGCTCCATCGGCGCTTTGTCGGTGGTTCGCGGCGCTGCCCATTGATTTCAGTGGGCAGGGGCACTTTAGGAGCAGTGTATTCATCGCTCCTAATGCGCTGCAAAAAAAACTTTTTTTGACATCCTGCCAGCGCAGCGCTCCAGTGTGAAAGCACTCTGACTTTCAGACTGGAGTGAATGGACCCGCTCATTCAGGGCGCTTTGCAGGCGCTATAGAGCCTGCAAAGCACCTCATTGTGAAAGGGGTCTTACAGAGCAAATGCCACAAACAAAAATGATTAATCATGTACTACCCTAGGACATGGTCTGCCTAAATAGGAAGAGATGTGGTTTATAGATGACAGGGTGGGTCTTAAATAGGAAGGGGTGTGTCCTTGACGGGAAGGGTGAGTCGTATTTAAATTGGGGGGTGCATAAATTTAGTCAGGACTAGGGCAGCACAAAACCGAAATACACCTCTGGGTTTAATACTGCGTTGCCTAAAAAAAGAGTGAAGTAAAGCTGCCTGCACCAACAAACTGGAAAATTTGTGACAAAAGTGAAATATATTAAAGTGCGGCGCTAATAATAGCATGAATGTCAAATGACAAAATGTGTATGAACAAGCTCATATACAAAACAAGCTCATAAATCAACCATAACAGTAATAATGAAACAAGTGGCATGTGACACGGTTATAAAATACTTTGGGCCAGATTCAGCAAGACTTGCGCTGGAGTATATCGATAGGTGCCGCGTAACTGTCAAGATGCGCCGTAGTATCTATGCGGCCGTACCCACCAAACTAGATGCGACAGAAAACGGGCTTTTTCCGATCGGCTTAACTTTCCCTCGCCAGAGTATCGTAAGCGCATATTTTCGCTTGTCGCATCAGTCGCGCCTATTGATTTCCCATGCAAATATGCAAATGAGGGAGATTTCCCGATTCGCGAACGGATTAGCACCAGATGCTGGCTACATGCGCCGCGCGTATGTCGTCCGTCTGTCGCAAAGTTATTCCTACAAATAGCTGCTTTATCTTTACTCCAGACGGCCACAGGTCAGCAGGAGAGCAGCTACAGCAGCAGCGTTACCGACGAAACTAGCAAGCTGAACAACCACACTTGCAAGGACAACACCTCTGTGTGCCAACATGCCAGGGGCAGCCGTGGTCCTAGCACTACTAATAGGTCCCCCGGACGGAGGAGGCGGGCACGTGAGAGGATATACCGCACGCGCATGAGCCTCTTTGGCATGGGGGATGAGGAGGTGTATCGCCTCTTCAGATTCAGCCCTGATGCAATACTTGAACTAACCGCAACCCTGCAGGATGACATCACCAGCCCAACACACCGCTCACAAGCAGTGCAGCCACTGGTGAAGGTACTGGCAACACTCCATTTCCTTGCAAGTGGATCATTCCAGCATACAAGTGGAATGGTGGCTGGGATGTCACAGTCCACCATGAGCAGATGTGTGCACCAGGTTGTCCCCGCAATCCTCAGACGCATGTCCCACCACTTCATCAGACCCACCGCTGAGGAGCTGCGGCTGAAGGCAATGCAGGATTTCTACAGCATTTCCAGATTCCCACGCACCGTGGGGGCCATTGATTGCACACATGTGGCACTCCAGCCCCCCAGTGCCACAGAGCACATATATCGCAATTGGAAGCATTGGCATTCCATCAAGGTACAGGTGATAGCCGATGCCCAACGCCTCATATGGCACGTCCGTGCCAAACACCCCGGATCCAGCCATGACAGCTTCATATACAATCAGAGCCCCATCCCAATGGAATTCGAACAGAACATGTATGGGGACAGCTGGCTGGTTGGTGAGTGCCATGGGTGGCAGGCATGACTGTCCCCCCCCCATGATGCTGACATCACAAGGGGCACATGCATGACTAACATCCTCCTGTCTTTTCCCTTACAGGTGACTCTGCATATGCACTGGGACCCCATCTAATGACTCCTTTCCGGAACCCCCAAACCAGAGGAGAGAGAAGATACAATGAAGCACATATCAAAACTCGTGCAGTGGTGGAGCAAACATTTGGGCTCCTGAAGTCCCGTTTCCGCTGCCTGGATAAGTCTGGGGGGGCCCTATTGTATTCCCCTATCTTCGTGTGTCAGATCATCGGTGCATGTTGCATTCTGCACAACTTTGCCATGAGAAAAGGCCTGCAGATTGACATACGTGATGACCTGACCCCCCAACCAGACAGCCCCCCCCTGCCGGAGGAGACCCATTCAGCTGATGGAAGAGCAGTCAGGAGGGTCCTCGCCGTAGGCATCTTTGGACACTAAACCAAAACATTGATCACACGGACAATGCACGCATGCACACCACTGATGTCCCTAGATCACACACACCACATCCACATCGCATTGGATTAGCCCAAGTCCAACATGCAGGACTTGGGAGCAGCAACTCCGGCGTCAAGGCTCCAATGATGTCGCTGTCCATTCATACACCATTCACACGTCATTCACACAGCCGTGGGGATAACTTCTCCCCAATGGCCGAGGGTGACACCCCTTACTGGCAGGAGTGACACCCCCTCACATTCACACACCATTCACACTGACCCCTGCACTCCTGACCGTGTGCAGTTAAACTTAAAATAAAAATCTCATAACCTGAGCAAAGTTCAAATAAAATAAAAATCTCATAACCTGAGCAAGGTTCAAATAAAATAAAAATCTCATAACCTGAGCAAAGTTCAAATAAAGAATAAATACTCATAACCTGAGCCAAAAATATATAAAAAAAATGCCCTCACCTGGGCTGACGGGGGCTCTTTCTTGTGGGCCCTCTCTGGCTCCTCAGCTGCCTGGAGGGAGTGGGTGGGGGGGCATCTGGAGGTGGCTGATCCCCGGGTGGGCCACTCCTGGCAGGTGTTGGCTGCATGCCCTCCAAGGCCACGGCAATCTGGCTCAGATAGTGGTTGGTCTGGGCCTGCATCCTCAGCTGGCGGGTGACATTATGCTGCTGGTCACGCTGCCTCTGCCTCCCCTGTTCCCGGATGGCAGCAGTGTTGGCATGGACGGCTACAGTGAGGTGCCGAACATCAGCCTGCACCTCCCCCAGGCTGGTCACCACTGCAGCGCAATTGCAGCTGACGTCCTGCACAGCGTTGGTCAGCTGGGACACGGAGCCCAGGCTGTCAGTCACTCGGTCTAGATGCCCAGCAATCTCCCCCATCTGCTGGGTCTGCCTGGCCTGGTCCCGGGCCATTTGGTCATGGACCAAACCAGACACCCCCCTGGTCTTCCGGGTCGCCTTCCTGGGGCCAGAAGATGGTTGTCCCCGGGGGGATGGAGTCGCCCTTGAGGGGCTTCCTAGAATGGGGGAGGGGATTACAGAGGGCCCTGCAGAAGGGGAGGACTCCTCCAAAATTAAAACAAAGTCCTGATCTGTAAAGCCAGGCTCCTCCTCAACCACCTCATCAGGTGAGGTGTGGGCACTCTCCTCCATCTCATGGTGTTCACCACCCAGGGGTCGGGCTCAGGATGCCGTTGGGGTGGACTGGCCGCCGACAGATGATGGCCCAGCTCCGTCATCTGTGGATGACACAAAGCAGACACATGTTGGGTGGTCCCACACACTTGGCACATGTACCCCCCCCCACATGCAACACACCAAATAGGGGATAAAAAACACTTGCCTGTCCTGGAGCCTTCCTCCACGGAATCATATCCCGGGACCCCCTCCAACTGCTCCCTCTCCAGGCAGCGGGCGACCACCTCCTCCTCCGTGGTCAGGCTGACCGCACATGGGGGTCCATCACCCGTGCCCCTCTCATGCCTCCTGATGGTGGCCACCTTGCCACGGACTTTCCGCCTCAAGTCATTTATTTTCTTGCCGATTATCGGCAGCAGTCCAGGTGGAGTAGCCCAAAACATTGACCCTGCCAGCAATGGACTCCAGGATGCCCTGCTTCCTATCCCGGCTGGTCTTCCGACTTTTCCTGCCGTGGAGGAAGTCTTTGTAGGTCTCCATAGCGGAGATCACTACGGTTAGCTCCTGGGCATTAAAATTGAGGTTTCTCCTCTCTTTGGGGGGAACGGGAGCAGCCATCATACAGCAAAAGTTACTTCCCTGGGGTGGGGGAAACCGGATATACTTTTGCGCCGGAAAGGTGCATCTGCGGCCGCTTTTATACGTGCAACGGAACACATTGCGCTGGCGTTTCCCATGAAGTGGTGCCGACGGAAGTTGTGAGCATGCGCACAGGGGAGTGAGGGGAGCCCTCCCTCACTGTGCATGCTCCGTGGATGATGCGATGAACGTAAGTCACTGCGCTGGGCTCCGCCCATCATTTAAATATGATCACACCCACTTCCACTTGCGTCGGGTTGCGCCAGCGCTTTTTCGTTACTCCGCCGCAAAGTAACGAACATGCGCTTGGTGAATACTGGACTTGACTCACTAGTTCGCGTCAGCGTAACGTATATGCGCTGCGCTACGCCGGGTAAAATATGCGCGCATCTACCTAAATCTGGCCCATAATTTCTGTGACTGAGACAGTATATAAGGGAGATGGACTCCACTCCAAATAAAATGCAAAGTATGAACAAAATAAATGTACATGTGCGAAGATAAGGAACACAGTCAAACAATAATCCATGTGGATCTGAAACTGGTATGGATCAAGACGTCATGCAGGTATTTCACCACTGAAAACTTGTGAGGCCGCCACCAAAGAAGAGAAGATGGGTACTCTTACCATACGTAGTGGACCCCCCCCCCCCCCCACGTGAGTGGTGAGTCTAAACAGCATGACCAGGAAATGACTCCAAGTGACTTCACGCTACTAAAAATTTGCTGGATTGCTGGATCACCATTTTGGAGTCATTTCCTGGTCATCCCGTGGAGGGATTATCTGACGGAGCAGGCATAACTCTCATGCTGTTTAGACTCACCACTCACATGGGGGCGTCCACACCGTACGGTAAGAGTACCCATCTTCTCTTCTTTGGTGGCGGCCTCAGAAGTTTTCAGTGGTGAAATATCTGCATGACGTCTTGATCCATACCAGTTTCAGATCCACATGGATTATTGACAGTTGTACTCGCCGATACCGAATACTGATATCGAATACTGATACTTTTGTTTAACCACTTTAGCCCCGGACCATATTGCTGTCCAAAGACCAGAGCACTTTTCGTGATTCGGCACTGCATCGCTTTAACTGACAATTGCGCGGTCGTGCGACGTGGCTCCCAAACAAAATTGGCGTCCTTTTTTTCCCACAAATAGAGCTTTCTTTTGGTGGTATTTGATCATCTCTGCAGTTTTTATTTTTTGCGCTATAAACAAAAATAGAGCGACTATTTTGAAAAAAATGACATATTTTTTACATTTTGCTATAATAAATATCCCCAAAAAAGATATAAAAAAACATTTTTTTTTCCTCAGTTTAGGCCGATACGTATTCTTCTACATATTTTTCGTAAAAAAAAAACGCAATTAGCGTTTATTGATTGGTTTGCGCAAAATTTATAGCGTTTACAAAAAAGGGGGTAGTTTTATGGCATTTTTATTAATATTTTTTTTTTACTAGTAATGTCGGCGATCAGCGTTTTTTTTCGGTACTGCGATATTATGGAGGACACATCGGACACTTTTGACACATTTTTGGGACCATTGGCATTTTTATAGCGATCATTGCTATAAAAATGCATTGGATTACTATAAAAATGCCATTGGCAGTGAAGGGGTTAACACTAGGGGGCGGGGAAGGGGTTAAGTGTGTTCCTATTTGTGTTCTAACTGTATGGGGGGGGTGGACTCACTAGGGGAATCACTGATCTTCCGTTCATACATTGTATGAACGGAAGATCAGCGTTTCCCCCGCTGACAGGAACGAGCACTGTGTGTTTACACTCACAGCTCTCGTTCCCCGCTCTGTAACGAACGAGCGCGCGTGCCCGGTGGCGTAGAACGACGGCGGCTGGTCGGCTAGTAGTTAATCTCATGTGACAGCAGCACATGTGTCAGTAGTTTTATTTTTTTATCTTTAACAATTTTTTTTTTTTTTTTTTACAATTTGTTTATTTTATTTATAATGCTTTTTTTTTTTTTTTTAAGGGGGGGGGGGGATATGGACCGTGTCAATGTAATTTTTCTTTTATTTGTTTATTATTTTCTACAATAATTGTTTTATTCTTTTTTTTATTATTCTTTGTTTTTGTTTTTTTTTATTCAGCCCTGTTGGGGGGGGGGGGGGGCTTTGGTGAGATATCAGGGGTCTTAACCTCTGACATCTTCCCTTTGAGACAGATAAAGGGACTAGGGACACAGATAAAGGGACTAGGGACACAGATTCCCCAGTCCCTTTCTCAGCAGCATCAGCTGTGCTGAAAATGAATGGAGTGAAGACCGCGTCTTCTCTTTATTCATAAACTGAAACATTGTAATCACAGTTTACGATGTTTCAGTTATGTGAATGGACAGAGTCAGTGACCGGATTTACCGGCTCCTACCCCGCTCTCCATCCTGACAGTTACAGGGGTGGAGGAGGAGAATGGAGGGAGAGAGAAACACAGCGGGATACACGGAGGGATACACGGCGGGATACACGGAGGAACACACGGCGGGATACACAGCGGGATACACGGTGGGTTACACGGAGGGATACAGAAACACAGGGGGACCACAGAGGGAGAGAGAAACACGGCAGGGGACACTGAGGGAGGGAGACTGCAGAAAAATGGAGGGGGCTGGAGAAGGACACTGGACAGTCAGCGGTGATAGTGTGTGAGGGAGTTACAAGCACCGATCACCACTGATTTTAAAGCAGCTGAAAGCCGCATGCGGGGGGAGAGAGAGAAGAGGAGAAATTACTTTTATCTATACAGCGGTGATCGGTGCTTCTAAATTCCCCATGCACTGATCACCGCTGACAGTACAAGTATCGGGTGAAGCATCGGGAGCATTTGCCCGAGTACAAGTACTCGGGCAAATGCTTGGTATCGGGACAACCCTAATGGCGCGTACACACGATCACTTTATGTGATGAAAAAAAATGAAGTTTTTAAAAACGTCAATTTCATTGACCGTGTGTAGGGGAAAACGTCGTTTTATGTCTTGTAAAAAACGACAACAAAAAATTTAAGCATGCTTCAATTTTTTGTGTCGTTTTTTAAAACGTCGTTTTTTGTTTCACAAAAAGTCACTGTGTGTAGCAAAAAACGTCATTTAAAACGACGTTTTTCAACCCGCGCATGCCCAGAAGCTAGTTATGAAGAGAGCTTCAATGGAAAAGAGTGGTGAACGCAACCTCGCTTTGCTAGAGCATTGTGAAAAAACGATGGTGTGTAGGCAACATCGTCTTTGAAAATTGAAGTTTCAAAAACTTTGTTTTTTACTTCACAGAAAACGTCGTTTTTTTTCATCACATAAAGTGATCGTGTGTACGCGGCATAATTGATAGACTGTGTTCCTTATCTTTGCACATGAACATTTTATTTTGTTTATACTTTGCATTTTAATTGGAGTGGAGTCCATCTCCTTTTATATACTGTCTCAGTCACAGAAATTACGTATTTTATAACCGTGTCACATGCCACTTGTTTCATTATTACTGTTATGGTTGATTTTTGAGCTTGTTTTGTATATGAGCTTGTTCATACACATTTTGTCATGACCCATGTAGTCTGGATAACCCCTAATTAACCATAATGATGCCTACCCTGTTGTAACCCTCCCCCCTTGACCGTACCTAGTAAACGAGACGACACCTGACGTTGGAGAAAAACTTGGCCATAGCAGCCAAACTTTATTAACAATACATTTCCAATACTTAAAATATATAAAACCATTTTACAAACAGCCATTTTAACAATGGCAAACATGAAAACAGCCATGTGGTCAAAGACAGAACTTCTACTACTTTAATAACCACCACTATACTGCGGGACATTTTACATACACCGGTCTCCAACCTTAAAGGCATGGAGACACCCCTTATCCCGCAGACCAACCACTACCCGTACTTCAGCGGACACCGTTCCGGTGGAATACAAAGAGGGTCCATGACCCCTGGACCCCACCCCACTTCCGTCATCACTGTTTTGTTTGACCATCCGAGACCACATGACACAACCACTGCTATGACGACCAGCATTCATGACCTGAAAAAGAAGAGAACACACAAACAAAACAAAAAATGGGAGGGTGGGTGGGAAAAAACTGCCTCCTTCCCCTGTCCTTCCTCATGCTGCAGTGACCTAAGCTCCACCCCCCTAATAAATAAACTTCCCTGAGCCCGGGAAAAAGATCCCAGCAGCACCTCCCCCCCTCTCTAAGCCAGTTCCATTAACCCGAACACATGCCTCCTGCCTGGATATGCCTAATTGCCTGCCATCCGGACGGGCGTCTGCTCTTCTGGCACCCCAGAAAACATATGAGTCCCCTAAGATCCAGACGAGGCATGGGAAGCTGTCATCTGAAATACAAATTTGCAACCGTGTAACCAATAACAATCCAAACTTTACAATAGAAACCCGCCTCCCTCCACGAAACGGGCCAAGGTTCAGCACTCCACCGACCCCGAAAAAAGGCCCCGTAACCCGTTGACCGAGCCGCGTCCGTGACCAGGTCATAATCGAAGTTACTGACAGGTCCTTCCATCCATACTGACCTCCCGTTAAATGTTTCCAAAAATGTGTGCCAAACCCGTAGGTCTTCCTTCAGTTCCTTGGTCAATCTAATAAAGTGTGTGACGGTGGTCCCCGTCAAGCATTCCCTTCTTCTTCCATAAAAGAAAATCACCCAATATTCCATGAGTAGGAATATCCCTGGAATCGCCGAATAATCCACACATGAGCCAAGGCTTAATGTTGGATGTAACAGGACACCCTTTATTGAAAGTACACAGCACACTTTTATACAGGATTTGGAACATCCCGCCCCCAACAACCGCTTTCTTATTGGTCCTTTACAGTCCCATCAGTTCCACCTTCCATGCAAATGACACAGCATAGATTGGTCAGAAACGGTTTGAATAGAAAGACTGCTATGTGTATTCAGACAAAAGCCCCAGGGGGGCAATCAATGTACACAATAGCCAGCCACAGAACAATGGAACTGTCTGGAGAGTTGAGACAGGGCAGAAGTCATTTACACCTGATAATCAAATAGGCTTTAGATAGGGTTATCACACAATGGACAATGAGTATCTCTTCTGAGTCTATTGACCCGGCTGGGGTTCAGAATAAAATCTCCTGTAATACATGAATTAGGATTTCACGTAGAAATACTTCAGTATTTCATAGTCCATGACATTACTCCCCCTGGCAAATAGTTCAACATCCACAGCGGGACCCAAACGGGTCACTCGAGGATGTTGGGCAAGTAGTCTTAAGGTTCCAGGACTGTCTGCCAGGATAACCCATCCGCCTTCCTGCTTTGAGGCCCTGGCCCATAATCGGACGGCTAGAGGCTCGCATTCAGTCCTCTCCAAAAGCCCCTGTCCCGGCTAGGCCTATCACACATCTCCCCTTTTGGCAGGGGACTAACCCAGTAGGAGACACCAGATGGGTTGTCTGAATTTAGTCAGTAGTTCCAGTCCCCCAATGCCGGTATCCATACAGTACCCCAAATCACTTGCTCCAAACCGAGCATTACTCTCCCCGCCATCCTCTGCCTCTCTCAGGGAACACGTCTGCCGTTGGGGAGAGGCCTGGACTAGCCCTTCTCCCTGGAGTCCTTTCAGCCGCTGGAGAGATGACAGGGTGGCTGGGCTCAGTCCATCATGCTGTTGGGAATCTGGGCCAACTGGCCACCATTTATGGGGTATCCGACAGTGCTTGCAAAGCAAAGCCGACATCCTCCTGTTTCAGTCCTATACCATTTTCTGGGGTTGTGCCAGTGGAGACTGAAGTCCCATCCACTACCCCAGGAACCCCTTCTGTTAGGTGAAAGCAGAGGCCCGGGGCACTCTGCTCTGTTGCCAGCTCTTCCGCTGGGTTGCTGTGAGTGGAGACCACAGTCCCATCCACCGATATCCACTCAAGCTGTAGTGGGGTGCAGCCGCCAGTAGCATTCTGTCCTGCTGCCAGTGATTCAGCTGGGAGTAAGAGCTTTACCACCTCAGCTGGTTGCTGGGGAGGGGGGCCAACCGCCCCGGCTCCCTGGAACTCCACAGTTGGTCCGGTGCTGGGCAGAGATGGCTGGCACTCTGCCCTGTTGCCAGCACTTCTGCTGGGGGTGCATAATCCATAACATCCTCTGAACAGTCCATACATTCTGTAATCTGTGGCTGGGGAGTGATCGCCATCTTCTTACCCTGAGCCTCCGAGGTCTTGAACCCTCTGTTCGGTGACCAGCGCTTCAGCTGGGGAAGTTCCTTGTAACTCCACAAATACTGCTCTTGGTGCTGGGCAGAGCACAGTGAAGTTTGTCCCTGATACCAGCTCTTCTGCTGGAGGCCCATCAGGTTGTTTTTCCTCAGCAGAAAAATCTATTAAATCCCCTGTCTCTGCAACTGGTGTCTGGGGATAGAGGTTCACCATCTCCTGTCCATGTAACCCAGAAGATGCTATAGGTACTAAGCAGAGGTTAGCAGAGCTCGGCCCTGCGGTCAGAACTTCGGTTTTGGGAATGGCAATCTCCAGATTTTCCACTGCCGATTCACTGGCATACTGCTGGACAGGCACATTCCTCCATTCAAGATCGTCCCATGCAGAAACAGGATCATCAAGGTTAGTCGGCACTTGCTGCATCCGCCATATAACCTCGTGGTCCATAGCTGCAGGGGCAAGTTGGAAAACACCCTGTTACCCTGCCACATGGACGATTCTTCAGCCAGGATTTCAGCATTGTCCACTGGTATTTCCTGATAGTCCCAGGCAAAGGGAGCCCGGCCCTGGCGCTGAGAAGAGTCTAGCAGCTGTTTGTAGGCGATCTCCAGGTCCCATTCCCGAGCGGCCAGAAATTCCAAATCTTCCTGTAGCCAGTGCGCTTCCGAGATATTCAATTTTTTCTCTCTGTGCTCCATTATGTCCTCCAAGCGCCACTCCCGATCATCCCCAAAGTCGGGATTACTGGACATCCTCCAATACAACAATCCCAGGCCATCATAGTCATAGCCTTCTGTGGGGCTGTCATCCGCTGACCACAGGCACTCTTGGGCTACATACCACCGGAGGGCTCTGTAGCTCTCATCCAGCTGCATCTCTGCCCGGATCAGCCTGTTTAATTCCGCTATCCACTCCTGCTTCGGTTGTTCCCCCAACAACGGCATTCGTACATCATACTGCGGCCAGTACCTTGCATTGATGTAGGGCAGGACCTCTCCTTGGTGTTGCTGCTCGAGAGCTAGCGCTTCCTTCCAGAGTTGGCACCGAATCACATCCGCCCATCCCAGCAGGACCTCCTCTGATTCTGGTCCTGTGTGCTGTATCCGCATCTCTTGTAACCTTCTTCTGAATTCCTCTTCCATGGTTACTGGTATCTGTACCTCTCCTCGTCTTTCATTTGGTGCTGCTTCTTTAGGCGTTGTCACCGATCGTCGTATTTCTGCAATTCTCAGCTCATGTTGCCGCTCTCGTTCTTTCTCATCAAAAGCTTTAAAAGCGCTAAACGGAATCTTTCTTGTGTCTGCTGTGCTGTACCCACTGTTTGGAGAATGTGCGGCTGCTTGTTGGACTGCTGCCAGTTTTAACTGTAGCTCTGCGTCTCTTATTTGTTTAGCCTCCTCCGCTAACAGGGTCATCACTTTCAGCACCACATCCGCCGTTGGGTTCGGACCGAACCATGCTAGTTTCTCTCTTATTAGCTTGTTGGCTGGTGATTTCTCCTCCTCCTGAATCACTGGTGTCTCCATCTCTTGTACTGCTGGCGTTGCTGCAACCGAGTTCTCCTGGTCTAGCTCCATTAATTCTGCTATGATGACACGCTCGGTTTTGTTGCTAGCAATCCTTCCACGAACTTCCAGTAGTTCTTTCAGTGTATTTCTTTTAAGCCGGGTGTAACAGTCTTCCATTCACTGTTCCCAGTGTCTGCTTGGAATCCTGGTGTAAAGGAAAGTAGAAGGGAAAATCCCGCTGCTGCCAACCAGTTGTGACGGTGGTAGAACATATCCCCGTCAAGCATTCCCTTCTTCTTCCATAAAAGAAAATCACCCAATATTCCATGAGTAGGAATATCCCTGGAATCGCTGAATAATAAGGACACCCTTTATTGAAAGTACACAGCACACTTTTATACAGGATTTGGAACATCCCGCCCCCAACAACCACTTTCTTATTGGTCCTTTACAGTCCCATCAGTTCCACCTTCCATGCAAATGAGGACTTGAAAATGACACAGCAGAGATTGGTCAGAAACAGTTTGAATAGAAAGACTGCTATGTGTATTCTGACAAAAGCCCCAGGGGGGCAATCAATGTACACTATAGCCAGCCACAGAACAATGGAACTGTCTGGAGAGTTGAGACAGGGCAGAAGTCATTTACACCTGATAATCAAAAAGGCTTTAGATAGGGTTATCACACAATGGACAATGAGTATCTCTTCTGAGTCTATTGACCTGGCTGGGGTTCAGAATAAAATCTCCTGTAATACATGAATTAGGTTTTCACGTAGAAATACTTCAGTATTTCATAGTTCATGACAAAGTGCTTCAGGGATTTTGCTCCCGCGGTGGCCGCTGACAGCCGTCGGCAGAACACCCTACCCATGGGGATGATCCTACACGCAAAGTTGAACTTACCCAGCACCGATTGTAGTTCCCTCAACGTGACCTTGCTGCGCCCCAAGAAATCCCCTATCACCAGCCTGAGATTCTCTTCCTTATCCCTCGGCAAACGGCACTCCATTGCCTGGGAGTCGATCACGATCCCCAGAAAACTGAAATCCATAGTAGGGCCCTCAGTTTTGTCCGCTGCTAGCGGGACCCCAAAACATCCCGCAATGTGCTGCAATGTTGCCAAGAGAATTGCAGGACGGGGGGCCCACACACTAGAAGTCATCCAAATAGTGGACCACGGAGTCCACCATAGACACATCTCGGACTACCCATTCCAGAAAAGAGCTGAATTTTTCAAAAACCGCACACGAAATGGAGCAGCCCATGGGCAAACACCGATCCACATAAAATTCCTCCTGCCACCGGCAGCCCAGCAGACGAAAACTGTCTGGGTGTACCGGCAGCAATCGGAAAGCAGCCTCGATGTCCGATTTAGCCATTAGCGCCCCCCTTCCATACCGCCGCACCCAGCTCACTGCTGCGTCGAACGACGTGTATGACACCGTACATGCATCAGGATCGATGGCGTTATTCACGACCCCCCCTTAGGAAAGGAGAGGTGGTGAATGAGGCGGAATTTGTTTGGCTCCTTCTTGGGAACCACCCCTAACGGAGAAACCACCAAATCCCGTAATGGTGGCTCCTTAAATGGTCCCCCCATATGCCCCAACATCACCTCCTTGTTCAATTTTTCCGTAACTACCTCCGGGTGATCCAAAGCGGAACGCAAATTCCGTGCAAACGGGGGAACTTCCGTCAACACACATGGTATGCGAAATCCCTCTGTAAAACCTGAAGACAGCATACGCGCGGGC
Source organism: Rana kukunoris (assembly GCA_029574335.1). Classification (NCBI taxonomy): domain Eukaryota; kingdom Metazoa; phylum Chordata; class Amphibia; order Anura; family Ranidae; genus Rana; species Rana kukunoris. The sequence goes on from CM056060.1 coordinate 70,105,254, forward strand.
GCGATGTCCAGATATCTATCTAGAAAAGGTTGCATCTTTGCCACTTTCACCGGCGTCTCCCCCCTTATTCGCAGAGTCTCCACCCCACTTGCCCTTCTTAAAGCACTTGGACAGGGGGTGAGTGCCCCCGCAACCCGAGCACTCATGCTTGAAACGACAGGACCCTCCAAACTTGCAGGATCCCTCGTTAAATTGCCAGCATACCCCCCAATTCTTTCCGGCCGACGGTCCCGAGGCTGCGACCCCCCCCCCCCCCTGAAAAAACTGGCTAGGCGCCCTTGGCGAAGACATAAGCCGCATCCACAGGGTAATGTCCTTGTGGTCCCACCTGATAGAAGGCCGCACCGCCATACGCTGCCGGAATTGCTCATCGTAGTGCAGCCAACCAGTACCCCCATACACCTGCTGCGCTTCCCTGATCGCATCCATATAACAAAACAACGCTGAGCAGTGCTCCGGCGTCTTCTCGCCGATGACACTGTCCAGAATTGCGAATACTTGCAGCCAATTACCAAAAGTCCGAGGGATGAGGCGATAACGCCGCTTCTCCTCGTCCTCTTTTTTAGAATCATCGGGCTTGACCCTGTCTAAGTTAAATTTTTCCAGGGGGAGGAAGGAAAAAATCTCCACATACTCACCTTTAAAGATTTTGTCCCTCACTTCCTGCTTCAGATGTGCACCTAGGGGGCCCTCAAAACATACATAGACCTCACATTTAGCTGTATCCGCACAAACAATATCAGATCGGGTGGACTTTGTTTTTTCCGTACTCGTGTCCCCCGCCGCGCTGTCTGCTGGGACAGCCACTGTCCCACTGACGAGGGGGTCGACCACCACCGTCGCAGGAGCAGCCGCTACCCTTCCACTTGCCCCAGTACCCCCTACCCACGGGGCCACCTGCGGAGGCGCCGCAGGACCCCCAGCAAAACGCTGCAACAGGACCCGGAGACCCCCCAGCAGGTCCTGCATCTGAGCCGCCGCCCCCGGTGCGGCGGGGGGGCTCCCCGCAGCTCCGGGTGCCCCAGGCCCCGGTGTCACCAAAGCGGCACCACCCCCGTTAGCTAACCCAACCCCCAACAAAGTACACAATGCATTAGATAAATCCCCATTAGGTAAGGTGTTGGTCTTACCTGGCTGCTTGGGAACCCCGCCACCAGCCATATCCTCTACATCCATCGCTGGCTGCAGCATGCCGTCTTCCTCCTCATCCGACACCTCTCCTTCTGAGCGATCTTCCGCTGCGCTGCTCGGCACTTGTAGCCCCCCAGGCGACGATGACCTGGTGGCCGTGGACCCCAGGGCATGCCCGGGTCGACTCTCCGTCTGACAATCTCCCCTCCTGCTTGGGGCGTGCCGCCCCCGACCCACCGCTGCAGCTGCCGCGCGGACGGACGGCCCGCTGCCATTGGTACCGCTGCTCCACCGTCGGGCCTCTTTTGTATTTTTCTCCTATAGTTTCACCTGGTGATCCAGCCAGTAAGTCTTTTTTTTCTTCCACTTATGTAACAGACAAAGTTGTTCAGACAAAATAGCATTTAGAGGGTTGAGCCATACCAATGTACATTCACCGGCCACTTTATTAGGTACACCTGTTCAATTGCTTGGTAACACAAATTGAACAGGTAGCATGCTATTAGGCATCTAGATTTGGTGAAGACAACTTTCTGAAGTTCAAACCGAGCATCAGTATCTGGAAGAAAGGGGGTTTAGGTGACTTTGAATGTGGCATGGTTTTAGGTGCCAGACGGGCTGGTCTGAGTATTTCAAAAACTGCTTATCCACTGGGATTTTTACACATAACCATCTCTAGGGTTTGTGGAAAATGAAGGCACTAATTTGTGGTAAATTGTGTGTTAAACACTCCTTAGAATACAAATAATATAATACACTTGTGTAATAGTAAATTAACATTTGTGAAAAATAGTGATAAGTCCAACGTCCAGATATTTTCACCACAGTGTACTCAATGTACACTATTAAATAGTCCCAATAATTAAATAGATTCCAATCACTCCAGTGCACAAACACTTGAAAGTTGTGACGTAAATCTTGCTTATAGTGAAATACTCCTTCACCAAATGCGATACTCTGTGTTCACCCAAAAGTGCTCAAATAATTGCTGCGCTTACCAGATGTATCTGACTTCTTTTGTGAGAAAGAAAGTCAGATAAAGCTTTTGCAAGATAGTGCCTCCATACACACCACACGGACAGGATTAAGCAGCTCCTCTGCAGATCAAGTGATACTTAATAAAAATATTTGTGGAAAATGAGGGTGCTAATTTGTAGTAAATTGGGGTCAATTCACAAAGCTTTATTTTCAGATTGCGAGTGTTATTTTAACGATTTTGCACGTTATTGAAGCTAGTTCAATTCACTAAACGATTTAACGCTTTGAAAAATCATCAAATAACGTTTCCCTACACAGAACCGATATTTTAAGGTGTGGATCGTTATTAAAGAGTCAAATCGTTATTTTAAAGATTCAAAACGTTATTTTAAAGAGTCAAATCGTTAAATATGTACAGAAGTGCAATTCACAAAAAAAAAATTGACAGTTATCAATCGTTAAGCAATCGTTAAATCAACACCTCCCTCAGGGTGGCGTTATGACATTTCCCAGGCGATATTTTGTTGTTAGAGGAAGTTTTTGGCGATTTTTGTAGTGTAGTGTAGTGTTGGGCAAGCTAGAACCGTGCTCTATTTGAACTTAAAATTATCCAGAGGCGAAGAAGAACACGTTAGAATGTTGTTCAGATTTATAAACGTGTATTCCGTTCACATACTATTTTGGATGACTTTTCTGAAACCCAGGGGATAGCTAAATTCCGATTATCATCTCCCATGATTTATTCTCTGTATGAGGAAATACACATGGCTTTAGAAAAGCACACACTAGAAGTTTTGCACATCACATGCTCAATCTCCATGTGTATTGCTTGTGTGTCTCTCTCTCTCTCTCTCTCTCTCTCTGTGTATCTGCTCTTTTCCACATGCAGCTGTTCTCCTCCCCTTCTGCTCCCAGAATGCATCTCTCCAGCATTATTTAACGATCTTAAGAGTTATTTTAACGTCCCAAATGTTAATAATAACGTCTGAGTAGTTAGCATAACGTTTGGATAAAGAGTCAGTTGAAAACCATAACGACTATGTTAATTAACGATTATAGCTTTTGTGAATACCATGTTTGCTAGCGTTAAATAAGGAGTGCTAATTTAACACCTGAAGAAAACCAATAACGTTTCTCTTTGTGAATTGACTCCTTAACATACAAATACAAATAATATAATACACTTGTGTAATAGTAAATTAACATGTGTGAAAAATAGCTTTTGCAGGATAGTGCCTGCATACGCACCACACAGACAGGATACAATGCAAATGCCTCTTGCTCGGAGTTATAGATACGATATGAAAAAGAGAATATAGACTTCCATCGCATAATACTGTAAATTTATTTTAAAATAATCGAATAAAAAACGGCCAGATGGCCTCTTACATTAAAAGGTGCCTGTCCCGGCACCGAGGCTGCTCACTTGTCAAAGTATGTGTTTCGCTCCGTTCACCACCCCCGTGGTAGCGTGCGTGCCACTCAGCAACAATACAGCACCCGGATTTCCGGAACTGGTGTCAGATAACACGTGACCAGGTCCACCGCCAACGTACATTTTGTATGAATGTCTTCAGGGCACGTTGAAGTCTATATTCTCTTTTTCATATCGTATCTATAACTCTGAGCAAGAGGCATTTGCATTGTATCCTGTCCATGTGGTGTGTATACAGGCACTATTAATTTACTATTACACAAGGGTATTATATTATTTGTATGTTAATGAGTGTTTAACACACAATTTACCACAAATGAGCACCCTCATTTTCCACAAATATTCTTATTAAGTATCACTTGATCTGCAGAGGAGCTGCTTAATCTCATTGATTTTACTATTTTTATCAATTTTTAAATCACACTGCACTTTAATTTGAGTGATTTAGCATGGAATTTCTATTATCTATCTCTAGGGTTTACAGAGAATGGTCCTAAAAAGAGAAAATATTCAGTAAGCGGCAGTTGTGTGGATGAAAAATTCCGTGTTGATGTCAGAGGTTAGAGGAGAATGGGCAGACTGGTTTGAGATGATACAACAGTTCAATCATAACCAATACCACTAAAACCACCATAACCTAATCTTGGTAGTAGACAAACATCTGTATTTAGACAATAGCTCATGTCCATATAGGCTAGGTGGAAGTTAATATGATGCAAAGTGGCTCTACATATTGCATGCTTCAGTGCTTCCTCAGGAGCTTTAGGCAAATGTTCTAAATAAGCACAGAAAACAGTAAACCATATAGTTATAATAACAATTGGTATTCAAGACAATTACAACAATGTCTCACATGGCCATAGTGGGCAAACACACACACACACAGACAGTGGCAGCTGGTGCTCAATTTTTTTTTGGGGGGGGACGCAAACAAACTGAAAAAAAAAAAAACCCCATCAATTGCAGCCTTAGGCGGCGTACACACGAGGGGATATGTCCGCTGAAAACGGTCCGATGGACCGTTTCAGCAGACATCTCCGCTCGTGTGTATGGGCTAGCGGACAGATTTCTCCACCCGACAGATTTCAAAGCAAGCTTTGAAATCTATCCGGTGGGAATCTGTCCGCCCGACATGTCTGCTGGTTAGTACACTTACCAGCAGACATGTCGGCCCCCACCGCCGCCGCGCCGCTGCCGAATGGATTCGGCGCATGCGCGGAAGTGTTTTACTTCCTGGTGCGGTGACGCGGCGGCGTCAACGTCACCGCCGCGTCACCGCGCCGTCCGGCGGCGGGGAATTTGATCCGATGGTGTGTACACGCCATCGGATCAAACTCCCGATCGGACATATCCGATGGAAATGGTCCGCGGACCGTTTTCATCGGATATGTCCGATCGTGTGTACGCCGCCTCACTGTGCCCATCAAATGCAGACACTGTACCATCAATTGCAGCCATTGTGCCCATTAAATGCAGCCACTTACCATAAATTGCAGCCACTGTGCCCATCATAGGAAGCCACTTGTGCCCATCAAATGCCGTGACTTGTGCCCATCAAATGCTGCCACTGTGACCCCGTCCGCACACTGTCTGCCCGTCACTTACCCCATCTTAGTGGCGGGTCAGGCAGCGGATGATGGTGGCGAGCTTCTTCAGTCCGCTAGGCATCTAATCAGGGCGCCTGGGTAATAGACCCACTCTACCTGATTGGCAGAGGGGCGGTTCATTGGTAGATTGTGAGTGCAATGCTTTTCGCTCAAAGTTCCCCTTTTTTAAGCCTATTAGAGCCTATGGCTTTAATCAGGTGCTTGAAAAAAAAACACCCCCACCGCTGGAATTCAGGTACCCGGCGTCCGAAAAGGGGCGAGATGCCTGAATAGTGGGTGGCAGTGGTGGCCATGGATAGATTCATGTTATGCATGAATCTATCCATTAGTCATAGTAAGGGGTGGCTGGAGAGAGGGGGCGGCACCTGTGCACACATACTGGCTCCTGTGGGCATAGGACTACTCGTACACTGCAACCACACATACAATGGAGCCACAACTATGGAGATGCACATAAGCACAAAGGCTGCCACTGCTTGCTCCGTACATAAAAAAAAAAGGGGGGGAGGGGTGTAAACCTTATATGGAATTGTATTGAAGTAAATAATGTTATCCTTGGTGTTCAAAGTAAAACTAGACCTACAGGATAACTATAAGCAAGGGACCAAACCCAGTATGTAGATGTACAAGCAAACTTACAAAGTACATAATGCATAGAGAAATCATCTTCAAAATATGTGTGGAGAATGTTGATCAAGGGGAAAAGACAACCAGCAAGATAAAATGGGCAGGTGGTATACCAAGGGTCCTCACTCCTAATGTTATCAAAATAGTAAAAATACAATAAGTTAAATATATCAAATAAAGAGTATATATGGGAAGGAACATACAGGGGTACAGCTTACTCACCCAAAAGTGTAACTAATCACCAAAGGGTGTTTCAGGAATGGTGTCATTACTGGGCTCACCTGCTGGTGGCAATGTTGTATTCGGCACCAGTGGGTGTAGTTCTGGTGGCCACCAGAGGGTTTCTCCGCTCCAAGACTTTCAAGCAGCCATCAAACACATCTGATCTGGGTCTGCTGAACTATATAAGCCCAATGCTCCAGAATTCCTTCAATAAGCCTTGTCCCTGCCTGAACTGTTTGCCTGAACTTGATCCGTTTCCTGCCTTGTCCTGGACTCTGTTTCTTGTATCCTATCCCTGAGACCTGTCCCCTGATACCTGCTTCCAGCTCCCCCTTGCTAACTGCTCCTAGTACCTGGCCTTCTGTTTCTCTTGTCTCTTGTCCCTGCCTTTTTTATGCATGTGTGTTCCATTTACTTGTATATATTAGTTGGATAGTTAGATTAGGGTTTTTTGGGGTTTGCTGTATTCTCTTTGTATTTATTTCTTGTTTTATGGTTTGCTGTTGTTTGATTACACGTGTGTTTTTATTTTCAATAAATATATATTTTCACTTACTCCTGTTCCCGATTCCTTAAAGGGGTTGTAAAGGTTTTTGTTTTTTTCACCTTCATGCATCCTATGCATGAAGGTAAAAAAAACCTGGCAATGACGGCCCCCCCCAGCCCCCTGTTTTACTTACCTGAGCCCTGAATCTGCTGTAGGCGTTTGCTTCTCCTCAGAGTCTGGCTGTTGATTGGCTAGATTTGCTGGATTGATAGCAGCGCAGCCATTGGCTCGCACTGCTGTCAATCACATGCAATAATGCGCTGCGCCGGGGGTGGGGCCGTGTGATACAGTCGGTGGCTATGGCCGCCGGTTGTATCACGGGACCTCGCCCGTAAGCTAACCCCCTTGGTAGAGTGCTTCCCATGAATGAGGGTTAGCTGATGTGGGGAGGAGCTGAGACAACCCGCCGAGGGACCTCAGAAGACCAGGATCGGGGCCACTGTGAGCAAAACAAGCTGCGCAGTGGAGGTAAGTATAACATGTTTGTTATTATTTTTTTTAAACGGGAATCTTAAGTGTCCAACGATCTGATCACCTGTATTGGATGTCTGTGTATGGCATTCCCTTTTGGAATTCTGTAGCCATACAATCATTGGCTGCACCTGGGAATTGGATCTGAGCACTTGCTAAATTACTAAAGATGCATCTGGAAGATATTCTGTATTTTTTGCTCTTGGCAACAGATGACAGAGTTTTTATTGTTATCAGACATTAAGAGAACACACCAGAGAGCAGTTGTTAGAATGCATCCGTCTAGCACAGGGGTCTCCAAACTTTTTACTTCGAGGGCCACATTCTATATTTTCATCTGTGTCCCCATTCATCTGTGCCCCCATTCATCTGTGCCCCCATTCATCTGTGTCCCCATTCATCTGTGTCCCCATTCATCTGTGTCCTCATCATCTGTGACCCCATCCATCTGTGTCCCCATTCATCTGTGTCCCCATTCATCTGTGTCCCCATTCATCTGTGTCCCCATTCATCTGTGTCCCCATTCATCTGTGTCTCCATTCATCTGTGTCCCCATACATCTCTGTCCCCATCAGTCTCCCCATCCATCTGTGACCCCATCAGTCTGTGTGCCCCAATCCATCTGTCACCCCATCAGTCTTCCCATTGATCTGTGTCCCCAGTCTCCCCATTCATCTGTGTCCCCATTCATCTGTGTCCCCATACATCTCTGTCCCCATCAGTCTCCCCATCCATCTGTCTCCCCATTCATCTCTGTCCCCATCAGTCTCCCCATCCATCTGTGTCCCTATCAGTCTCCCCATCTATCTGTCTTCCCATTCATCTCTGTCCCCATCAGTCTCCCCATCCATCTGTGTCCCTATCAGTCTCCCCATCTATCTGTCTTCCCATTCATCTGTGTCCCCATCAGTCTGTGACCCCTTCAGTCTGTGACCCCATCAGTCTTTGTCCCCGTCAGTCTGTGTCCCCATCAGTCTTCCCATTCATCTGTGTCCCCATCCATCTGTGTCTCCATCCATCTGTGCCCCCATTCATCTGTGCCCCCATTCATCTGTGCCCCATTCATCTGTGTCCCCATTCATCTGTGACCCCATCCATCTGTGACCCCATCCATCTGTGCCCCCATCCATCTGTGCCCCCATCCATCTGTGTCCCCATTCATCTGTGTCCTCATTCATATGTGTCCCCATCCATCTGTGTCCCCATCCATCTGTGCCCCCATACATCTGTGTCCCCATACATCTGTCCCCATCAGTCTCCCCATCCATCTGTGTCCCTATCAGTCTCCCCAGCTATCTGTCTCCCCATTCATCTGTGCCCCCATCAGTCTGTGTGCCCCAATCCATCTGTGTCCCCATTCATCTGTGTCCCCATACATCTCGGTCCCCATCAGTCTCCCCATCCATCTGTGTCCCAATACATCTCTGTCCCCATCAGTCTCCCCATCCATCTGTGTCCCTATCAGTCTCCCCAGCTATCTGTCTCCCCATTCATCTGTGTCCCCATCAGTCTCCCCATCCATCTGTGTCCCTATCAGTCTCCCCATCTATCTGTCTCCCCATTCATCTGTGTCCCCATCAGTCTGTCCCCCATCAGTCTGTGACCCCATCAGTCTTCCCATTCATCTGTGTCCCCATCCATCTGTGTGCCCATCCATCTTTGTCCCCATCACTCATCAGGCTATCCCCACAAATTCAGTTCCATAACCCAGTAGATGTCTGTGAAGACGAAACCGGTCGGTTAACTGGACTCTTATCACCACTATTGCGTTACTACCAAGATTTTTGCTTGCTGTGGTTTCCTTGATGTGCAGTGTGGAACTTTTTATCTTTTGGGGTTTTTTTGCTTTTATATTTTGGTACATGGACCTTATCCTTGCTTGGAATTTTTAATGAGATTTGCAGATCTCTTTGCTGTATCAATACTTTTTGATCAACTTTTAATAAATTTCTACACGATGAGGAGGTGTTCTCGCCCTCTTTTTTTCATATCTTCCATGAAATACGGAGTCTCACATCTTCACTGTTCTGTCTGACGTTCCTGAGGCCAGCGATACCTGCTCTCCTTTTGGGATCTGCCTACAGCATCACAACCTGAGACATCGATTTATCCATTGGGATGATCGGAGGGCGGCTAGCCTATACAAGCTTTGAAGACCTACCCACCATACGGTGAGCCGTGGGTCAACAAAAGTCGGTAAGAGTACCTTAATATATATATATGCCAAGGAATGTCCTGGGAAGATGACCTGTTTCTGAGGGAAAGGATTGCCAATGTATATGGATGAGGTGTTTCAAACTGAATGAACAATCAGTCTGTTTTGGGGAAACTGGAATATCAACATCCTCAAACCCACACCTATTCCCCCTCCCCCCTTGTTTTTGCTGTTTTCAGGACCTTTTGCATTTGTTTTCAGCTGCACTTACTTTGTTGCAACACTTTTCACATTACCTTCAGTTTGTGTTTTTGAATATTGTTATTTGTTTCACCCAGCTCAACAGCTGGTGTTTCATAGCCTATAGTCTATGATCTTCTTCACGAAGGCTGCACCTTAGGTCTTACTGTATTTTGGCTGGTAGCTACATCACCCTGGCCATTTATGGTTTTTCCTACATCTATATAGTTTTGGCGCTACACTTTTTTTCTTTTATCCCCACAAATTGGTGTCCCCATTAGAGCCCCCCCATCATTAATCCGAGTCTCCCTGCACATTTGTGTCCCCATCACAGCCCACCCCCGCCTGCATATTTGTGTCCCCATCAGAGCCATTACCTCCCCTTCCGCATATTTGTGTCACCATTAGAGCCATCAGCTCCCCTCCTCACATGTTTGTGTCCCCATAAGAGCCACCATCACCCCCACATTTGTGTCCCCATCAGACCCCACTGATATTTGTGTCAGAGTTATCACCCCCCCCCCACATTTATGTCCCCATCAGAGTCATCAGCCCCCCCCCCACATTTGTGTCCCCATCAGAGTCATCAGCCCCCGCCCCCACACATTTGTGTCTCCATCAGAGTCATCAGCCCCCCCCCCACATTTGTGTCCCCATCAGAGTCATCAGCCCCCCCTCCACGTGTGTCCCCATCAGAGTCATCAGTCCCCACATATTTGTGTCCCCATCAGAGCCATAAGAGTTATCAACCCCCCCCCCCCACATTCGTCTCCCCATAAGAGTCAGCCCCCACATTTGTGTCCCCATAAGAGCTATTCTACCCACCCCCACACAAGTGTATCAGCCCCCCTCCTTGCATGTGTCCAGCGCGTGTCCAGCGCGTCTCCATCACTAGCTGTGCAGACCTGCTGCACCTCCCGACTCCCGCCCCGCTGGTATTACACACTCGTTACTGGATAACAGCGAGGCAGGAGGCGGGAGGAGGGAGGCGGCAACGGGTCTGCACTAAACACCTCATTGGCTGCTGGGATGCCGTGGTCCCAGCAGGCTGCTGGGATGCCGTGGTCCCAGCAGCCAACACAGTGAAACGCCGGGAGGGATTACGGGACCTGCGCTGCATATTGCCTGGAACGAATATGCAGCGCAGGTTCCACAACTAACAGGGGAACTAAGGATTCAAGCTGCGGGCCGGAAGAAATGGCCTGGTGGGCCGGATGTGGCCCGCGGGCCGTAGTTTGGAGACCCCTGGTCTAGCTCATGTTTTTATAGATCAAGTCAGTTTTTTGTTTGAGAACGTGCAACCATTGATTCAGATCTGTGCAGAGTTGGCCCTGTCTGATGCCTCTAGTGGAGGTGATGACTATACACCCCCTTATCGTGCAGCTCAGGAGTCTTTGGTTTGGCTATTGGAAGATGACTCAGCCTTTTTCGTTAACCACTTCAGCCCCAGACCACTTGGGTGGTCAAAGACCAGGCCACTTTTTGCGTTTCGGCACTGTGTTGCTTTAACTGACAATTGCGCGGTCATGCGACGTGGCTCCCAAACAAAATTGATGTCCTTTTTTTCCCACAAATAGAGTTTTCTTTTGGTGGTATTTGCTCACCCCTGCGTTTTTTATATTTTTTGTGCTATAAAGAAAAATAGAGCGACAATTTTGAAACAAATTCAAGATGTTTTACTTTTCACTATAATAAATATCCCCCAAAAATATATATAACATTTTTATTTTTTCCTCAGTTTAGGCCGATACGTATTCTTCTACATATTTCTGGTAAAAAAAAAACGCAATAAGCGTTTACTGATTGATTTGCACAAAAGTTATAAAGATAGATTCAGAAAGAACTGTCTAACTTTCGGTGGGCGTAGCGTATCTCATATACACTACGCCGCCATAACTTAGAGCGGCAGGTACCGTATTCAGAAAGAACTTGCGGCCTAAGTTACGGCAGCGTAGTGTAAATGGGCCGGCGTAAGCGCACGTAATTCAAAGTAGCCAGGCAGTGGGCGTGTTGTAGTAAAATGAGCCGTGACCCCATGCAAATGAGGGTCCGAACGAACGGCGCATGCGTCGTCCGTGGACGTATCCCAGTGCGCATGCTCCAAAATCACGTTGCAAATACTCAATGCTTTCGACGTTTTTTTTCTACTAGTAATGGCGGTGATCAGTGATTTTTTTTTCGTGACTGCGACATTATGGCGGACACATCGGACACTTTTGACACATTTTTGGGACCATTGTAATTTTCACAGCGAGCTGTGCTATAAAAATGCACTGGTTACTGTGAAAATTACACTGGCAGTGAAGGGGTTAACCACTAGGTGGCGCTGTAGGGGTTAAGTGTTCCCTGCATTGTGTTCCTCACTGTGGGGGGGATGGACTCTGTCACATGACACTGATCTCCACTCCAAAGTACATGGAGCCGAGATCAGTGTTATTCTTACTAGGCAGAGCAAGGAGATGCTTGTTTACACAAGCATCTCCTCGCTATATACCTCCGTGAGATGATCGCGGCGATCTCCGCAGCGATCGAGTCCGCAGGACCCACGGTCCGGCTCAAGGGGATATTACCTGTCTGTGCATTTCTGCCGACGTATATATGGCGTGGGCGGTCTTTAAGCGCTTAAGCAATACTCAGCTTGTCCTTAACAGGTGCTTGCAGAATGTATTGATTCAGTGTAGTCTCTGGTCAGACGAGCAGTGTGAAAACCTGATTTTGTGCAATCATTATAACAGACCTTGTCAAGCTTGTTGTACTTAGCCTCTGTCAGCTCCCAACTACCCATTTCTGTGACTAGATCCCAGCCTGCTGGGATGTCTTCCTCTCCTTTACCCCCCAACAACCACAGTTGCCGCCCAATACACCCTGCTACCAATGAAGTACTAATACCTTCTTTCCTCCTGCTGCACCTATCCTGTTTTAACCCTTCTGCTTCTTCCTGGCTGCCTCCATCAGTTCCACTAAATCTCTCTTTAAAATCTGCTTCCTCTGTTTTACCATCCTTCTGCTCTCCGCTACTACCAGCTGCATCCACTACCTATAGCCATGTATCCTCATGCAAATCTTCAGTGGCTGAAGCCAAAAAGAAACAGAAGTTTTTCCCAACTCATACCATCCTGCCATTATCCACTCCTGCCTCCACACCAGCTGATATGCTCCAACCTGAAGTTTCGTGCCCACGGGCAGCCTGAAGTTCCAGTGCCTGCTGTCCAGTCTAATGTGTCTATTGTTCAGCCTGTTGTGCCTGCTGCCCAGTCTGATGTTCCAGTGACAGCTGCCCAGCCTGATGCCCCGGTGCCCGCTGTTCAGTCTGCTGTTCCGGTGTCTACTTTCCAGTCTGATGATCTTGTGCCTGCTGTCCAGTCTGACATTTTGGTGCCCACTGTCCAGTCTGATGTGCCCGCAGTCCAGCCCAATTTTCCGGTGCTCGCTGTTCATTCTGATGTTCCAGTGCCTGCTGTTCAGCCCGTTGTGCCTGTATGCGCTGTCCAGTCAGAGGTGCCTCCTGTTAAGTCTGATCCGGTGCCCACTTTCCAGTCTGATGTTTCAGTCCCTGCTGTCCAGCCTGTTGTTCTGGTTCCCGTTGATCTGCTTAGTGATCCCGTACCTGGTACCCAGCCTGACGATCCAGTTCCTGGTGGTCCTGTTCCTGATGCCCTGTCTTATGGTCCCATTCCTGATACCCTGTCTGGTGCCTCTGCCCGCTGCTCGGCTTGAAGTGCCGCTGTCCCAGCCTGATGACCCGCTGCTCAGCCTGGTGACCCAGAGCCTGCTGCCTAGCCTGATGATATGGTCCCTGCTAAACCTGTTCCTGATGCCCAGCTTACTGCTGATGTTTTCCTGATTGATGCTCTTTTTGCCACAGTTTCAATCCTGCTTTTCACCCAGCCTAAATTGAATGCCCCTTCGTGGTCTGCCTCCGATGGGTTGTTGCCCTGCTAATTTAAACTTCCTGAACCTGGTGGTGGGTCCTATTTTCAGACTCTGGTGGCATGTCCCCCAGTGAACTAAAGGACTCTGGCCTAGGAAATGCAAAGAAGTCTGCAGACTCAACAGGTTGCTTCATATGCACTGAAAGCCAGCTATGTTAGGAATCCATACTTTAATAATAACAAATGCTTACTCTAATGCCACGTACACACTGTCGCAATTTCCAACAACAAATGTTCAATAGGAGCTTGTTGTCGGAAATTCCGGACGTGTAGGCTCCATCGGACATTTGCTGCCGGAATTTCCGACAACAAAAATTTGATAGCTGATTCTCAAATTTTCCGACAACCAAACTTGTTGTCGGAAATTCCAAGCGTGTGTACACAATTCTGACGCACAAAATTCCACGCATGCTCGGAATCAATGAGAAGAGCCGCATTGACTATTAAACTTTTTCTTGGCTTGTCGTACGTGTTGTATGTCACCACGTTCTTGACGTTCGCAATTTCCGACAACATTTGTGAGACCGTGTGTATGCAAGTTTGAGCCAACATCCATCGGAAAAAAAAACACGGTTTTGTTGTCGGAATGGCCGATCGTCTGTACACGGCATAAGAGTAGATGACCCTGCTCCTCCTGCTGTAGTAATACCTACAACACAAACCAATTAGTAGGGGTTAGAATGCTCATATGTATCCACCTACAGCTTTAGATGACCAAACAAGGGGCAAGACTATATTAATATTAAGGCCCAATATTGATGACAACACTCATACCTTCTGAGAAGCTCCACCGGGAAAACTCCACCATGACTCTTGCTGTACACAGCAATGGCAGCGTTAGAATAGCGCTGGTGCCGTGCCTAATATATGCCCCAAAGCAGGTTTGGTTTAAATTCATGAAGAAAGATTATTTATTTGTGTAGCACCCTCTACCGTAGGTAGGTGCTAGAATAGGATTTTTTTTCTAGGGAAACTGTCAGCACAGGTACATTTAGGCAGGTTTATGCTTCAGGCTAGGCCTGCTTGTTTTGATCTGGGAGTAGGGAGTGGTTAGTGTAGCAGTGGGTGTGACCACCTGTGCTCTAGATCTGAGGCACCACCCCTGCTTTCTGGGAGATTGTTCTGGAAGAGGGGCAGGCAGCTAACGTGAGGAGCGCTGACCAATCCCCACTCGGTATAAGCTGAGGTGACATGCCACTGGGGAGGAGTTGTCAGCCGGGTGACTTCTAGAATGGAGTACTAGACAGTGGCAGAAGGTGGCCCCCATCTGGGGGGGTGCGCTGAACGCAGAGGAGCCTGGGAGAGCTGTGAGGGAACTTCACCCTTACATAGTCATGGGTGAAGTCCTTATCTTTACACAGTCATAGACGAGGAGTTCCTGGAGCAGAGGGGCTGGAGAGAGGCTGTTGGAACGTATGTTTAGATAAAGTTCTCCATCATGGACTCGGGGCAGGTGAAGGTCGGTGAGTGTACCATAGGGAAGTGCTGGGTGCGGAGGCATGCCAGGAAGTTTGATACAGAACTTCATCCTTACATGGTCATGGATGAAGTCCTCATCTTTACACGGTCATTGATGAGGAGTCCCGGAACAGAGGAGAGGCTGTGGGGGAATTGTGCCAAATCGATGCGGCCTGAGGATTTACAAGTCGGGCTAGCTGGGATCCGTAGTCCACCAGTCAGTACAAGCTGTTAAATCATTTGGCCTCGGGGGAGAGGTATTGCAGGCCTCTGGCCTAGTAATTATGCAGAAACTACAGCCAGCAAGTTGGGATTATTCAGAGTGATTCCTTTTTGCCATAATAAGGATGATGAGACAAGATCTAATAGTTTTACAGTGATACAGTAGTTCTACATTGGTAGTTATGTGCAGGAGGAGTGAAGTCCTGGGAGCGACAGTCTGCATGAGCTAGTGCAGAGGAGAAGGAGCAATAGTCTGCATGGTGATATGCAGAAGAGACTGTAAATGTTAGACGTACATCAGTTCTTTAAGGCTAAAAAAATTAATCAATGTTCACGAAATATGATGGCAAAGCAACATGTTCTATGGGCATCCCATATCCTTTCCCCCAACAAGGTATATCCCCCAATAAACAAAAACAAAACAACACAAATGACTGTTCATTGTCTCTGAAGTAATAGATGGAGGTCTGGCAGCAGGGTGATATAGTGGATGTTAGTTACTAGTAGCAACCAACATTTCATAACAGAAATTAAGAAAAAAACATGTTTTTCCAAAAATGTTCATTAATTTAGCAAAAAATAAATAAAAAACCTGGTGGTGATTAAATACCACCAAAAGAAAGCTCTTTTTGTGTAATAAAATGATTTGTTGCATACACAGCACAAAAACAATGTTTCAGTCACTAGCCTTGAACAGAACTATATATACTAAGTATCATTTTGAAAAACAAGTGACAAAAAAAAAAAAAACGTTTCAACAAGGATATATCTTGAGTGAAAAACAGAGAGCTTAGAAAATAGTGCAGGGAAAAAAAAAAAAGAGAACAAACTCTCAGTACTGCACATAAAGAATACATGTCCAGTAACTTTATAAATGATGGTGAAACAGTTCCTGACCAGCTCGCTATTATTCTTTTTATGATCTGTTTACACTGTTTTGTGAATAGACACCCACTGGATTATGGGGTGCTCTTGCCCCTGTCATCATCACACATATTGGGAACAAGTAAAAACACAATGGCCCAGATTCAGAGAGAATTGGATTCTCGTAGCGTATCAGAAATACACTACGCCGCCGTTTCTTACCTGGCTCTACGTGGAATTCAGGTAGATTTTGTCCAGTAAACGACGGCGGCGTAGTGTATTTCTCCCGTCGCAATCCATATAGACGAGTAGGGGGCGTGAAGGATTTAAAATAGGTGCGTTCCCGCGGCGATCGAACTGCGCATGCTCCGTTCGCAAATTTCCCGCCGTGCATTGCGCAAAATCACGTCGTTACATCATTCGTTGTTTGAGTAGCGTCGTTTACGGACATTTCTATTCCCGAACGAGTTACGCAAAAAAAAAAAAAAAAATTTAAATTCGACGCGGGAACGACGGCCATACTTAACATGGGCTACGCACCGTTAGACCAGCAAAAAGCTGGTCTAACAGTACGTAAAAAAAAACAGACGTAAGCGATTGCGAAGACCGCTCGTATCTTCGTGGATCGCCGTAAAAACACATTTGCATATCCCGACGCATGAAAACGACGCGAACTCCTCCCAGCGGCCGCAAAAATATCGCAGCGTAGATCTGAAGGCTTACGAAGACGTAAGCCTCTCGGATCGAAGCCCCGAAGCTGCCGTATCATGGTTTGAGGATTCAAACTAGTGATACGGCGCGCGAAATTTGAAATTACTCCTGTCTAACACCAGTTAGACAGGCGTACTTGCTTTATGAATCTGGGCCAATATTTTCTATTAGGGGCCTTGATGGTTCCTAGCAGCAGCAGGAATTTCACCTAAAAAATAAGTTCTGCCTGGCCTCCCACCCTGCCTAGTTTTGTCAGGTACCAGCTCCCATTTCCGCTGGGAAGGCCTAGGTGCTCCAGCAGAGCCTGTAATGTCACATTCAATTAGGTTGATAAATGGTTTTGACTCTCTAAATGTGTTACACTATGAGAATGTATCTGCCCTATGTTTGAGTGACACTGGGAGTGGAGGCAGCAGGACCTGGCCTCTTAAAGGGACCCAACATGAGAAGTGGGCACTAATAGCATGATGGTGGATCTGAAATAGGTCAATATTTAAGGTGAGCGAGCACTGCACCCAAAGTTGGAATAGTGGCATACTGGAACTAACGCTGAAGATTATCACTAATTGATTGTTTGTTTGGAAATCTGATGCACTGTAAATCACAAGTGGATATTTTTTTACATTATTTTGCGATTCTGTTCAGAGATATCGGTTGAAGAAGAGCACATCGCACTTTGCTTATTTGATTTGTTTGATGCACTATTATAGTGTATGCATGCACCTTATTGCTTACTGTCTGTGATGCCGCGTACACACGGTCGTTGTTTGCGATGAAAAAAAACGACGTTTTTTAAAACGTCATTTAAATTGATCGTGTGTGGGCAAAACGTTGTTTTTTGTCTTAAAAAAAACGACCAAAAAAAAATTCCAACATGCTTGAATTTTTTGTGTCGTTTTTCAAAACGTAATTTTTTGTGTCATAAAAAGTGATGGTGTGTGGGCAAAACGACGTTGAAAACGATGTTTTTAAACCCGCGCATGCTCAGAAGCAAGTTATGAGACTGAGCTTCAATGGAAAAGAGTGCCGTCGAACGTGGTGTACGTCACCACGCTTTGCTAGAGCTTTGTAGAAAAACGATGGTGTGTACGCAACGTCGTTTTGGAAAATGAAGTTTGAAAAACGTTGTTTTTTTTCATGATTGAAAACGTTGTTTTTTTTCATCGCAAAAAACGACCGTGTGTACGCGGCATAAGTGTTAATACATGCTATTGTTAACACAAGTATACATCAGAGTATATCGATTCATTTTTATTTAACCACTTCCATACAGGACATTTTCACCCCCTTGCACCTTGAATGACAATTGTGTGGTCATGCATACTGTACCCAAATGAAATCTTTTTTCCCCCACAAATAGAGCTTTCGTTTGGTGGTATTTGATCATCTCTGCGGTTTTTATTTTTTGCGCTATAAACAAGACGAGCAACAATTTTTGATTTAATAAATATCATATTTTTTTTTCCTCAGTTTAGACTGATGCGTATTCTTCTACATATTTTTGGTAAAAAAATCTCAATAAGCGTATATTGATTGGTTTGCGCAAAAGTTATAGGGCCAGATTCAGAGAGCCGTAACTCCTGTCTAACTAGTGTTAGACTGGAGTAATTTCAACTTGCGCGCGTTTTTTAGCTAGTCGGAAACCTCAAACCTCAATAGACGGCTGCGGGCTTCAATTCGACTGGATTACGTGTTCGTACGCCTTCGGATCTACGCTGCAATAAAATTGCTAATGAGCTTTTGCCGGCGATCACAGAAATTACGACCTTCAATCGCAATCTCTTTCGGCATCTTTAGTCATCTTTTTTTTTGCTTTGCACACTACACCAGCTTTTTGCTGGTCTAATATTAGACAGCCCATGTTAAGTATGGCCGTCGTTCCCGCGTCGAATTTCTACGTTTTTCCGACGTCTTTTATTATTTTTAACGTAAGTCGTCCGGGAATAGGAATGTTCGTAAACGACGCTACTCAAACAACAAATGACGTAACAACGTGATTTCGCGCAATGCACGGCGGGAAATTTCTGAACGGAGCATGCGCAGTTCGATCGCCGCGGGGACGCGCTTAATTTAAATGCTTCACACCCCCTAATCGTGTATTTCGATTACACGGCAAGAAACGGACTACGCCGCCGTAGCGTACGGGCAAAAATCTACCAGAATTCGATGTAGAGCCTGGTAAAATACGGCAGCGTAGAGTATTTCGATTACGCAGCGCAAAATTAGGTGTATCTGAATCTGGCCCATAGCGTCTACAAAATAGGGGATAGATTTATGGCATTTTTATTTATTATTTTTATTTTTTCTAGTAATGGCCGCGAGCTGTGATTTTTATTGTGACTGTGGCATTGCAGCGGACACATCGGACACTTTTGACACGTTTTTGGGACCATTCACATTTATACAGCGATTTAGTGCTATAAAACTGCACTGATTACTGTGTAAATTTGACTGGCAGGAAAGGGGTTATCACTATGGGGCGCTGAAGGGGTTAATGTGTTCCCTTGGAGTGATTCTTACTGTAGGGGGAGGGGGACTTACAAGGGGAGGAGACCGATGTGTGTTCCTCTGTACTGGGAACACAGATTCACACTCCTGCCATGATCGCAGGTGCCTGGCGGACATCGCGGCCGCCAGTCACGTACACCGGGTCACAAGCGGTGCCGTGGTCGTGTGCACCTTAGTTTGCCGGGAAGAAAAGATGTCATATGACGGCCACCCGGAGGGAGGGAGGGTTCCTTCCGGCGTCATTTTATAATGGCCCGGTTAGGAAGGGGTTAAAGGAGCAGTGCACCACTTTGGTATATGCATTTATTCTAACAGGGTTCTGTATTGGATAAGGTGCAGGCATTAGGACAGTTAATTAGAAGGAATTACCTCAACCCCCCAATTCCCCTCCCCTAGTACAGCTCTCCCTCCAGCACAGATTTTCCTCCCCCAATACAGATCTTCCTACTTAATGAATCCCCTTGGAAAAGAATTCAACTCATGTAAGGTGGCATGTAGTTGCCATCATCCCTTTGACATGTTAAACAATTGAAATAACCTCAAAGGATTGGGATTGTATAGGCAACAAATAATAATTCCAAAATTGAAAAAAGATACAAATTTATTACAAAAAAATATAAATATTACAGTACAAATTGAATAAAAGAAATACTGTTGAACTTGTATAGTCTATATAATGTAAATACTGTCCGTCATGAACTGCCATCAGATGTTTTTATGACAGATTGAAGCGGATAACCGACGCGTTTCGAATAAATGAAAACATTCTTCATCAGGGTGTGTAATAGTATCACATCTATAACAGATCAAAATATCAATATTAAACATAATACAAAAAACCTCACCATCCCACATGAAATTGTGTATAGTGAAACTCACTTTTGTCTAAAAAGTCTGGGCTTAAAAGGTCATGCAATTCACGGCGTCATCAGATGCGGGTGCCTCCACACTGTATACAATGCACAGAAATATATCTCCTCATCCCTGCCACCCATGGGGTGGACTGAATCAATGGATTCAAAGATTGGTGTTTAAGAAATCCTCACCACCACTACAAAAGGGGGAACATAGAGAGGAGGACAAAGAACAAAAAGAAAGAATGCACAATGATTATCTTGTAAAGGTGTTATAAACATATGAAAAGGGAGTAAAAATTATCCCCCAATCCATACTTACCACCGAGACAGAGGATCAAAGTTCTCCCAAATGCATGCAAGGTCTGTTGAAATGGTCCCTATTCAGCCACAGGTCCATCCATTACAGCAATGAAAAAGATTTACCTCCTCAATCTCCCTCAATCTCCACAGAAAAATGCCAATGGTCCCAAAAATTTGTCAAAAGTGTCCGAAGTGTCGGCCATAATGTCGCAGTACCAAAAAAAAACGCTTATATAAAATATTAATAAAAATGCCATAAAACTACCCCCTATTTTGTAAACACTGTAACTTTTGCGTGAACCAATCAATAAACGCTTATTGCGATTTTTTTTTACGAAAAATATGTAGAAGAATACATATCGGCATAAACTGAGGAAAAAAAATGTTTTTTATATATATTTTTTTGGGGATATTTATTATGGTAATAAGTAAAAAATATCATTTTTTTAAATTGTCGCTCTATTTTTGTTTATAGCGCAAAAACTAAAAACCGCAGAGGTGATCAAATACCACCAAAACAAAGCTCTATTTGTAGGAAAAAAATGACGCCAATTTTGTTTGGGAGCCACGTCGCATGACCGCGCAATTGTCAGTTAAAGCAACTCAGTGCCGAATCGCAAAAAGTGCTCTGGTCTTCGATCAGCAATATGATCTGGGGCTTAAGTGGTTAAAGAGAACCTCTCTCTTTTTAAACTGTTGTTGCATGTTTTGAAGTCTCACAGGCAGCAGGAGTGTGGCTGCAGTGCATAAGGTGCACAGAAACTGTCAGCGCTAGCTGCAGTGCCGCAGACAATCTGGATGGGTTTGGACCCCCCCTTTCCCCCAACCCTATATTATCTACAGCCCTGAATTATACATGGAAAATAAAGAAAGCAGAGCACAGAGCGATTTCAGCAGTTTAGTAACTTTATTCATTCTAAAAAAAGCATTCCCTTACATGTAAATGAGCAGATTCCAGCCACAGCAATGGAGCAGGAGCATCACTGGGTGTTGACAAGTGGAGGAGAAGGGAAGGATCCAGGATCTTCAGACAGCTGCAGCAATGATGCCTCAAAACCCAAAGCGGATGTATGAGAGCAGCCAGCAATAGCAGCACATTAGTCATTGTTGCTTAGAGCTGGGACGCTGGGAAGGGAGAAAGGCCCAGCATGTACTAAACTGTCAGCCTTGTACAGAATAAAGGCAACGCATTTCTGGGCTTTTTAGCCACTTTCTCAAGCCAGGCTACATGTAGGTAGATGCTTTCTTTAGATTAAATAAAGTTTCTAAACTGCTGGCATCGCTCTGCGCTCTGCCTTTTTTGTTTTACCTGTTCTAAGCCAGGACCTACCCCAAGGTGGTCGTGGTGGGTGCTGAAATTGATATACAGCTGACCCTGTGAACGTAAAAAAATGAATAAAAATATACTACCCCTTATTATCTACCCATCTTATTTACAGATGCTGTAAGATTTTTCGTTTATGACTAGATACAGGAATTTGGTTTTTACATTTGATGACATATGCTGACTTGGACCCTATTCCGCTCTATACCAGGGTCCCTTTTTAGCAGTACAATTTTTGATTTACCCTGATTCACACATAACTGCCACACTGCACAGCCAGACACGTCACTTCCCTATTTTCTAGTTCAGCGTCGCAGCTTCCTGCATCGCCTCCAGCATGCTCACTAGAAAATAAAGTGATCAAGAAAGTGGAATTAAAAAGTAGTAGCCTGGTCTACCTGGTAATGCTTGATGGCAGAAATGTGCAATTCATAAGAGTAGCAATTATGGAAAGAAAAAAAGTCCATGATGGGTAAAACAGTAAGCAAAGATTAAACATATAGGGCCAGATTCAGGTAGATGGGCGAATCTTTAATTTGGAGTAACGTTTCTCATTTACGTTACTCCGCCAAAACTTTAGGAGCAAGTGCTGTTATTCACAAAGCACTTGCTCCGGCGTAGCGAAAATGAGCCGGCGGAATTCAAATTGGACGGGTAGGGGGCATGTATTATTATAACTAGGCGCGATCCCGCGGCGAACGTACTGCGCATGCGTCGACAGTCAGTGCGCATTCTCCAAATTCTGTCAGTGAACGTCAATGACGTCAATCCCCATTCACGGACGTTTTACGCAAACGACTCAAATTTTTTTTTTCCGACGCGATGACGACGGCCATACTTAACATAGGATACTCCAATAGGGGGCTGCTTTATCTTTACGCCGCGTATCTCTTACGGAAACGTCGGAAAGTCACTGCGTCGCGCCCGAATACGATCGTGAATTTCCGATTCCCGCTGATTAACATATTCTCGGCGGGAACGCCCCGCGCGACATTTTTAAAATTGAAGTTCCGATACGACGGCGTAATACAATTACGCCGCTCATATAGGAACTCCAACCCGGCGTTTCTTGTTTTCTGGTTACAGAAAACAGAAACGCCGGCTCAAAGTGAGAGTTATGCTGGAGTATCACTGATACTCCAGCCTAACTCTACCTGAATCTGGCCCATAGTATTTGTATTTTAGCTGTCTGGAATTCAACTTTAAAGTATTACTAAACCCACAACAGTAAAATAAGTATGTACAGTATATGCAGTAAAGCATGCTTGTTATACTCACTGTTGAACCTAAGGGGTTAACCCTCTGCATTGTGTAAAAAGGCTGTTTGATCATTTCTTCTCTGATCCCCCCCTTCTTCCACAGTCCCCTGTCTATCTGCTGATAGAGCAGAGCCTTGGGGGCAAGCTGCACATGCTCAGTTTGGTGTGTATTGCTAAAGAGTTATTTTTTTGGAAAGTGCATGTGATCAGCACAGGGCCAATCAGCACTGACCAGACAGAGGGTCAGGGGTCCTGCAGCCTAATAGCCACAATCAGGGGAGAATGAAAACGCATCCTACAAGCTTTAACCAGCGCTTGGCTGTATACTAATAGAAGTCACAAGACTGCTCTAACTGCTGAAGAGAAAGGGTATTTATCAGTTTATATTTACAAAAATAATTGCATTTCTATGTTCTGTGTACTGTGGGGGACCAGATACAGTGAATGCAGGGTCCTGGGTTTTGTAGCCATGTTGTGCAGCTGGGGTGGATAGACCACAAGAATATGGACATTACTTTACATACCCTTTGACCGGTGAAACCATTCCTGTGAGTGCTTCAATTGTGTATTTAGCCTTTTAGCTAGAGTTACTTTTTGATGTACTTGAGTTATACAAAAATAGGATTCTACCCTTTAAGGAAGTGGAGGTTTTGTGCTAAAATCTGGTTCTCTTTTGCTGTCCTTTCATATTGTGACTAGCGTATCATGTTGTCTGTTACTTAGGCAGAAGATCCTCACCCTGGAGAACGCTACAAAGGGATGACCTTTGAAGCTTACTTACCTGAAAACAGAGAAGGGAAGAAGCTGCTTTCACTTTTAGAGAAAGCTTTGAACCAAAACTTAACATTTAAAATTGAACCAAAGAAGGATGGAGATTTTGTGACATGGCACAAAATTCCTCATAAGACTTCCCTATCTGGAGGGAAGGCAATGTAAGTATGACCTATAGATTCTATTGCTCGTATTTCACAGTGTTTGGTAACAATGTACTACATTTTGAAATGCCTACTGGTTTCACTTTGGCACCATTATACCTCTTTAGGACAACCTCAGATCATGTTTGCATAATAGATAGTTACTTTAAAGTGAATTTGTGTTCAGGCTAAGGACATTGAAGTATTTACAGTACATATTACATGATATCGAGCAGTAAATTAATAAAAAAAAACAAGACCTGCTTGACCTCCTTAACTGTAAGCATTGTGGAGCAATTAAAGGGGTTGGTAAAGGTTTGTTTTTTATTTTCTAAATTGGTTCCTTTCAGCTAGTACATTGTTGGTTCACTTACCTTTTGCTTCGATTTCCCTTCTAAATGTTTTTTTTTTCTTTTTCTGAATTTCTCACTTCCTGTTTCTCCTCAGTAAGCTTTCCACCATCATCCGAGCGGTGGAAAGTCGATCGGAACAGCTTACTGAACAGCTTACTGAGGAGGAACAGGAAGTGAGAAATTCAGACAAAGAAAGAAAACATTTAGAAGGGAAATTTAAGGAAAAGGTAAGTGAACCAACAATGCACTAGCTTAAAGCAACCTATTTAGAAAATAAAAAACAAACCTTTACAACCCGTTAATCACATTTCACAGTAGAAATGTTGTATAAGCAGCTTAGCCCCCCCCCCCCCCCCCACTCCTAAGAGCTTATTTAGACAGGGTCATAGATCCATACATCCTTGCATGGGGCCGTATTTATCCATTAAGGAGGTACAGGTGGTCTGCACGGCCACATGCAGCCAGCCTGTTAAAATCAATCACAGGCTGACGTTGCTATCTGGGGGTGTGACTTGAGTTGTTCTACTATACATTTTTTAAGTAATTTGCTTCATAGTTTCTTCAGCTTCAAAGGTCAGTGATGGTTGAAAATGCTTTAATTCTTGTAGACTGGCCCTAGGCTTATTATAGCGAGAGAAATCCAAGAAATAAAGAGTGGAACAATTGGAAAGCAAGAGATGGAGGTGTTACATACTCCCTGAAGATGTAAAACTAAAGCCATAAGGTTGTTTACCTTAATGCATTCTCTGCATTAAAGGGGTTGTAAAGGTAAAAAAAAAATCCCTAAATCACTTACCTCATCCTTCGATTTTGCTTTGTTAGCGCTACCCCATTCAGGAGCCGCTGAGTATAAGTGGGATCAGCGTGTTACCTGGCAGGTGTCTAGGGGTGATACTTGTGAGTTGAGGAGAAGAAGAGCGAATCTCCAGTCTGTAGTTGGGTTTTCTTCAATGCTTTATTCCAAGGCACAGCATGGCCTTCATCAACATGGTACAGGACAGGAAAGGTTGATGAGCAGAGAGAGAGGATTTGAGTATCAGGCCTTGGATATCAAAAAGGTGAGAGAGCAATCTGACTCTCAGCAATGATGAACTCAGTTCATCGCCACTCCAATTGGAATGGGTAAAGTGCCCCCGGACAGGTTTCTGCCAAATGCCTGGCAGCCGGAAAACATCACTTGCAAATGCTGGGAGGACCAGGCCTCTGCCACAGGCCTAGTACTTGAGGAGCATGAAATTAAAATGAGCTAGTCCTCCCAATAGATTTAGTTAGAGTCTCTGGATCCCCGATGGTTCGTTCAAACCCTATTGGATCACCTGTCTCTGGGTTCTCCTCAAGCCGATCCCCCACCGTACGGCTCCCAGCCTGGGATCTTTTAGGATGAGTTTGGGACCCAGCAGCTACTGGGGTCCCTCTCCATGTTAGAATGAAGCTCCGCCTGGTGCGCAACTTTGGCCAGGTAGGCCACGGCTGCGGGGTCCATGGATGCGCGCACCCTGAAGGTGGATGCCGCACCTGGAACTCAGGCCCTGCAGAAAGCAAGAACGGCCTCGAGGCCAAGCCGGCTGCCCCAGATATAGCCTCCCTCAGCACCCCTTAGTGAGGGAACTAACCCCTCTGATTGGCTGCTGAGGAAAACGAGTCTGCCAGAACCCCTCTAGCTCCAGCTGCCGCCCAGGGGTGGAAACACACCCCTGGAGCGCAGACCGACCCACAGGTCAGTTCCGGAAAATGGCAGCAGCCCAAATTTGACAAATTGTGAATGGGAGCCATGTAACTCTCCCATTCCCCACTAACTTTAGCGTATTGCCCCCACAAAAAGCGAGGGGGCGCTACACTTTTAAATGTCCTTATTTCCTCACTTCCTGTTCTTCTGTCTGTAACTACACACCGTAATGCAACACTTTCTCCCTGGTGTGGAGAAAGCCTCTTGAGGGGGGAGGGGGCAAGCAAGAGTGTCAGGACGCCCACTAACACACAGCTCCTTTCTCTATCTTCAAAGTAGAGAGCGTCCTGACCCTTCTGCTCGCCTGCTCCCCCCTCAAGAGGCTTTCTCCACACCAGGGAGAAAGCCTTGCATTACTGTGTGGAGTTACAGACAGAAGAACAGGAAGTGAGGATTTCTCAGAAGAAATAAGGACATTTAAAAGCAAAATCGAAGTATGAGGTAAGTGAAGGAGGACTGCACTAAGGTAAAGGAAGCTATTTAGGGATTTTTTTTTTTTTACCATTACAACCCCTTTTAGGTAAAAAAAGGTTCAATATATCAGCTCACTTAGCTGGCTCCTCTTTTGATCTTGTGCTGTGCTTGTCTGCGGCAGTGCTGCTCTCTCTCCCTCTTTTTACAAGACACAGAGGCAGTGGTAGGAGCCATTGCCTCCTGCTGCTGTCAATCAAAGTCTGTGAGGAGGGAGCAAGGGCGGAACCAAGTCACACTGTTTGTGTCTATGGATGCACACAGCTTGGCTTGGGGAGCTCACCTGCATAAGTGCCCCCTGTGACAGACCCACCTGGGACAGAGGCTTTTGGAGAAAGCTGGAGGCTTTCAATAAAAACATATTAAACATACATAACAGGACATCTTCCTAAATGCTTGTAACTCCTTTAAATGCCAGGGCCCATAGTCGGTAGGCAAGAGGCTAGCATTTAGTCCCCTCCAAGAGCCTCTGTCCTGGGTGGGTCTGTCACATTTTTCCCCTTTCGGCAGGAGACAAACAGGAGGAGACCCCAGACGGATTGACAGGGTGGCTGGACTCACTTCGTCATGCTGTTGGGGATATGGGCTGACTGCCCCCTCATCCCTGGGGTATACAGGTGGAGACCGTAATCCAATCCACTACCATGGGAAATCCATCTTTGGTTAGTTGAGGGCGGAGGCCAGCAGAACCCTGCCCTGTTGCCAGCCCTTCTGCTGGGTTGCTGTCAGTGGAGACCGCAGGCCCATCCACTGACACCAGCTCAAGCTGCAGTTGTGAGGTGCTGATTACATCCTATCCCTGGAGCACCTGCAGAGTTGATTGCTGTGTGCAGAGACCAGTAGCGTTCTGCACTGTTGGCTTCTGTGCTGGACCATAGCACATGGCTTGCTATAGGTGCACTCGGAGAAAAGGAGAAGTGGAAAGCACCGGCGGGGGACACCAGAAGAGGAGGTAAGGGGCCTTTAAAACCATTATAATAAAGAAATCCTCCTCCAGTAGCCCTGACAGCAAAAATACAAGTTAAGGCTTTTAATTACACAGGGTTAACAGAGAGAAAAACAGCAGCCAGCAGATGTGAAGTACAAAAAAAAAAATGTGTTTTAAATTGCATAACATCCTATGTAATTGTTGTGGAGTCAATTACTGCAGTAACTGCATGATGATTGGCCTATGCATTAGCAGGCTGTAGGTTTAACTGTGTTAGAACACCATAGATCTTTATAATGAGACTTCTTTTGAAATGATGGGAAAACTAGTAAAAGTTCATTGTGTTTGAGTTTAATGTAAAGATTTCAAGAAAATAACAAAATAACAACTTTACATCATGCAGTGGTGAGTTAAAGGTAGGGTCGGGTCTCTAGAATAAGTTAAAAGGCTGCTGATCTTTAAAAATAATACAAATGTCATAAATTCCAGTTATCAGTGATAGCAGCCTGGGTTAGGTTCTTTCCTTTCTAATACATTCTAAACAAGATCTTACAACAGGAATAAGGAGAATACGATTAAGCCTTATTATAACATAGGCACTATGTGAATGTATGAAAATGTGTTTTTGTATTAGATATTTATAAAGGAGGTATTTCAGCCATTGTGTTTGCTGTAAACAGGAGAGGATACCCAGATTCACAGTACATGAAGAATACAATAGCTTTACTGAAGACCTTGGGTATTGAATGAGAAGAGAACACCTAATCTGCAACCAAAGCAAAGCGTAACATTTGTTTCTGCTCTTTTATATACGTTTCCTTTGTACTTGAGAATCGGTATACATTTATCATAAGCTGAATATTTAATGGAAAACATGATTGTTAAATGTTTGACTGTTACAGGCCTTGTCATGTAATATACTCTACCAGTCAATGAAAATCAATAGGCAGGATCCAGTACTATTCTAAAACTGTTATCAACCTATATTAGTGTGCCTTCATAATAGAGAAAAGCAAATCTATTTGGGCTGTTTACTGAAAGAGTTGGGAATCTTCACTCACAAAATTGTGAATACTCACTTTTAATTATGCAATCATGTGAAAAGCATCTACACACTGTTTGGTATTTAAAACTAAAACTAAACTAAAGGGAGCTATACTCGACTTTCCTCCAATGGTCCTTGTCTCTCACCAGCATCTTCTTCTGTGTGCCAGTCTTTGGCCACCTTCATTGGTTGGCACGGGATGGTATCACTCCTGCATCATTCTGGCATACAGAGGTCAGGCCGACACTGTAAACTGAGCTGAACATGTGCAGCTCAGTCTATATGCCAGAGACCATTGAGAGCAGGCAGGTAAGTGTATTGTATTGCAGAAGCGACATTCCATGTCTCTTCTGCAATAAAGAGCCTGCTTTCTCACAGTGATGAACAGGGGTACTTTAGTTCAGCTCTAAAGTGAACAGAAATGAGTTTTTCACATAATCGGATAAGTAAAGTGAATAGTAGTGTTTGGGTAAAGGTTCACAACTCAGGACCTGCCTCCTAGAACAGGCATACAGACTGGCATTGAGGACCAGCAAGCAAGTGGTTGTCTTCATTCCCATCAAAATAACCCACATTACCTGCAGCACCTAGGATCTTCAGTCTTTGCATCCCACATTTGGGCATACAGGCTGACATTGAGGACCAGCAAGCTAGTGGTTGTCTTCATTCCCATTATAATAACCCACATTACCTGCAGCACCTAGGATCTTTAGTCTTTGCATCCCACATTTGGGCATACAGGCTGGTATTGAGGACCAGCAAGCAAGTGGTTGTCTTCATTCCCATTAGGAATAAGCCGAACACCCCCGCACCAGAACCTTCGAACGGACCTCGCGTTTGCGCGTACGATATCGAACCCCATTGACGTCTATGGGCGTTTTTTCTGGAGTAGCGATTTTAATGATGCTTAAAGTAAAAAAGAAAAATTCCTTAAAATACCGTACCTGCTGGGTGTCTATAGTAGTGGAACGTGTTTAGAACTGTCCCTGCTCAAAATGAGACTACTATAAGAAAAAAGTAATTTAAGGCTTGTGCCTATAATGTAATGTTTGGTCCCTGCAATATGGATAAAAATCACTGAAAAAAATAGCATGGGTTTCCCCGCGACCACTTCCCCCAGGTCATTACAAGCCCCTTTGGCCCTATATACTTTGCACAGCAGTATACAGGTGGTGCAAACAAGACAGGGACTGTAGGTTTGTTGTTAAGTAGAATCTGTTTGTAATTTTCAACTGGTACTTCTTTAAAGTGTAGCTTCAGCCATAAAATCTTTTTTTTAAGCTTTTCTGAAAACATAGAGAAGAGTTATCACCCCTGTAACATTTGTTTTGCTGTCTGTGTGCATCTGTTCAGAAGATTGCACCTCACTTTCTGTCCCAATGAAAAATGATTTTTTGAATTTTTTTATACTTTTTTGGTGAAACAAGGATTGGTGATAAAGCATCAGTGGACTGGAGACACCTTTTACAGAAGAGAATTTCCCTTCCTAGGGGTAGATTTCCTCTCACTTCCTGTTGTCTCCTTCCGTTTGCAAGTAGGAGTCATTTGTAAGTTGGATGTTTGAAAGTAGGGGCCTGACGTATATACTCTGCAGAAATTTGGGCCCTAGGTGTTGGTGTTGCCACAACACTGTAAGCCCTCACAGTTAGTCTTGGTGGGCGCTGGAAAGCCCTGCTGTGAAATATTAGATCAAGAATTGTAATTCCCCCCCTGTAGAAAAATTGGGCCTTAGGCACTGGTGCTGGTGCCACAACACTGCAACCCCTCACAGATACTGTAATTGGAGCACAGCAAAGAGCCACGTGCAAAGTATTGCATCAAAAATTGTTATTACACGCCCCTGTTGAACAGGGGCAGAAAAATTGGGCCTTAGGCACTGGTGGCGATGCCCAGAACCAACAATGTTCATACTAGCAATCAGCAAGATCATTGAGGAGGAAAAGGATATTCAGTCAGCATAACAGGATAGTCACTCGGCATTAGCATAAGCAGTCTCCAAGGGATCTGACACTTCCAAAAAATTATTCAATTCATTTCATCAGCATCAGGTGCTTGGTAGCTGGTGTTGATCCAAGCCTGATTCATTTTTATGAAGGTCAGTTGATCGACAGAGTCGGTGGAGAGGTGCAGCCTGTGATCGGTCACAAAGCCTCCAGCAGCACTGAATGTGCGTTCTGAAAGAACGCTGGATGCAGGACAAGCCAGTAGCTCAATTGCGTACTGTGCAAGCTCTGGCCAGTGATCCATCCTCAAGACTAGGGATGAGCTTTGCGTTCGAAACGAACGTATGTTCGACTCGAACATCGTCCATTCGATTGTTCGCCGAATTTCGAACAAAAACGATCGTTCGCGACAAATTCGAGTGAAGAAATTCACGGCCCATAATTCATTGCGGCATTGCGCCCTGATGATTGGCCAAACATGCACTATGACCCTGCATGCTTGGCCAATCACAGCACGCAAAAAAAGGAGAGCCATAATTGGCCAAAGCCTGGGTGGCTTTGGCCAATTATGGCTCAGGGCTTTAGCACACGCCCCACACTATATAAGGCCGCCTGCTGGACGGCCTCCTGTAGTGTGTTCTGGCTTGTTAATGAGAGCAGTCAGAGAGACAGAGAGATTGTCTTTTTAGCTAGCTAGATAGAGCAGGCTAGTTAGTTTAGCTTTATTACAGTGTGTAGAGAATATATATACATCCTTAGGAGTTGTACATATATTTATACACTGTATAGCTTAGCTAGATCAGTTCTTCCTAATTTACTGGCAGGCAGGTGATTGTGCTATTTAAAGACGTTATCACAGGTATAGACACCCAGCAGGTACAATAGCAGTGATTTTAATGATGCTTAAATAAAAAAATAAAAATAAATTCCTTTAAATATTGTACCTGCTGGGTGTCTATAGTTTGCCTGTGAAAACGTCTTTGAGAACCCGGGTCTTGCCCGAGGGAACATGTATCAATGGAAAAAAGTTTTTAAAACTGTTGTTTTTTCAAGAGCAGGACTCCTGAAAAAACGACCGTTTTTAAAACTTTTTTTCCATTGATATTACTATCAATGGAAAAAAAGTTTTAAAAACGGTTGTTTTTCAGGAGTCCTGCTCCCGAAAAAACGACCGTTTTTAAAACTTTTTTCCATTGATACATGTTCCCTGGGGCAAGACCCGGGTTCTGAAAGACGTTTTCCAACAATAACTTTAATTTTGGTCTTTAAAATGATCGTTTTTGAATGCGAACGTTCAAGTCCCATAGACTTCAATGGGGTTCTAAATGTTTGTGCGAACGATCGGACTGTTCGACGATTCTGGTGCGAACCGGCTCATCCCTACTCAAGACCCAGTAAGCCAGAGGATTTTC
This sequence comes from Rana kukunoris, assembly GCA_029574335.1. NCBI lineage: Eukaryota > Metazoa > Chordata > Amphibia > Anura > Ranidae > Rana > Rana kukunoris. Next base: position 70,136,894 of record CM056060.1, read on the forward strand.
GGTGGAGAAGGTGTCCAAGTCTGATCTTTCCCCTAGGTATTCCTGCACCTGACGCTGGCGATGGTTGCTGGAACCGGTCATACCTTGGGGCTGCGGACTAAAAAATTGTCTGACCGCATCGGTCAGACGGCCACCTTCTCCACCGCTCCTTCTGTGACTCACCGATGCCTCAGCAACACGTTGTCCAGGACCAGGATTTATTAATCCCCCAGGTTCTGGGAACGCGTTGTACAGACCTTTCTGCAAGGCCTCCCGAAGATTTTTCATCTTCTGCTCCCTCTGCGACGGCAAGATAAGGTCTGCAACCTTATCCTTGTAACGTGGATCAAGGAGAGTTGCCAGCCAGTAATGATCCCTCTCCTTGATACCACGAATACAAGGATCCTTACGCAGGCTTTGCAGGATCAGGTAGGCCATGCAGTGTAGGTTTGCTGAGGCATTCGGGGGACAGTCCTCTGGGTCACTGAGGACGACAGGATCCGCAGCCACCTCATCCCAGCCACGTAAAAGTCCATGGGTTCCTTGGGACTGTAAATGATCCCTTGAAGACTGCTGCTGCTTAGTGCTATGCTACACCTCCATGCTGCTGATACAATCATCATCCTCCTCCTCTTCCTGTGTGCTAGGCGGGCAAGCAGGACCACTGTCTGGATAAAGGGGGCCTTGAGAGGTTAGGAAGTCCTCCTCTTCCTCCCTCTGTTGTGCCTCTAGGGCCCTGTCCATTATTCCACACAGTGTGTGCTCCAACATGTGAATAAGAGGGACAGTCTCACTGATGCATGCACTGTCACTGCTCACCATCCTCGTGGCCTCCTCAAATAGTGACAGGACAGTGCATGCATCCCTGATCAAGGCCCACTGGCGTGGGGGAAAAAACCTAAGCTCCCCTGACCCAGTTCTGCTGCCATATTGGCACAGGTACTCATTGATGGCCCTCTGCTGCGTGTGCAGCCGCTGCAGCATGGCCAATGTAGAGTTCCATCTGGTGGTCATGTCACAGATTAGGCGGTTCTTGGGCAGGTTGTATTCCCTTTGGAGGTCTGTCAGCCGAGCACTGGCATTATATGACCTTCGGAAATGCACACAGACTTTCCTGGCCTGCTTCAGGACATCCTGTAAGCCCGGGTACCTGCCCAAGAACCACTGCACCACCAAATTCAGGACATGCGCAAAACAGGGCACATGGGTCAGTTTTCCCTGTTGCAGGGCAGAGAGGAGGTTGGTGCCATTGTCGCTAACCACCATTCCAGGCTTAAGCTGGCGTGGCATCAACCACCTCTGAGCCTGCCCCTGCAGAGCTGATAGAACCTCGTCTCCAGTGTGGCTCCTGTCTCCCAAGCACACCAGCTCTAGCACCGCATGGCATCTCTTTGCCTGCATTCCTGCATAGCCCCTCGTACACCTACGGAGCACGGCTGGTTCCGAGAACACATCAGCACAGGAAGAGGCCCCAGAGGAAGAAGAAGAGAAGGGGGTGGAGGAGAGAGGTGTGTCACAACCAGTAGTGGTGTTTTGGAGGCTTGGTGGTGGAACAACCTCCAAAACTACTGTACCTTGCCCTGCGTCCTTCCCGGCCATCAGCAGAGTCACCCAATGCGCCGTGAAAGAGAGGTAACGTCCTTGTCCATGCCTGCTGGACCATGAGTCAGCGGTAATATGCACCTTACCACTGACCGCCCTGTTCAGTGAGGCATGGACATTGCCTTCATCATGGTGGTAGAGAGCCGGAATCGCCTTCCGTGAGAAAAAGTGGCGTTTGGGAACTTGCCACTGAGGTACCGCACATTCCACAAACTCACTGAAGGGGGTAGAATCTACCAACTGAAAAGGCAGCAGTTGAAGTGCTAGCAATTTCGCTAAGCTAGCATTCAACCGCTGGGCATGTGGATGGCTGAGAGAGTACTTCTTACGGCGCTGCAGCAGCTGGGGCAGGGAAATTTGGCTGGTACAATCTGACATCAGTGTACCGATAGTAGATTGCGCGCATGTACTACTAGGTTGTGACACACCTAATTCTACACCTTCAGTCCTATCAGTGCAGGCTTCAGAGAGGACTGAGGGTATAGTGAGGTTGGAGATCCCAGCTGATGAGGGGTGTCATGGACCATGAAATACTGAAATCCTAATTCATGTATTACAGAAGATGTAATTCTGAACCCCAGCCAGGTCAACAGACTCATAAGAAATACTCATTGTCCATTGTGTGATAACCCTATCTAAAGCCTTTCTATTATCAGGTGTAAATGACTTCTGCCCTGTCTCAATTCTCCAGACGGCTCCATTGTTCTGTGGCTGGCTATTGTGTACATTGATTGACCCCCTGGGGCTTTTGTCTGAAAACACATCACAGGCTTCTGGCCACACATATTCAGGCTATTCAAACTTTGGGACCAATCTCTGCGGAGACAATTTCAAGTCCTCATTTGCATGGTTTAAGAGGACCAGAGTGAAAAACTGAATACTTTACAATGGACCAATAGGAAAGCGGTTGTTGGGGGCGGGATGTTCCAAATCCTGTATAAAGTGTGCTGTGTACTTTCATTAAAGTGTGTCCTGTTACATCCAGTATTAAGCCATGGCTAATGTGTGGATTATTCAGCGATTCCAGGGATATTCCTAGTCGGGGAATATTGGGGTGATTTCTTTTATGGGAGAAGAAGGGAGAGGATGGCGGAGATATGCTCTAATACCGTCACAAGGGGCAAGGGGAGGTCCGCTTTGTTCTTTGGTGTGGGTCTTTCAGGTATGCTTGCCAACGAACTGCATGGCAGGTCGACATATGTCTGGTCAAGCATGTGGTGCCCAAGCGGGTGATGTTTTGGCCACGCGAGATACACTTGAGACATATGTTGCAAATAGCAATGGTGCGATCTGATGCACATGTCTCAAAAAAGGCCCACACCAAAGAACTTTTGCAGTAACGCTGAGACACAGCAGCGCCCTGCACAAGCGTAGCTATGCGATGTAATGCAGTTGGTGTGCTGCCCTTAAAGGGTCACTAAAGGAGCTTCCTTTACCTCACGGAAGTACTGTTTTCATGTCCTCATTGTTCGTTTTTGCTTTGATGTTGCTGTAATTCTGCTCTGATCTCCACACTTCCTGGTTGTCTGTTTCCTTATAACCACAGTGCTGGGAGCTGTCTCTCTGTGGTCACTAATCAAGGAGGTGTGATTACTGTGTGTAAACTGAAACTGGGTTGGTGCTAATGGGTTTTAGACAAACCATCACTGCCCTCAATTGGCTCTCTGGCTCTGTACATCAGAGAGACAGGAAAAAACAGCAAAAACTAAAGTAGAACTGTAGGTTGATTATATGATTGATTTTTATCTATTTTAATCATTTTTAAAAGGAATCAGTTAACTTTTATGTCTCTATACCCTGTAAACAGTCATTTCAGCCCAATTTTTTTTCCTTTAGTGACCCTTTAAGCTGTGCCCTGGAGGGCATCCTGCCTCTTTGGAGATGTGCCTGTGCCACCTCCTCCTCCTCTCTTCTATCAGGCACCCACGTAGAGTCAGTGACCTCATCATCCCCTCCCTCCTCATCACTGTCGAAAACCTGGCAGTATGCTACAGCTGGGGGAACATGACTGCCAGATTTCTGTCCCTCTCAGGCACTCCCTTTCTCTGGGCTCACATTACTGCCTTCCTCTATCTGTGTTCCATCATTCGCATCTTCAGGCAGGATGTACCCAACGCTGTGTTGAAACAGTTCGGGGGACTCCTCAGGAGGACATGGTGGGACTAGGGAAGGAGTAAGTGATGTCATTGAGCAGGGGGAAGAGGACGCCTTGGCAGCTAATTTGTCAGACAAAGTACCCTGAGCTTGCGTGAGAGGATTAGGATGGCTTGGTAATCCACTCTACCAATTTGTCTGCATGTTGAGGCTCAACAAGGCCAGCTTGTGGAAAGAAGGACGAGCGTGTGCAACGGTCACGTGCTGAAGAGGATGCACAGTGTCCACCACCAGCACTGTTGCCTCTAGATGCAGAGCCTGCTTTCCCTTGTGACTCTCTGCCTCTCTTTGTTGTCCTTCCAGACATTATAATGGCCTGCTGAGGACAAAATCAGTACACACACCTCATAGCTTTAGGTGCAAACTACAGAGGACACGTGGAGTACACACCAAGTAGCTTTATGTGCAAACTAATGAGCACACTTGCAGTATACACCAAGTAGGTTAAGGTGAAAACTATACAGCACAAGTGCAGTAAACACCTGGTATGTTTTGGGTGCAAACTATACAGCACAAGTGCAGTATACACCAAGTAGGTTTAGGTGCAAACTATACAGCACAAGTACAGTAAACACCTGGTACGTTTAGGTGCAAACTATACAGCACAAGTGCAGTAAACACCTGGTACGTTTAGGTGCAAACTATACAGCACACAGGCAATACAACACGTTAGAAGACTGCAGCTGGCACAATCAACTGCCTGTCAAATAGGAATAGCTGATCTAGCTAAACTATACAGTGTATAAATATATGTACAACTCCTGGGATGTATATATATCCTCTACACACTGTAAATTTAACCAAACTGACAAGCCTGCCTGCTATCTATCTATCTATCTAGTAAAAAATAAACTGTCTCTCTCTCTCTTTCTCTCTAGGACTGATCTTTTTGTCAACACGGCCGCAACACACTACACGAGGCCGCCCAGCAGGCGGCCTTTTATAGTGTGGGGCGTGTGCTATAGCCCTGAGCCATAATTTGCCAAAGCCACCCTGGCTTTGGCCAATTATTGCTCTCCATTTTTTGCGCGCTGTGATTGGCCAAGCATGCGGGTCATAGTGCATGCTTGGGCAATCATCAGCGCACAATGCAGCAGTGAATTATGAGCCGTGACGCGTCACTCAAATTTGGCGCAAACGACCTGTTTTGTTCAAATTTTGACGAACAATTGAACAGCCAATGTTCGATTCGAACATGGGTTGGAGTCGAACGCAAAGCTCATCCCTAATTCCTATCATAATTACCCACATTACCTGCAGCACCTAGGATCTTCAGTCTTTCCATCCCACATTTGGGCTAATCTGCAATGAAAATCTCTTTCCTAATTCACAGTTTAGGGAGTTCCAAACCCTGTTATGAGTGATTATTGAATACAGAGATGTGATAGAATCTGTGTCACTCACCAGCAATTTATCAGGGTACATTAACCACTTTAGCCCCGGACCATATTGCTGTCCAAAGACCAGAGCACTTTTTGTGATTCGGCAGTGCGTCGCTTTGACAATTGCGCGGTCGTGCGACGTGGCTCCCAAACAAAATTGGCGTCCTTTTTCTCCCACAAATAGAGCTTTCTTTTGGTGGTATTTGATCATCTCTGCGGTTTTTTATAGAGCGACTATTTAAAAAAAAATGCAATATTTTTTTACATTTTGCTATAATAAATATCCCCAAAAGAGATATAAAAAAACATTTTTGTCCCTCAGTTTAGGCGGATACGTATTCTTCTACATATTTTTCGTTAAAAAAAATCGCAATTAGCGGTTATTGATTGGTTTGCGCAAAATGTATAGCGTTTACAAAAAAGGGGGTAGTTTTATGGCATTTTTATTAATATTTTTTTTTTACTAGTAATGGCGGCGATCAGCGTTTTTTTTCGGTACTGCGATATTATGGCTGACACATCGGACACTTTTGACACATTTTTGGGACCATTGGCATTTTTATAGCGATCAATGCTATAAAAATGCATTGTATTACTATAAAAATGACATTTGCAGTGAAGGGGTTAACACTAGGGGGCAGGGAAGGGGTTAAGTGTGTTCCTGTTTGTGTTCTAACTGTATGGGGAGGTGGACTCACTAGGGGAAATCACTGATCTTCTGTTCATACATTGTATGAACAGAAAATCAGCATTTCCCCCGCTGACAGGAATGAGAGCTTTGCGTTTACACACATACCTCCCGTTCCCCGCTCTGTAACGAGCAATCGCGGGTGCCCGGCCCCTAGTGGCCGCAAAAGAGAGGACGTAGAGCTACGTGCTCTCGCGAAACAGTGCCACCATCCCGCAGTAATATGACGGCGGGCGGTCGGCAAGTAGTTAACAAGGCTTCTGTGTATACATTCAACTGAATGAGAAATGAGTTTAAACACACCTGTCTTACTGGGAAATACTTAAGGTGCCATTGCTGGTGTTCTTCTGAAAAGGTTAGTCTTCTTACTAGATTCAGTACTGACCAAATTATTGACCTGGAAGAAGCATTCTAAAAGTGAAGTTAGAATTTCCAATGGGCTTACATGAATGAAATTGTTAAAGCCAAAGTGTCGGCAAGACATTTCAGCCAGTCCCTCAGTAGATCTTAGTTTGCCGACCTGTTCTGCTAATCACCAATTGGGTGCTTTTACCTTGAAAACTATAAACTTTTTTATTTTTTTCTTAAGATAAGACTAGACATTGAGTTGGATGGTCACAACTCCTCTTACCGTTAGGGTCCCCCAAGGTTCTGTCCTTGGACCTTTGCTATTCTCGATCTACACGTCCTCCCAGGGTCAGCTGATAAATGGTCCAATACCATTTATATGCTGATGACACCAAAACCATCTCTCTGCCCCTCAGCTCACCCCATCAATCTCCTCACGCATCACTGATTTACAAACAGACATATCAGCCTGAAAGTCAAACCACTTCCTCAAACTGAATCTATCTAAACTCTGCAACATTTCCAGAATACGCCCCTTTTTAACTAATGACACCACCAAGCTTCTTATTCACTCCCTGTTCATTTCTCGCTTCAACTACTGCAACTCCCTCCTCATTGGATTACCTTTACATAGACTTTACCCCCTTCAGTCCATCATGAATGCTGCTGCAAGACTCATCCACCTTACCATTCAGTGTCCTCCGCCCCTCTCTGCCAATCCCTCCACTGGCTCCCACTCACCCAACAAATAAAATTCTAAAAACTACTAACAATAATTTACAAAGCCATTTACAACTCGGCCCCCAGTTACACCACTAACCAAGCCTCTCTCTTCGGTCCTCCCAAGAACTCCTGCTCTCTAGCTCACTTGTCACCTCCTCCCCTGCTCGCCTTCAGGATTTCTCCAGAGCTTCTCCCAACCTTTGGAACTCCCTACCCCAATCTGTCGGACTGTCCCATAATCTATCTATATTTAGATGATCCCTGAAAACTTGTCTTTTTAAAGAAGCCTATCCTGCTTCTAAGACTATTTTACTCATCCCCCACAACTATTACCTTTTGTATCAATTGACCATAACTTTTTAGATTGTAAGCTCCAATAAGCAGAGCCCTCTGATTCCTCAGATTGTCATGTATTTGTAATGTAATTGTAATGTCTGCCTTCATTTTGTTAAGCGCTGCGCAAACTGTTGGCACTATATAAAACCTGTATAATAATAATAATGGTAAAGATTATTTGAACAAACATGGCAGTGGTAGGGGAATAGATTGGTTTTAAAAACGTTTTCAAAATAAAAAAACAAATGTTGGTTGTTACCTCTTTTTTACTTTTGGTTAAAATATTACTCCCTTAATCAGTTCACCTGAGGCCGGAGTACGCCAGTTGTCCTCCATTAAAGTACCCACCTTTATGAAAAAGAGCATCCAGGTTGATATCCGCTTATCAAAAAGTCGTATGCTCAGAGTCCTTGTACTGTAGTGAAACCATTTTGTGTGCCAGATTGGTATCAGAAACTGGGACCAAACTCAATGGAACTAAAGATTAAAAGTACCAAACAACATCTTTGATTAGTTTGCCTTTTCTTTTACTAAATTAATATATTGCAGTAGGGGAAACACACTGTTATAGAATAGCCAGAACATTTTATTTGTAACTAAGCAACTGGAAAAGTTTTATTGGCAGCAAACGCATTTGTCAGTTTGCCACAGCATAAATGCAAATTTATGACATTCCTTATCCGTAAGGTGAGTACAATGATAGAATGAAAGAAAAAAGTGAGGCCTGTGAAAGTCAGCAGTTTCTAATTTATGTATTTTTTTTTCCTAGGTAGTTGAAATTCAAACATGTGATTGTCATGTATAGCACGTAACACAAAATCCTGCTAGTACAGTACTCATTTCTTATTGCTGCCTTTTCAATCAAAGATTAGCTTGGTCTTCCTCTAAACTCATCTCTAATCCAAACTCCCACTTTTTTATACTCTAGTGGTGAGCCTGTCCCGTAGCTCACCACTAGCTGCAGGGTGAATGAGCTGACCTGCCTCTCATTGGAGTAAAATAGAAGGGAAGTTGAGAATTTTGTTTAGCCCTGGTTCACACTGGGCTGCGGGAGTGAAATCGTGCAATTTCACTCCCTCTGGCAGTCCCGATTTCGGCGCGATTTAGGAGACATCTGTGCAGGTTTCTGCACAAATGTCAATGTAAATCGCATCCTGAAATCGTAAAAAGTAGTACAGAAACTACTTTTTGAAATCGGTGCAGCGCCGCAGATGCGGCGTCGCACCGATTAGGACGGTGTCATTGCCGGCAATTGCCGCCGATTTGAGATGCGATTTCACATGTGAAATCGCATCTCAAATCGAACTAAATCGTACCCAGTGTGAACCTGGGCTTGGAGATGTGTTCAGAGGATGCTTTTCAATATGCTTCAGCTGCTGCTGCTAAGTAACTTTAACATTCACATTGATTGGTATATGGAAGACCTGCAGCTCAGACACAAGCAAAAGCTCATAATTATAGGCTTTGAGTGGTGAGAAATTATAATTTAGGTTGTGGTGGTAAATAGACCTAATTAATTTAGCTAAAACATGAACTCTAAAGTTCATATCGAGCCAAAGTCTTCGTTTTTAGGAGCAGAAGTGTCAAACTTGCAGCCCAAGATGGCTATAAATGTGACCCAACACAAAATCGTAAACTTAAATGAAAATGTTGATTTTTTTTTAAATTATTTGTTAAAAAGCTTAGAGAACACATGCAGTGGAAGAAAAATTTGACAGTGTCGCTTAACTTTTTTAAGTTTTATCTTCCCAAAGAAAAATCTTGCACTCTTCAGAATCACGCCTTATTCATGTCATCAGTTTTCAGCAACTATTTTCAAGGATGAAGTGAAGCACACAAAGGGCAAAATTATAGCCAAAATATCTAATGAGCACCTTGAAAATTCATTGGAATTTGCTACTACATCCATCAACCCAGATACTGATTCGTTAGTTTACCAAAAACTGTCATATATCGCACTAGTTTTATGTTGCCCTCTTTTACTTTTATAATAATTGTTTTTTTTTTTTTTTTATTAAGTTTTAGAAATTAGATAGGTACATTATCCGTAGATGAGTGATCGTTACCTGTGATCTGCCCAACTTTTTCTGTTCATTGGCTTTTTTTTATTTTTAGTGTATTTTATGTGTGGCCCATGACCATTCCTTTTCTTCCAATGTGGCCCAGGAAAGTCAAAAGGTTGTACACCCCTGATTTAGCATGAAGAAGTATTAGAATGTTTTTTAACTACTATCTGGGGCTCCTTTAGAAATGTTCCTTCACTTTGTGACACTGACAACAACTTTACCAGACAGGAAGCAAGGTAAACAGATGCAAAAAGAAATACAAATCTAACAGGTTTTCTAACCTAACCTAACCTTCCCATATGATACTAATATAACCAAGTTACTCTCAAACCTAGGTTATATATATAAATATATATATATATATATATATATATATATATATATATATATATATATATATATATATATATATATATACATACACACACACACATATATATATAGTAAAATCTTGGTCTGGGTTTGAGAGCGTTTTCCAAGACAAGCTAAATTTTTCAATGCAGTTTGACTTGATATACAAGTGATGTCTTGATGTAGCGTCAAGTCACAAGTTATAAAACAGAACAGAAGCTCCTCTAAGTGTAGCAATATGGTTAAATTAAATGAAGGTACAACATTTAGCAAGTCACATGGTTGATGATTAAAACAGGCACACCCAAGTATGCAGGCATCCGGGGTAAAGCTGTCCACATAGACCATCCTCCGCACCACCATCGGCATCATCCCTTCCACGTGCCTCGCTTTCAAATTGCTCTACTACAGAAGGGTAGTCTTCCTGGTCACAATTGCAAACTGACAGCGGTGAGAGCCAGCCGTAGGGAGGATATAAATATTGTACCTTCATTAAATGTAACCATATTGCTACAGTTAGAGGCGACTCTCTTCTCTTTTATACACTAGCTCCTGTTGGATTTTGCTTCTAATCCCCTTGTGGAGACTGTACTTTGTGGATGGACATTTTATGGGTACATGACCTATTACATTGCTATAATCTTTTTATATGGATTATAAACTGAAGGATTTATGAATAAATTGTTGTGGAACAAATCATTTGAGTTTCCATTACATCTTATGGGGAAATTTGTTTTCATATACAAGTGCTTTGGATTACAAGCATGTTTCCGGAATTAAATTATGCTCGCAATCCAAGGTTTTACTGTGTGTATGTATAACAGTGTATGTATATGTGTATATATATATATATATATATATTCCCCGAAAATAAGACCGGGTCTTATATTAATTTTAGTCTCAAAAAACACACTAGGTTTTTTTTTTTCAGGGTAGGGCTTATTTATTTAAGGTATGTACATTAAAGAAAATGTATTCAAATACAGTCATCTCCATTTCCCTTTGAACCATTGGTCCTAATCTGTCATTTACAGCAATATATGGTAGCTCTCCATAAACAACATTTATTCAATTACAATCATGTCATCTTCTTCTGGAATATCATCATAACCCCATCATCCCCCCAACTCACCCCACCCCCTATTATCATGTCAGCAGTCCGTTTATAAATCATTATTACTGATACTGTATACAGTTTTAATTCTGTTAAAAGTACCTGTTTAACTCCTGTATTACTGTACTGGTACAGTATTCTTTCCTATGATCCCTATGAAAAGTTTGGCTGCGGTGACGTCAGCCCGCTCCGTGCACTAAAGAGGGGAGGGGGGCGCAGATGTCAGGGGGAGGAGAGGAGGGAGAAAGAAGAGCCGAGATTGCCGCCAGTGTGCTGAAGACTTCTGGTGGGAGGAGGGGAAGATCGAGAATAGCCGAGACCCTCGGCTGATGCGCGCACAAGGAAGCAGCAGCAGACATCAGCCGGGAGGAGAGAAGAGGACCTCTGGCGGGGCAGCGGTGGGTGCAGACATGTTTGTTTTATATTTAGCAGCAAATGGAGACAATAGGCAGCATTTAAAAGGTGTTTTTAACAGAGCTTTACTAGGTCTTATTTTCAGGGTAGGGCTTATATTTCAGCCCTCCCCGATAATCCAGATAGGGCTTATTTTCGGGGTAGGGTGTATTTCTGAGGAAAAAAAAATATATATATATATATATATATATATATGTGTGTGTGTGTGTTGATGTTGGAGAGTCCCCCCGCACTTCCTGTCTAGTAAAGCATTAGCATTACAGGAAAGAAATATGCAGAACATTTTATGATGTCTTGTACAGCAGTAAAAAAAAACGAACCCTTCCAAAACATTAACAAAAACCTTTGGGCTTGACATGCACTTGCTTTATATCTGACATTTACTACTGTGCAACATTTGTTTTATGCACTTTTAATATTTGTAAACTTTTCATCATATAGCATTGCTTATGTGTTGTAATTTCGATTTCCTCAAAAGTTAAATAAAGAGATTAAAATAAAAATGCTAAGACCTCTTCTGCTCAAAAGCTATTAGCATGTTTATGAATGGATATAAAAGGTGAAAGGAAAACCGCGCTGTTAATAATGAATGTAAGTAGCTGCCATATATTCTGTATGTAAAGCAAGTGGAACAGAAAAAGTGTGGCACTCAAATTATTACTCTCGGTATGCTCAAAAGATATAAGTGTACATATAACCTCTGTGTTATACTTAATAAATTAATTAGATTGCAAATGATTAATCAAAGTGATAATATAACGCAATTGACTAAATTGTGTTATTAAAAATTTGGACATGATCCAAAATAATGTGTAGGTTGAAAATGCACCAAATGAATACAGGCATACCCCACTTTAAGTACACTCACTTTACATACACTCGCGAGTAAGAACATACCCGCGAGTGTATGTAAAGTGCCTTACAAGTACTGTACAGACATTTTGCAGCCGCAGTAGAAGGAGCTGAAGCTCCGAGAGCATAGCCCGCCCTGTTCCAGTCTGCCCCTGACATCTCCACTACAGCCCCTGAGCCCTCAACTACAGCTCTTGATGCCCCCACGATAGCCCCTGACCCCCCACTACACCCTAGAAGTGAAAAAAGGAATTGTTTCACTTTAAGTACCATTAAATTAAAAAAATTAAATTCCAAAATTGATCCACTGTGATAAAAGTGACTCTGTATATAGTTGTCTGTAGGCAATCCACCACCATGAAGAATAAAGGCTTATCAGACAAGATGGACCCAGCAGGGCATAAGCCTGAAGGATCAAATGAGCTTGTTGGTGTAACACACCCAGAGAGAGGTACAGCAAGCAAAGTTTCCAATGGGGCCAGGCAGATAGACCAGGCGATGATATTCCACTATAGCAGTGTTTCTCAACTCCAGTCCTTAAGCCCCCTCAACAGGTCATGTTTTCAGGATTTCCCTCAGATGAAAAGGCTGTGGGAATTACTAAGGCAGTGAAACGGATCAAATCACCTGTGCAAAATAATGGAAATCCTGAAAACCTGACCTGTTGGGAGGCCCTTAGAGGACTGGAGTTGAGAAACACTGCACTATAGTGACATCAATAGGTATCCACCATAGGTTTAAGCAATGTTACTTCATGCACAATCCTCCCAGTGTAACATATGTTAAAGGAGAGAAATTGGGCCACATAGTATAATTCGGTTTAAAAAGTGGTCATTTATTAAATAAAATATAAAATGGTCACTCGCATTTGAGAAGACAAGTCAAAGCAAATAGGATCAAAATAACGCAGTGGCATCAGCAGAGGCCCCCCCCCCCCCAACGCGTTTCTCCTAATAGGGCATCATCTGGGGTCATATAGCATTGCTTATGTGTTGTAATTTCGATTTCCCCCTCAAAAGTTAAATACATAGATTAAAATAACAATGCTAAGACCTCTTCTGCGCAAAAGCTACTAGCATGTTTATGAATGCAATCATGATCTAAAGAACAGCTGTACCTTACTAACAAGTGTCATTAAATCCACCAGACAAAAGGTGGGGCAGGTGAGGAAAGGGGGGGTAGTATAAAGGTGTTTATCGATAATTGCTAGAATTGTACACTTGACCTTTTAACCACTTCAATACAGGGCACCCCCCCCCCCCCCCCTTCCTGCCCAGGACAATTTTCAGCACTATCGCACTTTGAATGACAATTAGATTGTAACACTGTACCCAAACTACATTTTTATAATTTTCTTCACACAAATAGAGCTTTCTTTTGGTGGAATTTGATCACCTCTGAGATTTTGATTTTTTTGCTTGACAAGCCAAAAAGTCCAAAATATTTTTTTTTTTTTTATATTTTTTCTTTATTTGTTATAAAAAGTTTTCTCCTTCACTGACAGGCACTGATGAGGCTGCACTGTTGAGGCAGCACCAATATGTAGAATTGATGAGCCCCATTGGCTTTTGCACTGGAGATATCGCTGAAACTGGCAAGCAGGGTGCAGGACCATCCTTATGGGCGGTTAACAGCTGGTTAACTAATCTCGGATAGAGAGGACGGCTTGCACCCTTCCTCCCCCCCCAGTTGTTCACTTATAGGTCCCGAGTTGCTACAAGCTGGCTATAGGACATCGCCTTACAGAGCCCTACATAGACTGTACAGAGATTGTCTAACAGGGGTGTATTCTGACTCTCACGAGACCTTCGATACAGCGTTACACCGCGGCTCCAAGCTGTGAGCTGTGAGAGGTGCTGAACGACGGTGCTTGTTTGCCTCGATCCTCAACGCTATAGCAGCCGTACCAATCCGTATACAGCAGACAGCCCACATAAAGACATTATCCTGGTACACTTTTTTTTTTCTCTTGGGACTACTACCTTACAGGTGGCTGGGACGGCTGTGCTGTGCGGTGCTTTGGCCCCCTACTGCTCCCGGGTGCTGCGCTACTTGGGGACGCTTATAGGGTCACATGTCCCACGCAAACTAGAGTATAGTGAGTGGGGGCGAGCACAGTCTACCAGTCTATCAAGAGGGTCTCCTTCAATTAACTTAGCTTCAGTCCCCCTTGCCATATACACCCATAAAGAACCTGGTAGTCATTGTCCGCCTGGGGATAGCTCTCTTAGCCTCCCCCCCCTTAGAGGTGAGTCATCAGTGGCTTAGATACGCCACGGCATTTGATAACCAAAGCCAGGACCAGCTTTACTCTGACCTGAGAGCCGATAGACTAAACGAGTGCCTTAATTAAATCAAGCGGCTCGGGACCCAGACATTTTTACCAAAATTAAAGGCTGGAGGTCAATTTTGTTTAACTTCTCCGTTCTATCCTATCAAGAGATGTCTAACACCAGATCCACCAAGAGCAAAAAGGTAGCTGCTGCTAAGCTAGAGCGCTTCGCTCATATTCCTGCCATCTCGCCAGGCAAAGGCCATTTACCCGCAGCAGTATCGCAAGCCAAGGCGCAGACGGGCTCATCCCAGGAAAGAAGGAGCTACGGACAGTAACTGCAAAGTCATCTAACACGCCTAATTCAACCAACGTCAAAACCGTGAGTACCAAAGGGTTGGGTCCAGAACCTGTTGGAACTGTAAACATGTCTGTAACCTCGGGAATGACTAGTGACCCCGGACCCTTAGTAGCAGGCCAAACCTCAGAAGGGGAACCAACCCTTAGGGATGTACTCAGCGCAGTTAACACCTGTAGAGACTTTATGGCCAACTTTGATATTCAGCTAACAGGGCTAAAAGAAGAATTGTTATCCATGAGGCAGGAGTTGCACAGAACTGTGTCAAGAACGAATGCATTAGAGGAGAGGTTAAGTGCAGTGGAAGATGCCCTATTTACACTACAAGGGGAACTAAGGGGGTTACAGGACTTAACAGACCTCCAAGCGGCCAAACTAGACGCAATGGAAAACAGATTGCGCAGGAACAATGTGAGAGTGGTAGGCCTACCTGAAGGATGCGAAGGCACAGACCTCATTGCCTTCATGGAACGCTGGTGTGGAGAAATTTTTGGTCCCGAGAGCCTTTCAGCATTTTTTTCCATAGAAAGAGCCCACCGGGTCCCTTTTAAAGCACTCCAACAAGGGAAACATCCAAGACCGTTCCTTCTTAAACTCCTCAATTACCCAGACAAGTTGACTTTGCTTCAAAAAGCCAGAGAGTTGGGAGAGATCACATATAAAGGAACGAGAATATCAATATATCCAGATTTCTCACCTGACCTACAGAAACGTAGAGCTCAGTTTATTCCTGTTAAAAAGTCTTTACAGAAATACAAAATTCCTTACGCTCTTCTGTACCCGGCCCATCTCAGAGTGGCAGCTTTGGGTAGGACTCTCTTCTTCAATGATCCAACCAAAGTAGTTAACTGGCTGGAGCAGAATAAAACAGCACTATAGATCTATAGGGACAGGAGAGGGGACCAGACCTCTTCGGAGGATACATAAATACATTTATGGACAATTGCTTGTTTCTGGACTTGGGGGGAAGGTACAAAAAAAGCAAAACTAAGCTGTTAAGCTTCAAAAAGATAAGGCTCCCCTCCAAAGACATAATGTTCTTTTCCCCCCCTCCCCCCCCTTTTTCTTTTTCTTGTTTTGGTGTTGTTGTTATGCATACTCTCAACATCAATGAGGTAACAAAGGTACTTAGATACCGGGTGGCACTAATAAGCAAAAGTTCACAAAGCGGGTATTTATATTTTCTGTAAGCCACGTTAAGCACAGCTACAAAAACACACGGGTGGCACTATCTAAGTAAGTGATAGTGCCAATCCGATCACTTATGTAAGTATATACAGGGCGTATCCAGGCCCCCAGTATTCTATGTTTTGTATATTCACGAGGGAATATGTAGAAGGGCTTTGCTCGAGCCTTGGGCAATAAAAATGACGACAACGTCTAGGAGGGACACATATAAATAAACCCCCTTATATATATATATATATATATATATATATATATATATATATATATATATATATACACACACACACACACACATATATATATATACATATACATATATATATATATATACACACACACACACACCACAGGCTCACTCATACATAATTCACGCGCTCAGAGTCGGTGAGGCCTCATTTTTTTTTTTTTATTAACCGACAACACTAATTTTATAATGGATACAAATATCAATAAGTTGCATGTTATGTTATTTATGAGGTTGTTATGTAAACACTAACTTGTTCAAGCACTCAGGTACTTTCAAGAGATAATTATGTTACTATCAAGACACGTACACTTACGAGGGGGTACCTCAGTGTTGGTGAGGCTTTCTTAATTAACGGACAACACTAATTTTACACTATATACAAATACTTATTAGCTGTATTTACATTTTGTATGCTATCTATGAGGTTATCATTTAAGTATTAATTTGATTATGTATATATGTACTTTTAAGAGATATTTACGTTATCATGAAGGCATGAACATTAATGAGGGGGAAGTAGTACAGATGGGGTAATTCTTAGCGTTTCTCTCCTCCCTCCCCCTCTCCCCTTTCCCTTTTTCTCTTTTTTTTTTCCTTTCTCCTTTTCCTCTCACCACCTTCATTGCCTTCCCCAGCCATACAAAGCATTTGGCCTTCGAGGCCTTGGAGGGGGAATGAGCAAGAGTGGGACAGGCACTCGGGATAGTTTGGGGGTTGAGTGTGAGTGTAAGAATAGCGGTCACTGGACCAGCCCCGATGGGGAGCCCTATAGGGCAAGGAGGTAGGAGGATGGGTGGGAGGGGTTGGGGAGGGAGGGTGGTTTTTAGGGGAGGGGTAAGGGAGCATACACTCGGGGTACTACATGTTGCTACAATACAATCAGGTGAGGTAGGGGCTATACAAGTGGGTCAGTTATCCGGCGATCGAGTTTATCGAGGGATACGAGCAGCGGATCCATGCCTCTGTTGCTCGAGTATCGCCGAAAACCTGATTACTATACCAATTATTTTTGATGCCGGATAAGCTACTGGCTATCACCTCCTGGAATGTACGAGGTATGGGCGATCCAACCAAATGAACTGCAGTCATGTCACTCCTGGAGGATGGAATGCCGGGGTTAATCTGCCTCCAGGAGACACATTTGACTAAGGATTCAGTCCCGCAGTTGAATAGCCGCAAATTTCAAGCCCAATTCCACTCGGTACACTCCTCCTAATCAAGAGGAGTGAGCATAATGATCAGGAGGGGGATGACTTTTTCCTGCTCTAAATCGTGGGTGGATGATCAAGGTCGATTTATATTCCTGCTCTGTTCTATTGAGAACAGGCCGTATGTCATAGCCAATGTGTACATCCCCCCCTCCTTTTAAGCTAGATGTTCTATATAGCCTTATTAAGTTCACACTTGATACCCCAGATGTCCCCATCATAGCTGTCGGTGACTACAATGCAGTTAACAACAGTATTGACAGATTTCCACCGGGGTCTGGGCCCAAGGGGGGCCGACTGGCTGTTTTTTTGCAGGAAACTGGGATGAGAGTTATTTGGAGATCCTCTTTCCCACAGGTTCGCCAATTCTCATGCTATTCCAGTTCCCACCATACGTTATCTAGAATAGATATGGCCCTGTGTAGTGAGGGAATTATGCCCTTGGTCAAGGAGATACACTATGGCCCCAGAGGGGTCTCAGATCATTCCCCGCTGGTGCTAACAATAAGGATAGGTGTCAAGCCTTCTCGCAAAGAATGGCAGATCAATCCCGATTGGTTAGAGCTGATTGGTGATTCACAGACCATGGTGTCGCAACTAGCAGAGTTTGTGCTCATCAACCAAGGGACGGCGCCGACGGGAGTGGTCTGGGACTCCATGAAAGCCTTTGCAAGGGGACTGTTAATTCAACAGGTTGCTAGGATCAAAAAGGCAGGGAGAGCGGAAGAGGATAGGCTGACTAGCGAGACTCTCCAAGCAGAACTGAGATTTATTGAAGAGCCAACGCCAGCTAAAACGGGCAGCATGGCTGGAAAAACAAGAAAAATATAGAACGCATATCTTAAGAATAGCGGAGAATAAGAGAACACTACAAAGGCAGTGACAGTTTGGTGAGGGGGAGAAGGTAGGACGCATATTAGCTCTGAGTAGAACCAATTCCCCCCCGTCAAATGTCCCAGCAATTAGGACAATGTCGGGTGAAACAACAACAGACGGCCAGGAGATCTTAAAAACATTTTGCCAGTACTACAAAGAACTGTACAAGTCTAGAAGGGAGTTGGCGAATGGCGCTACGGAAATATTTTTCCAGAAAATAGTAGTTCCCACGTTGCTCGACAAAGATAGACAGGAGTTAGACGCACCAATCACTCTAAAAGAAGTCCAACAAGCAGTAAGAGATACACCAAATCAGAAATCCCTGAGACCGGACGGGCTCCCTATTGAGGTATATAAGAAGTTTGGTGAGATATTGCTTCCAGAGTTGTTGAGGACCTTCGAGGGGGCGATGAGAGAGGGGACACTTCCCCCTTCAATGACGGAAGCGACTATCACTGTAATTCATAAGGAGGGGAAGGACCATCTGGAACCCTCATCCTACCGCCCAATCTCCTTATTATTGTCAGATGTAAAGATCTTAGCCAAAATTCTTGCAACCCGGCTAAATAGATGCATCTGTAAACGTATTCACCCAGACCAGTCTGGCTTTATACCAGGCAGGGCAACCAGTATTAACATCAGGAGAACCTTCCTAAATATACTCACTCCAACAGATACCGTAGGGTCCAAAGCAATACTGTCACTCGATGCTGCTAAAGCCTTTGATAGCCTCGAGTGGGCATACCTCTGGAAAGTACTCAATAGTTTCGGGTTTGGTCCCCTCTACATCAACTGGGTCAAGTTGCTGTATGGTGAACCAAGAGCCAAAGTTAGAATCAACGCTGAGACATCTGAGATCTTCCAACTGGAGCGAGGGACGAGGCAGGGGTGCCCACTGTCCCCCCTTCTGTTCGCCCTCGCAATGGAAACACTAGCAATTATGGCCAGGGCAAGGTCGGACATAACGGGGTTCAGAAGACACCATTGCGAAGACAAAATTGCGCTTTTCGCAGATGACGTCTTATTTTTTCCTAGGGGATGTCGAAAGTTCACTAGACAAAGTTATGCAATTAATGGAGGAATTTGGACAGTTCTCAGGTCTCACTATTAATTGGACTAAGTCAGCCTTGCTACCGGTGGACCCAGTGGATTCCCAGCTGTTGTCAAGTCTCTCTCAAATAACTGTTAGCTCTAAAATTAAGTATCTAGGGATCTGGATCACAAAAGATGTTACCCAATACCTCATTTAAATCTCCTCCCATTATTATTAAAGTGGAAAAACAAAAGCGATATCTGGAAAAGACTGCCCCTGTCCGTTGCAGGACGCTGTAATTTAATTAAAATGATTTGGCAGCCACAGCTACTATACCTGCTGCACAACTCGCCATTATGGATAGGACATAAGTGGTTTAAAAAGATAGACTCTTTATTTAGAGAACTAATATGGAAGGGAGGACAACCTAGGATAAGCCTACAAACTCTACAACTGCCTGTTAAAGAAGGGGGTATGGCGGTTCCACACCCAAAACTATATTTTTTGGCAGCACAACTGCAACATTTAGCTGGATGTGGAACCGCAGAAGGAAGTGGTATCAACAACCGACTCCTGCTAACAGACAATCCACATAAATTACTAGTTGATGACCTAGAAGCAGATTTTTTCTGCCACAAACATGCGACCACAAAATTAATCATCAAAACATGGCACACAATAAACATTTTTTTTTGGGTATGATGGGCCGACAGAATTCTCCCCCCTCTGGAACAACAATAACTTACAGGAGGTGCTAAATATTGAAGTATCGAGAGACTGGGCGAATAAAGGCATATGTCGCCTAAAGCATATGTTTGACGGCAACATTATGAAGCCATTCCAAGAACTATAACAAGTGGGACTTCTGCGCTACTAAACCAATCTATAAACAATAACGGTCTGCAGCAAACACAAAAAATGCATACACAGCATTAAATTAAGTGAATCAATATAAAGGTGCTAGCGCAAGTGGTAAAGCATAACATAAAATATATACTACAGGAAATATATATGGTGAACACACAGTGCACAAATGTGCTATATTCAGTGATATCTGTGACAAAGCAAGAAAAGGGAGAAAAAACTAAACAGTCCAACAACAGTGCCAACTTCAAAACAAATGCACTCAAGTCCTTATATCAAACAGTGTACAGGAGGATGTCCACTAGTTGCAGAAAGGTGAGGAAATGAAAGGCCTCCACCACACGGCACGTCTAGTCTCACAGAACTCTCACCTCCAGCTAGACATAGCAAGCATGTAGGATATCCTTGATATAGGCAGTCTCCCTCCGTATAGTTGTTGTTTAATCTCCACAGATCAATGAAGCGATAGGTGTCTGGGTACTCGGATAATTTCATAAGGCACAAACAAGGGAGTCCAGAAAAAAGACAGAGGAAGCCTCCAATAGTGCATTAACTTGATAACCAGGGAGTTTTAATAAAAAATTTGTACTTACAAACAATAAAGATAAAATTGCATCAAACAGCGGGATCGTAGCGCTTGCAGCACTTCACTCATCTGCCCGTCCTTCCCTTCCCTACGCGTTACGACACAGGGTCACGTGTCTTCATCTGGGGAATGCTATTGGCTGTGGACGGGTGTATCATATTTATACGAAAACCGGAAGTTTCGTGTCGGCCATTTTTTCGTAGCCCGCTGCACTTACAACAATGTGCTTAAACTGTATTCTAATGCGCATAGATTGCGCCTTGGGCACATTTTTTCAGCGTAGCTTACAGTGGTAACCTTGCTGTATTAATAGGATGCTAAACATATTAAAAACTTCTACACCAAAAAATGGTTTATATACAGCTGCATCATATCTGTATACAACCGGAAGGTTCACAACGGCCATTTTTCTGTAGCCCGCTATATTCAGAAACAATGTGCTATAACTGATCTTATTTCAAAACCAATATAGCGTGCCTATGGACTTATTATTATATGTATTTGATGGTTTTTTGAGACATCACCCCAACATACAGTAAGGTTGATTTATATAGTTCTCGTAATGTTTCGTATGTTGGTCCCTCGCCATCTAGTATTTACATTTGGGTGTTACCACTAAATTGCCCAGATCATGAATATATTACCATTATTCTTTTATTTAGAAAAAAATTTACTGGGCGATCGGGCATCTGAGTGTCGTGTTCACATGAGTTCATTCCTGTTTCAGAGCACTCTTTTCAAGACAGGGGCAACTAGGCCCAAATGTGCAATTTATGGCAGACGATTTAAGCTTCCTCCTACGGATAAGGGGAGCAATGATCGTTCAATTGCACATAGCCACAATATTTCCCATAATGGCAACCAACTCAACGAATAATTGAACCTATAAAAATTATATATATATATATCTACTTTATTATATATATTAAAAAATAAACTAAAAAGCTAAAAGTTATTTAAAAAACAATTAAGATCAAAATCCACATTCATCCCTCCAGGAACTAGAGTTTTCATCTTATGGATCCATTGTGACTCTTTTTGACTTATAGTCCTTATTTTATGACTTCCCCTCCAATTCTTTGTGTATTTATCAATGCCCCAAAATTCCAAACAAGTGGGATCTTTGTTATGCACTTTCTCAAAATGTCTTGATACATTGTGTTTGGAGGATCCTTTAATGATATTTTTCACATGTTCCTTTACCCGAACTTTCAGGGCTCTCTTTGTCCTACCAATGTACTGTAAATTACAACTACACTGTAGGACATAGATTACTCCCTCAGTATAGCATCCAATACACTCCTTAATATCAAAGGTCTCTCCTGTATTGGTAGCCATAAATTGTGTCCGTTTGTACATTGGTAGGACAAAGAGAGCCCTGAAAGTTCGGGTAAAGGAACATGTGAAAAATATCATTAAAGGATCCTCCAAACACAATGTATCAAGACATTTTGAGAAAGTGCATAACAAAGATCCCACTTGTTTGGAATTTTGGGGCATTGATAAATACACAAAGAATTGGAGGGGAAGTCATAAAATAAGGACTATAAGTCAAAAAGAGTCACAATGGATCCATAAGATGAAAACTCTAGTTCCTGGAGGGATGAATGTGGATTTTGATCTTAATTGTTTTTTAAATAACTTTTAGCTTTTTAGTTTATTTTTTAATATATATAATAAAGTAGATATATATATATATATAATTTTTATAGGTTCAATTATTCGTTGAGTTGGTTGCCATTATGGGAAATATTGTGGCTATGTGCAATTGAACGATCATTGCTCCCCTTATCCGTAGGAGGAAGCTTAAATCGTCTGCCATAAATTGCACATTTGGGCCTAGTTGCCCCTGTCTTGAAAAGAGTGCTCTGAAACAGGAATGAACTCATGTGAACACGACACTCAGATGCCCGATCGCCCAGTAAATTTTTTTCTAAATAAAAGAATAATGGTAATATATTCATGATCTGGGCAATTTAGTGGTAACACCCAAATGTAAATACTAGATGGCGAGGGACCAACATACGAAACATTACGAGAACTATATAAATCAACCTTACTGTATGTTGGGGTGATGTCTCAAAAAACCATCAAATACATATAATAATAAGTCCCGCTATAATAAGTCCATAGGCACGCTATATTGGTTTTGAAATAAGATCAGTTATAGCACATTGTTTCTGAATATAGCGGGCTACAGAAAAATGGCCGATGTGAACCTTCCGGTTGTATACAGATATGATGCAGCTGTATATAAACCATTTTTTGGTGTAGAAGTTTTTAATATGTTTAGCATCCTATTAATACAGCAAGGTTACCACTGTAAGCTACGCTGAAAAAATGTGCCCAAGGCGCAATCTATGCGCATTAGAATACAGTTTAAGCACATTGTTGTAAGTGCAGCGGGCTACGAAAAAATGGCCGACACGAAACTTCCGGTTTTCGTATAAATATGATACACCCGTCCACAGCCAATAGCATTCCCCAGATGAAGACACGTGACCCTGTGTCGTAACGCGTAGGGAAGGGAAGGACGGGCAGATGAGTGAAGTGCTGCAAGCGCTACGATCCCGCTGTTTGATGCAATTTTATCTTTATTGTTTGTAAGTACAAATTTTTTATTAAAACTCCCTGGTTATCAAGTTAATGCACTATTGGAGGCTTCCTCTGTCTTTTTTCTGGACTCCCTTGTTTGTGCCTTATGAAATTATCCGAGTACCCAGACACCTATCGCTTCATTGATCTGTGGAGATTAAACAACAACTATACGGAGGGAGACTGCCTATATCAAGGATATCCTACATGCTTGCTATGTCTAGCTGGAGGTGAGAGTTCTGTGAGACTAGACGTGCCGTGTGGTGGAGGCCTTTCATTTCCTCACCTTTCTGCAACTAGTGGACATCCTCCTGTACACTGTTTGATATAAGGACTTGAGTGCATTTGTTTTGAAGTTGGCACTGTTGTTGGACTGTTTAGTTTTTTCTCCCTTTTCTTGCTTTGTCACAGATATCACTGAATATAGCACATTTGTGCACTGTGTGTTCACCATATATATTTCCTGTAGTATATATTTTATGTTATGCTTTACCACTTGCGCTAGCACCTTTATATTGATTCATTCCAAGAACTAGTAAGTGAATTCAAAATCCCAAACAAATCCTTTTTTAAATATCTACAGGTCCGCCACGCTATACAAGCACAATTTGCCCCACAAACGGTCGAATGGGCACAGATACCTGCCCTGACTTCTGTAATTGAGGCAACTCAAGCCAAGGGCTTAATATCTGCGAAGTACAATAGTCTGGGCGTGAGGGCACTAAGTAAAGAAGGCCCGCGGAAGAGTAAAGTGCCATGGGAGAACAAATTGGGCATAATATCCTCAGAACAGTGGGATAGGATCCTTCATCAGGGAGCTTGGGCCTCTATTGCCCTGGCCCAAAGGCTGTCCCACCTATTCTTATTACATAGGGTTTATTACACCCCCCATAAAATGTTTAAATTAGGGTGGAGGCACAATAATGACTGCCCAAGATGCAACAATAAAGGAGATCTTTTTCATATGGTTTGGAAGTGCCCGAAATTACATAACTTCTGGGTGGGAATCATAACACGGATAAATGACATATTCGGATCTGCCCTAGACCCAGTAGCCAGGATCTGCCTCTTGGGATGTATGGATGATACTAGGGTACCGCAAGGCACCCTTGAACCTATTTTGAGATGCCTATTTCAGGCCCGTAAGTTAATTGCTCAAAAATGGCAAGCGCAGGCGCCCCCATCTATGGAGAACTGGCTAGTAGCTATGAAACAAACAAACAATCTCAAATGAAAGGGTACACTATATCACTCAGGGGAACTATGACAAGTTTGTTAAAATTTGGAGACTATGGCAGCTGCCAAATGAGAACCCTAGGTAGTTCTTCCTCCTCCTAGTACTTAGTGACCTCGGAGCTCTGGAATAACAAAGTCCAACTAGCGATGGGGCCCCCGACAGGAATTTCCCCACGAGAAAGCCCCTGCTCTCACTTGCCTTAGACATTAAACAAAGGGACTAGTGGCAACCTTCTACAACCCGATCCAATTATTACCACAACTGTATGCTCCCAAGGGTGGGAAGGGAGAGGGGGGGCGGCGAGGAATACAACATAATAACCAACAGTGTCGAGGGCTCTAGTGCCATGTGCAATAGGTGACTAACCCCATATGGGGGTAGAGACTGGATGATCCTGTATACATCTATGTATCTTGTAAACAAATTGACTGTACGCTCGACTGTTGGCTTTATATACTCATGATAAAAGCAATAAAAAATTAAAATGATTTAAAAAAAAAAAAAAAAAAAAGAATTGATGAGCACCAATAGGCAGCACTGATGAGGAGGTACTGATTGGCATCTGACATGGGCGTTGTCAGGCGTTACTGAGGGGCACTGACTGGCAGCTCATGGTGGCACCTCTGATTGGGCTGAGCTGATAATGCGCCGATTATCAGCTCAGAGCACCCCCCCTCTGACAATCGTCTCTCCATGTCATCATGAACTGAGGAAAGCTATTTACCGGCACTTCCTGGTTACACGCTGTGATTACAGCTGATCACGTGGTAAAGAGCCTACATCAGAGGCTCTTTACCTAGATCGGAGTTGCAGTGTGTCAGAGTGACACACCACAACACTGATTGCCGTGCTGCACGCAATCGTGGCTTACCCTGCTTGACGTCATATGACCCCCAGTCAGGATAAAAGAACTGCCCCCCCAGCCATCATTATGCTGTAGGTCAGACGGGAAGTGGTTAAAGATGAATTTCTGGTATGGCAATGGTTACATAGGTCCAGCTTGGACCATTGTAAAAAATTGATTCACTGTAGCAGACATCACAACTACAGTGATTTCTACTAGCTTCCAGATCCTGTGCAGAATGACAGCCCTGCTGCATTGTAACCCAGGAGGTCGCTTGATTGGCATGGGTGCCAGTTAGGGAACACTTTGCATTCTCCCAATGAATGGACAACGTGGAGAGGTGGGGGAAGTGATATCACAGATGATTCAATGGGATCATTAATTGTGCCAATGGCTTCTTTCTGGGTCTTAGGTTTAATCACACCAATTTATGTGCACATTACAATGTGTTTTGGGAGGCAAGATGTGGAAGCATTGATAGGCGGAACTACAGTAAATGGAGGCTGCCAGAGTAAACTAGTAACCATTTCAGGGCTGTATTTTTTTCCATCAAAAAAAAAAAACACACACACACACACACACATACAACATGGGAGAAGCAGACATGAAGTCACTTTTATTCCTAATGGATCCACATAATTTTTCTGTGTGAAACAAACATTATGCTGTAGTGAACATCAGTGCAGCGTTTCCTGAAAATTGGTTAGAGGGAAAGTTTTTTATTAAAAAAAAAGAAAAGGAAAAAAAAAAAACTGTTGCACTTTTATTGCATAATGTCATGTCTCCTATAAAAACTTTTTTTTTTTTTTTTAAGAGAAGGTGCCAATTGCCTGACAGCAAATTTGCTAAGATTATACAGCGATCCATGTATGCGCAGCTCAGTGTTACTTTGTCCTGGGTTGCCTGGAGCTCTAGGACAAAGCAACTTACATATACAAAAGTTGAGTGATCCTGGGCCAACCAATCAAGATGACTAAAGACACCAAGCTCTTAAAGTGATACTAAATAAAAAGGAGTTAATGGCAATAATTTATTTACATTAATCATATAAATCTGGTTTCCTATGGCCCATCCTCTGCCAGCGTTCCCTTCTGTCCACTGCAGTCACTGCTGGCTGACATGGGAGCTGGATCAAGTCACTGAACCGTCATTGAGTAGTTTAAAAAATTAAGAACAGTGGAACCTCGGTTTAAGAGTAACTTGGTTTGAGAGCGTTTTGATTTGCGAGCAACTTTTTAAAAAAAAATTCTCACTCGGTTTGCGAGTGTTGACTTCCAAGACGTGCAGAATTCAAGCTAAATAGGCCTGCAGTACCTCATTTTGCCTGAGGTATGGGGGCGCAGAAGCCGAGCCAAACATTGGCCTGCAGTAGCTCATTTGGCCTGAGGTACAGTGGCGCAGGAAACAAGCTGAAGTGTCCTTGGGCCTTTGACGTTTTTGGCGCTCCCTGGCGCCCCCCCATGGCTGAATTCGGTATTGCATCCCATTGAAGTCAATGCGGAACAAATTATTTTTGTTTCCATTGACTTTAATGGGAAAACTCGCTTTGATATGCAAGTACTTTGGATTTCGAGCATCCTCCTGGACCAAATTATGCTCACAATCCGAGGTTCAACTGTATATACATCTTTGTTACACAGGTTAGTCGGTATAGGTGGTAGAATGAAGCAATTTTAAGATTTTTGGAATTCCATTTTAATTTTTATTTTCCTTGACCATTTGGCCTACACTTTGTGTATGGTGGTCTATTTGGCCTCACAAAACAGGATATAATTTGTTTTTTCATTTAAGATGTTCTATGTTTTAATGTTTCATTAAGACTTAAGATGATTTATACGCTTGATTAGGTCTGCACTGGCTCCCATATTAGGGGATCTAGGTGATGGCAGACTCCAAGTGCAGAATGAATGTGATTATTTGCAGTAGATGGATCTTATTTCCTGGATTTAGATGCAGTTTGGTTTTTGGACCACAAGATGTGGCCAGGTGGCATCAGAGACCTTGGGCCAGATTCACGTACATCGGCGCATTTTTGGACCGGCGTAGTGCAACTCCTTTAAGTTAGACTGGCTTAATTTCGAGGCGCAAGTACCGTATCCTCGTAGTATTTTCGGCCAAATTTGCACCGGTGCAATGTAAATTCCGAGGCGTAAGGCGGTGTAATTCAAAGTGGGAAGGACGTAGGCGTGTTCCATTGAAATGAGCCGTGACCCCATGCAAATGAAGGGCCGGCCAGACTGGGCATGTGCACATGAAGCAGACTATGGCACGGCACAATCAGATAGGAACTAGGCCCGTCAGACTTAGTGAGCTATGCACAGTGCTTAAATACACCGAGAGAAATGCCCTTCCATTGCAAAAGTACATCCAATTTTGTGTCGTGTCGGTGTGTGTGTATATATATATATATATATATATATATATATATATATATATATATATATAAAATATTAAATAAGATAATTATAATAATATTAAAATTAGTAAATTTATATTAGTTTAAAAAAAAATATATATATATGTATTATATTAATTATTATAAAATATATACTAAACAGAAAAAAATGTATATAAAATATATATTTACCCATTAGGGTGAAAAGAGCCACTGGCAAGGAAATGAAGTGTTGCCAGTACCTTGCCCAGTGGTGGTGGGCAGATCCTCTCCCGTGTAAGAACAGGGGAGTCCGCGCTATGGGGAATAAAGTAGCTGTTGCCTCCCAGTAGGATCCCTATGTGGGGAGCTAATATAAATATGAATAGTAGAAAGGGAAATGGCGCTGCTAAATTAATACCTTTGTCGGGTATATCCGTGGGGTGAGCCCAATGGTAATAGGCCCCCGTTTTGGCTGGAATTAGGGTGCAATTGGAGAGATACCCTGTGTTAATAGGAGGGTAGATGTTGGTTCCTCAGCTTCCACTAATTTCTGTGAAATTGAGTAAAGGTGGATTAATTAGGTCAGGAGCCTGTGCAGGCCAGCAGGCCCAAAGATTGCTAAAGTAAAATGATCCTATGCTGCTATAAGGATGCCAGTTGTGACCGATGCACCCTAAACCATATAAAACAAAAGAAAAAAATGTGTCTCTAGAGTCTAATAGGTAGGAATCCC
This sequence comes from Rana kukunoris, assembly GCA_029574335.1. Lineage (NCBI taxonomy): Eukaryota > Metazoa > Chordata > Amphibia > Anura > Ranidae > Rana > Rana kukunoris. The sequence goes on from CM056060.1 coordinate 70,165,321, forward strand.
TACTAGTGTGGTTACTAGTGTAATCAACTGGCATCCTTATAGCAGCATAGGATAATTTTACTTTAGAAATCTTTGGGCCTGCTGGCCTGCACAGGCTCCTGACCTAATTAATCCACCTTTACTCAATTTCACAGAAATTAGTGGAAGCTGAGGAACCAACATCTACCCTCCTATTAACACAGGTTATCTCTCCAATTGCACCCTAATTCCAGCCAAAAGGGGGGCCTTTTTCCATTGGGCTCACCCCACGCATATACCTGACAAAGATCCTCTCCCGTGCCCTCCTTCGTGCCCTCCTCCTTCTGCGCTTATCTAAAGTCAGTAGTATAGCTATGAGCAAGAATGCCCGTGGCATGTTGGCATACAGATTAATGTCCTACAAGTGTGGCTGCTCAGCTCGGCCCTAATGGTGTTGCTTTTGCTGACATGTAGACGGATTGTCTAATTTTAAACCTGCTTTTATTTGGTCTAATTTTAGACCGGCCGTGCAGCTGATAAGCACATCGTGTAGACTGCACCGCACAAACTTACTTTTGTGGATCCCCGTAACTCCCGCATTTGCATATTTGCATAGCAAATCAATGGTGTGTCTAGTGCAGTTTTGCACGCACGCTGCGCCGGTCTATCCAAATTACGTCGGTCTAAAAAATGTGGATTTCAGGCGTATATCGTTTTGGGGATACGGTGCATAGATAAGCGTGTGCATTTTTAGACTTACGCGTGCCTAACTCGTGATACTCCGGAGTAAGTGCTTTGTGAATCTGGCCCCTTGGTTTCAGTCTTTGATTTTAGTCCCACTTGGTAATAACCCATTGTATGTATTTGTGGAATGACATCACTATCAGAGTAGTACAAGTTACTAGTTCTCATTCAGCCTGTTCGAGCTTTCCCTACTTCTTGACTTCACTATACTACTTCTTGACTTCACTATATCTTTATAAGGTCCCTTTGTGATTGTTGCTCATTCTGTGCTTAAAAGAGGAACTGCAGTCTGCTCACATAATTTAGCGGGGGATCTAATGCGCTACTGTGAGAGGACAATGAACAGGCCCAATGGGAGCGTGAAAGCTGCTCAATCTAAAAGTGTTCACTGAAAGCACAAATATAAAATGATGAAATAAAGTGATAAGCACTAACATTTAAACAAGGGTGTGACCCCGGGAGGAAAATGAAATAAAATAAGTGCCCTGAGTGGGTACTTGTAGTGATGACTACAATGTAACAAAATATGGCACAAAATTTGTGTAATGACATAAAACACACCAAGTGAAAACACATAAATATGAATGATCACCACATGGGAGCCATCACTGTGACCAGTGGGACTCAGAGAGAGTGAAGGAAAATAGTACAAAAAGAATAATAGTAGATCATAATAATGTATCATGAATATGAAATAAAATCAAAAAGTCTTCAACAAGTGATATTAGGTGAATGCCAAGATAGTGAGCAAGTGAATCCACTAATGGTCTCCCATAACTCTCACCTTAACCTGGTGAAGGGAATGCATATAGCTCAGAAAGTTGTGATTCCTGGACTCTGCTTTCTCGCCTTCCACACTCCAGTGTATACACAATCCCTCTTACTGCAGATCAGTACTCCCAATGATGAATGAGGAGAGCTGTCCGGTGCACAGAGCCAGCTTTACGGACACTTTTGCATGTGGCTATACCAGGCACACCAAAGCCTGGTATTGTTTGCTACATATATGATGTCATATTGGAAGGCCCTATCGCACCCTTGTTGGAAATCCTGGACTACACCAATTCCAATAATACATTTAATCTCCAATTTACAATGATCTATGAAAAGTCCACCATTTCTTTTCTGGGCCTGACCATCACCAGAATAGCTGGTGGACCGTTTTCATCGGACGAATCGATAGTGTGTGCACCCCTTCAGTATTCCTCCCCCCCCCCCCCCAATCGGTGAAAAAAAAAAAATGTAACCTGGTTTTAAATCTTCTAAAACCGATAGAAAAAAAAAAAAAACGCGATCGTCTGTGGGGAAATCCATTGGTCAAAAATCCACGCATGCTCAGAATCAAGTCGACGTATGCTCGGAAGCATTGAACTTAATTTTTCTCTCAGCGCGTCGTGTTTTACGACATCGCGTTGGACACAATCGGATTTTTAACCGATGGAGTGTAGGCACGACTGATGAAAGCCAGCTTCATTGGATATCTGATGAAAAAATCCATCGGCCCGTTTTCAGACAACCGATCATGTGTACAGGGCATTACAGAGTGAATTGGAAAACCCCAATGCAACCACACTGCCTGGCCTCAACGAGGCATTTAATTTTAAACCCTTCCTGCAAGGATTCCAGTCAGGGGTCTGTGGATTGGACCTCTACTCTATGATCCATATCCCATGGGTATATTTATCCATGCTCTCTTATGGCAAAGCATGGTTGTGTATAAAACTACATAGAGTAAGTTTACTATGTATACCATTTCTTGCCTTCTTTTGCCTTCAGCGATTTTGGTTTGTTTCATTTATTGTACCCGACAAAATAGTTTGCAGCCAACATGGCGCAAAGCTCTGCCTCATCGACCACAGCTGAGCAGGGTTGCTTTTAAGCTCCTTCTTAGCTGCTGTAACTAGCCATACAAGCCAGTGCTTTAAGTGGACCAAAAGAGGTGCCGGTACTCTATTAGGCGCCGGTTCCCCCCCCCCCCCCCCCCCCCCCCCCCCCGCGGGGCAGAACGTTTTTTTTTTCGCCCCCCCCCCCCCCCCCGGCTCTAACGCATGAACACATATGCCCAATTACAGGGCGCCATGCCATCAAATGCAGCCACTGTGTCATCAATTGTCACCACTGTGCCATGCCAACAAACGCAACCACTGTGCCATGCCTTTAAATGCAGTCACTGTACCATGCCAATTGTCACCACTGTGCCACCAATTGTCACCACTGTGTCACCAATTGTCACTGTCCAGACATCTATCCACCTCAGAGCCTGTCATTTTAGTAAGACTGCTGGGACTTGTAGTTCTCAATCTTCTCCTGGGGCTCATGGAGATTGGAGAACTACAAGTCCCAGCAGGTTATACATACAATAAGGCTCTGAGGTGGATGGGTGCTGATGGCGGACACTCTGATGTAAGGAGGTGCTGATGGGGACACTCTGATGTAAGGAGGTGCTGATGGCAGACACTCTGATGTAAGGAGGTGCTGATGGCGGACACTCTGATGTAAGGAGGTGCTGATGGCGGACACTCTGATGTAAGGAGGTGCTGATGGGGACACTCTGATGTAAGGAGGTGCTGATGGCAGACACTCTGATGTAAGGAGGTGCTGATGGCGGACACTCTGATCATCAGAGTGTCCGCCATCAGCACCTCCTTACATCAGAGTGTCCGCCATCAGCACCTCCTTACATCAGAGTGTCCGCCATCAGCACCTCCTTACATCAGAGTGTCCGCCATCAGCACCTCCTTACATCAGAGTGTCCCCCATCAGCACCTCCTTACATCAGAGTGTCCCCCATCAGCACCTCCTTACATCAGAGTGTCCGCCATCAGCACCTCCTTACATCAGAGTGTCCGCCATCAGCACCTCCTTACATCAGAGTGTCCCCCATCAGCACCTCCTTACATCAGTGTCCCCATCAGCACCTCCTTACATCAGAGTGTCCCCATCAGCACCTCCTTACATCAGAGTGTCCCCCATCAGCACCTCCTTACATCAGACCAGAGTGTGTGTCCCCATCAGCAGCCCTCTTCCCTGTCTTCCCTCTCCTCCCCCTCACACGTGTACAGTGTAGTGTGTACTCATTGCAGTAGTACTCACAGTTCTGAAGGCAGTTCTGATTCTGAAGGCAGTTCTTCCTCTCCTCTCCTCTCTCCACGGTAACAGTTCTGGCGCGCGCGCTGATACATGTCCCGCCCCCCTCCTCTAGTCCAGCTTGTGTGACAGACAGCACACTGGCTCTATCACACGAGCTAGGAGGAGGAGGAGGGCGGGACATGTATCACAGCGCGGCGTGCCCTTTTTTTTCCATGGCCGCGGGCTGCCGCTCCCCTGAAAGTGCCGCCTGGTGCTGCGTTCCGGTACGGGAAACGCACGTACTGGGGGCACTGAGAGGTGCTGGTACTCTCCAGGGCCATTTTTGGAAGTGGCGGTACTGAGTACCGCCGCGTTCCGGCCCAGTTAAAGCACTGATACAAGCCATTTAAACTTCCTGTCCGCACCAGCAATTAGGATCAAGAGACTTGTGATTACTCCCTTACATGGTAGGTCGATTTGATCCCTTCATTGCAGCACTCAACTTTTTTTTTTTTTTACTTTACTACTACATATTTACTATCACCACTCCTATCTTTTTTGTCTTCCACAAACAGGAAGCCATTAGTCTAAGGCAGCGGTCATCAACCTTGTCCTGCAGGGCCCACTAACAGGCCAGGTTTGCAAGATAACAAATACATGACAGGTGATATCATTTGCTGCTCTAGTGATTGCAGTATTCTAGTCTGCATCTCCCCAAGATAATACATAAAACCTGGCCTGTTAGTGGGCACTGCAGGAATGGTTGATGACCACTGGTCTAAGGTACCTTGTACTTCTTGGCCGACCCTATACTGATAGGAGTGGTCACTCCCATTAGTGGGCGTTCTTGCAGTCACACTGAGCACATCCAGCTCCTGCCCTTTGTTGTTTGGTGCCTTGTTATTTAGAGCTCACCATCTGTGCCACCATGTAACAACTACAGTGCAGGCCAATTCCATTCCTGCCAGGTCCCCCTCATGGTTCATTGGTGATCGGCTCATGCAAGTGCACATCAGTTTTCCTTGCCTATTATACCAATGTCTAAATATGTTCATTTTTTAGATGTATGTATGCTTTAGATGTATGTACGCTTTAGATGACATTCAGCCAATAGAGGAGGACCTAGGGGCCTGAAACATGTCAGGCATCATCTTCTACAGCTACGTGCAATAGCCCTTCATACCAGAGGGCATTTACATTCATGCCTGTATTTTTTGTACTGCAATCGATTTACTTTTTTTTTCTACTGTATAGATCAAAGGAGTCTAATAAAGAATACTTTTAAAAACACTAACCTGGTCTGTCTTAAAAAAAAAAAAAAAAATCCTAAAGGGGTTATGCTGTGCCTATGAGCACTAGGTTTTTGTTTTCTTTCTTATGCTCAGAGAAGGTCCTATACAGGGAGACCAGTGTTTTACCTGTAAAGTGGTATCACATTGCTTATTGGCCCTTAAATACCTGGCAAAGAAAAATCTTAGTACCCTAAAACTACACCAAGGCATTATGAAGTTTATTCTGCGAGATGGGGTAGCAATCTAGAGCCCATAGTCAAACCCATGTCTCTGTAAGACCTAAATGATGAGACTAAAAATAGTTAAGACAAGAAAGTCATCAGTATATAGAAGTATAGTACATTGAAGGGGGGGGGGGGGGAGAAACCTTTCATTGATAGCAAGTATTTTCAGGTTAACGGAGGACCTTGCTGTAGATTTTTTTTTGTTTAGGTAGAATATTCCAAAGAGTTTGGTAGGGTTGTCCCGATATCGGTACCGATACAGAGTATTTGCAGGAGTACTTGTACTCCCGCAAATACCCCCGATACCAGAATAGAAAACTTTTTCCGTTGCACCCATGCCCCCCCCCCCGCCGCCACCGCATGTGTTAAACATTGTGCAGGAACATCACAGCATTCATTTGAATAGCTGTAGTGTTCCCGCCCGTATAGACACTCCCCCTTGCTCGTGATTGGATGGGTGATCGTGATCCGTCCAATCCCAAGCAAGGGGGAGTGTCTATATGGGCGGGAACACTACAGCTATTCAAATGAATGCCGTGATGTTCCCCGGGCGGTGGTGGCTAGGTAGGGGTGACATGGCTGCATTTGTGGGGGACATTTAAAAAAGTATCGGTACTTGTACTCGGTCCTAAAAAAGTGGTATCGGGATAACCCTAGCGTTTGGTTATGCCACAAGTTAGCAGTTGAATACAGTTTAAGACAGGAGTTGGTAGAAAGCCATATTAGCCGCTGGAGTTCTTGTACTTTATTTTTCATTCAGGTGAAAACAAAACAAAGGTTTTGGTCTACATTTAACAGGTGTCAACAGCTGCGTGGAATTTCTTGGTTTAAAATAAAAAAACTTCTGAAAAGCAACACTGTTCTGCCCCCTGTAATGAGGATCCATATATTCATGGTTGCAGAAGCCCCAAGGGAGGTTCTACAAGCTAATAAAATAGTGCATCATTTTAGTCCTGGTGAAGCAAGAGATTGGAGAGGTCTCTGGAACAGATGAAAGAGGGTCAGCTGGTTGGTAGTTTGTCGGTGCCATGCCGCACTGCAAAATTCTGACAAACCGGTAAAAAAAAAAAAAAAAAAAAAAAAAAAAAAGGATAAAATGTATACCATTGATCTACAGAAATACTGATTGAAGAAAGTGTTTAGTCAAAATGCATACTATTTCCCCAAGAACAGATCACAAAAGGCAGCCAGGTTTGTATACAAGGTAACCCCTGACCCCTCTACACAAGATATTCTCCTCCCCCCCCCCCCCCCAACACTGTAACCATGATACCTTGTATTGTGACCCCACTACATCCAATACCTCTAGCACTATAGCCATCCCAGCACCATTATTCCATCCATGTAGTACCACCTTTTCCAGTGGAGATAAAGTGCATGTAAACTGTTGGCTCTGTGCTCACCTTCAGCACTGCACTCACCTTCAGCACTGCACTCACCTATACCAATCAAGCAGGCAGAAGGAAGGGCTGAGGAGAGGGCTTTCCTCCAGGCATGCCAAGCCTTTCGGTGCAAACCATGCTGGACAGCTGGGCTCACCATCCACAAGGCTACTTCTGCAGGCAGGCTCTCCGTGCTGCCTACTCAGCAGCTCCCACCCCACAGCCTTCAAGTCCCAAGCTGCATGGGGCAGGGTCAGAGCATCACTGGCGCTCCGGTCCCTCACTGCTGGCTGTAAAATAGACCTCATTCTGTACAGCGGTCAGCCTGCCACCATGGGGGCCCCAAATTTGGGGCAGCACGGGCTTAAGGAACAGCTGCTTTTGGAAGTGCAGGTCCCCCCATTTAGCTGAGGCCCCTGGGTGTGCCCTCAAATTAAGACAGCCCTGATGTCAGGTACTCAAAGGGTCTAAAGCCATGATGTCACCCACTGGCTCTCATTGCTGCACACTGACACAGGAAGCCACTTAAAACATTCTTTGGCAACTAAACATGTTGGGTAGTCTGACATGCTTGTTGGCAGAGGTTTGGCTGACACCGGATAGATTTCTCAAAGTACCATTAGTGCCTTAAATAAAACAAAACTGACATTGCACAAGTCTGTCCTTTCCCCCCTCACCATGGGTCCATGTCAAAGGTCTGATATCTCTAAGAGGGTGTGTTTTTACTGTTGGAGCCCAGAAGTGATCAATTTACAATCGCCACTTCACCCATGGATGGACTTTGTTTAATACAGGGCATATTTAACCCCCTTCCTGCCCTGGACAATTTAGCTTTCAGCGCTGTTGCACTTTGGGTACAGTGTTCCATGATTGCACAATTGTCATTCAAACTAAATCATTTTGTTCACACTAGAGCCCTTTTGGTTGTATGTGAAGGTTTACAAGCTTTGTTTTTTCACCTTAATTCATCCAATGCATTAAGGTGACAAGAGGGAAGAAAAAAAAAGGATTTTTAATAAACAGCTTACCTGTAAAATCCTTTTCTTGAAGTACATCACGGGACACAGAGCGCATAGCCATTACACTTGGGTTATATGGGTACCTTCAGGTGTGGACACTGGTGTAATCAATTTCACAGGAAGTTTCCTCCCTATATAACCCCCTCCCACTGGGAGTGCTTCAGTTTTGTAGCAAGCAATTCCTCCGAGGTTACACAATGTTCCCCAAAAGAGGGGTGGGAGCTCTGTGTCCCGTGATGTACTTCAAGAAAAGGATTTTACAGGTAAGCTGTTTATTAAAAATCCTTTTTTCTTTATCGTACATCACGGGACACAGAGCGCATAGCCATTACACTTGGGATGTCCTAAAGCAATGCTCTATGAAGGGAGGGAGACCGTAAGGCCAAGAATAGCCAAATAAAAACATTGTCAGGAGAAAACATGGCTCCACCAACAGAAAAACAAGGGGGCGTGAACCGGGCCAGAGGATTCTATACTGCTACCCGTAGGACCGCCTGCCCAAAAGCTGCGTCCGTACCCTTTGCAACGTCCAACTTATAAAATTTAGTAAACGTATGTACGGAAGACCAGGTTGCCGCCTTGCAAACCTGTGCCATAGAGATCTGATGGTGTGCCGCCCAGGAGGCACTCATGGCCCTCGTAGAATGGGCTTTAACTGATAAGGGAGGTGGAACGCGCTTCAGACCATAGGCCTGAAAAATCAGCTGCTTAATCCACCTAGCCAAGGAAGACTTGGCAGCCGGCTGACCCTTCTTGGGGCCATCCGGCAGAACAAAAAGCACATCTGTTTTCCGAATTTTCTCTGTAGCCTTGAGATAGACCCTCATGGCTCGAACCACGTCCAAAGTATGAAGCCGTCTTTCCTCTCTGGACTGGGGAGTAGGAAAGAAGGATGGTAGGACTAGGTCCTGATTCAAGTGAAAACTGGATATGACCTTAGGAAGGAAAGAAGAAGGTTGAGGCCGCAGAACCACTCTGTCCTTATGCAGAATAAGGTATGGCTCCCTGCATGACAAGGCTGCCAGCTCGGAAACCCTTCTGGCTGAAGCCATAACCACCAAGAAAAACCAACTTTCGGGTTAGTAGCACAAGAGGGATTTCTGTCAGAGGTTCAAACGGCTGCCTTTGTAAAGCTGACAAGACCAGATTTAAATTCCAGGGGCAGAGGGGAGCTCTAATAGGGGGATTCACATGCAAGACCCCCTGCAAGAAGGTTTTCATAAGCGAATGGGTGGCCAAGGGTCTTTGAAACCATATTGATAAAGCCGACACCTGCCCCTTTAGAGTACTAAGAGCCAACCCTTTGTCAACGCCAACCTGGAGGAATCGCAAGATCCTGTCAATAAAAAACTTTCGAGGATGCCATTTTTGAGACTCGCACCACTCCACATAGGTTCTCTAGACTCTGTAATAAATATTTCTGGAGACCGGTTTCCTAGCCTGAATCAACGTAGATATGACCTGATCTGAGAGGCCTCTGCCCTTAAGAATTAGGGATTCAGCCGCCAAGCCGTCAAATTTAGCTGCTGTGAAGCAGGATGGCAGATTGGGCCCTGAGACAGCAGATCTGGGCGCAGGGGGAGCGGCCCCGACTGACATCTTCACGATGAGTGCGTACCAAGCCCTCCTGGGCCAGGCTGGGGCCACCAGGATCACAGGCCTGCGCTCCACCCGGATCCTCCGTAGAAGGCGGGGAATCATCTGCAGTGGAGGGAACGCATACAGAAGAGAAAACTGGTGCCAAGGACAAACCAACGCATCGGTCCCGTAGACCGAGGGATCCCTGGCTCGGGATATGAATTTGTCCAATTTTTTGTTGGATCTCGTTGCCATAATGTCCACATCTGGGACTCCGAATCTTTGGCAAATCTCTTGGAATACCTGGGGGTGAAGAGACCATTCCCCCGGGAGCAACTGTTGACAACTCAAAAAATCTGCTTGAGAATTGTCTATCCCTGGGATGAACACCGCCGAGATGCAGGGTACATGGGCTTTGGCCCATGAGAAAATCAGGTTTACTTCTCTTTGGGCTGCTGGGCTCTTCGTGCCCCCCTGGTGGTTTATGTATGCCACCGCAGTGGCGTTGTCAGACTGTATCCTTACTGGCAGACCCTGAAGGGGGAGAGTCCAGGCGATCAGGGCCAGTCGAGCAGCTCTGATCTCCAAGATATTGATGGGAAGCAGTTTTTCTGCCCCCGACCACAGCCCTTGCTGGGTCTGTTCTTCTAGAACTGCCCCCCAATCTAACAGGCTGGCATCTGTGGATACTATCTTTCACGTGATGGGGCAAAAGGATTTCCCTTTTGACAAATTTTGAGAGACCAGCCACCAAGACAGGCTGCTGACCTTCGGGGAGAGCACTAACGGACGATCTAACGCCTGAATGGATTTGTTCCAAGCAGAGAAAATGGCTGCCTGAAGATATCTGGTATGGATCTGGGCGTAGGGCACAGCCTCGAAGGCGGCCACCATCTTCCCCAGCAGTCGCATACATAGGCGAATAGTCGGCCTCTTCTTGCCTAAGATCACTTGAACTGCTTGAGCTATTGATCTGATCTTTGCTTGAGGTAAACTTATCCTCTGGCAGTCTGTATCTAGCCGAAGGCCTAGATATTCCAACTGCTTTGTGGGTTTCAATACCGATTTTTCTAGGTTTACAATCCACCCGAATTCCTCTAGATGCTGAACTGTGCGACCTACTGCCTGATTGAGGTTGGAAGCTGAGCTGTCGATAACCAGAAGATCGTCCAAGTATGCCAAGACTAAAATGCCTTCTGTCCTTAGGACGGCTAGCACCGGGGCTAACACCTTTGTGAATACCCGCGGAGCTGTTGCCAACCCGAAAGGGAGGACTACGAACTGGTAATGGCGGTGATCTATCATACAACGAAGAAACCCGTGATGTGCCGGGTAGATCGGCACGTGCAGATACGCATCTTTTATGTCTATAGATGCTAGAAAGTCGTCTTGATGTAGGCTGGCTGCCACCGAACGTATGGACTCCATACGAAAGGTCTGAATGTTTAGAAAGCGATTTAAGCGTTTGAGGTCCAAGATAGGCCTGACGTCGCCATTGGGCTTTGGTATTATGAAAAGGTTGGAGTAGAATCCCAGACTCCATTCCTGGGTTGGTACTTCTACAATTACTCCTTGGAACCAGAGACGATCCAATGCTTTTACAAGAGAGGCCCTTTAATGGGTCGCTTGGAAGACTTGACCCCTGAAGATGAGGAGGGGGGACTTCCCGAAACTCTAGCTTGTAGTCCGTGGTTACCACGGATCTTACCCAAGAGTCGGGAATTCTGGCCTTCCACACTTCGGAGAAAAACCGAAGCCTTCCCCCCACCCAAGAGAGTGGGGGCGCCCCTTCATGAATCTGACTTGAGGACTGGTTTAACCGGCTTGCGAGGCCATGGCCTCTTGCCTGTCGTGGCTTGTCCTTGTGGGCGGCTATTAAAAGCTGAACGCCCGGGAGGCCGTCGATACTGACGGGAAGTTGAAGGGGCCGAGCCTGTGAAGGCCTGTCGCTTAAATGCGGGCCCACGCGATCTTTTCTTGATAGGCAAGAAAGAACTTTTACCACTTGATATGGTCTGGATATATTTATCTAGGTCTTCACCGAATAGTCTCCCACCATGAAAGGGAAATCCTGCTAAAAACTTTTTGCAGGGTGCCTCTGCTGACCAGTTTTTTAGCCACAAAAGGCGACGCATATGAACCAACAGCAGAGATAAACGGGACGCCTGTTGAACGGAGTCCTTAATAGCATCTACTGCAAAGCAGAGAGCTCTTGGGAGGTCAGCCAATTCACGAGCTTGCTGAGCCGGTATGTCCCTTAATATCGGTTTAGTCTGATCCTTTAAAGCCTGACAAACGCCAATGGCTGCCACTGCTGGCTGAACCACGGCACCTACTGTGGTAAAAGAAGCCTTCAGTAGGGTCTCCAATTTTTTGTCGACTGGATCTTTAAACACCTGGACATTTTCCACCGGACAGGTCAGGAATTTATTTACGCAGGAAATGGCTGCGTCCACGGTAGGGAGTGCCCATTTCTTTGCAAATTCTTCTTCCATAGGATAGAGAATGGTGACCCTTTTAGGAGGGATAAAAATCCTATCAGGTCGAGCCCAATCCTGAAAAATCACGCTCTCCAGAATGGGGTGAACCGGGAAAGACGCACCACTCAATGGTGCCTTCAAGGAACCTAAAGAGGATACCGCGGGGGCTAATTGTTCTGACACTGGAAGTTTAAAAGCAGTGCGAACCATATCCGTCAGAGACTGGATCAACAGACTCTCTGCTTGAGAAGCCGAAAAAAAATTCATCTATAGTGGAATCTTCAATGTCTGACCCGTCAGGTCGGCTTGATCCCCCTGTGGGTCCAATTCCTCCGAAGAGAGGACCTCTGCATCCGAACACACCGCTCTAGGTGACGGGGATCTAGCCTGTTTGCCACCCGGCAAAGAGCGGGCAATTAAAGCAGTTAACCTTTTCTCTAGCCCACCCAGGGTGGATTCTAGCATTTCTTCCGTAACATAAACGGGAATGGGTTGATTGGGGGCCGCCTCTGCCCCTAGCACCCTCAATGGCTCCTGCATGATGCTGTTCGGTGGTCTATCTGGTGAGGGTGGGACCACTGGAGCCTGGCCCAAATCCTCTGACCCCGTTGGAGACCCCTTTACTTTTTTGGCACCTTTTGCAGCCTTAGCTGGTCCTGATCCCTTGGGAGCCATTGCACAACCTTGAGACACCCCTACAGCCAACACCCAACTGTTGTAGCTAGAAGTGAAACATTAATAAGGACAGGCTATGGTAAAAAAAAAAATCTAAATTTTCATACGCCTGAGAAGGCGGCAATACCGAGGAAAGTCCTGTGAGTATTGCCACACCAATGCCCGTTAGCTGGAGTCCAAGGTTGCACCGACTCAGATACTGCCAGCTCTAAGGCTGAGTCCCTTTAAGAAAAATTTATTTATTTTTTTTTCTGGTCAGTGTGGACTTTTAAGTCCAGACCTGAAGATCCACAAACCACCACTGGGTGTCACTGTTAGCCAGAACTGGCTCAGCTGCGCGCTCTGTGTCCTTACTCTCCACTGCTCTCAGGAGGGAATGACCAGCCAGGAAATGCTTTTTTGCTTTATCTGAGACCTGACGCTGCTGGCCCGCCCCCCCCCACGCACGCCGACGCTGTAAAAGGCGGCGCGCGCCCCCGCCCCCCCCCACGCTGAAACCAACATGGAGGAAGCAGAGAGCAGAGGAGAAGCCTGGACCAGCGCTAGTAACACAGACACCCGGTAAGCCACTAATCTTTGTAGTGCACACAGAGGAAGCTGTCCCCCTAGGCTTCCTAGGAAACAGGAGTTTTGTCAGCACTTCCTCTCTATACACGTGGGGCTGCAGTATCATGCTAACAGGCAAATCTGGGGGGAGTAGCAAAATACATATCTTTAAAAGCATATATATATATATCTCTACATTAGTACATCCCATCCTGCCTCAAAAGACATAGTGGAGATGGTGGCTGATGCACAAGCATACCATTAGCCAACCCAGAGCCCCCAGGGGGATACCTACTGTCGAACCAAGTCCCGCAGGTTCCCTCTTACCTGCTCCACGCCGCAGGGTATTGCAAAATGCAAGAGGCCCAGCCTTCCCCCATCTCCGTGGGTATTGTCTTGGACCTTCAGGGACCGGGGTCCTGTGTTAAGGAACCCACACTCCTGGACCTATATAGCATCCTGTCATCAGTAGCGTTTAGTTCTTGGAAGAGACTAAGGCACTGGAGCCCAGAATCCAGCCCTCCAAGGAGAGGCATTATAGGCAAAACCCCACTCCAGCAGGGCCCGGGTACCGTACACCTTGGCTTTGAAGCACTTCGGACGGATCCGGCTAGCTATCCTGGGTCCCGAGACCTCCGAGGGACAGCTAGACGTGACCAACACCTAAGACACTGGCGAAAAAACTGAAGCACTCCCAGTGGGAGGGGGTTATATAGGGAGGAAACTTCCTGTGAAATTGATTACACCAGTGTCCACACCTGAAGGTACCCATATAACCCAAGTGTAATGGCTATGCGCTCTGTGTCCCGTGATGTACGATAAAGAAAAAACACACACACACACACACACACAGTGTCTGGTGCCCCCCAGTTTACTTACCTGAGCCCTGAATTTGAGGGCGTGATTCCGGGTTCTATCCAATGAAAAGCCGATCAGTCATGGGGAGATCAATGGCAGCATGGCCATTGGCTCCCGCTGCTGTCAATCAAAGCCAAAGACAGCTGCCAGGGCGGGGCCGAGTCATGCAATCCATGGCTATGGATGCCGATTGTATGACATGGGAGCACGCCGACAAGGTAACCCTTCTTGGGAGAGCTTCCCAGAGGGGGGGGGGGGGTTAGCTCTTGCAGTGAGGAGCTGCCGTGGAACCCTAGAAGTGGACAATCAGGGCCACTGTGCAAAACTGCACAGCGGAGGTATGACTTTTTTTTAAACAAAGGGAACTTTTAGTGTCATTTTATTCACCGAGCTTTTTGCTTAATGAAAAAGATACTTCGCTTGCTATAAGATGTAGAAAATTCATAACATTTACGGTTGTCCACCCCGAGTACTTGTACTTTGTGCAAATGCTCCGATGCTTCACCCGATACCTGGGCAGTCAGGGATGATCAGTGCTGTGGGGGAAGTTACAAACACCGATATCCCTGTATAGATTTCAATAAAGCCTGACATCTTCTCCCCGGACCCTCCCTACCTTTTCAGCTGCTTTAGTGAAAAGCTATACAGTGGTGATTGGTGCTTTTAACTCCCCCCAAAGCTGCACAGATCACTGCTGACTGTCCCTGTATCCTTCAGTTCCCCCTCTCCACTGCTTCTGTCCCCCTCCAAGCACGGTGTTGACCTCCGCTCTCCCAGGATGGAGAGTGATCCACCCGGCTCCTACCTTTTCCGAATGAACAGAGTCAATTGGCGACTGTCCATTCATATAACCGAAACATTGTAACCTGTGTTTACGATGCTTTAGTTTATGAACGGAGAGGAGCCTCTGTCTCCTGTCCATTCATTTTCAATGCAGCTGAGGCTGCCGATAAAGGGACCAAGGACAGATTCCCCAGTCCCTATTAGTCTCAAATCGGTAACGGCGAGTACTTGTACTGTCTTAAGTGGTATTGGGACAACCTTAATAAAATTTATCCTAAAATTTATTCTGCTACATTTTTGGTGAAAATTACTCAAATCAGTGCATTTACTATGAAAGAGTCCTCAAACTTATACATCTGAAAATGTATCAATCCTGAAGTACTGGTCTATCATTTGAGGCCTTAAAACGCCAGGACAGTATAAACAAACTGCTTTTTGGATAGTAAACAGTCCAAGGTATTTAGTAAGAGGCATGCAGGTTTTTGTTTTGTTTTTTACATACTGTCACTAGTGCAGTACAGTGTCATAACTGGTGTGCTGTGATCAGGAACACCGACTAGTGATTGTTTATTTCCCCCCACAATTCGTTTTTTAAACACATGGAACAGAGCAATATAAAATGCTGAGAACTAAGATGTATAGAAATGTGAATGTTGTAGCAGTAATAAAGCCACTAAACTTGGAGATTTTTGCTATGCTTTTATTTAACATTTGAAACATGTAAGGCATATGGCAAAATTGGGCAGAAAAGCATTACACATTTAATCAGCATTGGCACAAAACATTTGTTCACCTCTTTACACATAAAAAGCGGGCAATTTTTATAAGACACAAGTGACAACTGAACAAAAGGAACGCTGATGAAAATTTGTCTCATCGGTTGGTTCAGTTAAAAAAGGATACTATGCCAGGAAGACTGCAGCCATACTGAATTAGTTTTGTGCTTCCCAGGTCACTACACAAATATACTGAGCCTGTAGAACAGTTTTGGTTCAGCGACAGTTTCACATTCTATCACTGAACCATATCGCTGACCTAGAATTTTTTTTTCTTAATATTGACTCTAAAATGTAAATGACTGGTTGTTGCATAGTCTCAGCCAAACTAATGGAACCAGTCTATCAGGATATGCATCTAAAACTGCCAAGAGACTGCCATACTAGTTTTGTAGCTTGAGTTTTGCAGACAGCCCTGCATAGGCTTGGGCTGGCCATACACAATTTGTAAAAAAAAAAAAAAAAAAAAAAAAAAAAATTGTAAATCTTCTTTAAGAGGGCAAACAGACCATCCAATTCACATAAAACAGCCCTTGTACTGTAGTTTTAGAACTAAAGTGATATTGTACAACCAGGCTGTATAGTGCATGCCCAGACTTAGAGATTATAGCTAAAAAATAAAATCCAGTTTTGGGCTATAGTTTACACATTCCTAAACAGAATTTAAGGCTGGGTTCACACTGCTATAGTTTACACATTCCTAAACAGAATTTAAGGCTGGGTTCACACTGCCATACGGAGCGGCCCACAGCAGGGGTCCAGTGCGTCCCTGTTCAGTTCGATCAAAAAAATTTGGCTGGATTCAGACCTGAAACGGACCAGAAGCATAGGACTCCTGTGCAATTTGCTCTGCAGCCGGCACTATGTGAACTGGTGTTCTGTCAGAATTGGTAACAGAAGGGACGTTTCCTCACCACCTTGCTACACCTCTCTACCATAGTAAAGATGCACAGAGAAGGGGGAAGCGGACATCTTGTTACTACCACCGGAGTCTAGGATTTTACACTTTGTTTTAACAGTAAATTAAGTGCATATAGTGAAACACGGTACTTAAAACGGACCATTTACATGTTGAATTTTAAAATCATGCCTACTAAAAATGGGACAGAAGTTCTTTAAAAATTCAACATGTAAACACACATGGGGTTACAAGCACTGTATTTCATGATATCAACTCAGTACAGTAAGTTCACTGTTAAAAAGTGGTGTAAAATGCAAAACTTCGATGGGTGCAACAAGATGTCCGCTTGCCCCCTTAGTATATTTACTGTGGTGGAGCGCGGGGTGTAGCAAGATGGCTGCGACGAAAGTCTCTTCTGTTACCAATTCTGACAGGTCGCCTAATCCGACGGAACACTGGCTCCATTGCGCACCAGTCACAATCACCTGACAATTTATATTGGTTGCAGTAAAATCTACATCCAATTCTCAATAGTACGAACACAGACCAAATCCTCAGGTTACAATATGTTGCCTGTACATGTGCCAATTAGTTAGAAAACTAATTAAACTTAAGCAATTTTTTTTCCCCATTCATCAACCCAAACTAAAATCTACAAATTGATTTCTGTGTCAATGAAAATCTATACATTCTGGGAAAATTTGTAAGGAGTCAGTTTAGAGACTAGGTGTGAATTCGGCACTTAATATTTAGGAATATGCGCTCGTTTTTGCTCCATGGCTATAAAGAAATTACTGTCTAGAAGATATATCTTACAACTTGCCCAGTTACTTATCCACACAATTTTTTTAATGTAGTATGCAAAGCTTTTGTGCAGGATTTATATACCAAGAACTTGCAACATGGCTCAGAGTGCCTAAACCTCCACTGGCACGTCGTTTTAAGGCCTCATGCACCTAGGACATTTTAAAAAATGCCAGCACTACAGCAGTGGTAAATGCCTGTTTTTCATCTGCGTTTAGCCTCTGACAGTTTGTGTAGATGGACACATAGGCCAACATGGAGGGACTTTTAGAGGCAGTTAAAAACTGAGTTGCATGAGCCCTAAGAAGCAAACGTGGTGGCTATGACAGGCATTCTAGGCGCTTTAGAAAATCTACATAATCTGGTTTATCAAATTACATATGGGCAGAGTTTAATGTAATGGACTCAAAAACTAACACAAACTAGCTACGATAAAAAAAAAAAAGGGAGCAATATGCTGCTCAATGTTAGATGTTCATGTAACACTTGATATCTTTGGCAAAACTTGTGCTCTAGGTCCGCACTTGAATGCATACAACTTAGTCCGACACGACAGCACACATTTAGGCGTTTAACAAAAAAGAAAAAATTATAAGCGTCAGACCTAGCTTAAGGTGATCTAAAACTTGTTCAGCTGTCTATACCTAAGCTAGGCTTACACATTGCATAAAAATTACTTTTGCCTAACTGGATTGGTGGAAAGCAATTTCACAGCTTAAAAAAAAAAAAAGTCAGTTTTCACATTTTGAAGTCAAGCATTCTTGTCAAGTGCAATGCCATACAAGTGGTTTCAGTTTAGCACAGGCATGAAGTCATCTTGATGTGCACGTTCCCACTCTACTTTCCAATACCAAAATAATGCAGTACAATTATGAATTTACTTGCAGGACCTTGGTATGCTTATCTGAAACTGCCCACACAATTTTAAACAATGTCAACTGTTATCCCCCCAGATCAGATGGTTTAGACTAGAGCCAATGTCAATGAGCATCAGCCGGACAGGAATGCAAAACCCATTAACAAGCCCTTTTATTCAATTCCTTGCCCAATTCATTTTTATCAATGCTAACAATCCTGAAATTCTAACAGTTTACATAGCCTACAAGACTTGACTATGGCAAAAGTGTTTGTCAGACTAAAGAATCCATGCATTGGTTTCACTTCTAGACTACAGCAGGTCAAAGGAGCAAACTGATCATTGTGCTTTATGCTACATAATAAAAAATTAGTACAGAAGTTCTCAATTTTAGACAAAACTGTTGACCAGATATAAAAAGTTAGCAATGACAGGCAACTTAGCCCATGAAGTTGGAAGCTAATTTCTAGGAGATTACAACAATGAAAAACTGCTCACAATAGGCAACCTAGTTCTTAAAACCTCTAGTAATCTACAAAGCTAAACATACCAATATTTTGGTCATCTGCCATTGTTCTAGAACTTGGCATAAAAAGCATTACAAAAGTAACCTGTAAAAATTCTGGGACACCAAGATTCCATCTGAATGAGTGCAGACAACCATTTACTTTTTTTTACAAACTAAAAGTATTTTAGTGTAAACATTTATTGAACCACCTCAGTGTAAACAGCAAGTTAACATTTTTCAACTTTACAAGTTAAGGTGGCCATAAACATGAAATAAGCAGTTTGTGCCTGAACATTAAAACCATTCTAATGTATATGGCCAGCTTTAACAAAGTTTGAAAAACACATTTACTTTTAATTGGCACCATAGAAAGTTAGTTGGCACATTGGCATTTGTGGTGAATTGGTTTGTAAACATTAGGTAGTGGTCCAGCTAATGTGATGTATCCTAAACAATTCAGGTGGTTAATGAAAGCACTCAAATAAGGCAACCGTGAGCATCAAGAATTTTGTAGCCTTTTACACAAGAAATTAGAAAGTCTTTCCTGGTTTGGCACAAAACGATAGAGGTTCAACTGTATTTTTCACCCACCATAAGGTTATATAAAAACAGGTCTTTCTAGGAACAAAAATGTTCATGACTGAGGCAACAGGTCAGCATAAAATACAGTTTAAACAAAAAAAGGGTACAGCTTCAAGCCAGCCAGTGAAGTCAAGTTAACATGCACACATGGTTTTAGCTGATGTCAACACAATCTCCAAAAGCTTGGGACTAGCATTAAGTTTTCTTGGGCTAATTGGCAGCACAGCTCTTGGGGCTGAACCAATACTGTTTTACACATTAGAGTCTTGCAAAATAGCACTGTTCTCGAATAAAATGGCAACCTGAACTTTTGACTTGAACTCATGTTAAAAATATAAACATTAACCTGTAGAAAAGTTAACTGTTCAAGGACACATTTCAAAATGTGCAACAGGATCACCTCAATGTTTAATGCAGAGGCCAAAAAGCACTAGTTTGACAAAACTCCTTAAAAAGCGTGCTTCTTTAAAATGTGCAGATTTAACATTTTCTTTTGCAACTCAGCAGTTGACTTTTTTCTGACAATTGACTAGCGTTGGTCAGTCAATTAGGACCCAGTGTTGCATTTAAATATGGCAGTATAAATATGGCATTTCTAGGCATATGTAGACCTTACCTCTTTTTTAGACATTGGAAAAAATAGTCTGAAAAGCCATTCACCAAATGCACCCATTCTCAATATCCATCCCTGCACAAGGGGTTGTATGGACCACGTAGATGCAGTTCATGGTATCCTTCCAAAAAAGGATTTCTCAAACCAAAATGGACAAGGTGTGGGTACAGGCGAGTACACCAGGATACACATCAGCAACTTTGCATCAGCACATGTATGTGCTAGATCAGCCAGTGCTAAAGCATTTGATGAAACAATGTAAAAACAGAACTTTTGGCAATTAAATGTTACAAAATGTATTTTTTTGGTTAGAACGTTGGATGTACTGCCAAAATATGGCTTCTAGTGCGATTTTTTCAAAATGACTGAAAAACTCATTTGTCCCACAAGGCTCATCCAGCCACTAAGGTGCATAGGATACTTAAGGTTATTTATTAACTTTTAGTTATTGAACTTCCAATATTTGTCCATCAAACATTTAAAATGCTGGATAGAGACCGATCACCATATGTTTTATTAAACATGCGCTATTCAGGCCACACAAAATGCTAGGAAATGCCACAGACAACTACCAATGATTCTACAGGAAAGCAAAGAATTCAAAATTGGGTCAAATCTTAAAAACAGGTGCTTTCATTTTTGGTAGATGCTGGAGGTAAACAACCTGAATGTTCAAGTCTAAGAGACTAAAATTTCTGCACCCCTGCTGTAGGGCCCTCATTTCCTCTAGGTATTTATATTGATACTAAATGCTACAGGAGAACACAGGGCATGCAACTGTAGGCAGGAACACCCAAAACTCAGGTAGGCGGGAAAAGATTTATGGCAGGGAGAGATTACCTTTAGGTCTTTGACAAAAAAGCCAACTCTTCCAAGACTTCAAGCCAAATACCAGCCAAAACCTTGCATATACATACAAAGCAAAGATTAAAGCTCCCACCACCTGGGTTATTTTCGTTTGCTTGCCCATTAGGGGGGGGGGGGTTCCCCCTTATTTTCTGGTCAGGAATTAAAGTGATAAATTAGGAAATCTACCCAAGGGGAACACAAATTCCAGTTTTAACCCAGTATACTGATCAAAGTTTTTATGCTGTGCCTTTCCACATTTACCTTCCACCCACCCCTCCAACAGGCACAGGGTCATAAGTTTGGTACAATCTACACATCGAGGGCACAGAAAACCCTGACAGAATTAACATTTCTCCAAATAATTTTTTTTTTTTTTTAATGGCTGGGGTTAGGTTTTACGCACGGCTTCTGATCGCATCATATTAAGAAAGTTTCCATTGTTTGACAAGCATCGCTGTTTATCAATACACTATTTATGAAAGATTGTGGCACTAAACTGACCATATGTAAAATACTACAAAACGGTAAAGAAAAAAGTAATGGAAATACAAAGTACATTTATTAACAAAAACAGACACCACAGTTTGTACGAATAGTTGAGCATTAACATTATGAACCATCTTCAAAAATGTGCCTGATGGTGGAAACAGACATTTTACTTGCCCTCAGCAAAACTGCAACCCAATATCTGGAATGTTATTGTGTAAAGACCAAAAGGGAGTACAATGAAAACTCCTTTTCCGTAAAGCAAAACTGCAGCACCAAAACCAATTCCCTACAGTTTGGCTTTAGAGACTTTAAAGTGAGATTTCTCAACATGCAATATCCCCAAGTGCATGGTAAGGGTGTTGAAAGTATAACCCACTCACACCAAAATGCTCTTAATGGCAAGTGAGCAGGTATATAGGCATTTTACAGGAGGGCTCAGACATTCTTCCTTAAACACGCACACTAGGACAGTTTTCACAATCTGCAGGACTCTGTGCTTGCATTTCATTCCTTTAATTTTATTCATTTTTTGCCTCCTCTTTCGGCACTTCAGGCATCAGGATCACTTTGCCAACATTCTTTTTCTCCTGCATTTGTCTCATGGCATCACCCACCTGCAAACGAACCAGATAAAAATTGGATTACATTTTTTTTTTTCACTTAAACGGTGCTGAGGTCAAAAAGTCTAACACTGATCTGGCTGCACCTAGAGTATGCTGTTCAGTTCTGAGCACCAGTCCGCAGGAAGGATGTACTGGAAATGGAGAGAGAGTACAAACAAGGGCAACAAAGCTAATAAAGGGTCTGGCAGATATTAGTCATGATGAAAGGATGCGAGCACTGAACTTATTCTCTCTGGGGGAAGAGACAAGGAGGTGATATGATTTCAATTTACAAATACCATACTGGTGACCCCACAATAGAAATAACATTTTTGCAGAAGAGCGTTTAACCACTTAAGACCCGGACCAATACGCTGGCAAATGACCCAAGGGGGTTTTTGCGATTCGGCACTGCGTCGCTTTAACAGACAATTGCGCGGTCGTGCGACGTGGCTCCCAAACAAAATTTGCGTCCTTTTTTTCCCCACAAATAGAGCTTTCTTTTGGTGGTATTTGATCACCTCTGCGGTTTTTATTTTTTGCGCTATAAACAAAAATAGAGCGACAATTTAAAAAAAAATGCAATATTTTTTACTTTTTGCTATAAATATCCCCCAAAAATATATAAAAAAACATTTTTTTTCCTCAGTTTAGGCCGATACGTATTCTACATATTTTTGGTAAAAAAAAAAAAAAATCGCAATAAGCGTTTATCGGTTGGTTTTCGCAAAATTTATAGAGTTTACAAAATAAGGGATAGTTTTATTGCATTTTTATTAATTATTTTTTTTTTACTACTAATAGCGGCGATCAGCGATTTTTTTTTGACACATTTTTGGGACAATTGTCATTTTCACAGCAAAAAATGCATTTAAATTGCATTGTTTACTGTGGAAATGACAGTTGCAGTTTGGGAGTTAACCACAGGTGGCGCTGTAGGGAATGTGTGCCCTAATGTGTGCGTTTACAACTGTAGGGTGGTGTGGCTGTAGGTGTGACGTCATCGATCGCGTCCCCCTATTACAGGGATGACGCGATCGATGCTCCGGCCACAGAGAAGCACGGGGAAGCCGTGTGTACACACGGCTCTCCCCGTTCTTCCGCTCCAGGGACGGATCGCCGCACTGCAGCGGCGATCGGGTCCGCGAATCCCGCGGTCCCGGAGCTTCAGACCGGGTCGCGGGCGTGCGCCCGCGACCCACGGCTGGGTACTAAAACCAACGTATATATACACGTTGATGTGCCCAGCCGTGCCATTCTGCCAACGTAAATGTGCAGTAGGCGGTCCTTAAGTGGTTAACAAGACACATAGCCACTCATTAAAATAAGAAAAAAAGGTTTTGATCTTAAACTACGTAGAACAAGGGTGTCAAACTCAATTTCATTGTGGGCCGCATCAGCATTAGGATTGCCCTCAAAAGGGCCGGTTGTATCTGTAAGATTAGATGTTCAGCGCATCCCCTCTTACATTAGATGTCAAGAGCCACCCCACCATCAGAAGTTGAGTTCCCCACTCTCCCTTTCCATATGCTGGATGCATTGCTTAAAAAGCAGAAAGTGAGGGTTGAGGAGGACCAGAGGAGGGCTGCAGCTGCAGGAGAGGTGCGAGGGCCACATGAAATGTCCTGGAGGGCCGCATTCGGCCCGCGGGCCTTGTGTTTGCCACCTATGACGTAGAGGGTTCTTTACTGTAAGTGGCAAGGATGTGGAATTCCTTTCTACAGGAGGTGGTCTGTGGGGAGCATCAATAGTTATTAGATGAGCACCTAAACAGCCACAACATACAGGGATATACAATACTGACAATCAAGCACATAGTTTGGACTTTTTTCAACCTCACCTACTATGCAACATACTCATTTGCAACCTGTCCCCTGTAGGCTCCAAGACTAGAAGCAGAGGTATCACAAGACTGCTGACCACTCAGTTCTCCCATTTTCACTGAAAAGAGTGGCAAATGTCAGGCACCAGGCTCAGGGAGGAGCAATGGGCCTGCATCATCTAAATCAGGGATTTCCAAACTTTTCTAACAAAGGGCCAGTTTGTCCTTCAGACTTTAGGAGGGCCGGATTGTGGCCAGCAGTGGCAGGAAATGTCCTGGGCCCGGCATCAGTGAGAATAAATGGGGCCCCAGGGGTGGTGGTCAATAGGAGGAGGAGTAACGCCCTATCAGTAGGGGGAATAGTATCCCACCATTGGCATCACAAGAAATAACAGATAAAGACTAGCAAAGGGCCACACCTGGCCCTCGGGGCACAGATTGGAGACCCCTGATCTAAATGGATCCCAACAGTATCTGGATAAATCCAGAGACTGGAGCGGCTCTCATGTTAGCCAGATTTATCCCACTGTCAGCTGCATCTGGATTGCCGTTAGAGCACAGAAATAAAGATTTTAACCACTTCTGACCAGCCCCACGTCCAAAGACGTCATTTTGAAGATGGATATCTCGGTAACGGCAGCAGCTGCTGCCACAACCGAGATATCCATCTCTTCGTGGGGCGGTCCTGTTAACGATAACGGTGGAGAGGGTGCCCCCCCTCCCGCCGCTCTCCCCCGCTTACCGT
Source organism: Rana kukunoris (assembly GCA_029574335.1). Taxonomy (NCBI): domain Eukaryota; kingdom Metazoa; phylum Chordata; class Amphibia; order Anura; family Ranidae; genus Rana; species Rana kukunoris. The sequence continues at coordinate 70,189,476 of CM056060.1, forward strand.
AGCCGTCGGTAGCGGCGGAGGCGATCGGGTCCTCTTGCTGGCTGTCCGGGGATGCGACAGGGAAAAAAAAAATGTCCCTCAGCCGTCCCCATACCTCTGCTGGGCGGAAGTGACGTCAAAACGTCACTTCCGCCCAGCGTCTTAAAGAGACATTTAATTTGTTTACATTTTGACTTTTTTTTTTGCATTTAAGCCTGAATATGAGATCTGAGGTCTTTTTGACCCCAGATCTCATATATAAGAGGACCTGTCATGCTTTTTTCTATTACAAGGGATGTTTACATTCCTTGTAATAGGAATAAAAGTGATAATTTTTTTTTTCAGTGTTAAAAATTATAAAATACATTTTTTTTTTTTTAAAGTGCCCGGTCCCGACGAGCTCGCCCGCAGAAGCAAACGCATACGCGAGTAGCGCCCGCATATGAAAACGGTGTTCAAACCACACAAGTGAGGTATCGCCGCGATCGTTAGAGCGAGAGCAATAATTCTAGCCCTAGACCTCCTCTGCATCTCAAAAAATGCAACCTGTAGAATTTTTTAAACGTCGCCTATCGAGATTAAGGGTAAAAGTTTGACGCCATGCCACGAGCGGGCGCAATTTTTAAGCTTGACATGTTGGGTATCATTTTACTCGGCATAACATCTTTCACAATATATAAAAAAAATTGGGCCAAATTTATTGTTGTCTTATTTTTTAATTCAAGAAAGTGAATTTTTTCCAAAAAAAGTGCGCTTGTAAGACCGCTGCGCAAATACGGTGTGAGAAAAAGTATTGCAATGACCGCCATTTTATTCTCTAGGGTGTTAGAAAAAAATATATATAATGTTTGGGGGTTTTAAATAATTTTCTAGCAAAAAAAACTGTTTTAGTCTCGGAAGCACCGAATCTGAAAAACAGGCTCGGGGCTGAAGTGGTTAAACACTTGTGCAGTATATTCATTACCATGCATTTTGTTTATCGAATAGCTGCTCGGAGGAGAAAAGAGGAATACTATCAAGCGTCGGGTATTTACAGGCAATCATTTAAATAGACTAAATGCATGCACATAATCTTTGCTGAAATAAGTCTAGCAGCAGGATCTCCAAGTACTTTCAGCGTTCATCCTTACAGCGGTGAACATTTCCCTACCACCATATACATACAGTGGGGCACCAGTGCTCTTTACCGAGCAGCCTTTTGACAATTTACACTTGTTCAGCCCCCTACTGAATTTGCAATTTGAAGTCAATAGAAACAGGTAGTGACCATCTGGGTAAATTTGTGAAAACGCATGTTTTGGAATGCTGCCAACATAAATGTAGCCCTGTAGTTTTGATTACATACATGCTTTGTTGGAGAAATGTTCCATGGGCAGAGCCTAAGGGTGCAGTAATCCTGTCAGCAAGTCAGTAATTTGTGCCGCCAATGACATTCATTGTAAATACTGTCTGTTTAAAGAGTGGAAAACCGTTTAAATAGCTTGAGATAGAAGGGATTTTTGCTTCCTTTAAAGCAAGCTATGTACCCTATTCAAAAACTGGATTGCTTGGGCTAAAGCTCCATTGAGCAGGTAACATCACAATATTCACTAGCTATCGCAGCACAATCTATTTCTGGGTTTAAATGACAAGATAGTAACCCTAGCAGGTTACAAGACATGGCATTTACAGGCAAGTCAAACACTTTATCCTCCTCGTATAGTAGTGACATGCCGGATTCAGACCCTGGAGGATGTCCAAGCACTGAATGGGTAAGAGCCACATAGGTTGGATAAGGTATAACTGAAGACCAGATGGCAGCCATGCAAACCTGGCCAACCAAGGCTTTATGTCGGAATGCCCAGGAAACCACCATTGATGCTGTAGGAATTTTCTTTCAACCAAGATCTTAAGATTACACCTAAATGTAAGCTCTATGAGAGTAGTTTTCTTCTACAACTAGCAAGTGGATTATGAGTCAGCACATCCTTTGCAAGGCCCTGGCAGACCAGTCAGTCTGTTCTGTAAAAAGTTGTGATTCAGAAAAACAGATAAGACATTTGACAAAGGAGGATTTACAATTTAAAAGGTTACCCTGGGCCAGGTTGGTGCAATAAAAATCATATCGTCTCAAGATTAGCATTTTGTACTGGAGGAAAGCCATATCAATTGGAATGGAGTCCAGAGAATTGCCAGAGCATCCAATGCCAGCATTAGAGGATGCTTTGTGCCGACTAAACTTGCTCAACCTGCAGGCTAGGATGTTTACAGCTGGACGTTCCCCATTTCTGACAAAGGAGTGAAGGTCAGGATGAAGTGTCCATTTCCTCTTCAGGTGACTGCTGAGGCAATTCACCATCCAATTTTCCACTCCTGAAAGATAACCAGCAGGTAGGGCAGGACAGTGATTTTGTCTATGAGACAAGACCTACCCCCTTGGAAGGCTCCGTGTTGTCCGATTTTACCCTAATCCGATGACCCTGAAGGGAGACTGCAAGAGGGTCCTAGGATTTAGAGTTAATTTATGGTTTTGGTTGCAGGATGTTGATGGGTACCCATTTGCCATGAATGTGAGGCTGGCATTCTTCATGGGTGAAAAAAGTTACCCTACTACCAAGGTTGGTTAGGAAAAAAATCAAGCTAGGGAGTTTTGAGAGGAACATAGGGAGGCCAAGAGATGGAGTATGCTCGTTCCAGGCCAACAAGAGGCTGTGTTGGAAAGGCTTTGAAAGGAATTGAGAACTGTTGATAATTTGCATCAACATATAATTTTTCAGGACAAAGGGTTTCAGGGCATGTCCTTTTTCTAAGAACAGCTTAGACCTTTAAGGGGACATATCCAATAACAAAAAAATAAAAAAACTGAAAAATTGTATTTTGGTGCAAATAAGTATCATGGACAGCAGTCGAAATTGTACCAATATGCTCAATTTTTAGGTGGTTGTAGCCAAACAGAACAGGCCTAAATGAGGCAACGGAGGCCCAGAATTCAAGAGAATCTCACTGAAGGTCCTGATCTTAGGATGAGAGCATGAAAATCGCATGCATTTTGGGCACAGCCCAGAAAACAAATCCACTATGTATTTTAGGACGGAGGGAAGGAATGAGCAGATTTGCAAAAGCAGAAATTTGGAAGCATCTAAATAGTATTTTGGATGTTTGCAAATAGTTAGAGATTTGTCCTTGAAGGTGGTAAGCCAAGTACCCTGTACCTGAAATTAAGAGGGCACGAAGGGGTGCAAATGCCTTTTGTAAATCTGGGTGCAGTAGATGCCCAAAAATGACAGTACAAAGGTGTTACTGCTTTCTGAACCCCTTTAAAGCCACCAGGTGAACCCACAGGTCAGACCCAAAGAAAGGCAAACTGATGCCACCACCGACACTTTGGAGTGAGGTTTTCTGGTGGACTTGGTAGGTTGTATTGAAGTCTTGCAGAGAAAGGATGGAGATTTGGATGTAAAGATGAAGTCTGAGGAGAGAGATTGGGCTGAGGAGGTAGAAAACCCTTGAAGGGGGTTTGTAAATTTGTTGCAAAAAGTTCTGGAGCCACGTTGCATGACCGAGTCTGCAACTGCTCAAAGATTTGCTCATAGAAGACAGGATCCTGCTTGGTTGTCCATTTCCCTTGACTGGTAGATAAGCCATGGAAATGTTAAAATGCCAGATACGCTGCTTGCTGCGTGTCCGATACAGCTAAACCTAAAATGAAATGGAGATCATAGTTTGTCCTGCACAGGTCATGGAAAGTTATATTACTGAGCAGCTTGTGCTGCAGCAGTGAGTGGAGATGGATACAAGCCCCCCCCCCTTAAATAATCCCTGCATTTCAATTGAAAGTATATGCAGTTTAAAAGTTCTGTGAAGGTAAAAATTAGCTCAAGACTCCAAATGGCTTTTGCAAGTAAAGCTACAAAGTGCCAAGTAAAAGAAGTTCACAAACTCTGCTGCTCCTAAAAGAATCTGGGTGGAATCAGCCAGCGTTCCCATAAAATGAGGAAAGTGTCCCTGTAGTCAAGACATCTGGAGAATGACTTTTCTTTGGCGCAGTTACCAGATGTCAGTACACAGGGAAGCAATAAAGACAAGTCTTCAAGAGATCCAAGAGCAGGCTTTTGAACATTTCCAAAGCAGCACAATACTGACATGCCATGATCTGCAGTGTGCTTGAGAAGCCATGACACTGAATGTACCGTTTACCTCAAGATGCTACCAAGAGGGCAGCATGGGCCATCAGTACTACAGATCCCCCGCCCCCTGAAAAAATCGCCACCATTACAAGTATATAAATGCCATAAAACCATCCCCTATTTTGTAGACGCTATAACTTTTGCGCAAACCAAAGGTTTGTGATTTTTTTTACAAGAGAATACGCATCAGCCTAAACCAAGAAAAAAAATATTTTCGGGGATATTTATTCTAGCAAAAATGGTTTTCAGAATTGTCGCCCTTTGTTTATAGGGCAAAACACAAAAACCGCAGAGGTCAGCAAAATTTAAAAGAAAGCTCCATTTGTGGGGGGGTAAATAGTTTGGAGCCACGTCGCACAACTGTGCAATTGCGAGTTAAAGGGACGCAGTGCCAAATAGCAAAAAATGCCTGGTCTTTGGCCAAATGGTTCGGGGCTGAAGTGGTTAGATATTTGATCTTGCAATGTTGAAGCCCAGCACCCAAGATTACACACACAAAAAAAAAAAAAAAAAAAAAAAGGTACCTGAAGTACACAAATATACAGTAAGTGCAAAGATTGTCCATTGACCATTTGCTTTTACTGTAAAAAATTAACAAAGGCATTTTGACTTGCCTGTAAATAAATCCAAGTCCAATACAGAACACAAGCTGAATATTCATAAACACAGGATTCAGCAACTGGTATCTTTAGGTGATATGACATGGGAAAGCCTTTGTGGACAGGCAAATATTGCCGCTTAGCAATGTGGTGGCTGCATTTGTTTTCTTATAGGTCCCCCTATATTCATCTAGGTTCTAGTCGTTAACCTCTACTGTATTAGACCCCTTACTCATTAAGGCAATTTGCAGGCGCTATAATACTAAAATGTGCCTGCAAAGCACCCTGAAAGAGCGTCTCCATTCACTCCAGTGTGAAAGCTCAATGGCTTTCACACTGGAGCAGTGCGCTGGCAGGATTGTAAAAAAAAAAAGTACCCCTTGCTGCATCTTTGAGGATCTGTAGGAGTAGTGTATTCACCGCTCCTAGAGCACCTCTGCCCATTGAACTCAATGGCAGCGCTGCCCCAGCACATTGCGGGCGGTTTTAACTTTCAGCCACTAGCGGGGGTTAAAAGCACCCCGCTAGCAGCCGAATAGCGCTGCTTTACCACGGACACCACCACCCCGAGTGTAAAGAGGAGTCTTGGATTGCTCACACTGTGGCAATGCTGTTTAAAGGTTACACACCCAGTACTCCTTTATTCAAACTGGGATGAGGGATGTTCATGTATTTAAATCTGCTATTATATCTAACAAATTAGCGCAAAAAATTAAAAATTACTGGCTTGATCACCCACCAGATGAACATGCCTGAAAAGATAAATGCAGCCATTGCATTTAACAATTGGTATGCAATATAATAGTTTGCTTGCATTCAGACTTTATAAAGAAGGTAACATGAAATGTAAGGGTGCAATAAGGGCGGCTAAAATGGAACACGAAAGACAGGAGGAGGAAAGCAAAAAACCTTAAGAAATTATTTAACCACTTAAGACCAGGATCAAAATGCAGGTAAAGGACCTTGCCCTTTTTGCGATTCGACACTGCGTCGCTTTGACAATTGCGCAGTCGTGCCTCCCAAGATTGGCATCCCTTTTTCCCCCACAAATAGAGCTTTTTGGTGGTATTTGATCACCTCCGCGGATTTTTTGCGCTATAAACAAAAATAGAGCGACAATTTTGAAAATGCTATATTTTTTATTTTGCCATAATAAATATCCCCAAAAATATATAAAACAAACATTTTTCCTCAGTTTAGGCCGATATGTATTCTACCTATTTTTGGTATTCTACCTATTTTTGGTATTAAAAAAAAAAACGCAATAAGCGTTTATCGGTTGGTTTGCACAAAATGTATAGCGTTTACAAACTAAGAGTGGCGATCAGCGATTTCTCATGACTGCGACATTTTGGCGGACACTTGACAATTTTGACACATTTTTGGGACCATTGTCATTTTCACAGCAAAAAATGCATTTAAAATGCATTGTTTACTGTGAAAATGACAGTTGCAGTTTGGGAGTTAACCACAGGGGGTGCTGACGGGCATATGTGTGGCCTGAAGTGTGTTTACAACTGTAGGGGGGGTGTGGCTGTCGGTGTGACATTGATTGTGTCCCCCTACAAGAGGGATGACACGATTGATGCTGCTGCCACAGTGAACGGGGAAGCCATGTTTACACACGGCTCTCCCCGTTCTTCAGCTCCGGGGACCGATTGCTGCCAGAGCTTCGGACCGGGTCACAGGAGCGCGCCCGTGACCCACGGCTGGGTACTAGCACAGCATGTACCTGTACGTGCATGTGCCCAGCCGTGCCGTTGTATATGCCGGAGGCAGTCCTTAAGTGGTTAAATATGTAAACAGTAAAAAAGGGACAATCAATATGAACTTATGCTCTCTGGAGAAGAGACGCGATATGATTTTTCACACTATACGACTTTTACAAGTGTCGTACTAGTGATCCCACAATAGGGATAAAACTTTATGGAAGCGAGTTTGACACGTGGCCACTCATTAAGGTTACATTTTTTACTCATTTTTAAAATGCATAGGAGCAGGGATCCTCAAACTACGGCCCTCCAGCTGTTGTAGAACTACACATCCCATGAGTCATTGTAACCAACTGTCATTCACAGACATGACTAGGCATGATGGGAATTGTAGTTCCTGAACTGGAGGGCTGTAATTTGAAGACCCGACAGAGGGTTTACTGCAAGAATGGCAAGAATGTGGAATTCCCTTCCACAGGTGGTGTATCAGTGGGGGGCATTGATCGTTTAAAAAACTATTAGCAAAGCACCTGAACCACAACATACGGGGATATACAATACTGACAATTACACATAGGTTGGACTTTACGACTTGTCTTTTTTCAATCTCACCTACTATGCAACCACAGTGGGGCAAAAAAGTATTTAGTCAGCCACCAATTGCGCAAGTTCTCCCACAAGAGAGGCCTGTAATTGTCATCATAGGTATACCTCAACTATAAGACAAAATGTGGAAACAAATCCAGACACATTGTCTGATTTGGAAAGAATTTGAAAATTATGGTGGAAAATAAGTATTTGGTCCTCTACTAACAAGCAAGATTTCTGTCTCACAGACCTGAATCTTCTTTAAGAGACTCCTCTGTCCTCCACCTATTACCTGTATTAATGGCACCTGTTTGAATTTGTTCTCAGTATTAAAAAAAAAAAAAAAAACACACAACTTGTCCCCAACCTCAAACCGTCACACTCCAAACTCCACTATGGTGAAGACCAAAGAGCTGTCGAAGGACAGCAGTAACAAAAAAAAAAAAAAAAAAAAATCTTAGACCTTCACCAGGCTGGGAAGACTGAATCTGCAATAAGTAAGCAGCTTGGTGTGAGGAAATCAACTGTGGGAGCATTAGAAAATGGAAGACATACAAGACCACTGATAATCTCCCTCGATCTGGGGCCCCACACAAGATCTCACCAGATCTGACCCCATGGGGGTCAAAATGATCACAACAGTGAGCAAAAATCCCAGAACCACACGGGGGGACCTAGTGAATGACCTGCAGAGAGCTGGGACCAACGTAAAAAAAAAAAAAAAAGTGGTAATTGTTCACATGACCGTGCAATTGGCAATTAAGCAACAGTGCTGAATCGCAAAACGCTATACATTTTGTGCAAACCATTTGGCCAGCAAAATGGTCTGGGGCTTAGAGGATCACTCAAGGATTTTTTTTTTTTAGCTAAATAGCTTCCTTTACCTTACTGCAGTACTGGTTTCATGTCCTTATTGTTCGTTTTTGCTTTGAAGTTGCAGTAATCCTGCTCTGTTCTCCACACTTCCTGCTTGTCTGTTTCCTTGTAACCATTATACTGGGAGCTTTCTCACAATGGTTTTAGACACAATGACAGCTTAAACCAATCAGATTAATTTTAAAAACAAAAACACTGCCCTGGATTTGTTTGTTTTTGTTCTGTGTGTCCATTTCTACTTTACAGAAACATGAAGCCTGTTCAAAAGTGAAACTAACCTGTAGGTACATTTTATGATTGATATTTATCTATTTTTAATCATTTTGAAAAGGAATCAGTTAACTTTTATGTCTCTATACCCTGTAAACAGTCATTTCAGCAAAAAATAAGGTTTTCCTTTAGTGACCCTTTAAGTGGTTATAAAGACCAGTTCTGGTCAAGTCCCAATTGTAGGAATGCCAGAATATGAGTCACTCTGGGATTGAAGTGCCCATATTCACATTGGGAAAAGGATTTTCAAAAATGAAAAGATATTTGACAAATTTGAGACCCTACGCCTTTAAAAGCCATGTCGTTAAAGTCAGAGGCTGAGAAGCAAGATAGAGAGTTCTGAGACATCTGGTCTGGAGGGCCTTAACCACTTGCCGCCCGTTAATGACAGACTGACGTCGGCAAAGTGGTTTCAATATCCTAAGTGGACGTCTTATGACGTCCTTAGGATATTGAGCCACTGCGCGCTCCCAGGGGCACGCATCGCAGCGATCGTTGTTGCAGGGTGTCAGTCCAACACCCCGCATCACTGATCTAGGTAAAGAGTCTCATGGAGACTTTACCACATGATCAGCTGTGTCCAATCACGGCTGATCACGATGTAAACAGGAAAAGACAGTAATCGGCTTTTCCTCACTCGCGAATAGAGAGCCGATTGGCTGCTCCGCTGACGGAGGGGGGGGGGGGTTTGTGCTGATCGATTATCAGCACAGTGACAACAGTAGAAGCAAGAGTAGGAGAAAACCGACATTGACCAGCCCATCTCTTAACTTCTGAACAAACAGTTGGAGTGTAGACTCAACCAGTACTGAAGAGCAGATACAAGAAGGCTCAGACACAAAAACGAGACGGTCAACAAGAGAAAATAAAGGTAAACCACCTATTTGTCTCTCATACAAAGCAAGTACGGCCAGTATCAACGAACCAGTAAACTGGGAAGGCATATCTCAACTTTCAGAACAAGAAGCAACTAAATGGATAAAGGCTGCTGAGGAAGAGATAAAATCCATGCACGACACTAAAACATGGACACTTGCAGAACTACCACCCAGAAGAAAAGCCATAGGCTGTAAATGGACTTTAAAGTGAAGTACAATACAGATGGCACAATTGAACGATACAAAGACTAGTAGCCAAAGGCTATTCTCAAAAATTTCGAGACTATGATGAGACATTTGAACCAGTAGTCAAGCACACTACAATACAGACTTTACTGACAGTAGCCGTCACAAGGAAAATGCAAGTGAAACATTTTGATGTGAAAACCACGTTTCTACACGGCGATTTAACAGAAGAAATCTACATGGAACAGCTGCCAGGATTCAAAGATGAACAAAGGTCAGACCTAGTATGCAAGCTTTACATGAGTATATATGGCCTAAAGCAAGCAGACAGTATGGAATATAAAAATAAATGAAGTGCTTACACAAACCTTTCAAAGGAGTAAAGCAGACCCCTGCTTATACACAAAGATTGGCAAACAGATGGGTCTATATGCTTATTTATGTGGATGATATCCTGATTTGCTTTGAGCAAGAAGGGAATGAAGCAGAAATATTGGAAAAACAAAATCAGCACTTTTGACACCAAAGACCTCGGCAACATAAAGAATTACCTCAGCATCCAGATTGAGAGAGGAAGATGGCAGCTTTCTTCTGAATCAAAGACACGAAATACAAGAAATAATTTAAACTTTTGGAATGGAAAACGCCAAACCAGTGAAATCTCCCATGGAAACCAACTACCTAAAGAAGATGAATTGTCAAGATAACCCATTACCTACTAATACAGGAAAGCAATAGGTAAATTGCTGTACCTTACCACTGCTACAAGGCCAGACATTGCAGCAGCAGTTGGAATCCTATGCAGAAAGGTTTCAATGCCATGCCAAAAAGACTGGAATGCTGTTACATAGTTATAGTCCGGTTGAAAAAATAGTCCGGTTGAAAAAAAAAAAAAAAAAACACAAGTCCATCCAGTTCAACCATTAAAAAAAAAAAAAAAAAAAGTACATCCCATACACCCAACTCCATACCCACAGTTGATCCAGAGGAAGGCAAAAAACCCCAGCAGAGCATGATCCAATTTGCTACCGGAGGGGAAAAAATTCCTTCCTGATCCCCCGAGAGGCAATCTGATTTACCCGAAATAATTTACCTACAAAACTTAGTACTCAGTTATATTATGTGCATTTAGGAAAGAATTCAGGCCTCTCTTAAAGCAATCTACTGAGCTGGCCAGAACCACCTCTGGAGGGAGTCTGTTCCACATTTTCACAGCTCTTACTGTGAAGAAACCTTTCCGTATTTGGAGGTAAAATCTCTTTTCCTCCAGACGTAAAGAGTGCCCCCTTGTCCTCAGTGTTGACCTTAAAGTGAATAACTCAACATTAAGTTCACTATATGGACCTTATATATTTGTACATGTTGATCATATCCCCTGTTATTCTTCTCTTCTCAATAGTGAATAAATTCAGTTTTTCTAATCTTTCCTCATAGCTGAGCTCCTCCATGCCTCTTATCAGTTTAGTTGCCCTTCTTTGCACTCTCCAGTTCTCCGATATCCTTTTTAAAACTGGTGCCCAAAACTGGACTGCATATTCCAGATGAGGTCTTACTAATGATTTGTACAGGGGCAAAATTATATCCATCTCTGTAGTCCATACCTCTTAATACAAGAAAGGAATTTGCTTGCTTTGGAAACCGCAGCTTGGCATTGCATGCCATTATTGAGCTTATGATCAACTAAAACCCCAGATCCTTCACTACAGATCCCCCCAAGCTGTAAAACGAATCATTCGCCATCTTAAAGGGACTTCGCACTACAAGCTCAAATTACCAGCAAGCGAAAAAGCACCTTAACAGGATATGTGGATGCTGACTGGGCAGGAGACACCAGTGACAGAAAAGCTACCAGTGGCTACTTATTTTTCCTGTCAGGAGGTGCCATCAGTTGGCCTAGTAAAAAGCAACTGTTTCACTGTCATCTACTGAAGCAGAATACATTGCTTCAGCGCAAGCAAAGAAGTTATATGGATGAGACAGCCATTAACAGATTTGGGTCAACCACAGTTGGGACCAACAGAAATGCAACAGGGATGCAATGTACTTGCACAAACAAAAGGAGTTAATTCAAGAACCAAGCACATTGATGTGAAGTTTCACTTTTAGGGATCTTCAAGTGCAAGGTCTTGAGTTAATTTATTGCCCAACCGAGGATATGACAGCAGACATCCATACAAAGCCTCTGACCGCTGAAAGACATCCAACGCGCAAAAGACGATAGGTTTACAGAACAAGTCTTAGTTGTTAAGGGGGTGTTGGAGATACAAAAACTTCAGCTTAGCCCATTATAGGGAATGCAGTTTACAAAAAGGACAGAGGTTGCTAATGCTTAATGATATGCTACGTATGCTCTAGGATATGTTGTATTTCCTATCCACAGTGATGTACTTGTTTTTTTCCTGCCTGGCTGTCTGTATCCGTCCTCCTTACCATGTGCAGAGAGACATCTTTGTCTGTGCAAAGATGTTCCAATAAAGAAGCCAGTTCCTGTTACTACACAATGTCTGATTTCAACTGACTCCGCTGCACCTATCAATCGTACTTTGCAACAAAACAAAGGTATGCCACCCAAGGATGCCACTAGACCACCAGGGATGTTTAACAAAGGTATACCACCCTAGACCACCAGGGATGACAAAATGGATGCCAATCAGTGCCCACAATGGGCATCACTGATTGGCATCCATTAGTACAACATATGTGCCGGCCATCCGTGCCACATATTAGTGCCCATCAATGCCACCACATCGGTGCCCATCAGTGCTGCCTTATCAGTGCCCATCCGTGCCGTACCATCAGTGAAAGAGAAAAACGTATTTACAATGTTTTATAACAGAAACAAAAAACCTTTCTACATTTTCAGTCTTTTTTGCAGAAAATAAAAAAATTCCAGAGGCAATCAAATACCACCAAAAGAAAGCTCTATTTGTGGGTACAAAGAGCTAATTTAGTTTGGGTAAAGTGTAGCATGACCACGCAATTGTCATTCAAAGTGCAACAGCACTGAAAGCTGAAAATTGATCTGGGCGGGAAGGTGTACAAATGCCCTGTATGGAAGTGGTTAAGCTAGATCAGTGTTTTTCAACTCCAGTCCTCAAGGCACACCAACAGGTCATGTTTTCAGGCTCTATTATTTTGCACAGGTGATTTGATCAGTTTCACTGCCTTAGGGCTCTTTCACACGGAGCGGTCCGTTTTGCGGTCCACTCCGTGTGTCCGTCGGCTCAGCGGGGGGTCTCCGCTGAGCCGTCGGGCCGGCAAGGGCGGTCCCCGCACACTATGCAGGGACCGCCCCGTCTCTCCTCCGCTATCCCCTATGGAGAATCGGATGGAAACAGACCGTCTGTTCGTTTGCATCCGATCCGTTCCACCGGACGGAAGAAAAATAAGACATTCTTCCGTCCGAAAAAACGGATGCGGATCTTACGGACGTTAGCGGATGCATCATCTGCTAACGGATCCACTCCCATAGGGGCCGTTCGTCCGCTAGTGTGAAAGGGCCCCAAGTAATCACCACAGCCATTTCATCTGAGAGAAATCCTGAAAACTTGACCTGTTGGTGTGCATTGAGGACTGGAGTTGAAAAACACTGAACTAGATATACCCTGTTGAGACAAGGCCAGGGGTCATGTGATAGAAGATCCAGTACATATACTGACTTCTGAGCCATGCTTCCTCAAGAGTGAATTACTTTGTACCCTCTTTGTGACCGATTTATGCCATAGCATTGTTTGACTGCACCTTGATTGGGTGCCCTTGCAGAACCACTCATACCAGCTCCAGAAATGTTGAAATTTGCCGCTTCCAATGTCCATATTTGAGGGATTGGACACTCCCGAGCCTGAAACACTGGCATTGGCTGTCCTCACTTTCCCGATAATATGGCAGCCACTTTCTCATTGTCAAGGCTTGGAAATGCCCCAAGCTAGGGAATTCCTTGGTTGAGGAGAACGAGCATGGAGAACCTTGAAAAGGAGTCTCACTGAGCAGGTTGGTTAACCACAGAACTGGACCATTACGCAGGTAAAAGGACCTGGCCAGTTTTTTCCGATTTGGCATCGTCGCTTTAAACAATTGTTTGGCAGCCACATCGCACAACCGTGCAAAATTCATCATCTTTTCCCACCAATAGAGATTTTTGGTGGTATTTGATCACTTGTGCGGCTTTTATTTTTTGCGATATAAACAAAAAGAGCGACAATTTTGAATAAAAAACAAACATTTTGCTATAAAGCCCAAAACAGATTAAAAAAAAAAAAATGTTTAGGCCGATACGTATTCCGTTACATATTTTTGGTAAAAAAAAAATTAATCGCAATAAGCGGTTAACAATTTGTTTTTACTACTAATAGCGGCGATCAGCGATTTTTTTCGTGACTGGCATGGCAGACAGACAATTTTGACACATTTTTGGGACCATTGTCATTTTCACAGCAAAAATTTCCATAAAAATGCATGGTTTACTGTGAAAATTACAATTGCAGTTTAGGAGTTAACCACTAAGGGGCGCTGTGGGGGTTGTGTGACCTCGTATGCGTTTCCAACTGTAGGGGGGCGGGGCTGGATGTGTGACATCACTGATCGCATTTCAGTGATCAGACGATCAGTGAAATTGCCACTGTGAAGAACGGGATGGTGTGTTTTACACACCTCTCCTGTTCTTCAGCTCCTGTGACTGATCGCGGGACACCGGCAGCAATTGGTCCACAGAGCTTCAGACCGGGTCACAGGCCCGACCCACGGCTGGACACTTAAAGCGGACGTACAGGTGCCCAGCCGTGCCATTCTGCCGACACAAAAGTGCAGGAGGCGGTCCTTAAGTGGAAGTAAAGACAGGATGTCATTGCTTTTCCAGCCTCCAGGTGGGCGCGCGCCCCGCCGCATTGCTCGCGACCTGGTGCGCGTGCCCGGCGGCCGCGATGTCCGCAATCACGGCAGGACCATGGATCTGTATGTCCTGTCAGCAGTGAGGAGACAGATTGTTCCCAGTACAGAGGAACACACATCGGTCTCCCCTTGCGAGTTCCTTTAACAGTTAGAACACATTTTAGGGAACATATTTAACCCCTTGCCCCCTAGTGTTAACCCCTTCCCTGCAAGTCACATTTACACAGTAATCAGTGCAGTTTTTTAAGCACTAATTGCTGTGTAAATGTTCCCAAAAATGGGTCAAAAGTGTCTGCCGCAATGTCACAGTCACAATAAAAAGCCGCCATTACTAGTAAAAAAAAAAGCCATCATTTTGTAAACGCTATAACTTTTGCGCAAACCGATCAAATACACTTATTGTAAATAAGTAAAAGATATTTTTCAAAATTGTCACTCTTGTTTATAGCGCAAAAAATAAACGCAGGGGTGATCAAATACCAAAAGAAAGCTCTATTTGTGGGGGGGGCATCAATTTTGTTTGGGAGCCACGTCACACAACCGCGCAATTGTCAAAGTGTCACAGCGTTGAAAACTAAAAATTGGTCTGGGCAGGAAGGGGGTGAAAATGCCCTGTATGGAAGTGGTTAAACTAATCCTGAAAAAAAAAACTTGCAAGCAAAAGGAAAGTATGCATAAGATACTAGCTCATTATGTGGCACTTAACTGAAAGCCCCTGACCCTCTCCTCATTCCCCTTAGACGTGTCCCCTCGGAGCTTCTGCCTGGTATCACTGCTGTGACGTCATTCCCATGCATGCGCGCAGGACCGGCATAATCCCATTCTCAATCCCGGGACGCTCAGTGCGCAGTAGACATGAAGGTGCAGTGTTTTTTGCATACAACTCCTTAACCATGTAGATTAAGGAGATATTTCTTGCACCTAAAGGTAAACCTTAATCTAGGCTTACCTGTAGGTGCAAGTTGTCAGTGTGTTTACAACCATTTTAATAGGGCTAATAAACAGCAGAATAGGGTAGGAAGAGTTACTATAGTTTGAGGCAGTGGTAGGGGCTCATGGGAAAAAAGGCTGGTTTAGTGTTTGAGCAGCCAATCACATTTGCAAAGTTAGGATGATGGGGAGGTGACAAACTGGTGGCAACCCTATATCTATAGTACTACCAACAGTTAGGAACGCAGCCCATCTAGTAGGGGCAGCAAAGGGCATCCATTCTTAAAAATGGCACTATTAGAATGGTAAAAACTAAATTACAAGACAATTGTCTTGTACAGTTTACAGAAGCCCCAACTAGAAATTATGCTCTGTTGGACCTGGTAATCTCAAACCATGTGCCATGCATTATGAATGTCAAATATTTGAGTAGCAGTGATCATATTTCATTTAAGCAGTAAAGCACATATGCCAAGATAAAAATAGTAAGTCACAGCAGCCTTCCGAAAATTTGCTCTCAAGACAGGGAGGGAATATCTTCAAAAAAACAATAAATGGAAAGGTTTCACATAAACATTATGCCAACTGCAAAATGTATTCAAGACAAACAGTTAAGAGAAAAAATAAAGCCTATACGGTTTAAAGGAAAGCTACAAATATTTAAAAATCTATGCTTTGGAACCAATATAGTATTCCTTCATAACAATGTTAGGTCCCATTCACACTTGATAATTGGGCTATTGGTGATTACATCAGGACACAGCAGGGGTTGCTAAAATTTAAAAATGTAACACTTTTTTTCAAACAATTTCAAACTGGATTTTTTATTTATTTTTTACTGATGAGGCTGCTCGGATAATCAGGATACCGATGATCAGTGCAAATGTCTTTCACACTAGCCAGTTCTCTCATGCTGCGACAGCGTTAGGAAAGGAATTCCAATAACTGGCGTTATAGTGTTCACATCGTGATAAGCAGTGATTGACAGAGCTGATCACATAGTGAAGAGCCACTGCATGATTGGCTTATCCCAGTCTGATCAGCTTTGTCCGAAGGAATGAGTTGCTATAGACTAAAGTTGTCAAATCTGCTTTTTGTACGAGAAGGGAAAACCCCATACCAAAAATGGCTGAGGATATAGTATACTTGAATTTTGCAAAAGCATTTAGTTCCACATGGCTAATGTGTAAGGTAAAGTCTACAGGCTTGGAAAGGTCAGTTTGCAAATGGCTAGAAAACTGGCCAAGACAGTATCAGAAGTGGAAAATGATTCCTACTCTGGACTAGTCCAAGCATATTTGTGGTGTACCTTAAAGTTCAGCATTACCATTCTTTTTGCTCTATAAAATCGGTTCTGAATTGCTGCCACTTCAGTGCGACTTCAAAAAGCAGTGCAATTTTTTATATGAAAAGATAACCCATGCTGCATTTTTGCTACACAGTGCTGAACACAGTAAAAAGCAGTAACACTGGAATGCACCAGACACCAGTACAGTTTGGACACACGCAAAAAAGCATCCAGAAGACCATCTGTAACAGGATGACCTGTGACACCCAGAGACTTTTGAGGAATGGGGGGGGGGGGAATACTCCTTAGATCTAAGTTCACCCTGTGCCCTTTTGGGCATAGGGTGGCTAATAAATCATAATTCATGTTTGCAGGATGTCTTGAGATATTACAAGTTGTTGGCTTATTCAATGTGGGGACATTTTGCAGGTGTTAAATGCATCTACTCCTAGACATTTCATTGTGTAAGGCTGTAGAGGTTTTAATTCAGGTCTGCTCCAAAGATTTCATAACACCGTTTAAAGCCTATTGATGCCCAGGTGTGACCACCTTTCTGTCGGAGACAGACGTCTGTCTAAAGATGTGGATTGAAGGGCAACTCATTGTGTGATGTTTTGTTTGAATGTCATTATCTAAAGGAATGCGAGTTCTCAGGTGTAGTAATTAGCTCATGTTAATTATAGCCCGGTGCTGAAATGTCTGGATACCAATTAGTAATTAGCCCCAGTGTGTGATGGAGATTTCATTGTCCCTTTGATTACTGTCACATGCTTGTAACTGCATAAAAAGCAGAAAATAAACCATTAAAGCGTTCATACATTTTGGAAGTACAGAGCCGAGTCTCATCTTAATTCTGGGGGAATGGATCGTGTCTGCTGGATTGTGGAGTGTCATAAGCCGTCTTGGGTGGATGGAAGGTTGTAAACGGTGGTGACCGTTACACCAAACAATTGCCTTTGTGCAAGGGGAATGCACATTATCATTCAAGAGCATACATTTATAGTTTGAGATAATACTGAAATAAGTCACCATTTGCGTTCTTTCCTCCATAATTACTCTGGAGTGGAAAAGCTGCTGCCTAGAATTAACTTTTTTGGGGAATCACATTTTGACCACTTTCCCAGAGGTCATAGCCAGTTGGCGAGTATAAAATTGTGGTGGTGGTGATGCAGTGGGGGATAACACGAGACTACAGTGGATAAAAGAAAAAAAAAAAAAAAAGTGTACACGTTAAAATTTCAGGTTTCTGTGATAAATGATTTTTTTACTTTTTCCACCAATAATGTGACCCATTTGTAAAATTGAAAAAATAAACTTCTATAAAAACGAAAAATAATGTGGTTGCACAAGTTTGCATACCCTCTTATAACTGGGGATGTAGCTGTATTCAGAAATCAAGAAATGTATTCAAACTCATGTTAAAGGGTCACTAAAGTTGAAATTACAGGGTATAGATACAAAAGTTAACCTATTCCGTTTAAAAATGATTAAAAACTGAAAAAAGAATAAAAATGTGCCTGCAGTTTAGTTTCACTTTTAAACCAGTTTCATGTTTCTGTGAAGTAGAGAGACAGAACAAAAAACAAATCCAGGGCAGTGTTTTGTTTTTAAAATTAATCAGATTCTGAGGAGTTTGAGACACACAGTAATGACAGCTTGGACCACAGGTAAAGCTGCCATGAGATTTTTTTATAAGGAGTCAGACAAACAGGAAGTGTGGAGATCAGAGCAGAATTACAGCAACTTCAAAGCAAAAACGAACAATGAGAACATGAAACCAGGACTGCAGTAAGGTAAAGGAAGCCATTTAGCTAAAAAAAAAAAAAAAAAAAAGTTAGACTACTGGAAAGGACGTTACCGGTAAGTGTTTCAGGACAGCCACAATAGAGAGATAGGCTCCTCTTTCTTAGGAAACACTGCACAGCCTTTAAGAACTCTCCTCCCCCCTGTCAGACCTCAGTTTTTTATACGAGCACCTCCGGTCAGCTGGGGAGACACAAGAACATGTTCGTAATCCATAGTTAAGCACCAATATACTATGTTCCTGGATCAAACAAACCTTTCATAGCTTCGGGTGGGTAACCAGGGCTGTCCTGAAAGTCTACTGGAAAGGACGTTACCGGTAATTGTAACTCCATTTTTCCCTTCTCGTCTTTCAGGACAGCCACAATAGAGAGCATAATTGAGTACTCACCAACTAGGGCGGGACTATGGCTTGCAGGACCTTTCGCCCAAAGGTCTGGTCGCCTGCCGACATCAAGTCTACTCTATAATGCTTGACGAAGGTGGTGTAGCTGGACCAAGTTGCTGCCTTGCATTTTTGTTCTGGCGTTGCTCCAGCAGTTTCAGCCCGAGAAGCAGCCATCGCTCGCGTAGAGTGTGCCTTAATTCCTGTAGGGACTTCCTTACCAGACAAGGTATATGCCTGTTCAATAGCTAGTCTAAGCCATCTAGCGATTGTGTGCCGGGACGCTTTCTGTCCTTTCCCAACACCAGAAAATAAAACAAAAAGAGTCTGACCTAAAATCTTGGTCAGCTCCAAGTAGTGCAGGATGCATCTCCTGACATCCAACTTACTAAACCCAACTTCCCTTTCACCTGAGGGATTAGGGCAAAAAGAGGGTAAGACTACCTCCTGACTCCTATGGAATCTGGAAGTTACTTTAGGTAAAAAGGCCGGATCGGTTTTAAAAACAACCCGATCCGGAAAAATACAAAAGGGGGGGTCTAACTGACAAGGCCTCTAACTCGCTGACCCTCCTAGCAGTGGTCACTGCAACCAAAAAGACTATCTTCAAAGTCAATTCTCTCAACAGACATCCATCTAAGGCAGGGGTGTCAAACTGGCGGCCCTCCAGCTGTTGCAAAACTACAAGTCCCATGAGGCATTGCAAGGCTAACAGTTACAAGCATGACTCCCACAGGCAGAGGCATGATGGGACTTGTAGTTTCGGAACAGCTGGAGGGCCACCAGTTTGACACCCCTGATCTAAGGGTTCAAAGGGAGACCCTGTTAGGGCCTGTAGAACTAAAGATAAATCCCACCTTGGGAAGGGGGGCCCCTGGGACGGCCTCTGTCTAGATAACGCTCTGAAGAACCCGATTACCCAGGGGTTGTTGGCCAGCGGTCTTTCTAGATACACACTAAGAGTAGAAACCTGACTCTTAAGGGTACTGACTGAAAGACCCTTATCCACCCCACACTGTAGAAACTCTAAACACTGAGGAGGGGTTCTGCACTGAACAGGAAAATTCTAGGCACCACACATTAAAGCGAAGCCAGACCTTCCTATAAATAGAGCGGGTTTCCTTCTTCCTGCTACTAAGAAGGGTGGCAGTTAACTTTTCAGAAAAGCCTTTAGACCTTAGCAAGGTCTCTTCAGTAACCACGCCGCTAGGTTCCATCTGTGTGGGCAAAGGATTGGACCCTGAGAGAGAAGATCCCTTGTGGACGGGAGGAAGAAGGGAGGTTCCATGGTCAGTTGTCTGAGGACCGAGAACCAAGCCCTCTTGGGCCAGTGAGGTGCCACCAGAATCAGAGAGGTGTTCTCAAGTTGGAACTTTCTTAGAACTGCTGGTAAAAGAACTGTTGGTGGGAAGGCATAACAAATCCCGAACCTCCAGCTCTGGGACAGGGCATCTACCCCCCTTGTTCCGGGAGAAACAACAAGGGGTTTTCGCGTTTTGACGCAAACAGGTCTATTTCCGGAGATCCCCATCTCCTGACTAGGAGATTGAAGACCTCCTGACTGAGCCCACTCGCTCTCTCTCAGCTGACTTCGGCTGAGAAAATCTGCCGTCTTGTTTTCTACTCCTCTTAGGAAGATCGCTGACAATGACAGGGCGTTTGCCTCGGCCCAGCGAAGAATCTCTGTTGTAACGGCCGACAGGACTACACTTCTCATGCCGCCCTGCTTGTTCAGATAGGCTACTGCCGAAGCATTGTCTGACCGTACCTGTACGTGATGTCCCTGAAGTTCTTCCTGGAAGAATCTGAGGGCCAGACCGACCGCCCTCAGCTCCTTCCAATTGGAGGACTTCCCCAACTCGGCACCTGTCCAAACTCCCTGCGTCGGGAGGGACCCTAGGTGAGCCCCCAACCCCTGCCGCTTGCGTCCGTGGTTATCACCTGAGGAACCAGAATATGCCATAGACGACCCTGCGACAGATTGGAAATCTTCCTCCACCACCAGAGGGACCTCTTTACCTGGATTGGGACCTGCACTAGGGTATCTAGACGCTCTAGATCGTGATCCCAGATTTTCAGGAGGAAAGCCTGCAGGGGCCGGAAGTGAAGGCCTGCCCACTGGATGCCCGGAAGGGTGGACGTAAGCAGGCCCAAGGTTGACATCAGGGACCCGATAGATACCCGACGACTGCCCTGTAGGATGGCCACCGCCCAGTCTAGTTTCAGGGCCTTCTCCCTGGGGAGAAAGACCCTTAGGAGGGTGGAGTCCAAAAGGTATCCTAAGTAAGGAATTCGTTGTGACGGTGACAGGCTGGACTTTTCTAAGTTTAACAGCCACCCTAGACCCAATAGGGTTCTCTTGGTTAATTCCAGATCTCTGGATAGTTGTTCTGGAGATGCTGCAAACAGGAGCAGGTCGTCCATGTAGGCTATGATGCCCACTCCCTGAAGCCGCAGAAATGCTATGGGTTCTGCCAGGACCTTGGTGAACACGCGGGGTGAGGAGGACAGACCGAATGGCAAGGCCTGGAACTGAAGGTGCATCACCTCCCCTCCTAGGTCTATCGCTAAACGTAGATACCTTTGAGACCCCTCTGCGATCCAGGGAGACTATAAAACAATTCTGTGGAAGGAGGGCCCTGACCGTAAAGATTGATTCCATACGGAACTTTTTGTATGCTATGGATCTGTTCAGGGGTTTTAGATTTAGGATTAACCTGCACCTCCCTGAGGGTTTCTTCACCAACAAAAATGTGTGAGTAAAACCCCTTCCCTTCCTCCGTCACTGGAATCCTGAGGACCACGTCCTGGTTCTTTAGTTCCTCTAAGGCTCCAATCAGAGCCTCAGATTTTTCCCGTCTCTGGGAAGTTGAGTGACCAGGTATCTTTGGGGGGGGAGGAGATGAGAACTCTAGGAAGTACCCCCTCCTTACTATGGCCAGGACGTACCTGTTGGGGGAAATAGACTCCCACTGTGGGAGGAAGGACCCCAACCTTCCCCCCACCCTGACCTGGGAGTCATTGCTTTTTAGCAGGCTGGTCAGGAGGGCAAAAAAAAAAAAAAAAAAAGGGACAATTTATATCTTGAGGGCTTCCTGGACTCTCCGTCCTGGTCCTCATCCTCTGACTCAGCTTGAGAACCCGAGGCAACTCTCCCCGAGGGAGTGGTCCACCCGGGAAGGGCCTGCAAGATCAACTGTCGTTGCTGTAGGTTCAGGTGTGACAGGAGCAAGGCCCTGATCAACTGATTGGGTTGTAACCTGTGTGGGGACAGTGGGAGGTTGCAGCCTTTCAAATAAAGATTTGAAGGTAGCAAATGTGGAGGAAAGCTCCTTAACAGAGGCTGCTAAGCTACCTTCCTGCTCTTCATCCCTTTCCCTGACCAAGGAGTGAATGCATTCCCTACACAACACTTGGACCAAGACTCAGGCAGAGTGTCCCTACAGGAGGCACATTTATTTTTTGAACCGTGAGTCTTCCCTGTTTTTTCCAGGCTTTTCTGAAAGACAAAGGAAAAGAAAAAAAAGGGGCCCCACACATTAAAACAAAGTAAGAAAAAAACACTTAAAAAAAAAAAAAAAAAAAAAACATACGGGTTACAACCCTGGGGAAAACCTACAAACAGACCCTCCTGCTAGGTTCCCCTCTCCCCCCCCCCCCCCAACCACCAAGGAGGAATAGTGGGGGGAAAAAAGACAAGGCCTAAGGTTTAGGGACCCCTCCCCAGGGAACCCTTATCGCTGGCTGGAGGAAGCGTCCTTGGTTGTGCTCCGTTCGAGAAGTCGCCGACATCCTGAGGTGGTTGCGCTGTGTCTAACTTGCCCCAGCAAGCATCAGACTCCTCCAGCAAACATGCTGGGCCTCTATCAGCGCCGCGACCCGGAACCGGAAGTCAAAGGGGAGGTTTCCGACGCACCGTCGAATGACGTCACCCGCCACTTGGCCGGCGAAATTGAAAAAATATGTGGCCTGTAGCGAACAGGGCGTCCTGGAGGCCTCCCCCGCCCTGGTCCCGTGGACACAATAGAGGACCCCCCTCAAGCAAACAGCTGCACTCGACCTGGATTGGGGTGCGTCTAGCGGTGAGTACCTGCCTAAAAAAAGTAATTTCTTTAAGGAGGCCCCTGCTCCCCTAGAAAATCAAAAGAGCCACAGTCCCCTTACTGCACCGGCCTGGGTTCCTCTGCAGTGTCTCCCCACCAGAGGAAACACTAAGAACTGAGGTCTGACAGGGGGAGGAGAGTTCTTAACCACTTTAGATCCGCCCAATTGTCATAATACGTCCTCCTTAAAGATGGATATCTCGGTAACGGCAGCAGCTGCTGCCACAACCGAGATATCCATCTCTTCATGGGGCAGATCTGTACATGATAATGGCGGTCTTCGCGAGATTGCCGTTATCGGTGGCGGGAGAGGGTGCCCCCCCCTCCCGCGCCCTCCGTCGCTTACCGTAGCGGCGGAGGCGATCGGGTCCGTTCGGCTCCTCAGCGGGGATGCGAGAGGGGAAAAAAATAAAAAAAATCGCCCCCACCCGTCCCCAGAGCTCTGCTGGGCGGAAGTGACGTCAAAACGTCAGTCCCGCCCAGTGTCTTAAAGAGACTTTTTTAAATGCCATTTGAAAAAAATGACATTTTACTTTTTTTTTTTGCATTTAAGCCTAAATATGAGATCTGAGGTCTTTTTGACCCCACATCTCATATTTAAGAGGACCTGTCATGCTTTTTTCTATTACAAGGGATGTTTACATTTCTTGTAATAGGAATAAAAGTGATAATTTTTGTATTATTTATTTCAGTGTAAAAAATGATACATTTAATTAAAATAAATAAGAAAACAAAAAATTTAAATTTAAAACGCCCCATCCCGACGAGCTCGCGCACAGAAGCGAACGCATACGCGAGTAGCGCCCGCATATGAAAACTGTTCAAACCACACAAGTGAGGTATCACCGCGATCGTTAGAGCGAGAGCAATAATTCTAGCCCTAGACCTCCTCTGTATCTCAAAAAATGCAACCTGTAGAATTTTTTAAACATCGCCTATCGAGATTTTTAAGGGTAAAAGTTTGACGCCATGCCACGAGCGGGCACAATTTTTTAAGTGTGACATGTTGGGTATCATTTTACTGGGCGTAACATTATCTTTCACAATATATAAAAAAATTGGGCCAAATTTATTGTTGTATTTTTTAATTAAAAAAAAGTGCATTTTTTCCAAAATAAGTGCGCTTGTAAGACCGCTGCGCAAATACGGTGTGAGAAAAAGTGTTGCAATGACTGCCATTTTATTCTCTAGGGTGTTTATATATATATATATATATATATATATATATATATATATATATATATAATGTTTGGGGGTTTTAAGTAATTTTCTAGCAAAAAAAACTGCTTTAGTTTCGTATACACCGAATCTGAAAAACAGGCTCGGTAACGAAGTGGTTAACGGCTGTGCAGTGTTTCCTAAGAGGAGGAGCCTCTCTATTGTGGCTGTCCTGAAAGACGAGAAGGGAAAAATCCTTTAGTGATTTTTTAAATAGGAGTCAGTACACACCTGCCACCATTTAACGTGTCTGATTAACCCCAAATAAAGTTCAGCTGTTCTAGTGGGTCTTTGATGACATTTTTGGTCACATCCTACAGCAAAAGCCATGGTCCAGAGCTTCTAAAGCAACAGAAGGATCTTATTGTTAAAAGCAGTCAGAAGGGTACAGCATTTTTAAGGCATTAGATATACAATGGAACACAGTTAAGACCATCAGTAAGTGGAGAAACTATGCAACAGTGACATTCAAGAACTTAATGTCCCTCCAAAATTAATGGACAAGAAAACTGGTCAGGGACGCTGCCAAGAGGCCTACATCCAACATTAAAGGACCTGCAGTAATATCTGGCAAGTACTGGCTGTGTGGTACATGCAGAAACAATCTCCTGTATTCTTCATATGTCTTGACTATGGGGTAGAGTGGCAAGATGGAAGCTTTTTTTTTTTTTTAACATCCAAGCCCGCTAAATTTTGCAAACACATCTGAAGTTTTCCAAAAGCATGTGGGAGAATGTGTTATGGTCCGATGGTTGAAAGTTGAACTTATTGGCCAAAATTCCAAAAGATAGGTTTGGTGGAAAAAAAACTGAACGGCACACTTAAAACACTATATTCAAAGTGAACCAAAGGTGGTGGCAGCATCATGCTTTGGGACTGTTCTTCAGCTGGACAAAGGGCCTTAGTCAACGTGTTAGAGGGAATTCTGAACAGTTCCAAATACCAGGCAATATTGGCACAAAACATTCAGGCTTCTGCTAGAAAGCTGAACATGAGGAACTTCATCTTTCAGCATGACCCAAAGCATACATCCAAATCAATGGAATTGCTTCACCAGAAGATTAAAGTTCTGGAACGGCCCAGCCAGAGCCCAGACCTGAATCAGACTGAAAATCTGTGGTGTGATCTGAAGAGGGCTGTGCACAGGAGATGCCCTTGCAATCTGACAGATTTGGAGTGTTTTTGCAAAGACAAATATTGCCAAGATGTGCCATGCCGATATTCTTACCCAAAAAGTGCTGTAATAAAATCAAAGGTGCGGCAACAGGGTGTGTACACTTATGCAACCATATATGTTTATTTTTACTTCCCTCAATTTGAGATTTGTTTGTTCAACTTTGTACAGTAAAGGTGGAAAAAGTTCTGAAATATTCCATCTTGGTCTCATTTTTTACATCACAAACCTGACATAACAGGTGTGTAGACTTTATATCCACTGTATGTAAAGGTTTTGGCACTTTGAGCCCAGTGCCCTTTGAAAATACATCAATTTACAGAAAAGCATTGGAAAGCAATTGGACATTGCATATGGACAATGTTCAAGTTCACCAACAAGAAAATACTAAAATTGCATTTCCGGTTTGAAATTATTCATGCACAGAAGCACTACATGAATGATGAGTTTATAGATTTCACACCGTTGATAGTAGATAATAGCAGGTTTCAAAATGAATGGCTTTGCCAAGTCAGGGGCCATACTCCTGAAGGGATCTTCAGGGACTGGGTTCCTTGGTGATGGACCATAGAGTACATCTTGAGACAAGCACCAAACAAAAGTACTCAGCAGGGTTATAGAAAAGATCCTCTAAAGCTTTGCCAGTGTCCAATCACTTAAAAATACACTTCTAAACCATCATGCATTAAGAGGTTTGTGTATAAAATGTGCTACACTGAAGATACATGCCAGAGTTCATGTGTCCCCCAAATAGACTCCATCAAGGTGCAAACCGATCAAAAATGCAGACTGAAAATTGTTTATCAATTATACTTTGCATTGACTGCAATCGACCAATGCCCCTTTCACACTGGGGCTGTGGGTGCATCTGCAGTAAAGTGCTGCCATTTTTAGTGGCGCTTTACAGTAAATTTTGCAGTGCTATTTGGCAACTAGCAGGTTGCTTTTAACCCACGCGAGCGTCTGAAAAGGGTTTAAACCGCCTGCATTAGCTGCATTCGTTTTAATGGGCAGGAGCGCTATACACTGCTCCAAAGATGCTGCTAGGACTTTTAGGGTCCCAAGTGCACTGCTCCAGTGTGAAAGCCCTTGGGCTGTCACACTGGAGTGAGGCTCTTTCAGGGCGCAATTTTTAGCGTCTGCAAATCGACTCAGTGTGAAAAGGGTCTAAATGAACCAGATATTACATCATTTAAAAGTAAACATACCTGCTCAAAAGGATATATGCTGTCTATTTTGGGCTTGATCCTTCCTTGCTTGTAAAGGTCAAGCAATTTAACCACAACATCTGTGATCAGCTCCGTTTCAGTATCCAAGTGGCCTAGATGGAAGCCGCACACAGCTTTGTTTGAAGGAATAATCTGCAGAGCATTTATGCTGAACTGGTTCCACCAAGTCTTTGCTAAAGCAACAAAGTTCTTCTTTTGTCCAGTCAACAAGTTGGCAGCACCTGAAAAAAAAAAAAAAAAAAAAAAAAAAGTCATTTAACCACTTCTGACCAGCCCCACGTCCAAAGACGTCATTTTTTTGAAGATGGATA
Organism: Rana kukunoris; assembly: GCA_029574335.1. Lineage (NCBI taxonomy): Eukaryota > Metazoa > Chordata > Amphibia > Anura > Ranidae > Rana > Rana kukunoris. The sequence continues at coordinate 70,216,058 of CM056060.1, forward strand.
TCTCGGTAACGGCAGCAGCTGCTGCCACAACCGAGATATCCATCTCTTCGTGGGGCGGTCCTGTTAACGATAACGGCGGTCATCGCGGCGGATTCGCCGCGAGATTGCCGTTACCGGCGGCGGGAGAGGGTGCCCCCCCTCCCGCCGCTTACCGTAGCCGTCGGTAGCGGCGGAGGCGATCGGGTCCTCTTGCTGGCTGTCCGGGGATGCGACTGAGGGAAAAAATGTCCCTCAGCCGTCCCCATACCTCTGCTGGGCGGAAGTGACGTCAAAACGTCATTTCCGCCCAGCGTCTTAAAGAGACATTTAATTTGTTTACATTTTGACTTTTTTTTCTTTTTTTTTGCATTTAAGCCTGAATATGAGATCTGAGTTCTTTTTGACCCCAGATCTCATATATAAGAGGACCTGTCATGCTTTTTTCTATTACAAGGGATGTTTACATTCCTTGTAATAGGAATAAAAGTGATAATTTTTTTTTTTTTTCAGTGTTAAAAATTATAAAATAAATAAAAATCAAAAAAAAAATGTTTTTAAAGTGCCCCGACGAGCTCGTGCGCAAACGCATACGCGAGTAGCGCCCGCATATGAAAACGGTGTTCAAACCACACAAGTGAGGCATCGCCGCGATCGTTGGAGCGAGAGCAATAATTCTAGCCCTAGACCTCCTCTGCATCTCAAAAAATGCAACCTGTAGAATTTTTTAAACGTCGCCTAGAGATTTTTAAGGGTAAAAGTTTGACGCCATGCCACGAGCGGGCGCAATTTTTAAGCGTGACATGTTGGGTATCATTTTACTCGGCGCAACATTATCTTTCACAATATATAAAAGAATTGGGCCAAATTTATTGTTTTATTTTTTAATTCAAGAAAGTGAATTTTTTCCAAAAAAAGTGCGCTTGTAAGACCGCTGCGCAAATACAGTGTGAGAAAAAGTATTGCAATGACCGCCATTTTATTCTCTAGGGTGTTAGAAAAAAATATATATAATGTTTGGGGGTTTTAAATAATTTTCTAGCAAAAAAACTGTTTTAGTCTCGTAAGCACCGAATCTGAAAAACAGGCTCGGGGCTGAAATGGTTAAAACTACTCGCAGTGATGAATTGTTGGCAATACAGAGAAAAGTCTGGAAAAAAACAGACACTTTAACCACTTGACCACTGGGCACTTAAACCCCCTTCCTAACCAGACCAATTTTCAGCTTTCGGTGCTCTCACAATTTGAATGGACAATTAGTCATACAACATTGTACCCATTTGAAATTTTTGTTTTTTTTCCCACACAAAAAGAGCTCTTTTTTTTGTGACACGACGTCCCAGGGACGTCGTGTCACAGTAGCTCGACCGCGCTGTAGCAGTATTTTTGCTATAGCGCGGTCGGCAAGTGGTTAAGCATTATTTAAATAACTGCTCCCGAAAAAACAGCAGTTTTAAAAAAGTAAAAAATTGCATTGATACATGTCCCCTGGGGTTAGGACAATAACTTGCATATTAGCCTTTAAAATTTGCACTTTTGATTTCTCATGTTCGAGTCCCATAGACTGAAATGGTGTTCGAATGTTTGCGTGAACTTTGTCCATTGTGCTCATATGTTGGGATGAGCCAAAGTCTGCAACAAGCCTTAAGAGCTGTTAGACAAGAATACCAAGCAAATAAACCTATTACTATGCAAGGTAACTCCCTCCCCTTTGTAATTTGAAAAAGGATTTTTCTCATGCAAGGTGCCTCATTTATAATGCATCTTACAGCCCTTCACACTATAACCTGTCAAGGGGAAAAAAAAAATCTGCTACAAGTACACCGTTTACCCCCATAAAATGCACCACAGTATTTCCCTTTGCCAACAGCCATTCCATCTATGGTCTCATGTATAGAAATTCTGTTCAAGAAGTTCAGGTAAATTACGGGTGCAACAGAATATATGAGGACTACAGAATATATGACTATAGCACACCTTGTTTGGATGACCTGCCATTGTGGTTTTACTATCCCTGCCCTCCACCCTGGACAAGCTTGCCTTTCTCACTACACAGAAACAGGCCCCGACCCCTACAACCCTGGCAACACTCTTGAGTGTCTAGTGCATGACCAAGTCTCAGACTTCACCCAAAGTAACTGCCCTCCAAAAATAAAATTCTTGCCTCCATACTGCCAAGCAGACCCATTACTCAACATCTTCTCATCCAGTAATTGTCAGCTCTTCTCTACCTTTAACATGCCTCCACCCACTGACTGCAAATTATCTTTACCCTACAAATATCCCCCACGTCCACAGGTACAAATCAACACCCCCTTCTACTATAGAAGTGGTTAAACATTCCATGTCCCCTGGAACCAGTTCTCTCACAAAACACTGTCACCCTCTGACTATCCTACACTCTAGCCCACATCTTCAATCTGTTCTGGCATCTTCCCAAACCATGCACTAGTCACCCACATACTTAAAGCCTTCATTGGACCCCAATCTTAACCACCTACATCCCATCTCCTTACTTCCTATTTCCTCCAGACTCCTTGAACACTTTGTCTACAACCAACTTTGTCAACAACCTTCTTGATCCCTTCCGTTGTGATTTCCTACTCGACACTCGAAAAATCTAAAGAATTTAACAGTAAAAACCAATGGCCACTATTCTGTAGTCCTACTTCTGGACCTGTTGGCTGCCTTTGATACAGTTGACCACCCTCTTTACTCCTTTGGTCTCTATGGCTGTGCTCTTCTCATCCTACCCATCCAGCACCTTAGTGTTACTTACAATGCTACTTCCTCTTTGTTGCCGCCATTCATGAATGCTGCTTTTGGACTCATCCACCTTACAAACCGCTCAACACTGCTACCCCTTCATTGGCTGTCAATTACCCAAATTAAATTCAAAATACTAACAAAGCCATCAACAACTTGGCCTACAGGTATATAACCAACCTAGTCTCAACCCAATCATTCTCTTCATTTCTCCCATAGCCAACCTGCCCTCTAGTTTCTTTGTCATCTTATCCAACGTTTACCTCCAGGACTTCTTCATAGTTTCTCACATCCTATGGCACTCTACCCCAATCTGTAGGACTGCTACTCTATCCACTTTGAGGAAATCCCTGATAAAAACTTAAGCCTATCCTGCCTCTTTCTCCAGTTCATTTGCCAGTTTTGTATCACTTGACCCTCCCTTTTAGATTGTAAGCGCCAACAGGGGGGGGCATTGCATTGCAACTACTGTTTGTAGCGTGCTTTATAATGTTGGGACAAACTGTTGGTGCTAAAAAAATCCAGATATACTTTTATATATTTTAGATTCATTACAAACAACTGAAGTAGTTCAAGCTTTTTTTTGTTTTAATATTGATGATTTTGGCATACAGCTCATGAAAACCCGAAATTCCCATCTCAAAAAATTAGCATATTTCATCCGACCAATAAAAGAAAAGTGTTTTTAATAAAAAAAAAGTCAACCTTCAAATAATTCTGTTCAGTTATGCACTCAATACTTGGTCGGGAATCCTTTTGCAGAAATGACTGCTTCAATGTGGCGTGGCATGGAGGCAATCAGCCTGTGGCACTGCTGAGGTGTTATGGAGGCCCAGGATGCTTCGGTAGTGGCCTTAAGCTCATCCAGAGTGTTGGGTCTTGCGTCTCAACTTTCTCTTCCCAATATCCCACAGATTCTCTATGGGGTTCAGGTCAGGAGAGTTGGCAGGCCAATTGAGCACAGTAATACCATGGTCAGTAAACCATTTACCAGTGGTTTTGGCACTGTGAGCAGGTGCCAGGTCGTGCTGAACAATGAAATCTTCATCTCCATAAAGCTTTTCAGCAGATGGAAGCATGAAGTGCTCCAAAATCTGATAACTAGCTGCATTCACCCTGCCCTTGATAAAACACAGTGGACCAACACCAGCAGCTGACATGGCACCCCAGACCATCACTGACTGTGGGTACTTGACACTGGACTTCAGGCATTTTGTCATTTCACTCTCCCCAGTCTTTCTCCAGACTCTGGCACCTTGATTACCCGAATGACATGCAAAATTTACTTTGGACCATTGGGCAACAGTCCAGTGTTGCTTCTCTGTAGCCCAGGTCAGGCGCTTCTGCCGCTGTTTCTGGTTCAAAAGTGGCTTGACCCGGGGAATGCGGCACCTGTAGCCCATTTCCTGCACACGCCTGTACACGGTGGCTCTGGATGTTTCTACTCCAGACTCAGTCCACTGCTTCCGCAGGTCCCACAAGGTCTGGAATAGGTCCACAATCTTCCTCAGGGTCCGGTCACCTCTTCTCGTTGTGCAGCGTTTTCTGCCACACTTTTTCCTTCCCACTGAGGTGCCTTGATACAGCACTCTGGGAACAGCCTATTCGTTCAGAAATTTCTTTGCGTCTTACCCTCTTGCTTGAGGGTGTCAATGATGGCCTTCTGGACAGCAGTCACGTCGGCAGTCTTACCCATGATTGCGGTTTGGAGTAATGAACCAGGCTGGGAGTTTTTAAAAGCCTCAGGAATCTTTTGCAAGTGTTTAGAGTTAGTTGATTCAGATGATTAGGTTAAGAGCTCGTTTAGAGAACCTTTTCACGATATGATAATTTTTTGAGATAGGAATTTTGGGTTTTCATGAGCTGTATGCCAAAATCATCAATATTAAAACAAGAAAAGGCTTGAACTACTCCAGTTGTGTGTAATGAATCTAAAATATATGAAAGTCTAATGTTTATCAGTACATTACAGAAAATAATGAACTTTATCACAATATGCTAATTTTTTTAGAATGACCTGTAGATAAGTATAAATACATTGGCAACAGCTAACAGTTAAATATAACCCCCATTATTCTGTAGCTTAAAGTGGAGGTTCACCCCCAAAAAAAAAATTTGACATTGCATTCAGGCAAGTTTTTACAATGACATCGGCTGTTTAAAAATCGTTGCTGTACATACCGTTTTCTACATAGATGTTCACCGCAGCTTCCGGGTATGATCTTCGGGGCTGGGCGTTCCCAATTGATTGACAGGCATCCTGACCGACGCATACAGCGCGTCACGAGTTGCCGAAAGAAGCCGAACGTCGGTGCGGCTCTATGCGGTGCCTGCGCTGCGTTCTTTCGGCAACTCGTGAAGCGCTGTATGCGTCGGTCAGGATGCCTGTCAATCAATTAGGAACGACCAGCCCCGAAGATCATACCCAGAATCCACGGTGAACATCTATATGGAAAACGGTATGTACCGCAACGATTTTTAAACAAACAGCCGATTGTCATTGTAAAAACTTGCCTGAATGCAAGGTCACAATTTTTTTGGGGCGAACCTCCACTTTAACGTTCAATGCACAATACCTTAGCAACTTTTATTCAATTGGGCCAACTAGCAGCATGCATATGTGATCTTGATGCAGTCAGAAGACAGCATTTGACAGCTCCACTCCCCAATTACTAGAGCAAACAGCTTGGCTCTGAAGCATGTAAACACTGACAGCAATGACAATTGCAAGCTGTAAGGTTTGTTTATAAACAAATTAGTGTGAGAAGTCCACATCAGTCTGAAGATGGCAGTATAACTCCAAAAGAAGGTTCATGCAAAACGTTATCAGGCACATACCAAAAGTAAATTTAGACTGGTAATCTTGGCTTCAAGTCTGGCATAAAATGGACATTTTCCTTTATACTCACCATAAATTACCAGTTTTCCCATAGGTTTCAGCAGGTTGTAGGCTTTACAAGTGTCAGAACCTCCCAGGGGATCCATCACTATGTCTACACCTATGGGGTAAAAATAAATAAATCGTAAGACCACCTCAGCAACCTAGCAGCTGCAAATACCAAAGTCATACTACAACTTACGCCCAGGCTTTGTGTTCATTAATCTTGCCAGATCTGGAATGCCTCCATTCTCAAAGCAGACTTAGCGCCAACTTATAAAATCTTTACAGCTTTATCAAGATAGTTCCATACAAACCCCCATGAGACATTGTCCAATTTGCTCCAGCATGGGGGGGGGGATGGTTATCGGCTCTCCATGACCCTAAAGCAATCACTTCCAGGACCCCTTCAATGGGGGAAGAAGATTGGATGCCATCAGCTTTATTGGAGGGAAAGTTATGCATGAGAGGGTGTAATCTCATTAAAAGGTAATCTTATTTTGAGCACCCCCATGCTCATATGTACGAATGTAAACTGCGGGGCATCTATGCACAAAAATGTTGATTGTGACATTCCATATCACCACATGTCAGCAATTCTAGCATCAGAGCTCCTGGGTAATTCTAAACAGACGACCTGTAGGAGCTTGTAAAGCACTGCCTATGGAAACAGTATAGGGTACTGTGCCTCCATGTCACAGGCACATGCAATTTTAAGGTTTGGCATGCTGGGTATCCACTTTGCACAACCTCATATTTTATACTTTGCAGGAAATTAGGCAATATCTTGCAATTGTGTGCCTTGAGTATTTACTTGCGTTTTGTATCCAAAACTGTTTATTCCTTGTCTGCCTTCAGAAAATAATGTTTGCATGCAGCCAGAAGATAAGTCAGTAGCCACTGCTCCAGGTTGGTCCATGGTGACCTACACCTCACAACCCTGCCAGAAAGGTGCTCATCCACCTTATATGCTGCACACAGTGAAATAGGTTCTGAACAGCCACTCTTTAACACAATCCACTTTATTAGGTTTAAAACTCCACAGGGCGAGACAGCATACAGTGTGGGAACAAGAGCAAGAAAGTTCAAAGCTCTGAAGTAGACAAGCATCCTGGGAACTTTTTCCAGATGGTGGGATGTACATGTTTGCTGTATTGTTGCATCTTTTGTATGACAAACACAACATATATGTACTGTACCATGTTTGAGGTGTATATTTGTTTGTTTAGTTACTATATTATGTCTTTTCCTGAAGCCTGTATGGCAAACATGTTGAAATATAAAGTGTGGAATTAAAAAGGCACTGTCCTCTACCTTTGACAGAAGATACTTGGTGTATTAATGCTTTTAACTAGGGTTGTGCCGATAGGAGCATCGGTGTTAATACCGAGCATTTGCCCAAGTACTTGTACTCTGGCAAATGCTTAATCCGATGCTCTGGGGAGGAGTTCCAATCACAAATCTTCCAGCATAGGATTTCAATAAAACAGCCGACAGAGCTCCTCCGGTCACCCTCCGTGCTTGGTCAGGATGGAAAGCAGAGGAAGGAGCCAGTAAATCTACTGGCTCCTTACTTTTCCAAAAGCACAGAGTGAGTATCAAGAAAAGCCCTCTGTCTTGGGGTACCTTTAGGACATGGGTCTTCAAACTACGGCCCTCCAGCTGTTCAGGAACTACAATTCCCATCATGCCCTAGTCCTGTCTGAATGTCAGTGTGTTACAATGCCTCATGGGATGTGTAGTTCTACAACAGCTGGAGGGCCGTAGTTTGAGGATCCCTGCTTTAGGACATAACGCATTACCATATCAACGGAAAGACTTTCTTGTCATATCTGTGCATTTCAAACCCCCATCCATCAGGCAATGGAACTTTGGGCTTCCTTGAGATTTGGCTTATTGACCTACATATTGATGGTGCCTGTATAGTTCCAAGACAACACTTGGCAAAACCAAATTGCCCAACAATGACCTTAGCTGTCCAAGTTGGGTCTGTAGGGAAATTTTCCAATGAGTTTTAGAAATGGTTACTTGAAGTTATTTCTAGGTTTCCGCCAAGTTAAAAGTTAAGGCTCGTCTAGGGCAAGATTTTTAATTCTGTCATGTAGCCCATAGCCCATATAATAATTTGTTAAAGCAGCATGCTGGGGTGGACAAGATGAAATTTGAATGCCTATGGCTGTTGTAATCATTCCAAAAATGACAAAGTCTAGCTCTTCCATGTCTGACAGACTGTCCATTTGTTATTAGGATTCCCAAATGTAATACACAGATATAAAGTAAAGTCACTAGCTTTAGGGGCTGAGCGTAAAGATACTGCACACAAGGAAGCAGCTGGATACAGATTGTGCCACTACAAGCTGTATGCCAAATTGGAGTTTTATGAACACTGCAGTTTACCCCCTGTGTACTAGCCATTGCAAGAGGCAAAACATAAAATATTTGCACTTGGGACTGATGCAATTTATATTTTGGAACTTTGCATTATATAGACATGATATATGAATAAGTCACTGCACATACATTGCTCTTTATGCATTATAGGTGTAGCACTGTACTTTGTACCTTTAGGAGAGATTTTCTTAAGTTCATCCACATAATCGCTTGTCCTGTAGTCAATTGGGTAAGTCACACCATGTTCTTTAAGCACTTCATGCTTTGAAGAAGAAGCAGTTCCAAAAATTGTAACATCCTCCACAGTTTTACAGAGCTGTACTGCTGCAGTGCCAACACCACCTATGGAACAAAATACATTACATACGAAGCTAATCCTTGTTGCCCACTCGATCATACTTTTTAAAATCCAAAATACTCCACTTGCATATGTCCAAAAATTACAGACACATTATCTAGGTACATAGTCAAAAATTCGACATCCCCTTTGATCGCCCCAGTTAATCCCATCCCTGCCAGTCTCAGTACAACAGTAGCATATTTTTAGCACCGATTACTAGGGGTGTCGAATTTAATCGCTGCATCGCGATTCGGGTGTCCGATGCTGTACCGATGCATGCGATCGTATTAATCGATGCCTAGCCCCGCCCCCTCCCGGGAGAGCGCTCCGTGCAGCAGTTCCCTAATTTCCTACTGTATCCTGCGCTGCGCTCATGTTACTTCCTGGTCCGCCTCTCTCTTTCTGAGCTCTTACGTCTCACGTTCCTCCTGGCGTCAGTCCCGCCCACTGACTGTAGCTATCAAGCTCAGGAGAGAGACGGGAGGGGCTGACGCCAGGAGAGATGTGAGACGTGAGAGGGGAGGGGCTGACGCCAGGAGAGATGTGAGACGTGAGAGGGGAGGGGCTGACGCCAGGAGAGATGTGAGACGTGAGAGGGGAGGGGCTGACACCAGGAGAGATGTGAGACGTGAGAGGAGATAGGAGAGAGAGAACGTCCACATTAAACAGATCAGGGGGCAGAGCCGAGTTGTTAACCGTCAACCTGCTGGTTTCGTTGTATCCCGGGACAAGCCAAGAAGAAAGCTGCATTTCAGCTTCCTCCTCTCTCAGCTTTATGGCCAAGTTTGGGCAGCATGACTTAAAAAGAAGAAAGAATATTGCTCTGTGTATTGGTAGAAGCGAGAGCAAGTTATCAAGCTAATGAAAACGTTTAAAAAAACATGTGGTAAGAAACACAGACCCAGGAAAAGTTTAACTCGGAGAGAAACTATTTTTTTTAATGTGACTACAGACAAAATTGAAGAATGAAAGTAATGATATTAACTATTTCATACATTTACTGTTGTGTAACACTTTCTGCTTCCCATTCTGTCTCCCAGCTCCACCATTAATAGAGTAACCATAGCCAAAGCAGACCATGCAATAGGGTTGGAGCTCAAACGAACAGTCGTCCCAGTAGTCTGGCTAGTCAGTGGTTTAAGCAGGTAGAAAACACATTCTAATGTGGACAATTTTTTAATTATATATATATATATATATATCCAAATTGGCAGGCCATTCCGGGCAGTCACATGAGCGCAGCATAGACAAACACCGGGACCATCTCCTGTAGCATGCCTGCAGTCTCTGACCATCTCCTGTAGCATGCCTGCAGTCTCTGACCATCTCCTGTAGCATGCCTGCAGTCTCTGACCATCTCCTGTAGCATGCCTGCAGTCTCTGACCATCTCCTGTAGCATGCCTGCAGTCTCTGACCATCTCCTGTAGCATGCCTGCAGTCTCTGACCATCTCCTGTAGCATGCCTGCAGTCTCTGACCATCTCCTGTAGCATGCCTGCAGTCTCTGACCATCTCCTGTAGCATGCCTGCAGTCTCTGACCATCTCCTGTAGCATGCCTGCAGTCTCTGACCATCTCCTGTAGCATGCCTGCAGTCTCTGACCATCTCCTGTAGCATGCCTGCAGTCTCTGACCATCTCCTGTAGCATGCCTGCAGTCTCTGACCATCTCCTGTAGCATGCCTGCAGTCTCTGACCATCTCCTGTAGCATGCCTGCAGTCTCTGACCATCTCCTGTAGCATGCCTGCAGTCTCTGACCATCTCCTGTAGCATGCCTGCAGTCTCTGACCATCTCCTGTAGCATGCCTGCAGTCTCTGACCATCTCCTGTAGCATGCCTGCAGTCTCTGACCATCTCCTGTAGCATGCCTGCAGTCTGACCATCTCCTGTAGCATGCCTGCAGTCTCTGACCATCTCCTGTAGCATGCCTGCAGTCTCTGACCATCTCCTGTAGCATGCCTGCAGTCTCTGACCATCTCCTGTAGCATGCCTGCAGTCTCTGACCATCTCCTGTAGCATGCCTGCAGTCTCTGACCATCTCCTGTAGCATGCCTGCAGTCTCTGACCATCTCCTGTAGCATGCCTGCAGTCTCTGACCATCTCCTGTAGCATGCCTGCAGTCTCTGACCATCTCCTGTAGCATGCCTGCAGTCTCTGACCATCTCCTGTAGCATGCCTGCAGTCTCTGACCATCTCCTGTAGCATGCCTGCAGTCTCTGACCATCTCCTGTAGCATGCCTGCAGTCTCTGACCATCTCCTGTAGCATGCCTGCAGTCTCTGACCATCTCCTGTAGCATGCCTGCAGTCTCTGACCATCTCCTGTAGCATGCCTGCAGTCTCTGACCATCTCCTGTAGCATGCCTGCAGTCTCTGACCATCTCCTTTAGTATTTTTGGGGGAGAGCCATGCGCACTTGCGCTGCAATCGTGATGCATCGCGGAATTGAATCGTGGAGTTGATAATTGTAATCGCATCGAATCGTGAGACCGGTGAAGATGCGCAGCCCTACTGATTACTGGCACCCATGTCAAACACACACACCTTATTTTGTAGACACTAACTTTTGCACAAATATAGGCATATTGCAATTTTACCAAAAATATGAGGCATACATATTGGCCTACACTGAAGAAATGTGTTTTACATTTTCTGGACATTTAAGCAAAAAGTAAAATATTGTTTGCAAAATTGTTGCTCCCGTTTATAGCGCAAAAAAGTCTACCACCAAAAGAAAGCTCCATTTGTGGAGGGAAAGCACATTGATTGGGTACAGTGTCGCAAGCAGTGCCACATTGCAAAAAGGTTCAGGCATGCAAGCAGGAGGGTGTGCTTGGTTGAGAAGCCTCCTCCTGGGATGTATGACGATTGCTTAGGCAAGGAACCAGGAAACAAAATAGAGGGAAAAGAACGTTTTAAACTTTTCTATGGCTAGCAGCATGAGGATTAAAAATAGTAGGGTTGTCCCGATACCGGTATCAATACCGAGAATTTGCGGGAGTACTTGTATGTTGGGGGACATGGCTGCAATGTGGGGGGTATTGGCGAGTACATGAAAAAAAGTATCGGTACTTGGTCCTAAAAAGTGGTATTGGAACAACCCTAAAAAATAGTTTGTTGATTTGGAGTTCCACTTTTTAGAGCCCAGCCTCCATGATGACAGTCTGGGCTTAGAGAAAGTCAAATGTTGGTGGCCATGCAATTACAAGACTCGTGACATCTTGTCGTGGTTCTGGATCAAAAATTGTTGGCGTTGTGCCGTCTCCTCTAGAGCTTGCTTTGCGTTGGCTCAGTTTCCCAAAAAAGTTGAGAACCAGCCACATCCACTGCAACCTCATCTTAATTTAGCCTTTCCTTGTCCATTTACACAGCATATTGGTTTTAGTAAACAGTTTGTAATTTGCATATAGTCTGAAGTTAAAACTGCTTATATTTTGTCTCCCCTCATGGCTCTATGCATCTTATGGATGCATAGAGCACTGTCAGGAGTGAGCATGCAGCAGTGCCCCCCAGGGCAAGTGGCTTTCCCTTGGGTCAGTGCTTGAGGGGCAGAGGGATCCGAAAAGAGCATCAGAGCTGCTCTGTGCAAAACCACTGCACAGAACAGGCAAGTATCACACTTCTCTAGGCAACACATGCAATACTAAACCCCCATGATTGAGAGAATTACAATGCATGAAAGGGATGGGCCATGGCTAGTCTGGCCAGGGAGCACTAGATGCTGGATAATATCCAGCCAGAAGATAAAGGCAAGCTTTAAATGTACTGCAGACTGTAAGCTTCTGTGTGCATTAAGAGCTGCAGTACGTCAGAGTGAACCATAATAAATTGGTTCCGCTGAACTTGCATAATCAAGCAAACAAAGCAGGAAGGTTCACAAACATACCGACATGTAGCTTTCACAGCCGATAGATGTCAACCGACATGCTGGACACAGCTTACAGACTCAACTTAACCCACCACAAGACATGAACTAGCTGTGGAACAATTCACCACCCAAGCATTGGACTTTGTGGCTGAAGATGAGGTATTTTATGGTCTTCGGTGCATGCTGCTACTAGCATAGCCGAAGGGTTGGAACTAACCAAAGCACTGCTGCAGTGGTGCTGCCCATAGATTTCAATGGGCAAGGGCACTTTAGGAGTGGTGTATGCACCACTTCAAAGATGAGGCTAGCAGCACTTTACCGTCCTGCCAGCACACCACTCCAGTGTGAAAGCCCTCAGGCTTAACATTGGAGCGAAAGAGGCCCTTTCAAGGCATGTTGCAGGTGCCATTTTTATCCGCATAGCGCCTCCGTGTGAAAGCAGCCCAAATCAGCTTACATTCTGCTGAGTAAATACCATATTTATCGGAGTATACCGCGCACTTTTTTGCCCTGAAAATCAGGGCAAAATCGTGGGTGCGCGATATGCGCCGATACCCGCGTTAAGTTAGAATTCATGCTGCCCCGGCATACACCGAGCGCAGTACACTCGTGTATAGTCGGGCAGGCTTTGCTCCTCTTGTGCTCATGTCTGGGACGTACAGGATGTGAGCGCAAGAGTAGCCGAGCCTGCCCGACTATACATGTGTACTGCCCTCGGTATATCCCAGCACAGTATTCAAACTCAGCGCGGGAATCAAACGGGGAGGACGCCGCAGAAGGATGCCGGACCAGACGAAGAGGAAACCCGAAGCCGCAGACAGATGCCGGACCCGACGAGGCCGCCGCGCGCAAGACACCAAAAGTGTAAGTAAAACAAATTTTCCACAGGAATGTGGGTTTACTTTAGGGGTGCGCTCTATACACCGGAGCGCGCAATACCCCAATATGGTACATATAAGCTCAGCTAGCATGAGAACTTGCAGTGTTAGGCCCCTTTCAGAAGTGTGGACCGTATGTCTGCTTTTTCAGGCATTTGTTTGTGGATAAAAAAAAAAAGGGGACATACATTGGTCCCTATGCGGGTGTCGGCGGATAAAAATCCGCCGACACCCTGAATCACCCGCCTCCGCAAAGATCCGATTTTGCAGACGGAAGAAAACCCTATTTTTCTTCTGGCTGCAGAACAGTTTGGATGAACACGGACACATGGTCCGTGTTAATCTGCTCCCCCATAGGGGAGAGTGGAGAAAAAAAACAGGGCGGTCCCTGCACAGTGTGCAGAGACCGCCCTGTCATCTGCCGGCTAAGCGGGGATTTACGGAGTGATCCCGCTGAGCTTACAGACACAAAGGCGATCATTACCGATTGAAAGGGCCCTTAACCACTTTGTTACCGGGCCTATTTTGGCACTTTTCTTTATGTAAAAATCTCAATTTTTTTTCCTAGAAAATTAATCAGAACCCCCAAACTTTTTTTTTTTTAGCAGACACCCTAGGGCAGAGGTGGCAAACACAAGGCCCGCGGGCCGAATGCGGCCCTCCAGGCCATTTCATGCGGCCCTCACACCTCTCCAGTCATCCTCCAGACCCTTACTTTCTGCTTTCAAGCAATGCATCCAGCAGCAGAATAAGGAAAGGGGGGTGCACTGATGTAAGGGAGGGTGGGGGACTCAACTTCTGATGGGGGGGGGGGGGGGGACTCTTGACATCTTATGTAAGGGGAGGGGATGCACTGGACATCTAATCTTGCAGATTCAACCGGCCCTTTTGAGAAGAATCATAATGCTGATGAGGCCCACAATGAAATTGAGTTTGACACCCCTGCCCTAGGAAATAAAATGGCGGTCATTGCAACTTTTGTTTCCCCTCACACGATATTTCGCAATATTTTTTCAAACGCCTTTTTTTTAGGGAAAAAATGTTTCATGAATTAAGACAGTAAAGTTAGCCCAATTATTTTGTATAATGTGAAAGACGATGTTACGCCAAGTAATATATACCCAACATGTCACACTTTAAAAATTGTGCACACATGGAATGGCGCCAAACTTCGGTAGTTAAAAATCTCCATAGGCGATGGTTTAATTTTTTTTACAGGTTACAATAAGATACAGAGGAGGTCTAGTGCTAGAATTGTTGCACACGCTCTAGCACACGCGATGATACCTCACATGTGGGGTTTGAACGCCGTTTACATATGTGGGCGGGACTTGCATGCGTGTTCGCTTCTGTGCGCGAGCGACTGGGGCGTTTTAAATTAATTTTTATTTTTTAAATCTTTACACTTTTTTTTGATCACTTTTATTCCTATTACAAGGAATGTAAACATCCCATGTAATAGGAATAGTGTGCGACAGGTCCTCTTTATGGAGGGATGCAGGGTCAATAAGACCCCACATCTCTCCTACAGGCTTACAAGCATGAAATCGGTGAAAAAAAATTTAAATCACCGATTACATGCCAACAGCTGCGATAGCGGCTTTGTTTACTTCCGGGTACCGGGCGTGGCATCACGTCGCACCCGGTCCTCCGACGGTCATAGAGATGACTGACCGTCTGGTCACCAGTCATCTATGCTTCACCAACGAGCGCCGGCCGATTCGCTCTCCGGGCCCCCGGTGGCACGGGAGAAGCGGCGGGAGTCCCCTCCCGCTGCCTAGAGAGATCGAGCGGCGGAACCGCCGCTTTGATAGTTCTGGTGCACAGAATCGCTGGCTGAAGACGGCGATATCTGAATGATGCCTGAAGCTGCAGGCATCACTCAAGATATCCCCGCACAAAGCCGAGGACGTCCAGGGACGGGATTGGGAATCAAGTGGTTAAAAAGGCATTACATATGTGCACAAATTTCAAAAAATATATAAATATCTTTAATTACAAGTCCATATAACACATCTATATCCAGACTGAAAAAAAAGCAGTATATGACAGAAGCATTCCAGCGAAGTGTGGGACGTTCCATTACATGCACCACGAGTCCCTTGTTTGAGATATTAAGGCACTATCAGGAACCTTGTGAACACAAGGGAGGAGGAGGAGGATTGCTCTAGTGGCTATAAGGAAAGAAATACTTTGAGGCCTTCTATTATACTGGGTCTGGCAAGTGTCCATTTTAGCAGTTGGTGACATGGCATGATTTGGAATTGCACATTTCTATACCCACTACAAGGAGCACCATGAGCATTGGAATCCATTTGTTTTTCCCATATTGGATTAACGTTTGATACACTTTCTAGAGAAGTTTCAAATTGTTCCTATATATTGCACACTAATTCTACATATGTTATACAATCTTGAGCACTTATTTTTTTCGATGGGGTTCTTTTCACTGGCTTGAGTCAATATATTCAATTTTTTGATAGGATTGGCACAGCAACACATTCTTGTTGATAGAGAACTTTCAGGTGTCATGAAGTGCTAGTTTGCGATGCATACACTAGCACATTATGACTTAAAACCTTTTGATTTTTGGATGCAGTTTACTACCGCTTAAAGAAATATTAAATCTGCATGTCCCGATGAGCTTCTTTTACACTCAGTATGCTTGATTAATGCATGTGAAGCAGGACCATTTTTTCTTCATTACTTAAGTACTTTAATGCTGGCCATACACTCGTCCGAACGAACTTTCGAAAAACGAAAGTTCTTTCATGGGTGCAAACGATCGTTTAGTGGACATAAGAAAACTTCCAAACTTGTCCTTCGTTTTTTCGGCTCAAAAACGTCCAAACGATTTTCGATTTTGTGCCCATTAACTGGCCGAAAAACAAAAGATCTTTCTTTACGACCGATTTTCAGCCGAATTTTCGTATATAGTGTATGGCCAGCATTAGATTAACTGACTGCACCATGTGAGTGCAAAGTTAGGAGACTGTCAGTTTATCAGTTGCATGTTTTCAGTGACAAAAAACATAAAAGCTGAAGTCAATTGGCACACACTATGCTGAAAATCAATTCCAATTTTCATGAAGCAATAATGCTTACCCACCTGCATTTGCACTTTCCTTTCCTCTGAGCTGTCCAAGCTACTGACAAACCAAGACCACCTTTCACACCGAGCGTGTTTTTACCCCCCCTAAAAGAGGGTTAAACTCCCATTCCAATGGGCAGAGCGTTTTGGGAGTACCAAATACCGTGCCCCCAGCTCGCCCCAAAGTTGCTGCTTGCAGGACTTTTTATAACATCCCACACATTGCCCCAGTGTGAAATGTCACAAAAGAACGCCTGTAAACCACCCCAGTGTGAAAGGGGTCTTAGGCTCCCAACAATTATTTCCTATATAGCACCACACCCCACCTTTGGCACCCTGTGCAGGCATTAAAAAGTAAAAAAAATCCAGCCTACAATAGCACATTAAAAAAGTTTAAACATGTATTGCACTATACCATAAGAATAAGTAGGGGCATCAACTAAACTAAAAGGGAAAATATAAAATAAAAAGGTCCACTTAAGGACCAGAAGGATTTGCCCCCTAATTGACCAGGCCATTTTTTGCATTACAACACTACCATCGCTTTTTTTTTTTCAGTAAAAAAAGTTTATGCCCATCTATATTCTACATATTTCTGGCAAAAAGGCTGCAATAGGTGTATAGTTTGTGAAAAAGTTGAGTTTACAAATTACGGGCTAGTTACATTATTCAGGATTTAGGGTGAAGTTTGCCCAGCACTTTTAGGGACTTATTTTAACTAGAAATTGTGGCGATCTGATTTAGCAGGACTGCGACATTACGGCAGACACATTTCACCCCAAATGACACTTTAAGGACCAGTGACATTACATCGATCATCGCTATAAAAATGCACTGATCAATGTAAATGACACCGGCAGGGAAGGGGTACACTAGGGGCGATCAAGGGGTCAAGTGCATTCCTAGATGTGCTGGGCTCACTGGGACATGACCGATCACTGTTTCCAATCACTGGAAACAGAAGATCTGACATGTCCATCAGAAGGGGGCGTCAGCCTTGTTTACACTGACAGATCCCCATCCTGCCTTTGTACTAGGTGATCGCAGACAGCCATTAGACATGGTCTGTACAACCCGCAGGCATGCTCCTGCAGCAAGAGCGCACACCTGCCAACATACAGATACAGCGATTCTCGCAGGAGCCACAAGATGCTGGTTGGTCAGCAAATCGTTATAACCATTACAGTTTATTCCCTTTTGCATAAAGGTTTTATATTAAAAACTTATTTTTTCAGTATAACTTATTCTAAACAAGTTAAATTTACAATGGGCAACTAACTGAATATCAAAAAGGACAAAGTTTAACAGTAACAGCTTTAGCCTTTAAAACTTAAGTAAAATCAGGTATTTGTATTGGATAACAATCCAAGATGCCACAAGTCAGTTAAGTCCTCCAATAAAAGCCTGACAAGGGCAAGGCTGCAGGCCACCCACAACCACACAAACAGCTGTTGGCACTGGAGAAAGCCATCTTCAAAACTCCCAGGCGGCACACAATCGGCAGATCCTCTCCCTGTACTTTCTGGCACCAGGAATTAAAGGAGCTCATCTGTCTCATTGTAAACCTGACATCTGTGCCTTTGTTGTGATTTTTGAAGATGTAATTTCAGCTACCATGGATTATTCAAAGTCAAGGGCTTGTAAAAAGCCCATCAATACTTTAAAGTGACTTTATTAACATGTTATACTTGCCTGCTTTGTGTAATGATTTTGCACAGAGCAGCCCCAGTCCTCCTGGGTCCCTTGCCGGCATTCCTACCCGCCCTGCCAAGTGCCCCCCACAGCAAGCAGATTGCTATGGGGCACCCAAGTCACTGTTGTGTGTCCAGACACGGAGCTGTGGCTAGGCTTACCGCCTCACTCACTGACAGAGGGAAGCCAATGGCACCCACTGTGTGCAAGCCAAATCAGAGTTCAAAGGCAGTCTCATGCAACATTTCTGTACAAAGATGGCGCTCAGACAAGCATTGGGGGAATTGCTGCACACAAGGTAGTAAAAACTTCTTTTATTATTTGCCTGGATGCAGGTACACTTTAAAAATCTTCAACCATAATACAGACGGGTGCATGAGGTCAGGGCACAACAGTTTCTAAGACACCTGAATCATGAAGCCTGGCCATGTATTTTAGAGTCACAATGTTGGCCCCACACTGCTTGTTCAGGGAGTCAGATCTAACGCATACAAGTGCCCTTTCATTAACAAGGCAGCAAAAGGTACCAAAAAATAAAAACCAATCTTTGAATGCTTTTGTAGTCAGATTTTCTTTCTGTTCAATGTTTGAACTAAAACAGGAAGAACTCGGCAGCTGGACAGGAAGATCGACATTACATACAGGAAAATGTAGCGGAAACGTGTTAATTTTGTCTCTAAAGCAGGATGTGAGGTCATCTCTGGAATGGCTTCTGAACTACTTACTAATTAGGGATTGTCTATTCCATTTACTTCCTTCCATCCATCAAGGTAAAGAAGCCAATTGAAATTGCATATCATTTAACCCAACTTGGAAAGGAAATGGTAGCAAGCCACATATGAACTTCAATTTTATTTGGAATTTAGTAGGGCTGTGGAAACTTAATTCTTTTGATCGACCACTGGGAGTTGTGATTGTTCCCTTCACGGGACATCTACATGCCGGACTGATGTTAACCCCTCCTCCTCCTCTGGATTCAGCAGTGGTATCGTACACATTTTTATACCAGTATCATACTTAGCTACATGTTTTTATGACTGCTTTTGTTACCATTTGGTATTACGCGCACCATTTTTACAGTTTATGTAGCTACATCGATTTTATCTCCAGTGCAATATTTTGTTACCTACTTGAAGACTATAAAAGTTTTAATGTTATTCCCATCGAGCGCGGGCTTGTTTTTTGTATCCTGCTATCCGTTATCCAGTGGTTGGTAGCTGAGAATCGGCATGCAAGGAGATCAGCTAAAAGTAGTTGGATCTGTATGTGCGTTATAATTAATCGAAATTGGTCGATTAAAAAAATAAATCGATTAATCGAACACCAAAAAAATCAGTAACAGCCCTAGAATTTAGTATAACCCCTAGCAAATCCTGTAAATGCTAAAATACAAAAAAATTTGGAAGAGTTAAGCGATTTGCACAATACCACAAATTTAGATTCTGACAATCTCACTAATAGTTTTGCCATTTTCACCCTTTGAGCGATCTTTGGCAAGCTTTACCTTTTAAAACAGGCTATTTTAGCCAGCTTTGTGCAATTCCATTGGCCCAAACCTTTTGCGTTCCCATACCCCTGGCTCCTCACGAGTCTTCAGGTTAGTGCAGTCTACCAAGCTATGAAAAGCATGAACTACTGCTTCAAGGTAGGGTTTGCTTTATGTGTATGTGGCCTATAGAAAAATTAGGGAGGTGCAGAAACAAGTCCAGTCATCCAGAACAAGGATAGTGCAGCAGTTACTGGCCTTCATTACAGGAAAGTACTGCACAAACACTGACCACTGTACAGATCTGAAGAAAACAAAACAAGGATTATAAATATGCCTTTTGTAGTTAGATCAGGGCTTGAATCTAGGAGCCAGGAACGCAGCATGTCCCACCAAGCTTGCGTGCCGAAGCGAACGCATATGTGAGTAACGGCGGTAAGCGGTGTTCAAACCACATGTGAGGCATCACCGCAATTTGTAGAGCGAGAGCAAAGCAATAATTCCAGCCCTAGACCTCTGCAACTCAAAACATGCAACCTGTAGAATTATTTTTTTTAAACGTAGCCTATGGAGATTTTAAAGGGTAAAAGTTTGTCGCTAATTCCATGAGCGATGCAATTTTGAAGCATGACATGTTGGGCATCAATTTACTTGGCGTAACATCTTTCACAAAAAAAAAAAAATTTACTGTTGCTTTTTCACCAAACATTGCACTTGCAAGACCGCTGCGCAAAACTGGTGTGACTGAACGTATTGCAACAACCGCCATTTTGTTCTCTAGGGTGTTAGAATATATAATAGTTTGGGGGTTCTAAGAGATAGGCAGGCAGTAAAAACAGGCAGGGAAAGTTTCCTTTAGCATTGCTGGTTGTCTTACCAACGGCCACCACAAGAGGGCGCCATATTCCAGAAGGAAGCCTAGGACTGCAGAAGGCAGGGGGTGCGCACGGAGACAGGATACCCCAGGTCGCCAATTCTAGATGCAAACGCGACCTGGGTTTGTCAAACCCTGACTTAGATGATATTCTTATCCTGAAATTCAGCTTTAGGTTTTTGAAATGGCAATTCTTACAAAGTCAGGCTTGACCTTTGTGATACCAGCATAAATTAAAGCTGAACTCCAGGAATAATCCGTTTTGCATAATTGGCCCAGCTTGGTACAATGCAAGTATGCATCCCATACCTGATAAGCTGAAAATCATTTAGTCAGCACCACTACAGGAATAGCTGTCCTCTGATCTAGGCCCTGGTTCCGAGAGTGGCTTTACACATGCACAGAACAAGTGTTCACTAATTCAGCACAACTTTATTCACAGAACACTTTCAATTGATACAAGGCGTTCAAACAATGAGACAAACATTGTGATGCCACCCTTCATCTCCATCTTTGTAAAATCTGTGAACACCTTGACACGAATATGAGTGATGCCGAGCAAGTAACCCACTTTGCACACAGGGGAAGCAGCTGGCACAGAACCCAACATGACCTGGAAGATTGTGGCCATCACTTTAGTAGCCCCCCCGCTACAACTCCCCGGTAGCTCATTAAGTAGGAGCTACTTGCCTACTTATTTGGAGGCTGGACCAATGCAAGTATTCAGAACAGATCATTTCTAAAACAATACTGAAAATTCTTACCTGCTGCCATGTGGATGAGGACACTTTGTTTTGGTCTCAGATTGCCAAAGTCAAAGAGAATCATGTAGGCAGTTATATAGTTCACCAGCAAGGCTGCAGCCTCCTCAAAGCTCATTCCTGCTGGCATAAGGAATGTGTGGCTAGTCTGAACAGTAACCAGTTCTTGCCATAAACCAAACCTGTTGAGGACCATAACGTTGTCTCCAACCTGAAAGACAAAAAATTAGGAAATATGAAGATTTGAAAATGTTGTCATTCTAGATACATCTTTACACTGATGTTCCATTTAACATGCAAGTTACAAGATGTGGCATGTAGGAGTTATGCAAATTGGGAGTCCCACAAATGACATTTTAGTCAGGGCAGACAAAGACCCCCAAACACAATGGCAAGTTCCCCATCCCCCACGTGAATGCACACATAAAATGGTGATGGCACCACATGAGGTAAAGCAAGCAATAACTAATGTTTAACTTTAAACTGATAACCTGTAAAGGCTTTTTACAGCGTTTTTCCGATTTTTTGTACCTTAAGGCCCCATGCACACGAGACGCTGGTAAACTCGAGTTCAGAGGCATTTGGGCATTTTCTTCAACTGCCCCTGAACACATCTAATCTTATCCTTTGTGTCCATGCACACATTCACGTTTTTTTGAGGTTAGAGGCAGTTGAGTTTCGGCTCGTTTTTCAGACGCCAAAAAAATGGGTTCAGAAGCTTTTGGCGTTTCAGATGCAAATCGTGGCACCAGCGTTTTGCCGCGATTTCGTTTATAGGCTTTTTAAGGTGACCTATTTTTTTACATTAGAAATCTCAAATTATGGCAAAGGATGAAAAGTATAAAAAAAAACTAAACTGTAATTTCTTGCATTGTGGACAATCCACAACTTGTGGCAGGTGATGTGGCAAGTGGACAATCAAATTTCAAATTTTTCAATTTTTGTATTTTTCACATTTCAAATTTCAAATTTTTCAATTATCGAAATTTAGAATTTAGAATTTCGAAATTCTAAAATTGAAAAATTTGAAATTCTAAATTTCGAAAATTCGAATTTTTTTTATTTTTGAATTACCAATTTTCGTAATTCAGAATTTAACCACTTCCCGACCGCCCACCGCAGGTATACGTCGGCACTTTGAGGATGGATATCTCGGTAACGGCAGCAGCTGCTGCCACAACCGAGATATCCATCTCTTCTGTGGGCGGTCGGGTAAACGATAATGGCGGTCTCCGCGGCGGAATCGCCGCGAGATCGCCGTTATCGGTAGCGGACGAGCGTCCCCCCCCTCCCGCTGCGCTCCCGCGCTCTCCGCCGCTTACCGGAGCCGTCGGTAGCGGCGGAGGCGATCGGGTGCGCTCGTCTGGTCAGCGGGGATGCGAGTGAGGGAAAAAATTTCCCTCGTCCATCCCCGTAGCTCTGCTGGGCGGAAGTGACGTCAAACGTCAGTTCCAAACAGCGTCTTAAAGAGACATTTTTTTTTAAATGTCATTTGAAAAATGACATTTAAAAATTTTTTTTTTTTTTTTTTGCATTTTAGCCTAAATATGAGATCTGAGGTCTTTTTGACCCCAGATCTCATATTTAAGAGGACCTGTCATGCTTTTTTCTATTACAAGGGATGTTTACATTTCTTGTAATAGGAATAAAAGTGATCATTTTTTTATTTTTTTTATTTTAGTGTTAAAAATTGGTAAAATTAATAGAAATAAATACGAAAACAAAAAAAAATTTTTTTAAATCGCCCCGTCCCGACGAGCTCGCGCGCAGAAGCGAACGCATACGTGAGTAGCGCCCGCATATGAAAACGGTGTTCAAACCACACAAGTGAGGTATCGCCGCGATCGTTAGAGCGAGAGCAATAATTCTAGCCCTAGACCTCCTCTGTATCTCAAAAAATGCAACCTGTAGAATTTTTTAAACATCGCCTATCGAGATTTTTAAGGGTAAAAGTTTGACGCCATGCCACGAGCGGGCGCAATTTTTAAGCGTGACATGTTGGGTATCATTTTACTCAGCGTAACATTATCTTTCACAATATGTAAAAAAATTGGGCCAAATTTATTGTTGTCTTATTTTTTTATTTAAAAAAGTGATTTTTTTTCCAAAAAAAGTGCGCTTGTAAGACCGCTGCGCAAATACGGTGTAACAAAAAGTATTGCAATGACTGCCATTTTATTCTCTAGAGTGTTAGAAAAAAAAAAATATATAATGTTTGGGGGTTTTAAGTAATTTTATAGCAAAAAAAAATATGTTTTAGTCTCGTAAACACCGAATCTGAAATATATAATGTTTGGGGGTTTTAAGTAATTTTATAGCAAAAAAAAATATGTTTTAGTCTCGTAAACACCGAATCTGAAAAACAGGCCCGGGGCTAAAGTGGTTAAAAAATTTGAAATTTGAAAAATTTAAAAAAATTCTCTGGATAAGTACGCAGCTGGACATACATATTGGTAAAATAGCCAACTGAAAATCTGTGCCATCAACGGATGGGTCCAATAGTGACGAGCTCTGCCAACGGATCTCTCCCATAGTTTGCGACGGCGTTGAAGCCTCAGCAAGAGCAACATATGGACAATTTCTTGGCATATATTCAATATGGGATCCATTTCAAAAAAGAAGAATCAAATGAAAGTATGCAAGTCTGCATACGAAAGTCTGCTGCTCTGTTGAAAATGGCAGAAATAGTTAATATATAGCTTTCAGAGCTTCAATGTCTGTGCTATAAACGCTGATAGCCGCAAACACGGTAAAATGCGGCAAAACACTGCGAAATTTTAAACGCCGGTTTTTGCTTTTGAAAACGTGAGTTTAGATGTGTTTGCATTTGCTTCTCATGTGCATGGGGCCCAAGCTATTTTCACACTGAGGCGCTTTTAAACTACCAGTAAAAACCAAGCACTTCTGAAGAGCTTTCCATTCATTTCAATGGAGGAGAGTGTCAGCCCTGCCAGCACACTGCTCCATCTTCATGGAAATGGGTTTGTGAGCTTTTTTTAAGCACGAGTGTCTCCATGTGAAAGTGGTCCAAGTGTCACCATATTAAGGGTGTGAAAAATGTATTATATATTTTAATTGATTATAATTTGTGTATTCTAAACATGCATTTAAAGGGGTTGTAAACAATTTTTTTAAACATGCATGTTATACTTCACTGTGCAGCTCGTTTTGCACAGAGTGGCCCCAATCCTTGTTTTCTGGTTCTCCCTGCAAGAACTACACACATTCATGTGAGAGCTTGCATTGTGGGTAGTCCTTGCAGGCGCGTTCCCGTGATAGTGAGCGGCCATAGCCGCTCCCTGTATCACTTGGCCTCTGCTCACCGCGCCACTGGATGCGATTGACAGAAGCGCCAGCCAATGGCTGCGCTGCTTTTAATCCATCTGCTCTAGCCAATCAGCGGCCAGGCTGAGTGGCGGAGAGGATGTCAGGGCCGAGCGCGGGACTTGCGAAGGGGTCAGGCAAGTATAATAGGGGGCTGGTATACTCTGAAGTTTTTTTCACCTTAATGCATAGAATGCATTAAGGTGAGGAAAAAAAAAAATACTTTCCTTCGAAAGAATTTCCTGAAAATTTGCATTTGATAAATGACTGTGCACATTTTGGGGCAACAAAAATTGCAAATACACACTCCAGGGTCTCCATCTCTATATGTTTGGGAGTTCATTCCAATAAACCAACCTGACTTGAATTGGTCTGGGCAGCAAGTGGTTAAGGTATAAGTGAACCCTAGACTGTTGAAACCACTGTTTAAAATGTTATAACTACATACACACAAAAACATTAATACACAACTGGTTCCCAGCTGCATAAGGGGGGGGGGGGGTAAAAAGAGGCAGGGGGTGGAGACTAGAGGTCGAGCAATAATTGGCCTTTAAGAAATCAGGGGATTATGCATAATTTGGCATAAGAGCAGTGCCCCCTCGACCCACAAGTGTTCCTCCTCCCATCCCCACACTCCATTGGCAGAGCTTGACACTTGCCAGAATTGCTGTGTGTGAAACTGACATTTGTAACCGATTGCAGAGAGACATGCTGTCAGAATTCAACATCGATGTTGGGGCTGGGCAGGACCCAGCAGCTAACAAGCCAATAGGATCTAGGCAGGCCGCTATGTGCATGTGGCCATACCCCTTTTAACAGCACAATCATTGGCTGGCGTTTGAAAGCTGCTGGGTCCTGCCCACCCACATCACCGGTGAATTTAAAAGCTTCTGTTTTTAGTTACTCATGTCAGTTACACCATCAGCTCAGTGTGAAACCTGGCAATGCCAACCTGTGCTGCCACTGGTCAAGATAAAAAAAAAAAAAAAAAAAAAAAAAAAAAGCTGCATTATATAGCGGCCATCCCAATTTCTATGAGAAAAATCATATTGGTCGACCTCTAGTGGAGACTAAAGGGTGGCGTGTAAGCAAGAGGTTGGGAAAGAAACACTATCCCTCCAATTGAATGGCTGGGCAGGTGAGCACCAGAAGTTTTGGCTACCATCACTGCCAAAAAACAGCCAGACAATGGGACACAAGAGTACATAATGCCAGCATGGTCTGTTTAAAATAGGAAAGCAGGGGGACTAGCAGGATCACATGGTATTTCACAAAAAAAAAAAAATGCAAAGAGCAGGATAATTTGACACAAGTACAGGCAGTCTCCTAGTTACACACATCTGACTTGCAAAGGGAGGGAGAGACAACAGGAAGTGTAAAAATCTACCCCAGGAAGGGAAATTCACTCCTGTAAGAGTTATGGGACAAGGCCACCGAGAGCCGGTTCACACCAGCAAGACTTGTCAGGCGACTTGGCTTCGTTCTGTACTATGGAACTGTTGTAATGGGAGCGACGCAAGACGCTCTGACTTAGAAAAAGGTTCCTGTACAACTTTGGGACGACTTGCATTGACTTCAATACAGAAGTCATTTTGCAAGTCACCTCTGAAGCCGTAGGCAGATCGCCTTGCCGAATCGCTCAGCAAGTTGCGCTGCCCCTGTATGAACCGGCTTTGATTCCACAACAACCCAACATTTTTAAAATCCAGTTGTCATAAGGACAGAAAGCAAAGTTGCAGATTTCCCTATGCCATCCAAAGAACAAAAAATAAAAAAAATTAAATAGTGACAGGAATTGCACTTTTACTTCACCCACAGACCCCATCTTGTTTGTAACCCAAGAGCCGCTTGTATAGTACCAGACATATCAGGAATATGAAATATTGGGCGGCAAACACTTTAAAGGCATTGGACTTATGATAGAAAATTAATGTTTACAAAACAGATAAGCAGCTAACATTTACAAGTCTGATGGACCAGGACATGCATTTAATTATATAATGTGTATTAACGTATCTAGCCTGATTCAAGTCACTCTGGGAGAGATGTCGCCAGCCGGAGGGGCGGGTACAAGGACTGCTGTGGGGGCTTAAAGCCAAGAAAGTAATTCATAATGAGCTAGTATGCTGTGCATACTAGCTCATATTTTTGTCTTGCGGGTTTGTTTTAATAGGGTTTACAACCACTTTAAAGTAAGAAAAGTTCCTGTGGTTCCACGAGTGCAGTGGATGGCTGGTAACTGGTGTCTCGCAGGAATATTAGTCAGAGGTGCCGATTTGTCAGACCAGGCACAGACATGGTCAACATGAGCAAAGAACTGGTCAAGGCACCAGGCAGAAACCTGGCCAAAAGGCCAAAGGATTCTAGCAACACTGGCCAGTGATCAGAGAACCGACTGGCTGCACTATTAGGGCTCATTCACATGTGAGGTTTGGCACACGCCAAGTAGACCCGATATCACATTAAAACCAACAAATGACTGGACAACAGTGGTTAAGTGGATTTGGCATGCTTGTAGTCCAATGGGGGGAAAAAATACTTTAGGTTCTTATTACTGAAACCTCTATACAGAGAGCTTGTGATGTACAGATTTGTCTATGACAGGGAACAGACGATCAGTGACTCACTAGGAAGCACAGGAAGAGGTTTACACTTACCTCCCCATTCTTCCTCTGTGACCCGATCGCAAGACACCAGCGAGGATCGGGTCCCGGAGCTCAGGACAGAGTTGTGAGCTGTGCTGCTCCGCCGACGTATATTGGCGCGAGGCGGTCCTCAAGCAGTTAAGGTGAAAAAACAGGCCGCTTTATAACCCCTTTAAGCACTGTACACTGGCTGAATGTCAGGCATCAGCTAGTTCAATAGAAACCAGCCGACATTTGGCCCATGTGTACTGCATCTGGTTTGAGAGAAGTTGTTTTGGCATGACCAAAAGGCCAAGAGCACTGACCCAAGTGTTCTGGCAGTTTCAGTCAGACACCACAGGTGAAAAACCTTCAAACCGGCAAAGTATATTTTAAGTCAGGGCTTGACAAATTTGCTTAGAATCTAGAAGCCAGCTAAAAAAAAAAAGTTAGGCACCACATTGGTATCACCCCTCTCCACTAACTACAGACCCCACTCAGTATAGATCCCCCTCACCAAGTACAGACCCCCTCATTGCAGACCCCTCATCTATTAGTGTAGACCCCCTCCCATCAGTGCAGCCCCCCCATCATTGCAGGCCACCCACAGTGCAGACCCTGCCCCTCTTCCCCCCCACAGCCCCCCCCAGCACATGTCTATTTGGATTAGATTAAAAATGTTACAGACCTCAGAGCAGGATAGGCACAGCGGAGTGTGTGCCTGGGACTCCCCACTCCTCCGTAAACAGAGGAGAGGGAGGCGGCTCCACTGTGCGCTTTGTAGGGGTGAGGACTGTGCAACATGTAGTGTTAGCGAACGGTGCCGCTGTCCACAGGCGTTACCCCTCTGGTGGGTGTCACCTAGTGCGGCCCGCAACGTCACTGAGAACTTCTCCCGTGTGCAGCCCCTCAGAGGAGCACGGTGCTCTGGTGCTGGGAAACCACAACTCTGGATCCCTGATGTTCTTAAGCCGCTTCCTGCAATACCCTGGGGCAGAGCGACAGCAGCAGTGGGGACAACGGGCTGCCGAGGATCCCCAGCCACTTTTTCCTCCCACCGTATCAACTGCTGCTGTGCCACCCTCTTCCTGCGCCATCCCCGCTCTGTAGCAGAGGCACCTGTCACTGATGAAAGCCCAGGCGCCAGGGTGCAATTTCTAGTTGCAATGGCGACCTGGCGCCTGGCATTTGTCGATTACATTTTCCATGGATCAACTTTAACCGATTAAAAAAGTCCAGTACCCAGTTATATTATACAAGAATTCAGGCCTTTCTTAAAGCAATCTACCAAGCTGGCCAGAAGCACCTCTGGAGGGAGCATTTCACAGCTCTTACCGTGAAGAAATGTTTCCGTATTTGGAGATTAAAGCTTTGCCTCTAGATGCAAGGATTGTTCCCTTATGGTCTGTTGACCTTAAAGTGAATAATTCTACACCAAGTTCACTATATGGACCGCTTATGTATTTGGGCATGTTGATCATATCCCCCCTTATTCTCCTCAAGAGACTACATTCAGTTCCTCAAAACTGAGACTTTGGTCAGAGATGACATACCTACAAGCAAGTGTGACTGTATAAGGCCTTTCATGCAATTTAATCTGAACCACAATGTGTGTGCTTAGCTGCAGAGACAGACGTGTTGTGTGGCCGTTACCTGAAATCCTCCAGATTCCTTTAGGGTGTAAACCCTTAGAGACCACTTACCTACAGGCAGGACTAGATTAAGGCTTAACTGTAGGTGCAAGAAATATCTTCTACATGGTTTAGGAGATATTTGCAAAAAAGTCAGGCACCGATGTTTAGGGCGCATGTGCACTGAGCGTGCCGTTTCTAAACGGCAATCGTGCTGTGACAGGCAGCTCCTGCACGCATGCCAAAGCCACAATACTCGGAAGTCACTTTTGGCGAGATTGCGCAACAAGGGGGGGGGGACGGACGAGGACTGCTGCGATCTCAGACAAGCAATTCATGAGCTAGTATGCTATGCATACTAGCTCAGTGTGCCTTTGTCTTGCAGTTTTGCAGAGGGTTTACTTCCTCTTTAAAAATCACTAGTAAAAAGGCTTGATCTAAAAAATGCCTTTTAACCACTCAAGCAAAAAATAACTTGAATTTAAACAGTAAAATTAGCCCAATTTTTTTTATTGTAAAAGATTATGCAGAGTAAATTGATACCAAACATGTCACATTTCAAAGTTGTGCCTGCTCGTGAACTGGTGACAAACTTTTACCCATAAAAATCTCCATAGGCAACGTAAAAAAAAAAAAAAAAAATCTACAGTTTGCATGTTTCGAGTTAGAGTTCTAGGACTAGAGTTATTGCTCTCGCTCCCAACCTTGTGTAGTTTGAACACATTTTTCCCATTTTTTGTTTTATAAACACAAATTGTGGGACCCCGAGCAGGGTGATTTTTTCCCCCTCAAAATAAAAAACTCGATCTACAATTCAAAGCGATTTTTTAAACATCAAGCTGGTTTTAAGGAACTGCAGGCAGGAGTTTAGGCAAGGCTGCAGCTTCAGTTTAGTCGGTGGCGCCTGGCCTTCCCTAAAAAAAAAAAAAAGCCTGCCCGCAGCTCCTCAGGACCAGCATGGTGTCGTCGGTCCTGAGGGGGAAAAAAAAAAACAGTTTTGAAAAGATTTGACCTACCAACTCGATTTTTAAAGCAAATAGATTTTCCTGGCCCTACACTTATTCCTTTTACAAAGAAAGGAATAGAAAAAACCATGACAGGTTCTCTTAAATATGAGATCTGGAATCAAAAAGATCTCATTTAGACAAAAATGCAATAACAAAAAAAACAGCTCTTTAAGAGCATTGGGTGGAAGTGACATTTGACGTCACTTCCGCCCAGCAGTGACATGGAGATGGGTGGGGGCCATCTTCCCCTCACTCGTCTCCATACCTAGGCAGGGACAGGGCCGATATCATCGTTGCTGTGAAATTCATCAACGCAGTGCATAATCTCAGAGCAGATATGGCAGAATATACTGCCTCATGCTATAAAACCAAGCTCCATATCATGAACAAAGTTACTCTAAACAAACTCTGAACACATTTCTATGGAGACGGTTCACATCTCCACGCCATGTTGCCTACAGCTCAAACAAGTTCTGGAGCTTTGTCGCTCAAATTGGGCAGATTTGAGAGTTTATTCTCAGAAATTAATGGAATGAGGAGGATTACGATAGAAATTTCAGAAATCTGTCTCAGCTTTCATGATTGGCTGGCAACCATTCAAGGGTATTCCCTTAAAGGAGTATTCCGAAGCAAAGTTTTCCTAGGGGAAAAAGAGCATCATACAAAGTTATAATACATTTAAATGTACTCACGTTTTCCTTGTGGTCTTCTTCCCGGTCTTCTTCTCCTTTTTCTCTCCGGCCGGAAGTTGTCTTTTGATGACACTCGACTTTCTTTTCTTCCTCGTCCGTCGCCATCTTAGCCCGGTGACTCATCAATCCCATGAGTCACCGCGGGCTGCGCCGGCCTCCCCGCCCGGAGTCGAATACTCCCCCTTACTAATTTATTCATGTATGCGCTGAGCTGAGCTGCCATTGGCTCAGCACAGCAAACGCCTATTGGTGCTCTGTCATCCAATCAGCGGTTACGTACCGCGCATGCGCTACTCTGCATCTAGGAAGGGAAGCTGTCATTTGTCCCTATACAGTATTCCTACTAAGCCCCCATACCCTGCTCTCTCTGCAACCATGCCATCCGCTCTCTCTCTGCCCCACACCCTGCTATCTGCCCCACACCCTGCTATCTGCCCCACACCCTGCTATCTGCCCCACACCCTGCTATCTGCCCCACACCCTGCTATCTGCCCCACACCCTGCTATCTGCCCCACACCCTGCTATCTGCCCCACACCCTGCTATCTGCCCCACACCCTGCTATCTGCCCCACACCCTGCTATCTGCCCCACACCCTGCTATCTGCCCCACACCCTGCTATCTGCCCCACACCCTGCTATCTGCCCCACACCCTGCTATCTGCCCCACACCCTGCTATCTGCCCCACACCCTGCTATCTGCCCCACACCCTGCTATCTGCCCCACACTCAGCTATCTGCCCCACACCCTGCTATCTGCCCCACACTCAGCTATCTGCCCCACACCCTGCTATCTGCCCCACACCCTGCTATCTGCCCCACACCCTGCTATCTGCCCCACACCCTGCTATCTGCCCCACACCCTGCTATCTGCCCCACACCCTGCTATCTGCCCCACACCCAGCTATCTGCCCCACACTCAGCTATCTGCCCCACACTCAGCTATCTGCCCCACACTCAGCTATCTGCCCCACACCCTGCTATCTGCCCCACACCCTGCTATCTGCCCCACACCCTGCTATCTGCCCCACACCCTGCTATCTGCCCCACACCCTGCTATCTGCCCCACACCCTGCTATCTGCCCCACACCCTGCTATCTGCCCCACACTCAGCTATCTGCCCCACACCCTGCTATCTGCCCCACACCCTGCTATCTGCCCCACACCCTGCTATCTGCCCCACACCCTGCTATCTGCCCCACACCCTGCTCTCTTCCCCACACCCAGCTATCTGCCCCACACCCAGCTATCTGCCCCACACCCAGCTATCTGCCCCACACCCAGCTATCTGCCCCACACCCAGCTATCTGCCCCACACCCAGCTATCTGCCCCACACCCTGCTATCTGCCCCACACCCTGCTATCTGCCCCACACCCTGCTATCTGCCCCACACCCTGCTATCTGCCCCACACCCTGCTATCTGCCCCACACCCTGCTATCTGCCCCACACCCTGCTATCTGCCCCACACCCTGCTATCTGCCCCACACCCTGCTATCTGCCCCACACCCTGCTATCTGCCCCACACCCTGCTATCTGCCCCACACCCTGCTATCTGCCCCACACCCTGCTATCTGCCCCACACCCTGCTATCTGCCCCACACCCTGCTATCTGCCCCACACCCTGCTATCTGCCCCACACTCAGCTATCTGCCCCACACTCAGCTATCTGCCCCACACCCTGCTATCTGCCCCACACCCTGCTATCTGCCCCACACTCAGCTATCTGCCCCACACCCTGCTATCTGCCCCACACTGCAGCTATCTGCCCCACACTCCTGCTATCTGCCCCACACTCAGCTATCTGCCCCACACTCAGCTATCTGCCCCACACTCAGCTATCTGCCCCACACTCAGCTATCTGCCCCACACCCAGCTATCTGCCCCGCACCCAGCTATCTGCCCTGCTATCTGCCCCACACCGAGCTATCTGCCCCACACCGAGCTATCTGCCCCACACCCTGCTATCTGCCCCGCACCCTGCTATCTGCCCCGCACCCTGCTATCTGCCCCGCACCCTGCTATCTGCCCCGCACCCTGCTATCTGCCCCGCACCCTGCTATCTGCCCCGCACCCTGCTATCTGCCCCGCACCCTGCTATCTGCCCTGCTATCTGCCCCGCACCCTGCTATCTGCCCCGCACCCTGCTATCTGCCCCGCGCACCCAGCTATCTGCCCCGCACCCAGCTATCTGCCCCGCACCCAGCTATCTGCCCCGCACCCAGCTATCTGCCCCGCACCCAGCTATCTGCCGCGCACCCAGCTATCTGCCCCGCGCACCCAGCTATCTGCCCCACACTCAGCTATCTGCCCCACACTCAGCTATCTGCCCCACACTCAGCTATCTGCCCCACACCCAGCTATCTGCCCCGCACCCAGCTATCTGCCCCGCTATCTGCCCCACACCCTGCTATCTGCCCCGCACCCTGCTATCTGCCCCGCACCCTGCTATCTGCCCCGCACCCTGCTATCTGCCCTGCTATCTGCCCCGCACCCTGCTATCTGCCCCGCACCCTGCTATCTGCCCCGCGCACCCAGCTATCTGCCCCGCACCCAGCTATCTGCCCCGCACCCAGCTATCTGCCCCGCACCCAGCTATCTGCCCCGCACCCAGCTATCTGCCCCGCGCACCCAGCTATCTGCCCCACACTCAGCTATCTGCCCCACACTCAGCTATCTGCCCCACACCCAGCTATCTGCCCCGCACCCAGCTATCTGCCCTGCTATCTGCCCCACACCGAGCTATCTGCCCCACACCGAGCTATCTGCCCCACACCCTGCTATCTGCCCCGCACCCTGCTATCTGCCCCGCACCCTGCTATCTGCCCCGCACCCTGCTATCTGCCCCGCACCCTGCTATCTGCCCCACACCGAGCTATCTGCCCTGCTATCTGCCCTGCTATCTGCCCCGCACCCTGCTATCTGCCCCGCACCCAGCTATCTGCCCCGCGCACCCAGCTATCTGCCCCGCACCCAGCTATCTGCCCCGCACCCAGCTATCTGCCCCGCACCCAGCTATCTGCCCCGCACCCAGCTATCTGCCCCGCACCCAGCTATCTGCCCCACACCCAGCTATCTGCCCCACACCCAGCTATCTGCCCCACACCGAGCTATCTGCCCCACACCGAGCTATCTGCCCCACACCGAGCTATCTGCCCCACACCGAGCTATCTGCCCCACACCGAGCTATCTGCCCCACACCGAGCTATCTGCCCCACACCGAGCTATCTGCCCCACACCGAGCTATCTGCCCCACACCGAGCTATCTGCCCCACACCGAGCTATCTGCCCCACACCGAGCTATCTGCCCCACACCGAGCTATCTGCCCCACCCAGCTATCTGCCCCGCACCCAGCTATCTGCCCTGCTATCTGCCCCGCACCGAGCTATCTGCCCCACACCGAGCTATCTGCCCCACACCCTGCTATCTGCCCCACACCCTGCTATCTGCCCCACACCCTGCTATCTGCCCCACACCCAGCTATCTGCCCCACACCCAGCTATCTGCCCCACACCCAGCTATCTGCCCCACACCCAGCTATCTGCCCCACACCGAGCTATCTGCCCCGCACCCTGCTATCTGCCCTGCTATCTGCCCCACACCGAGCTATCTGCCCCACACCGAGCTATCTGCCCCACACCGAGCTATCTGCCCCACACCGAGCTATCTGCCCCACACCGAGCTATCTGCCCCACACCGAGCTATCTGCCCCACACCGAGCTATCTGCCCCACACCGAGCTATCTGCCCCACACCGAGCTATCTGCCCCACACCGAGCTATCTGCCCCACACCGAGCTATCTGCCCCACACCGAGCTATCTGCCCCACACCGAGCTATCTGCCCCACACCGAGCTATCTGCCCCACACCGAGCTATCTGCCCCACACCGAGCTATCTGCCCCACACCGAGCTATCTGCCCCACACCGAGCTATCTGCCCCACACCGAGCTATCTGCCCCACACCGAGCTATCTGCCCCACACCGAGCTATCTGCCCCACACCGAGCTATCTGCCCCACACCGAGCTATCTGCCCCACACCGAGCTATCTGCCCCACACCGAGCTATCTGCCCCACACCGAGCTATCTGCCCCACACCGAGCTATCTGCCCCGCACCCTGCTATCTGTATAGCATGCTCATACATAGAAATACTGTAAGGGAATGCTGTGACTTGTAGTTTTACTCCTGAGGTAATAAGCATTTCAATATAAATACATATAATGAAATGCTGCTTACATCAAGGGGAGAACTACAAGTCACAGCATGCCAATACAATATTTTTATGTATGTGAATGCTGTGACTTGTAGTTTTGGCTAAGGGAAGTAACATATGAAGGGGTTGTGTATATTCTAGTTTATTTTACCATGATGCGATGGTGATTGGTGCACAACTTCAGATTCTTCTGACGCTGCTGATTTAGGACTAGAGCATCTAGTAATGTAAGCTTTACGTGCTTACATTGCTAGATGCACGCTGGGGGGGGGGGGGGCAAAAGATCATTGGAGCTCGGCTATCCAATAGAAGAGGACGCTTTTTAGGAGGCAGGGATAGGGAAATAGGTGAGAGAGAAGGGGCGTGAAATATTATAATTTAGGGAGGGGTCCGAGCGGGGGAGTTACAGGGGGAGGGAAGGTGATTACAGGAAGAGAGGAGCAGGCATGCTGGGAGAGCCTGTATTATCATGGTGGCCGTGGATGAGAACCAGGAAGTAAAGAAAACTAACAGAGGGAATAAAAAAAGAACTGCTGGGACGATTTTCATGAGAGTGACTTCTTTTAAAAGGTATTTTTATTGGCTACAATCTGGCATGTTGTGGAATGTGGCTTCAGACTACTCCTTTAACCGCAGAGGGTAAAGGGGAGGGTATGCCTGCTTATCAAGAATGTACAAGTGAATGTGAAATGACATCAATAAAGCCCCTTACACATAGGGAAGACAGACCTATCACAATTTGGATTAGTAGTGAGGAGGGTGCATATAATGGGGGAATTTTAATTACAGCCAGACTGGGTGGAGGAAACTATGCATTCATCCAAGGCTTGCCAGTCCCTAGATGTCTTGCAGGACAATGTCATGGGTCAGCACATCAGGGCACCATAGACCGTTCATCCAGGGTTCCCCAATTGCCTCTTGAGGGGTCAGGAAGGAATTTTTCCCCTGCAGGAGCAATTGGCCAAGCTCTGCTGGGGTTTTCGCTTTCCTCTGGATCAACAGGTGGGCAGCTTTTTTTTTTAGGTCAATTGGGTCCATCACCTTCACTTATCGCCACTATAACCCTTTGCATTACCATCATAGTCATTACCACCCTATCTGCTGCATCGTCAGGATCAGAATCACCGTGTCATCCTCAATTGCCGCCTCAGCTGTATTATAGCATCTCAACAGCAACTTTTTGCTCATCATGTGCAACTTAAAAAAAAAACTTTGTGTCTGCTGAATATTTAAAGAATAAAGCCTAAACCAGGGGTGGCCAACCAGTGGCCCGGGGGCCAAATGTGGCCCGGGACCTCCTGCTCTGGAGTGGTTGGTTGGCAAGCCCAGATCGCAGGTTGCCGACCCGCCATAGCACAGCATTGGTGTTGTGAATGAAGCTGGTGGTAGAAGAAGAAAGTGACTGCAGAGCAGAGGTCCATAAGCCAGGCACCCCTGGCCTAAACACTACCAACCTCCACCCAAAAAAAATACTACGGAAAAAACAACTTCTAAGAAGGAATCAACTAGCAAAAACAAGAAGGCACCACTTCAACACTTAACATGCGACCTGATCAACACCAGATCAGCAGTCAAGCACAGACAAGAAATCCACGACTTCATCACTCAAAACACAGATTGCCTCTATTACAAAAAGCTGGCCAACACTGGACTGTAACACCATTCTAACAAAATTGGTGCCCGAGAACTACTGCATCCTAACCGAGCATAGAATTGGACAAAGGTGGAGGCCTAGCAGTGATTTTCAAATTCCACCTCTCACTAAACCTACTCTACAGCTTCAAGAAACTACCCAGGACACCATCCAAATATTACCAAGCTATAGACCACCAGGACCAAAGACAAATCTCACACCCCTCACCAAATTCATCTCAACACACCCTGAAAACCAAAAATGTTCTTACTTAGGGACTTCAACCTCTGGGCCAATTCCACCAAGGACCCCATTGCCACCTCCTGCATCAACCAACTGGAAGCACTAGGTCTGCAGCCTTGTGTCCTTTAAGACAAAGCCAAGCCCCCTCCCCCTGCCGACATCTACTTACTATGCGCTAGGGAACACAACAGCTGTCATTTGAATAGCTGTGTTCCCCGCCGCGCTGTCATGTATAGCCCCTCCCCCTTGCCCGGGCACTTTGATAGACAGATCACCCGTCTGACGGACGCTGTGCTCCTGGGGCTGTACCCCTGCTGTGTTCATTATGAGCGATTCCCACCATCCCTGTGCTCTGCCAAGTTCCTCCCACTTCCTTCTTCCCCCAGCACATTGCCACCATAACATATCGCACCGCATTGGCTCTGGTGACACTGGTTGGCAGATGGCTCCGGTGACACTGGCAGTTTCACACTGAGCCGATTTGTCAGTTTCAGAATGCAGAGACTAGCTGTCAGAAGTGATGTCGGGGTGGGTGGGACCCTGCAGCCAACACCGAATGATTGGGCTGCTTAAGTGAGCGGGGCCACATACACATAGCGGCCCACCCCCCCCCCCCCGACATCACGCTGAAATCTCTCAGCTCCCCTCTGCATTTAGTGCGACTATTGCCTCTTGGGATTGATGACAAACATCTCCCAGGAGGCATTGCAGACAGGAGATAAGGTGATCGGCCGCGACTGCATTAAACAGTGAGGAGCAAATAAACAGCGAGTTAAAAAAAAAGCCAATTTGTTTTAAGCCCCCAGAACAGCTTGGGTGGAACTGCACTTTAACCACTTAAGACCCGGACCAAAATGCAGGTAAAGGACCTTGCCCCTTTTTGCGATTCGGCACGGCTTCGTTTTAACTGACAATTGCGGTCGTGTGACGTGGCTCCCAAACAAAATTGGCGTCCTTTTTTTCCCCACAAAGAGAGCTTTCTTTTGGTGGTATTTGATCACCTCTGCGGTTATTTTTTGCGCTATTAACAAAAATAGAGCGACAATTTAAAAAAATGCAATATTTTTTACTTTTTGCTATAATAAATATTCCCCAACAATATATAAAAAACATTTTTTTCCTCAGTTTAGGCCGATACGTATTCTACATATTTTTGGTAAAAAAAAACGCAAGCAGCGTTTATCGGTCGGTTTTCGCAAAATTTATAGTGTTTACAAAGGGATAGTTTTATTGCATTTTTATTAATTTTTTTTTTTTTTACTATTAATAGCGGCGATCAGCGATTTTTTTCGTGACTGCGACAATATGGCGGACACTTGACAATTTTGACACATTTTTGGGACAAATGTAATTTTCACAGCAAAAAATGCATTTAAATTGCATGGTTTACTGTGGAAATGACAGCTGCAGTTTGGGAGTTAACCACAGGTGGCGCTGTAGGGGATGTGTGACCTAATGTGTTTGTTTACAACTGTAGGGGGGTGTGGCTGTAACGTCATCGATCGCGTCCCCCTATTACAGGGATGACGCGATCGATGCTGCGGCCACAGAGAAGCACGGGGAAGCCGTGTGTACACATGGCTCTCCCCGTTCTTCCGCTCCAGGGACGGATCGCCACACTCCAGCGGCGATCGGGTCCGCGAATCCCGCGGTCCCGGAGCTTCGGACCGGGTCGCGGGCGCGCGCCCACGGCTGGGTACTAAAACCAACGTATATATACGTTGATGTGCCCAGCCGTGCCATTCTGCCGACGTAAATGTGCAGTAGGCGGTCCTTAGGTGGTTAAAAATTGGTGTTTTTCTCCCCTCGCCTCCGCTGTCTTGTGTCCTCTTAGCCACCCTTTCATATCTTGTTACATTCTTTGTAAGGTCTGAATGCTGTCCACAGCCTTGCATTTTTTTTAAAACTTTGCTTTTGTATGCATTTTTTACATTAGTTAAAGCAGAGTTCTGCCCTAAAAATGAACTATTAAAAAAAAATAGTGCAGTCCTCCTTCACGGACCTCATCCTTAGATTTTGCTTTTTAAGGGCTCATTTCCACTGGCGTTTTTACAGCCACTTTTCTGCAGCTTAAAAACGCCTGTCCATGTTAGTCTATAGCCTCATGCCCACCATGACGTTTGAGCTGTAGATGGCCAGGCTGCAAAAAAAACGCAGCACCAGTGCGTTCTGAAGCTCCAGCAATAGAGCTGTAAAAATGCCAGACATTAAAAAACTCAAAATCGCGCATAAACGCAGTGTTTTTAAAGCTCCAAAAAAAAAAAATTTGTTTTTCTAAAACAAACATGGACAGGCGTTTTTAAGCTGTAAAAACGCTCAGAAAAGTGGCTGTAAAAACGCCAGTGGAAATGAAGCCTAAATGTCCTTATTTCTTTGAGAAATCCTCACTTCCTGTTCGGTCTGTAACTACACACAGTAATGCAAGGCTCTACCTTGCAGATGGAGAAAGAAGCTGGGTGTTTTGACACTCCTTCTCGCCCCCTCCCCCCTCAAGAGGCTTTCTCTACACCATGTGTAGTTACAGAAGAACAGGAAGTGAGGATTTCTTATGGCGCGTAGCACATGGATCATTTTGCGGCATGGAAAAAAAACGTTTCAGCATCTCGAAAAACGTTGTTGTTTCCAACTTCATCATTAAGACGTTGCCCACACAAGTTTAAAAAAATAATAATTCTCTAGCAAAGCGTGGTGACGTACAACAGCACTATAAAGGGGAAGTTCCATGCGGTTGACGCCACTCTTGGGGCCGCTTTAGCCAATTCCGTGTTTGTAACAGACAGAAAAGCGCAAATCGTTTTTTACTGAGTGAACGAGCACTCCCCTCTCATAGCTTGCTTCTGAGCATGCATGGGTTAACGTCGTTTTAGCCCACAGGATCATGTTTTACAACCCGAAAGATGACATTGTTTAAAAATGCAGCATGTTCGAAAAAAAATTTAAGTTTTTCAGAACCCGAAAAATTATGTGAAGCCCACACATGATCATTTTAAATGACTTTTTAAATGTTTTTTTCCATGCCAAAAAATGAACGCGTGTATGAGGCATCAGAAGAAATAAGGACATTTAAAAAAGGAAAATCAAAAAGGATGAGATAAGCGATGGAGGTAAAGTAAGCTAAAGATTTTTTTTACCTTTACAGCCCCTTTAACAGCTTGCCTTTAATGTAAAAAAAAAACACAACTCTATCTGGCTGTTACTAGGCAGTATTCATAATCTGCCTAGTTCTAGGTGGTACAACTTCCTGTGCCGAGACATCATTGCCTCCTGGGAAATGACTTATTTCTCAGGAGTCTCTGGGCATTATAGGGCCAAAATAAAATCACCCAGCATGCACCTCTCCCTGAAAACCAGGAAGAAGAAAAAAAAACTGTTTTACATGCCCACACATGGATATGGCCACAACATGAGCTGGAGGATATGAGGCAAATGTTTGCAATTATTTCTGGAGCGATTGGGGGCTAGTAACGTTTTAGGGACTATTTAATGTGCTTTTTAGCTTGCAAAATATAAAAAAAATTATGCCCAGAACCCCACTTTAACTTGTAAGCACCAAATTTTAGAAAGAGGCTTGGTACTTAAAAATGGTTAAAGAACATTTCATTTTTTATTTGTGTAAATAAGATCTGAGGACTTTGAGCACAGATCTCACATTTAAAGCGGTAGTAAACCTGCTGCTGTTTTTTCCATACCTGAAAAGCAAAAGCCACAATGAGCTAGTATGCTCTGCATACTAGCTCATTATGAAATACTTACCTTGCACGCGGGAGACTTCTTGCCGGCAAGGTCCGGCGGCTGGCGGCCCTTTAGCCGAGGATCCCCGCTGCGCCATTGCAGTCAGCAGCGCATTGCGAGGGGAATATCTCCTAAACCGCACAGGTTTAGGAAATATTATAGGCTTACCTGTAGGTAAAAGTGGTAGTACAGAGTTTACCACTTTAAGAGGTCCTACCATACTTTTTTCTATTACAAGGGATGTTTACATTCCTTGAAATAAGCGACTCAATTTTTACTCCTTTTGAAGGAAGTAAAGAGAAGATGCGTTGTTCCGCCGATCGCGCACACGCAGAAGTGAACGCATACACAAGTCAAGCCCACATATAAAAACATTGTTCAAATTACACGTGAGGTATTGCCACGATCGTTAAATTGAGCACCAATTCTAGACCTCTGCAACTCAAAAAAAATCTATTGGCAAAGTTGAAAATTTTCTACAGGTTCCACAAGTGGACGCAATTTTGAAACTTAACCTGTTGGGTATTTGCATGGTGCAACATTATCTTCATAATATAAAAAGTGGTTTAACTTTTTACTGTGGTCTCCCCCCCCCAAAAAAGTGCCCTTGTAAGACCGCTGCACAAATACAGTATTGCAACGACTGCCATTTTCTCTAGGGTGTCTGAAAAAATGTTTGGGGGGGGAGGTGTAAATAGTTTTCTACCAAAAATGGAAATTTTTAAAAAAATTAAAAATTTAGTAGGCCCTTAAGTGGGTAACTGACAATTGCATGGGCATGTTGCACTGTATCCAAATAGTTTCTCCCACAAATGGATCTTTTGATGCCATTTGATCACCGCTGTGGTTTTTATTTGCGCTAAAAACAATTAACAATGTTTTGCTATAAAACATCCAAAAAATTATGTATTCTGCTACATTTTTGAAAAAATGTGTCGAGGTGCTTAAGAGTCGGTTCACACTGGGGCGACACGACTTCCAGCACGACTTTCAGAAGCAACTTCAACACGACTTGAGCATGAACCACAGGGCGATCTAGGGCGATTTACAACACGACTTGAAGTCCTTTTCAGGTCAGGAGACATTCCAGTGGCCAATAAAACAACAATCAGCTCTGGGAGAGGGAGGGGGAGGGAGGGGTTTGCCTGAGAAATGCATCTCATCTTGCTGGAAAGTAGCTTCAATTAAAACAGTGATCAGACTTGGAAGCGACTTCCATTGAAATCAATGGGTACAAATCGCCTAGAAGTCTGATTGAAGTAGTACAGGAACCTCTTCTGAAGTCGGAGCGACATGAGTAGTGTGTATTAACACCGCTCCCATTCACTTACATTGCTTTTCTGGACAGCGCGACTTGGGACGACTTCAAGTCTGATCCCAAGTCGCCCCAGTGTGAACCGACTCTTATGTAAAAAAAAAAAAAAAAAAATGAAATGCCCCTTGCTGAAACCACCTGTGGAAGGGAATTCCACATCCTTGCTGCTCTTACAGTAAAGAATTCTCTATGCCAGGGATATGCAATTGGCAGACTTCCAGTTGTTGCAGAACTGCAATATGACACCCAGAGGCATGATGGGAACTAACAGCTGGAGGTCTGCCAATTGCATATCCCTGCTGTACGCCGTTTAAGGATCCTTACACACGGAGCGGTCCGTTTTTTCGGTCCGCTCCCGTGTGCCCGTCGGCTCAGCGGGGGGGTCTCCGCTCAGCTGTCGGCAGACAGGGCGGTCCCCGCACACTGTGCAGGGACCGCCCTGTCTCTCCTCCTCTCCCCTATGGTGAGTCGGAAACGGACCGTCTGTCCGTTTGCATCTGATCCGTTAGGCCGACGGAAGAAAAATAGGACATTCTTCCGTGCACAAAAACGGATGCGGATCTAGCGGACGTTAGCGGATGCATCATCCGCTCCCATAGGGGCCCATTACAAGTCCGTAAACGGACTTGTAATGACCAGACGAACGGTCCGCTAGTGTGAAAGGACCCTAAAACATTTTTTCTTTTAGTGAGTGGCCACTTGTTTTATTCTCCCTTTCACAAAATAAAAATGTATCCCTATTGTGGGGTCACCAGTACGGCATTTGTAAATTGAAATCATATCCCCTCAAGAGTCTTCTCCAGAGAGAAGTTCAGTGATTACCACCTCTTCATATCTTCCAGACCCTTTATTGCCCTTCTCTGTACGATTTCCAGTACATCCTTAAGAACTAAACGGCATACTCCAGATGAGGCCAGACCAGTCTTTTAGGGATAATTCTCACTTTAGCCCTGGAGTTAATCCTTTAATGTATTCCAATATTCTGCTTGCTTTGTTAGCAGCAGCTTGGCATTACATCTACTAGGATCTCTAGGTAATTTTCTATCCTAGATTCCCCCAGAGGTTCACCCCCTAATGAGTATAATGCATACATATTTTTGCCACCCAGATGCACTTTACATTTTTCTACATTAAAACTTCATTTTGCCATGTAGCTGCCACCCCATTCAGATTTTGCAAGGTTTCCACATCCTGCAGAGAAGTTATTGCCCCGCTAAGTTTCCACAAATACAGAGATTGAACCGTTTACCCCATCCTCCAGTTTAATGAACAAGTTTAATTGGATTGGTCCCAGCACAGAACCACGGGGGACCCAACTTCCCACCACCCCTGAGTATTCCCCATTTATCACCACCCTCAAACTCTCCCTCGTAGCCACTTTTTAATCCATATACTTGTCCTATGGTCCATGTCAGACCTTACTTTGTACTAGGGGTGCAACGGATCAAAAAACTCAGATCGTATCGATCCTCGGATCAGGAGTCACGGATCGGATCAGCAAAAAAAAAAAACCCAAGACTAACATACGTTTTGCCTTTTTGTTTATGACATTAGTAATAGGCTAGTCAGTAGTTTAACATTGCCCA
Organism: Rana kukunoris; assembly: GCA_029574335.1. Taxonomy (NCBI): domain Eukaryota; kingdom Metazoa; phylum Chordata; class Amphibia; order Anura; family Ranidae; genus Rana; species Rana kukunoris. Next base: position 70,259,054 of record CM056060.1, read on the forward strand.
ACATTATTCAACTCACTTGTTGTATTCTCAATGCTTCTGCAAGACTGCATCAGCACGTGCTCTGGTAGGAATAGATCCACGAGCAGAGTAGTGATGACACCGCGTGTACCAAGATGGCTGACCGCTCCGGAGCTAGGCCAAAGCTGCGGCCTTTCCTAAGGCGGCGCGGGTGCGTTCTGCAGATCGCAATCTGTGCCGATCCGAACAGGTCGACCCGGTCGGATCGGACACGATCCGTTGCACCCCTACTTTGTACAGTAAAGGTTTATGGGGAACTGTCAGATCCAGATGCATCACGTTTAGTGGGCTGCCTTATCTAGATGGCAGCTCACCTCACAGAAGGTTAATAGATTGGTTTGGTTTGGCAAGAACGCTTCATGGATCCATGCTGGTTACTGCTAATGACGCCATTTTCATTACCAAAATCTTGTGTATATAATCCCTTTGGCCCCTTTGAGAGCTTGCATACTATTAGGGATATCCCAATACCACTTTTTTAGGACCGAGTACAAGTACCGATACTTTTTTTCATGTACTCGCTGATTGCCGACACTTTTTTAAATGCAGCCTTGTGTCCCTAGATGTAGCCAGGTGTCCCCTTTGAGAAAGCCAAGCACCCCCCCCCCTCCGCCTAGTTGACGGGTGGTCTATCAAAGTTTCCGGACAAGGGGGGAGGGGCTATACATGACGAGACACTGCGGGGAACATGCAGCTATTCAAATGAAAGCAGTTATGTTCCCCAAGCGCTAATCAACTAGACAGCGGCAGGGGGCCTGGCTTTCTTAGGGGACTAGGCGGCAGCAGCTCTCTATACTCGAGGACTGCTCTGCTCTCCGCCCCCTCTCCATTGCCTAAAATCTGTAAAGCATCAGGAGCATTTGCATGAGTACAAGTGCGCAAATGCTCAGTATCGGTCCCAATACTAGTATCAGGACAACCCTACATACTATTGAGTTAACTAATCCAATTCCCAGGGAACGTATGACCTTTTTTTAAAAATTGGTGCTACATTGGCTTTTCTCAGTCGGCTGGTACCATGTCAGTAAAAATTTGAGTGAAAGTCTGGCAATTACTTGACTTTCCTAAGTACCCTTAGGGGCACGCCATCTGGTCCTATTGACTTATTAGGTCTCATGCACACTGTATGTTAAAACTTAAACGCCAGCAGCCTTGTGGTTAGTTTTTGCAATAGTGTTAACCTTCCAGGACAGCTACGAGACTGGCCCTGTAGATCACACTGACCCCTACTAGATTGGAGGGATCTGCTCCATCAGGGACCAGCGTTTCATCCAAATCCTCAGGACTTCCATTTGACGGCCTGGAGGTTTAGCGGCGCATCCTACAGGAGGAGAGGGTGTTCAGAGAGGGTTATTCAAACTATCCTGGACAGCTGCAAGTTGGTCACAAGAAAAATCTATGGGAAAGTTTGGGAAAACTTGTCTCCTGGCAAGTCTGGTAAAATGCTTTTTTGACTCCCTGTATATTGGATTTTTTGCAGAGGGTGGAAAAGGACTCAGCACCCTTAGGGCAGCAATTTGAACCCCATCTTTTACAGAAAGACTAGCGGAGGACCCTTTGGTCAGGAGGTTCCTTTCAGCCAGATCTAGACTTACTCCCAAGGTCATTAAACATTCCTCCCTAGGATCTGTCATGTGTTAAATGCTGACAAGGGCTCCTTTAAGCCTTTACAGGATTCCCTGAAATGTATTTCCTTTTGGCTGTTGCGTCAGGGAGAAGGATTTCTGATCTGGAGTCTTTCCTGTAAAGGCCCCTTCCTGAGGATTTTAGAGGACAGGGTAGTGATTAAGCCTGATCCTTTCTATTTAACTTAAGTATCTTCCAGCTTTCATAGGTCCAAGGAGGTAGTCCTTCCTAGTTTCTGTATTTCCAGCATTGCTGGACAGTGGCGCAGGTAAGCATGTTTGTTAAAAGCCAGCCGCTATGCTTTTTGTAGCTGCCGACTTTAAAAAAGCTAGAACTCGGCTTTAACCATCGCGACAATACCTCACAGGTGTGGTTTGAACACAGTTTTCATATGCTGGCGCTCCTTATTTTTAAGTTAAATATTTGGGTCACTTTTATTCCTATTACAAGGAATGTAAACATCCCTTGCAATAGCAAAAAAGCATGACAGGTCCTCTTAATGAGATTTTTTTTAGAAAAACATAAAAAGGCCCTTTGAGAGCATTGGGAGGAAGTGAAGTTTTGATGTCGCTTCCACCCCGTTGTGGTATGGAGATGGGTAGGGGGGGCTATATTCCCCTCAACTCCATACCCAGCTGACAAGACGCAATTGCCTCTACTGATGGCTCCAGTAAGCGGAGGGCACCCCCCTTTGTAAGCATTGGGCGGAAATGACATTTGACATCGCTTTTGCCCTCCAATGCAATGGAGCCAAGCGGGAGCCATCTTTCCTGCACGCAGCATCCAGGCAGCTAGCTGCTGCCATAACAATAGTATTTAACATCAAAGGAGATGCATAACAGCAGCTTTTTTTTAGCTAACTGCAGTGCCATATCAAAACGGCCTGTCATTAAGGGGATAAATACTGCTGGGGTTGAAGTGGTTAAAGGAGAAGGCCACTAAAATATTTTATTAGGTGTGAAAAAAAAGGCTGGGTCAACAATCCAGAAGATACCTGTGTACATTTTAGTTAGGCTGACTGTATAATACAAAGATCAAAATTCAGCATGTACTGGCCAAATTCATTCCATGTATTGACAGGGATGTCATAAAGTTGATTTACTTGTGAACCTCTAGCTTTTCCCCTCTTGAACATAAATAAACCAGATTCAAGACATCCTAAATCCATTATACATGAATTTATTTTCCATTCTTTGATTAGGAGATGCCCTTCATTCTGATCACCAAGCATGCAAGATACATGCTGGTGTGGTCAGTTAAAGGACAAGGTCACCTTTTGCAATAAATGCACTTTTTTCTCTGAACACAAGCCTGCAGAGCACTGCACCAGCTGTCACATTGCAAGTGCAATGTCTGGCTCCAGCAGACCAAGCATAGCCATCTGCTGCTGTTCACCAGTGCCCACATGGCTTTTAGTTCTCAATGAGCTATCAGCTGCAATGGCTGGCAGTACTTTTAAGCATTCACAGGAAAAAAAATGACAGGCGTGCGGTCCGAGCTACAGATACTGGAACATGAGAGGGAGTGGAACCTGTACATTGTTCAATCTCAACTCATCCTTTAAAGGCCACAAGCACACTTGTGTACGAAACCAAAAATGCATTTTTTTCCTGCCAAAAAGTCAGATAAAAAAAATGCCATGTACACATGGTGCGAGTAAAAACATTCCATTGGCTGGATTTTTAGTCAGGCCATTGGAATACATTTACCTCAGTTTATTTTAAGCTTCTAAACACTAAATACTCATCTATATGCCCAATGTGCATAGCCACATGGGCCAACGGCCTTTTTAGATGCATGTATGCCGTTAGTAAAAGCAGCATGTCCCTATGAATGAGTCCTTGCAGCGTCCAGTGTCTCCAAAGTGGCACAGTATGTGCAGGCAGTTCACCCACACAGCCCTTTCTGGATGGACAGCAGCTCCCAACCAGGGCCTTCCTTGTTCATATCAGCCACTTCTCACTTTCACTATGAGGAAAGGTACGAGATTAAGTCACATGGCTAAAGGTACTGAACCTTTGCAAATAAAAATCCATTCAAGTAAATCTAGAAATTACATTGTTAGTGCACTGAGCCGTTTACTTGTCTATGGATTTCAAGCATATCCTGAATTTCTAGAATCAGATTAAAGTAGATCACCAAATCTCATAGGATTGAACATTTATATGCAGCCTTCCATCAATTTAACCTGGTGATCAGGACACAAAGGTTCTCATTATGGGGTGGCAATTGTCACCTAGTTAAGCTCACCCATCACAGTAGTAGAGACCAAGACTAAAACTGTCAGTCAGTCAGTGAGGCAGACGGATTAGCTACAGGAGCTCCACAACGGCGCACGTCTCCTAGGAGTAGGAGCGTGTGTGCTTTAGCTCCAGGCAGGCTTAGGAGGCAGACAGGCAGAGTCCCTCCCAGCCCTGCTAGCCCAGTCCACCCTCCAGTTCCAGCCCTGGAAGTCCTGTGCCCCTGATCTCTCCTCTCCTCCAGCAATACGGATCTGCATTTCCCAATCTTTGTGTCCCTGCACTCCCTCACCTCTATCATCCCCAAGGGCCCCCTTCCTCTATCCTCCGCCCGAAAATTTTCGCCGTTCTGGGGCTCTTTTGAGAGCACCGCGCCAGGCCGCCCTGAATCGCGGTCTAGGAAAGGCCGCGGTCTAGGAAAGACCGCGGCTTCACTTGCGGCCTAACGGCGTGCCGCTCCCCACGCCTCTGTGGTCCTCACTCAGCCTCCAGAAAACCCCCCTTACCCCAGAAGGACAGTTACCCGGCCTGTCTTTCACCCTCTCAGCCCCCAGTTTATTTAAAGAAACACCCTGTCAGCCCTCATCCCACTGCCTGAGCAGGCAGCCATCCCACCAGAACAGGGTCCCCCTCTCAGCCCCAGCCCCCCCCTGTCTCTCCAACGCACAGAAGCTTGATCCAGGGGTTACCCGATCGCCTCTTACAGGGGTCAGGAAGGAATTTTTTCCCTACCGGAGCATATTGGCCGAGCGCCGCCAGGGTTTTTTGCCTTCCTCTGGACCAAGCCAGGAGAGAGGAGTTTGCCAATTCCTCTCCCCACTGCCCCGAAATCCACCCCCCCCCCCTGGTGTATTGGCGATCATGGCATGTAGGCAATATTCTGCCGAAACCATTTGGAGTTTGAGGCAATGCGCCGCAATACTGCCAGCCATCACCAAAAAGGCCCTAAGAACTGAGCGACTATTGAGAATCGATCATAGATCGACGGTCAGACAGTTCAGCCATTTACCCCAGCTCAAGCACATATGTGCCCTGATCAACACGAGATCGGCAGTAAAACACCGACTAGAAATCCGCGACTTCATTCAACAAAAGGATGTAGACTGTCTTTTTATTACAGAGAGCTGGCTCACAGCCGACTAACACCATTCTAGGAGAACTGGTGCCAGAAAATTACCATATTATAACGGAAAACAGAATAGGGCAAAGAGGAGGCGGCCTGGCGGTGATCCACAAGACTCATCTTACGATCACCAAACCAGTCTGCCAAAACCCTCTTCCATTCATGGAAACCCTTACTCTGCAACTGCAAGCAAGTTCAAAGGAGACCGTCCACATTCTGCTCTGCTATAGGCCGCCCGGCCCAAAATCGCAGCTGCCATCATGGACAGATTTCTTCTCCACTTATACCCTCAACAGCAAACATCTTTTGCTGCTCGGGGATTTCAATCTCTGGGCCAACTCTTCATAAGACCCCATTGCCGACGCCTGTATTGACCACCTCGAAGGATTAGGATTGCAGCAACTAGTATGTGGACCCACACATGCTTCAGGTCACACACTTGATCTTATTTTCAGACAAGCTCTGGAAATAAAAATTTGGGAAAATGAAAAATTGCCATGGACAGACCACCATGCAATTATATTCAGTATTTCCACCATTCCCCCTGCAACAAAAACATCAAATCCAGTGACAACACACTGGACTAGATGTCAGAAGAAGCTCCACTCGGAACTCTTCAAAACGACTTTAAGGAAAAAAATAGAAACAACTCAGCCGCATCAAACGGCCGTTGAAACATTGGAAGCCATAAACTCGGCTATGCTACAGTCAGCCGACTTGGTAGCGCCGAAACGACGAACCCGTATTCGAAAAAACAACCGCTGCTGGTTTAATAACCAGCTGTCATTACTGAAGCAAGAACGCAGAAGGGCTGAATCTGCCTGGAAAAGATGTTCTTCAGAGCTAAACCTATCCATCTACAAGGCGACTACAAGAAAATACCACAAAGGAATTTTCCAAGCCAAGAAAAAGTATTTTTCGGAGGCGATCAACGGCGCCCTAAACCGCCCCCGCGAACTCTTCAAGATGGTCACCCAGACCATGAAACCAGGATGCATTGAAGCCCCCAGTTCGGACACACAAGAATTTTGCAATGAACTATCGGATTACTTCATTAATAAAATCGAGGTAATCCGTGAAAGCATTCAGCAAAGCAATTCTCCCCTCAGCCCCCCCTGCAGCCTCTCACACAGCACCCATAGTAATTCTCCTATATCAGGTAAGTTTACCCTGGAACCCATCTCCATCGAGACCGCTAAGAATGTCATTTGTACTCTGCGTAATGGCACAGCGCCAAATGACATTATCCCCACAAAACTGCTGAAGGAATACACCGACATCCTGGCTCCTCCCATCACGCAGCTTATCAACCAGTCTTTCTTGGAGGGCATAGTGCCCTCACAGTTGAAAGAGGGTATAATCCAACCCATCATGAAGAAACCCTCCCTGGACCCCAAGGACCCACTCCACCGCCGTCCCATAACAAGTCTCAACGTACTCTCAAAGATAATGGAAAAAGTAGTGGTACAACAGCTGCAACAGCATCTAGATACCCACAAGCTACTTGACCCATTGCAATCAGGCTTCCGTCCCGGACACGGGACGGAAACAGCATTGCTGAAAGTATGGGACGATGTTCTCAAGGCCGCAGACGAAGGAGAATCTTGTCTTCTAGTTCTGTTGGACCCAAGTGCCGCTTTCGACACTAGACCATAACCTGTTACTGACTCGGCTTGCTGAAGTAGCCAGAGTCGCAGAAGGCGATTTATCTTGGTTCTCTTTTCTGGAAAACCGATCGCAAACAGTGAAGTTAGGACCTTTTACGTCTGAAAAACGCACAGTAACATGCGGAGTCCCTCAAGGATCGCCTCTGTCACCAGTGCTGTTTAACATATATCTTCGTCCTCTCTTTGAGATTATCAGCAGCCAAAAACTGCTCTACCACTCATATGCAGATGACACGCAACTGTATTTCCGCATTTGCAACAGACAGGATCACCACCTCAATCTAGAGACATGTCTCTCTTTGATAGAGGACTGGATGACAAAGAGTTACCTTAAACTCAATGGAGCGAAAACAGAACTTCTTCTGTTTCACGCCAAGCGCAGGAATCAACTTTCAACAGCGTGGACCCCCCCGCCTATTTTGGGCAAGCTCATCACCCCTAGCGCCAAAGTCAAAAGCCTAGGGGTCATTTTTGACTCCTTTATGACAATGGACGCACAAATAGGGTCAGTAGTCAGCGGATCTCACCATCTACTGCGCCTACTACGCAGACTCACTCCGTTCATCCCTAAAGACGATTTAGCGGTCGTGGTGGGAGCAATTGTAAACTCCAGGCTGGATTATGCAAATGCCCTTTACCTCGGCCTTCCCAAGTACCAAATCGCTCGTCAGCAAGTCTTTCAGAATACGGCCGCTAGACTTGTGACTGGGAAAAAACCCTGGGAATCCATCTCACCATCACTGAGAGCCCTTCATTGGCTGCCAGTCAAAGACAGAATTGCTTTTAAAGCTCTGTCTTACGCATAGATGTGTCCATGGGAATGCCCCCCTTTATTTATGCGAAATAAAAGCGCATAATCCCAATCGCGTTTTGCGATCCACAAATCGGAAGCTGCTCCAGGTTCCGAAAGCCAACTTCAAGTCCAAAGGAGAAAGATTTGCGATCCAAGGTCCCAGACTATGGAACGCTTTACCAACCAGCATTCGGTTGGAGGAGAACCACCTAGCATTTAGGAAAAAGGTCAAGACTTTTCTCTTTTGATATCAAAGGAGACAGGAACAACAAGCGCCCAGAGGCGATTCAGTTCGCATGTGCCGCGCTATACAAGTTATCATTCATTCATTCATTCAAGACCCCCTTCACACTGATGGTGTATTGCACTGGTTAGCAGCAATTTAGTATTTACCATAAGCTTCCATTAGGTGGTGAATGACAACCAGCTTCTATCCATTTGGGAAGGGGGGTTGGGGGGACAAACTGTTCGCCCAGTTTTGGGGCTCCTTTGAGATACCAGATTTTGTATGGAGGACCACCAGTGTCATAAACCAATGCTTTTAGATTTCTCTGTAAAGGTTTCTTGCATGCTTATAACTCCGGCAGCAAATCAGAGGGATAGGCAGACACTAAAGCAGGGGTGCCCAACCTTTGAGAGGGCCACTTAAGCGAGCCACAATGAGTGGAGCGGATAGATGGGCAGGTCCATGTCTGCTCTGTATATGCATAACAGCCCACCATACTCCTTTTAGCAGATTGGAGGCAAGACACCAGTTGGCTTACATCTGCCACTCTTTAGAGGTGAATGGAGGGTCCAATTGGGTCAGACTGACCGTGTGAAAGGGGCCCGAAGCTTCTTTCACACAGATGTGCGGCAGTTTACCCTCACCACTCTCGCAGGTAATAACAGAAGTCTGTGCTCAGTGCAGGTAATGTACAGGTGAGCTGCTCTACCTGTGGATCAGTTTGAAAGCAGCCCAGTAACCACTGCAGAATGGATATGCCCAGATACCCTGTGATTTTAGTAATAAAACTGACCATTAACAGTATTCTATCCCAGAGCAGGAGGTCACAGGCCACATCAGGGGGCACCGTGGGCCACTGGTTGGGCACTCCTGCACTAAAGGGTGGTGCAGCACCAGAGAGGGTACCTGCCAATACCATTACAGAAGTCATCTCGTTTTACAGCACTATACAGTAGTACACCAAAACAGCCTGGGTGTAGCAATATCCCTTCAGTAGCATTGTCACTTAAGAAAATCTTGTTCTGTTGTGTTTAGATTCATGTTATCCTTACAAGTGTGGCAAACAGCTTCCCGTGAAGATCCTATTAAATAGGTGGAAATATCTGGCAATCAGCAATTTGTTAAAATGTCACTGCCCAGCATTACCCGATAGGCATGAAAGGCCATTTCCACCTCTCCCCCTGCTGCTCAATTCTTAGAAATTCTTCATTCATCTAGACACCACAGGCATCAGACAGGCCCCTATTGTAGAGCAACACATCATAGCCGCCTCTCACTGCTTCAAGAATGCTTTGTGGGATCTGCTCAATGGCAAGACAAACCAGAGAGCTGCCAATATAGCCTGGATGCTAGCTAAAATTCAGATCTCAGATTTGTTAGTAAAAATCTAAAAGACTTTGATTTGTAAACTAGACCCTTTCTTGCAATGAAAAGCCTGCTTGCAGATTTTAGGATTTCTGATTGATCATGTGATGGCACCAATCAGAATCTGCATAGCCTGTTCATGGTAGAGAAAGCCATAGGGTGTCAAATCCCCGGAACAGCAAAGACAATGTGTCCTTTTATCAGGTACAGCAGGACCAGATGTGATGGGGTCCAGTGCAAGTCCACCTTACAGATTTTCTAAAAAGTGAACTTTGTACAATTAAATGAAGGTCCACAGGACTAGATATGCAGTTTACTGTACAAATGGCAACTGTTATATCCAATTGTATGTTAGAGTCGTTTTTTGTGGTGTATACCCCCCCTGAAGACCAGAGATATCGTTCTTGAAATTAATTGGTCATCTACATTTTGGGAACTCAAGTTGTGACCCACATTTGGTGGGAATATTGTATATCCATGAATAGCCTTCATATTTAATGTTTTTAGCTTAAAATGTTTGTCAAAGCTTTGTTACTTTTATAATACAGGCAGTCCAAGTTACCAACACAATAAGGACTGTAGGTTTGTTCGTAAGTCGGAACACCGCTTGTAAATGTAACTTCAGACTTCCACCTGTGTGTGAATGTGGGAGGTTCCAGGCACTTCTGGGGCTCTGGCCATGCAGTACGCGATGTGGCAAGATGGCTGCTTGAAGGTATTTAGGACCAGCGTGGAGCACAAAGCACCGGCATCGAGGCCGTTCGTAAGTTGGGTGTTTGCAAGTCAGGGACTGCCTGTACAGACTATTATTAGTGCTATATTTTTGCATACAACCCTGCTGTGGTTAAACTCCCACTCATAAGCGTCTCATTTTATGGTTTGTACACATTTGAGATTTTGGCAACCTCAAATTGCTGCTAAAAAATTCTTGACAGATTTAAAGGGTTGCTTTTGAAAACCTGACAACCAATATTTAGATCCAAAGGTTGAACAGGAGGAGCTACACAAGACAACCTGTACAACCTGGCCAGCCATGTAGAGGAGATGTTCTACCTTATGGAGGTGGACCGACTTAAAAAGCATGAAAATCAGGGAGTCAGACACAGCTCCATCGAGAGATTGGCTTCAACAGCAAAGCTGTTAAAGTCAGTGAGAGGGAATATGGAAACTTGTTCAGAGAGCTCAGAGTGTCAGTCTGAAACCTGCTCATAGCCACAGAGTACCGCATCCACCATTGCAAATCTGGGAGCAATGAGTATCAGAACACCCTTCAAAAAAGTAATCAGGCAGTATTGATTCCATGGACACCCCAAAGTATCAACTACCGCCACCAATATATCTGCATTTGGAGGAATCAACCTTTGTAGAATGTTGACTCTGCAGGCCAGGGATACATAATCAGTATACTCAAATTGTCATATTGTTCTGAACACATCATGGCAAAGGGACCAACTGGGTCCAGATGCTGTCAACTAAGGTAGTTTGCCTGACAATTGTTTACACCAGACAGCTGAAAGGCTGAGTTCAGCCCAAGAATCCAATTTTTTGACAGTCAGCTTCTGGTTCCTTTGTTGTAGTGTAGTTGATGCAATGCCATTGTCCAAGTGAATTCTTAATTCTCCAGTCAGGGTTGCAAGGACAACCAAATTGCTTGTAAATTTCAGAATACTAGTCAGGATAAGAGATGCCTACATTACCCAAACCCTCTTCACTGACAAAGGTGTGAGACTGTCTCCAAGTTTTCAGGCTGATATTGTGATTGGAGTTTGGAATAGCCTTCCTCGCCCTGAGCTAGACACATAACAGCCTGGTCTTTGGCCCTATGCAAACTATTTTTAGAGGCTGAACAGAATTTCATTGAAGGGTGAAGTAGAACAAGGCAAACGAGGCTACCACCAAGCCCAGAACTCATGAAATATATATAATGTTACACATCCGATGTTTAATGATGGAAAGTCTCTCCTGAAACCTGTCGTTGGTACAATGACACCTTCAATTAAGTAGGCTGCAAGAGCAGCTTGGAGGTCTGCTGACCTGAGGAGAGAGAGACAAGTTGATAAACCAGGGCAGAGAAATAACTTGTAGCTCTCATCTGCAAAATGGGAAATAAAAAGCACCCCCAAAGTGGGGGGTTTACCATCATACACAGAACTTTTCTATGGGCTTGGAGGTTCAAGATTATTAACCTGCAATACAACACTTATTTCACACCTGCAGACCGTATGTCTGTTTTTCATCCATCAGTTTTCAGGTGAAAACTGACATGCGTGTATCACTATAAGAAAAAAAAAAAAAAAAAAAAGACTGCGCTAAACAAATAAAAAAAATTATAAAAAACACGATAAAGATCACAGGCTGCAATTAAAATGTGATAAACAGATAATACAAAAAAAATACACCGACGTCACCGCGCTGAACGTATGGAGGAAGGGCTCCTGTAGTGCCGGCCGGCATTTGTATACATGCTTTTTAAAACGCTACATGTTGCAAGTCTTGTTTTTAATAAATTGTTTACAGAATCACACTATGGTCCGTTTTCTTTTACATCCATGAACCTGTTATTTATGGAGGAAGTGATTATACCCTACATATCTGTCCTTTGAAGTTCCTGTTGGTCTGGTGCCCCAGTCCGTGGATGGAGTTTCCTATAGGCCTTTAAAACTCCATCCATTAGGTGGTTTCCTCACAAGAAGTCAATCACGGTGCTGCCGATACATCGTGTTTGTGGGGTCTGCTTTGATCCCTTACTATTTGGGACTCTATACCCCCTGCAGTGTGCAGGGACACCCCGTTATCTGCCGGCTCAGCGGAGCGATCCCCACGTGTGTAAGGACCGACAGTTTGCTTTTAGGTTTATACCATGCTCCAGCACACCAGCAGCCAAAGGGGAGTGCAGTACCATGCACAGTAGTTACTACACCTACAGTAATCTACAGAGCTCAGGAGCCAGCCCTGTTCACTGCTGCAAGCAAAGCCCAACAGCAGGGCAATCTGTACTGCTGGATGCAAAAGATTTGCTGTGGCATAAAAGCATTAAGACTTCAGTCAAAAGGGTTGTAGCATTTTAAGGGAATAATCTCTGCACAACTGAGCTGTGTAATTATAGAAGTGCCCATAAGGGTATCACTGTGCCTCCCCTTAAAGGATCACTAAAGGAATTTTTTTTTAGCTAAATAGCTTCCTTTACCTTACTGCAGTACTGGTTTCATGTCCTTATTGTTTGTTTCTGCTTTGAAGTTGCTGTAATCCTGCTCTGTTCTCCACACTTCCTGCTTGTCTGTTTCCTTATAACCACAGTACTGGGAGCTTTCTCACGGTGGTCTAAGCTGTCATTACTGTGTGTCTAAAACTTCCCAGAACCAGATTCATTTTAAAAACAAAACACTGCCCTGGATTTGTTTGTTTTTGTTCTGTGTGTCTATTTCTACTTCAAAGAAACATGAAGCCAGTTCAAACGTGAAACTGAACTGCAGGCACATTCTACGATTGATTTTTATCAATTTTTAATCATTTTGAAAAGGAATCGGTTAACTTATGTCTCTATACCCTGTAAACAGTCATTTCAGCAAAAAAAAAAAATTCTTCCTTTAGTGACCCTTTAAAAAAAACACAATGCAGAAGCATTTAGTTGAACTCTGCTGCTGCCATGAAGTACATTGAAGGACTAAGTCTTTGGGCATGCAAAAACTCAGCCATGTGGTTTCCTTTGACAAATGCACTGTAACATTACAATTTACAGTCATATGAATAGCATTTGTGGGCAGATGGTGTGAAATGTTTAAATTTAAGTAGGTGACAAACTCAACGCTGGTTAAAAAATTAAAGCACTATTACACCCAAAAGCAAATCTATTTCAGCTTACTAAAAGCTGCGGAATCTGGGGGAAAAAGATTGAATCACAATTTTTATGTCTTAGAATAAAGTTTGATTCCTGCAGCACATCATCTTTCGAAATACAAAAAAGTTGGGCCAACTACCATCTTTTAACTCATTAACAGCTTGCCAACCAGCCGCCGTCATACAGGGGCAGGTTGGCTTGTTCCCACAAATCACTACTGGTACAGTGGGGGAGCTGATGCACATGGCTGGCAGCCACAATGTCCACCTGCGATTGCTTTACAGTCAGAATGGGTGGGGGGGGGGGGGGGGGGGGGGGATCTGTCAATTTAAAATAACAGATCCCCATTCTGACAGGGGAAGTACAGAGCAAACTAGTGATTGGGAACAGCAATATCTGTACTCTGACAGTTCCCTCCCCCCAGAACCAATTGTCAGTTTTATAAATCACTGTAAAAATATCACTGTCCCCAAAAAAAGGAAGTGTTTAGTCTGCTGTAATCTCGCAAAAAAAAAAAAGCCAATTACTGCCATTCCTAGTAAAAAAAAAAAAAAAGTCACACATCTCCCCTTCCATTTTGTAGATTTTATAACTTTTGCGAAAACCCAACACATGCTTATTGCTATTTTTATAATATATGTAGAATACATATTGGACTAAACTGATGGTTTTACAATTTTCGATATTATAGAAAAAAATAATGGTTTTCAAAATGGTTGGTCTTGTAGTGCAAACAGCAAAGGTGATCAAATACCAACAATAGAAAGCTCTATTTGTGGGAGAAAAGTCAATATTGTATGGGTACAGTGTTGCAAGACCCCACAGTTGTCAGTTAAAGCAACAGTGCTGTATTGCAAAAAGTAGCCTGAACATTAAGGGTGAAAACCTTCCAAGGCTGAAGTGGTTAAAGTATCCCCCCCCCCCCCCCCAAAAAAAAGTGCACTTGAGACCGCTGCGCAAATAGAGCAACAAAATATTGCAACCACCATTTTATTCTTTAGGGTCCCTGCTGATAAAATTTGTGTTTGGGGATAAAAGTAATTTTCTAACAAAAAAATTTCAACTTGAAGCCAACAAGTGTCAGAAAAAGGTTTAAACCAAGTGCTTAAATGTCCCTCGTTTACAGACCGAAGTTCATTCCTTTGATCTAAAAATGTTACAATGGTTTATAGTTAGTTTAGCGGCTAAGGAATGTTGCGAAACTTGGCATACTGCCCGTTTGACAGCTGTCGGCTGGAGCATAGAACTCTGCATAGAATCGGGAAAATTAGTTAAGATTGCGAGGTGAAAAGAATTGCAACTGATCCTTAAAGCAGAGTTTCACCCAAAAATGGAACTTCTGCTTATCCCACTCCTCACATGCCACATTTGGCATGCAATTTTTTTTTTGGGGGGGGGGGGGGGGAGTTGGGGCTTTAGGAGGAGTGGACTTCCCCGTCACATATGGCCCGCGGAGCCCTCTGATGTGGCCTGCGACCTCCTGCTCTGGAATGGCGGGTTGGCAAGTCCGGATCGCAGGTAGCCGACCCTCCATACCACAGCATCAGTGTTGTGAATGAAGCTGGTGGTAGAGGAAGAAAGTGGCTGCAGAGCCAATGCTTCCTCTACAGCGCTAGCTTTTGCCACAGGCGGGGTTTATGGCAAACTTCAGCTAAACCGTGTGGGTAAACTGCAGCACAGTGTGAAAGCAGTCTTAGGCCCTTTTCACACAACCAGCCTGACCAAATGGGACCCTCAATTCAGCTCTATAGAGCAACAGATGTCAGTTTACGCCCACCTACCTCCAATCCAAAATACAGAAGGGAATTTGTCCCCTTCCATCAGGGTGGATCAGAGGGCCTATAGAGTAGCCGTGACCTGCGATCTGCCCGCTCCGCTCATTGTGGCCCCCGACGGGTTACCAAGTTGCTTAAGTGGCCCTCACACTTCAAAAGGTGTAAAAATGGAGGGTTGGGACTTTAAATGAGATGCGATAAGCGATTAAGTATATATATGGAAAAAAAAAAAAAATACATAATGACCAGGTTTAAAAATACCAAACCAAGAAGCACAAACCAAATTAAACTGTATAACTGTGTGTAATTAAAACAGAGGTTTAGTTGCAGAGATTTGCAAATACCTGGGAAGCTGCAGGCCAAGCGTCAAGGCACTCTGTGTAAGGCCCCTTTCACATTGAGGCGTTTTTCATGCGGTACAGCGCTAAAAATAGCGCTGCTATACCGCATGAAAAATCATGCCCTGTAGTGTTCAATGTGAAAGCCCGAAGGCTTTCACACTGAAGCGGTGCGCTAGCAGGAACGCTCCAAAAGTCCTGCTAGCCGCATCTTTACCGCGGTATAGGAGCGGTGTGTTCACCGCTCCTATAGCGCGCCTTCCCATTGGAATCAATGGGAAACCGCGGCAATAGCGCGGTAATACCGCCCGCAACGCGGGCGGTATTAACCCTTTTTCGGCCGCTAGCGGGGGTTAAAACCTCACCGCTAGCGCCCGAATATCGCGGTAAACACGACGGTATAGCGGCGCTACAAATAGCGCGGCTATACCGTCACCGCGGCTCCACGCCTCAATGTGAAAGGGGCCTAACTGCAGTCCTAACTATGATTTTTATAGCCTCCAAAGGAGGAGCACAGGTGTGCTAATTAATAGACAGGGAGCAGATGGGAACCTAGACCTGCCCCTATCTATAGTTGGTCTGGCAAATGAGAGCACTGGCAGGCATGTATTGGTTTCACCCCTGTTTTTTTTGTCCTTCCAGTGCTCTCATTTGCCAGACCAACTATAGATAGGGGCAGGTCTAGGTTCCCATCTGCTCCCCATCTATTAATTAGCACACCTGTGCTCCTCCTTTGGAGGCTATATTTGAGTATTTTTGAGCCTGGTCATTATGGATTTTTTTTTTCCATATATATACTTAATCGCATATCGCTAATCGCATCTCATTTAAAGCCCCAACCCTGCATTTTTACACCCTTACAGGGATGGAGGCCTGTGGTGGTGCATACCACATGCCTCATACAAAGTCCCAACCCCTCTTTATTTTTCTAACACTTCAAAAGGTTGGGCACCCCTGTATTAAAGGGTAAATCCATTTAATATGACTGGCCAGGCACCCAAGGCCCACAGTTTGTCTCCAGTAATCCAAGACTTGGATTGCCACCCGAGAAAGAAAGGTGGCATGTTTGCAGCACTTTATAACTCCTCAAATACTGGTTACTTCAGATTTAAAGCAGGGTAGATAGGATTTAAATCATAATTTTTAAATAGCAACTGCCATCTCATGTCCCACAGCAGCTCCTCCAACCCGCTATTAACTCACTGACAACAAATTTAACTCCTGCTGCCCATTCACACCTGTGACTCATTGGTGTAGTGTTACAAGAGCTCATGACACCAGGGAGGAAAAATGGCCAATTGGACATTTTCACTTAGAGGTGTACTCGCTCTTGTTGCCAGTGGTTTAGAAATTGATGGCAAAGTTACACTGTTCAAGCTGTACAATCACTACTTTGTAGCAGAGTGTAATTTCTTCAGTGTCTTCACATGAGAAGCTTTAATAAAATATTTACAAAAATGTTTACACAGAGCTGCACGTCCCAGCTCAGTTACTGAGCAATCGCGTGTGCCCGGCGGCGATCGTTGCCGCCGGGCACTCGCACGGGATCTCCGCAGAGCGGCGGGTGCGCGCCGCCGGCGACGCGCGCGCCCGCGGCTTTAAAGGGACATCACGTCATATGACGTGATGTCAGAACAATGGAGTCGTCTGCCCGCCGTCATTTGACGGTGGGCAGATGACAAGTGGTTAAAAAAAATCTACAGGTTGCATGTTTTGAGTTAGAGGAGGTCTAGGGCTAGAATTATTGCTCTCGCTCTACCAATCGTGGCGATACCTCACATGTGTGGTTTGAACACCGTTTACATATGCGGGCGCTGCTCACGTATGTGTTCGCTTCTGCGCACGAGCTCGTCGGGACGGGGTGCGTTTTCTGGCTCCTAATTTTTTTAGCTGGCTCCTAGATTCCAACCAAATTTATCAAACCCTGCCTTAATGCATAGGATGCATTAACCACTTAAGACCCGGACCAAAATGCTGCTAAAGGACCTTGCCCCTTTTTGTGATTCGGCACTGTGTTGTTTTAACTGACAATTGCGTGGTCGTGCGACGTGGCTCCCAAACAAAATTGGCGTCCTTTTTTCACCACAAATAACGCTTTCTTTTGGTGGTATTTGATCACCTCTGCGGTTTTTATTTTTTGCGCTATAAACAAAAATAGAGCCACAATTTTGAAAAAAATGCAATATTTTTTACTTTTTGCTATAATAAATATCCCCAAAAATATATATAAATTTTTTTTTTCCTCAGTTTAGGCCGATACATATTCTACCTATTTTTGGTAAAAAAAAAAAAAAAAAAAAAAAAAAAAAAAAAATCGCAATAAGCGTTTATCGGTTGGTTTTTGCAAAATTTATAGCGTTTACAAAATAAGGGATAGTTTTATTCCATTTTTATTAATTTTTTTTACTACCAATAGCGGCGATCAGCGATTTTTTCGTGACTGCGACATTATGGCGGACACGGACAATTTTGACACATTTTTGGGACAATTGTCATTTTCACAGCAAAAAATGCATTTAAATTGCATTGTTTATTGTGAAAATGACAGTTGCAGTTTGGGAGTTAACCACAAGGGGGCACTGTAGGGTTTATGTGTTCCCTGTGTGTTTACAACTGTAGGGGGTGTGGCTGTAGGTGTGACGTCATCGATCATGTCCCCCTATAACAGGGATGACACGATCGATGCTGCGGTCACAGTGAAGCACAAGGAAGCCGCGTTTACACACGGCTCTCCCCGTTCTTCAGCTCTGGGGACCGATCGCCGCACTCCAGCGGCGAACGGGTCCGCAAATACCCGAAGCTTCGGACCGGGTCATGGGAGCACGCGCCCCCGTGACCCACGACTGGGTACTAGAAACCAACGTATATATATATATACACACACACACGATGTGCCCAGCCGTGCCATTCTGCCGACATATATGTGCAGTAGGCGGTCCTTAAGTGGTCAAGGTAAAAAAATAAAAATTACCTTTACAACCCCTTTAAGTTGAATCTGTTTGCAAGTCAGAACAGGTACATTTTTAAGTAGCTCCAGCCCAAAACAAGCTTTTTGGATAAGGAAGGGTCAACACCCCTGCAAGGTTTGTTTTGCCGTCTGTGCCCCTCTTCAGAAGATTTCACCTCACCTTCTGTCCCAATGAAGATTGGATTTTGAAAATTTTCGGTTGCGGAAACTATCCTTGGTGATAAATCCATCCATATAAAAAAAAAAAACCGCCCCCCCATAACTCTTACAGGAGTGAATTTCCCCTTCCTAGGGGTAGATTTCTCCTCACTTCCTGTTGTCTCCTCTTTTCAAGTAGGAAGTCTGATGTTTGTACCTAGGGGACCGCCTGTACACCTAAAATTACTAGTTGAGCTTTCAGTGCCATTGGTCAACCTTGTTTACCTAGTGAAGGTGTTTTGTAATTACATTTTTTCCTCTGCCGAGTGCACTTTTGGTAGAGGTTTACTTGATCTAAGCAACTGAGGGTTGGAGGCAAGGGAGGGGCCTTTTAAATTGTATCCAGTTTGTTTCCTGTAGAGGGCGGACAATCATCTCTCGTAGCCGTCCTGGAAATGCCATTACCAGTATGTCTAAAGGGTGTTTTCACTCACACCTAGGGCAGCCCATCCACCTGAATGGGCTGCCCTACAGTGATTCAGTGCACCACATCTCTGAAATGCAAGGGAACACACGAGTAAATTTCGCAATCTTGTCCCATTCACAGCTCGCATAGTGGAGTGCACATTTGGTCTTACCTGTCCTCGGCCGCCTAGACAACTTCTCTTGCCCTAGGCTGCCCCTCCCTGCCAGCGATCTTCTGGGACACAGGTCCCGGAAGGTCAATGGCAGAATCCAGCGCAATTTGTGCTGGGCATGCCTGAGTGCCCAGAGTAGATATGACAGCACCAAGGAGAGGTGGTGGGTTCTGTGCAGCCACATCACTGGACAAGCATTTATTAAAGGTCAGCAGCTATGCTTTTTGTAGCTGCCGACTTAAACAGTTGGAACTCGGCTTTAAAGCTTGTAGAGTTTTCTGACCATTCTAAAAGACTGCAAGAGCCCAGACTGTCTGGATAGTGATGGTATGCACACCCCCCCCCCCCCACCCCAAGAAAAAGCCTCTAGCAATACACGCCAAACTGAGCATGTGCAGTCTGACTCCAAAGGCTGTGTTATCAGGAAATCAGTGGACAGTAGAAGGAAGGGATAATCTAAGCATACAGAATCAAACAGCCTTAACACAATGTGGAGAGTTAACCCCTTAGGTTCCAAAGTATAACAGGCATGCTTTACTGCATATAGAGACTGATTTTACCTTTGTGGGTTTAGTAACTAAGTCAAAAGAAAAGGTTTTAATCCCATTATCACTTTTTGGAATCTAAAAATGGAAATTACTTGTGCCATTTAGGCCTCAGATGGGTGTAAACACCCACTCTGCATGCAGGCCGCTTGTTATTGCACAAGAATTCACCTAAAGCAGCGCACAGGCAACTATGGAGGTATATGCACTGATCTAAACACACTGCCTGCATTCAAATACAATGTTAACATGTGTGTGCAGCTACTGCACCAAGACCACCTCTATAGACTGCCTGCACGCAGCTTGAGGTGGATGTAGGCGCAACAGATGCGGCCTGTGCACAAAGGGGTGTTAACAGGCACCCCAAAAAAAAGCCTCAACTTAAATTCATAAACTCTTAAATATTTATGGATCTCAGGTAGAAGGCAACAACCTATAGTAAACCTTAATAAAAGCCCTCATGGTCCACTGGGCGTGGTTAGCCACCCATCAATAAGATTCTTCTAGAAGCACATTAAAAAAAAAAAAAAAAAAACTGTTTTGATGGGAGGGAAATTGGTTCATAAGAGAAACCCAAAGACCACAAAATTCTTCAACAGCTACGGAATTAGAGAGCTTCAGAATCTGTACTACTGACCGCCACACCCATCTCACCATTATGTGATCTACAACCACAATGCCATGACTATCAGTAGACAAAAACCACATGAGATATTGCGAGTCTTACTACCGTTCATTCTATAGATCACAGGACTTCAGAAATCCTGAACCTATGGTGTGTGGCCAGGGTTTACCACATTTAGGTACAAGACAAAGCAACAATCAAGGTAACTGATTCTGACTGCTAGAAGCTGCTGCACCTTGTACACAGCCCTTCTCACCAAGGTGCCCATAGGACATAATATTGCCTGACCAGCTAATTACAGGGGGAAATTTATTCTCACCTGGTTACATTTCCCAAAACGGCTTTTATATAGAATTGTAAGTGGATATTACAACCACCATCTAACGCCCACTAAACAAAAACTGAAATGTCAAGTCAGACACATGCACCCGAAATCTAAAAAAGGGGGCACAATTACACCACTAAGATTGGAACATGGTACAAACAATTTCATACCAGACACAATAGGCTCCATTCACACAGGCGACATTTTTAGTCATGTGAACCATGTTTTAAATCTTATTGGCCTCATCCAGAAATAAGCACTTTCCTAAAGATATGAAATACTCCTTAGCCTGGTATTCTGTCTGGAGAATTGGGTCAATAACAGGTTGCCAGCGGCTATTCCCCACAGTCCCCCCAACAATTATGAGGTGATCACAGCTGGACAATTTGCACCAACCCTATCCACTGGTGTGAATGTAGCCTTAGGTGTGGCCATCCAGCATGATGAGATCTCTGCTACATATCTAAATGGTAAAACATTTCCCCACCCATCCCCAGAGAGTCACTGAACTAGAGCAGCCATTCTCAACCGTTTCGTCTCAGAGGGACACTTGAAATACTAGGCAGGTTTTGCTAAAACCAATGGGGGGGGGGGGGGGTGGCAACCCCCAGCACCTCTGGATGAGAATAGCTGAAGTACAGTCAGCAGATGCATCAGCCAGCCACAGCCCATCCAGATGCTAGACATCATAGGGAAGCAAGCAACACCGCCCCCTCGTGTGCAAGTGAGAGAATCAGCCTGAAGTACTGGTACCGCTAATCGGCTATGAGCACATCTATCAATCAATACAGTCATCGGCTGATCAATACAGAACAGGGGGAAGGGATCAGATAATCACTAAGGCCAGCCAAGTTCCCCATAGTGCAGGTCATGTGATGACGGTCACACCCATTAATCCATCCATGGATCGATCAATATGTAGGACTGACCTGTCTATCGGTGACTCCTTCTCCTAGCTCCTCCACGATACCAGAGCACTCCATTCCCAGGGACACAGGCAGGGATGGCAGGCGATCGTATACTCCTTGTCTGGCCATTAGGTCGGCGAAGTTGAGTCCGCAGGCTCGGACCCGGATCAGCACCTCCCCGGCTTTGGGTTTGGGGGTACCCTTCTTATTCTGCAGCTTCACCTTATCATAGCCGCCATGTCCGCTCAGCACCAGAGATTTGTAGGTGACTTCAGGCTGCTGCGGAGGAGCCGCCGCCGCCTCTTCCACGCTCTCTGCCACCTCCACTGCTGCCTCCTCGGCTGGCTTCTGCTCCTCTGCCGTCTCTTTCTTGGGCTCGGCGGCCTGGCTCTCCTCTTTAGAAGGCGGCTGCTCCTCGGACTTAGGAGCCTGGGCGGGGACCGCTTCTTCGCTGGCAGACATGGCTGACAGCAGAGGGGTTCGCTGTGTTACCTCAAGAGACAGGCAGAGTACTGAACTGAAGGCGGGGAGTGTCTGGGCTCTCAGCTGAGACAAGAAGAGGAGGAGGAGCGCACTCACTGCTTTTATACCGCCCGCTTAAAGAGCCCTGAGACTCATTGGCTAGAAGGGTACCACTAGAAAGGAGAGTGGGGGGCCCCCTAGTGTACATAGAGGAGGCTTCACATACTCCAAGGATGACAGTTAGAGCTCATTCACACCGTGGCTTTATTTAAATGTGTGTAGAAACAGTGGCGTCACTAGGCAGGTGCGGGCCGCACCCCGGGTGACACGCGTGGGTGGCAGCACCACTTACCCCGCCCGCTGCCCTGATTAGCTCTGCAGCTCGCGCCAATGGCTGTGTCCCTCCGCGGAAGCCTGCGATCGAGGGACACACCGCTGTGTGTAATGTGTATCTGACCGCTCTGTACTAAGGGGGTCTGCGCTATATTTTGGTTATGCCCAAAGATAGTGGTATTTTGGAGAGAGGTTCTGAGAACGATTGCCACAGTGACATCAATAATCTTGGAACAGGAGGCAGAGATCTGTTTGCTAGGACTGGTGGGGGGAAATATTGTTTCAGTGGGAAAGAGAACACAGGTAGGTCTATTATTATTCTATGCTAGGCAGTGGCGGCTGGTGCTCAACATTTTTGGGGGCGCAAACGAAAAAAAACAAAACAATTGCAGCCTCACTGTACCTATCAAATGCAGCCATTGTGCCATCAAACGCAGCCACTGTGCCATCAATTGTCACCACTGTGCCATGCCATCAAACACAGTCTCTGTGCCATGCTATCAAACACAATCACTGTGCCATTAATTGTCACCACTGTGCCATGCCATCAAACACAGTCTCTGTGCCATGCTATCAAACACAATCACTGTACCATCAATTGTCACCACTGTGCTGCCATGCCATCAAGTGCAGTCACTGTGCCATGCCATCAAACGCAGCCACCATGCCATCAAAACGCAGCCACTGTGCCATGCCATCAAATGCAGCCACTGTGCCATCACTTGTCACCACTGTGCCATGCCATCAAACACATTAACTGTGCCATGCCATCAATCACAACCACTGTGCCATCAATTGTCACCACTGTGCCATGCCATCAAATGCAGTCACTGTGCCATGCTATCAATGCAGCCACCGTGCCATCAAAACGCAGCCACTATGCCATGCCATCAAAACGCAGCCACTGTGCCATCAAAACGCAGCCACCGTGACATCAAAACGCAGCCACTGTGCCGTGCCATCAAAACGCAGCCACTGTGCCATTCCATCAAAACACAGCCACTGTGACATGCCATCAAAACACAGCCACTGTGCCCTGCCATCAAATGCAGTCACTGTGCCATGCCATCAAACGCAGCCACCGTGCCATCCAAATGCAGCCACTGTGTCATGCCATCAAAACGCAGCCACTGTGCAATCAAAACACAGCCACTGTGCCTTGCCATCAAAATGCAGCCACTGTGCCATTCCATCAAAACACAGCCACTGTGCCATGCCATCAAATGCAGTCACTGTGCCATGCCATCAAATGCAGTCACTGTGCCATGCCATCAAACGCAGCCACTGTGCCATCAATTGTCACCACTGTGCCCCCAATTGTCGCCACTGTGCCATGCCATCAATTGTCACCACTATACCATCAAACACAGCCACTGTGCCCCCAATTGTCGCCACTGTGCCCCCAATTGTCGCCACTGTGCCCCCACTTGTAGCTACTGTGCCCCCAATTGTTGCCACTGTGCCCCAATTGTCGCCACTGTGCCCCTACTTGTAGCCACTGTGACCCCACTTGTAGCCACCGTGCCTAGTACCCCCCCCTGGCACTTACCTTTCTGCCTTCTACTGTCCCTCGATGTCCCTCGTCCTGCCCTCAATGACGCTTCAGCCAATCAGGTTACTGATTACCAGAATCAGATTACCTGATTGGCTGAGACGCCTGTCAGTCTTATCCTCGGAGCGCATGCCCGGTACGTCCCGATGATAAGCTTCAGGAAGCGGACTACAGCCTCACGGCTGTACTTGGAAAGCCTATCAGAGCCAGCGGCTCTGATGGGCACTTCCCCACAGCCAGTCAGCTGCCGCTATTCAGCTGACCGGCGCTCAATGTCCGGTCAGCTGAACAGTGGGCGGCAGTGGCGAAAATATACAGATTCATACAGTGTATGAATCAGTATATTTTACTGGCTGTGAGCGATCCAGAGGGGGCGGCGCTCTGGCGTCCCTATGGACGCACCGCCACTGTTGCTAGGAAAACAATAGTGTTAAATTGGAAAAAGGTAGAAGCTCCCTCGGTGATACATTGGAAAAATGTAGTAAACAGTAATCTGCCATTGTATATGGAGGCATACTGGAATAGAGGACATGAGAAACATGAGAGGGTATGGGTGAGCTGGATAGAAAACCCCATGACAGCGTCAGGATAAATGAATACAAGGGGATATTAACCACACCATTGAATAAAGGGAGAGAGAGGAGGGTAAAAGGTAATTGTGTAAGGTAAAAGGAATGAATTTACATTTTATGTAGATGAATGTAATTGAAAATGGAAAATGTAAATGTATGTACATGTATGGTTTTATTTTTGTATGGATTTTTTTTTTAGAAAATGAATAAAGAGATTTATAAAAAAAAAGGGGGGTCTGCACTGAGGTGGGGTGTCTATTGCTGTGGGGTGTCTGTACTGAGGGCAGTCTGCACTGAGGGGGTGTCTACTGCTGGGGGGGTCTGCACTGGGGGGGGGTGTCTATACTGATGGTGGTCTGCACTGAGGGGGTGTCTACTGCTGGGGGGATCTGCACTGAGGGGAGTGTCTGTACCGTTGGGGGGGTCTGCACTAAGGGGGGTGTGTCTGTACTGCTGGGGGGTCTGCACTGAGGGGGGGTGTCTACTGCTGGGGGGTCTGCACTATGGGGGAGGGGGGCTAGTGCTGGGGGTGTCTGCACTGAGGGGGGTCTGCACTGAGGGGGGTCTGCACTGAGGGGGGTGTCTACTGCTGGGGGGGTGTCTGTATTGTTGGGGGGTCTGTACTAAGGCGGGGTGTCTACTACTGGGGGGGGGTCTGCACTGAGGGGGGTGTCTGTACTGTTGGGGGCTCTGCACTGAGGGGGGCGTGAATGTACTAAGGGGGTGTCTACTGCTGGGGGGCTCTGCACTGAGGTGGGGGTTGTCTGTACTGATGGGGGTCTGCACTGAGGTGGGGGTGCCTGTACTGCTGGGGGGGTGTCTGCACTGAGGGCGGTGTCTACTGCTGGGGGGTCTAAACTGAGGGGGTGTTTACTGCTTGGGGGTCTGCACTGAAAAGGGTGTCTACTGCTGGGGGGATGTGCACTGACGTGGGTGTCTGTACTGTTGGGGGTGTCTGTACTGAGGGGTGTGTCTACTGCTGGGGGGGTCCACACTGAGGGGGTGTCTACTGCTGGGGGGTCTGCACTGAGAGGGGTGTCTACTGCTGGTGGGCAGAGCTGTATCCTGGCCTAGGCCAACAAGGCCCAGGCCTAGGGCAGCACCTTGCAAGGGGGCAGCACAAAGAGAGTCCCCGCCGGCTTGCGCTACACTGTTAGGAAAATTAGTCTAGAGCCCCCAGAAAGTGGCCGCGCTGCTTCTAGTATGCCGTCGGCCTGCATTCCGCAACTGTGGGGGGGGGGGGGCGCTTCCAATTTTGACTGTTTTGTCATCCTGGACCACAAACCTTCCTCACTGTGCTATATGTTTCTGCTGCACCATCTACTTAAAGTAGAACTATAGGCAACACTTTTACCATCCCTGTCCCATTGCAAAGAATTTCCTTCACTCCCTGCTCTATTAGCAATCATGAAGTAAGAGGAAATCTGAGTAAATAAGGGAATCCATTGCCCCCCCCCCCATGCCCTGAGAACTAGTGTCCTCACTCGAAAATTTCAGGGCGGGTCTTAAACAACACAGGGTGTGGCCGTGACAGGAAGGGGTGGGTCATATTTAAATTAGGGGGTGCACGAGTTTAGTCAGGCCTAGGGCAGCACAAAACCTAAATACACCTCTGCTGGGGGGTCTGCACTAATGGGGTGTCTACTGCTGGGGGTCTGAAATAAGGGGTGTGTCTGCACTAGGAGGAGTGTCTGTACTAAGGCGGGTGTCTTGCTGCTGGGGGGTGTGCACTGAGGGGGGTGTCTGTACTGTTGGGGGGTCTGCATGGGGGTGGTCTGCACTAAGGTGGGGTGTCTATTGTTGGGGGATCTGCACTGAGAGGTGGTGTCTGAACCATTGGGGGGTCTGCACTAAGGGGGGTGTCTACTGCTGGGGGGCTCTGCACTGAGTTAAGGGTTTCTACTGCTGGGGGGTCTGCACTGAGGGGGGTGTCTACTGCTGGGGTGGTCTTCACTAAGGTGGGGGGTCTGCACTGAGGGGGTGTCTACTGCTGGGGGGTCTGCACTGAGGGGGGTGTCTACTGCTGGGGGGTCTGCACTAAGGGGGTGTCTACTGCTGGGTGTCTGCATTGAGGGGTGTGTCTGCACTGGGAGGGGTGTCTGTACTAAGGCAGGGTATCTACTGCTGGGGGGTCTGCACTGAGGGGGGTGTCTGTACTGTTGGGGGGTCTGCACTAAGGTGGGGTGTCTGCACTGAGGGGCGTGTCTACTGCTGGGGTTGGTCTGCATGGCATGGGGGTGGTCTGCACTAAGGTGGGGTGTCTATTGTTGGGGGATCTGCACTAAGGGGTGGCGTCTGTACCATTGGGGGGGGGTCTTCACTGGGAGGGGTATGCACTGAGGGGGGTGTCTACTGCTGGGGGGCTCTGCACTGAGGTGGGGGGTATCTACTGCTGGGGGGTTTGCACCGAGGGGGGGTCTACTGCTAGGGATCTGTACTGAGGGGGATCTGCACTGAGGGGGGGTGTCTACTGCTGGGGTGGTCTTCACTAAGGTGGGGGTCTGCACTGAGGGGGTGTCTGTACTGCTGGGGTCTGCACTGAGGGGGGTGTCTACTGCTGGGGGGTCTGCTGCACTGAGGTGAGGGGTGTCTGTTCTGCTGAGGGGTCTGCACTGAGGTGGGGGAGGTTTATACTGAGGGAGAGGGGTCTGTACTGAGGAAGGGGGATCTATACTGTGGGACGGGGGTCTGTACTGAGGGAGGGGGATCTATATTGCCGGAGGAGGGTCTGTAGTTAGTGGAGGGGATTCTGTACTGAGGAGGGACTATAGTTGGTGGGGGGGGGGGGTGATACAATTTTTTTTCGGGTGACACCAACCCTAGTGACGCCACTGCATAGAAATTTTCCATAAGGCTTCATGTCCACTAACCTCCCATGCAGAAATAAAAAAAAAGAAACGCTGCAAAAACACATATAAACTTGGTACCACGGTTTACATGCAACTTTGCCGCGCCTAGCGGTCTTTGGCTAAAAGGTTCCTCTCGTGAACGCAGAAGAATCACGGTTGCTCCTAAAATTCCCCTAAACTTTGCTAAAAGCCTATGGGGCTGATTTACCAAGCCTTTGCGCCATGATTCATGGTGCACAGGCAGGAGTAACAGCCGTTTTGACATTTACTAAAGAAATACGCCGGCAGTGTAGTGTATTTCTTTAGTTACTAAAATGCCTAGTGCGCCCAGGAGAGGGCGCATGGAGCGCCTATAGACCTGTATAGAAATGTAAATAGACGGGGTTTGGGCGGGAGTTTATTAGGGGGGATGTGGGGTGATGTGGGGAAGTGTAGTGACATGTGTTTGTTTTAGTGTTACGGGCCGAATTGAAAGTGAAAGTGACTTTTAAGAAAACAGCGCCGTACGTCTGCACAGTACGCATAAACCTCAGGAGGTTCATTTGCATACTGGGAATGCGTACATGGCAATTTCGGAGATTCACGCACGCCTTGTCAGTACGCCGGGAAAATCTTGGTAAATCCCAAGCGGCGTAGCTGTATTTGCGCTGCTTGACGCGGCGCACGTGATTCCCCAAACTGTTTTCAGCTTACGCTGGCCATTAAGGGGAACTCTGCGCCAAATTTCAAACAAAAAAACGGCGCGGGTTCCCCTCTGGGAGTACATTAGGCCCTTAGGCTTTGTCTGGAACGTAAGGGGTTAAACCTACGCCGAAAAAACAGCGTGGGGTTTCCCCCAGATCCAGACCTTATCACAAGCACACAGTCTGCAAGCGTCCCCCCCTCCTGAGCCGTACCAGACCACATGCCCTCAACATGGGGTAGTGTGTGCTTTAGGGCAGGGGGGTACTGCCCCCCCACCACAAAGCACTCTTGTCCCCATGTCGATAGGGACAAGAGCCTCTTCCCGACAACCCTGGCCGTTGGTTGTCGGGGTATGTGGGCGGGGGCTAATCGGAATCTGGGAGCTCCTTTAATAAGGTGGCCTCCAGATTCCAGCCCCCCACCCTATGTGAATGAGTATGGGGTACATCGTACCCCTATCCATTCACCTGGGGGAAAAATATAAAGTAAAAAAACACTGATTTTAGTAAGTATCCTGTATAGTTTAGTGACCGTGCCGTTAGAGTTTACTGATTTGCAAACCTTCTCCAGTGGTGTCAACTCCACCTCCGTTCGTAATGGGCGGGGGAGGTTTCGTACAAAATGATACAGCTGAGAATAATGCCACCAATCAAGATTCCAGAAATCAGTTTTAATCTTTAGCTCTTCGTAGGTCATTATCTTGCCGTCTTTAATTAAATCACCTAAACGTGCGTCAACTTTCCTAATCCAATTTCCCCCAATTTTTTTTTCCCCTGGTGCAAAATATGGATTTTCTTTTAATTTCATAAGTGGGGAATTAAATTTCCTATCTAATAGTGCCTGAACCCTATCCCACATTCTTAAAGTGTCCCGAGTCATAACAAAAGTATTGTGGTCAAGTGCTCTATATTGGGGAGGGATCCAAATGGTATTACTCAATTGTGTGTGGGCTTGAGCTTTTTCAATTAGCACCCACCTTTTGCTTTGTCTGTCCCTGACCCATTCCACCGCCCGAGAAAGGACAGCCGCCTTATAGTAATTTTTGATATCGGGTACTGCTAGACCCCTGTATTGCTTTTCTTGTTTTAGGATGGAAAGAGATATTCTATGTTTTTTATTTTTCCACACATAATTCATAAGTAAAGAGTTCAGGATTCTTAAAAATTGTTGAGGAACCGCTATTGGTAATAATAAAAATGTATAGAGTATTTTGGGTACAACCATCATCTTTATCATATTTATGCGCCCGACCCATGAAATGGGTTTGTTTATTGTTTTTTTAAATTCAGTTTTAATCTCATTTAACAGGGGGACATTTTATAGATCTTCTGGACCGTGTTGGCTAATTTGATACCTAGGTACAGTATTTTAGTTCCCTACTCCAGGGAAAAGCGCATATCTCTTTTACTTGTCCTTCTTCAACCTTGTTCAGGTTTATATTTAGTATCTCGGATTTTATTACATTAATTTTGAAGTTTGAGATGGAGCCATACTGTTGTAGTGTCATGGAGAGCTTGGGAATAGAGACTACCGGATTGGTTAGATAGAAAAGAATATCGTCGGCAAAGGCCGACAGCTTGTGTTCTTCCTCTTCCACCCTGACACCATTGATGTCAGGGTTCTTTCGGATGGTAGACAGCAGAGGTTCTAGTGACAGGATAAAGAGCAGGGGGGACAGGGGGCACCCCTGTCTTGTCCCATTCCTCATCTCGAAAGAAGCTGAGAGCGTGCCATTTATTTTTATTTTTGCAGAAGGATGGTGGTAAAGTGATTTGATCCAATTGGACAGTCTATTTCCTATTCCCATTTCTATGAGGGTCTGCGTCATGAGTCCCCAGTCTACCCTGTCGAATGCTTTTTCAGCATCAACCGACAGGAATAGACCCGGGGTCAGGGCCGGATTAACAGAGGGGCTGATGGAGCTGCAGCTCCAGGCCCCTTTCTCAAGATAGGCCCATTTGCCCCAAAAAAAAAAAAAGTTTTTTTTTTTTTAGATCGACTTCGGGGGTTGTAGCTCGATGATCAGAGGTCACAGAAACCCCACATTTGGGGGGTAGTCAGTTGAAGACCTACCCCACAACCGGTCAAAATATAGGATAGCTATCATTTATGGTTCCGGAGATACGGGCCTGCTTGCACAGCCTGTCAGAAGCTAGATACAGAGCGGCCATTATAAATACAAGCTGACACACTGCAGCAGACTGAGAAAAAAAAAATCATCATTTGTTTTTTGCTAGAAAATTACTCTATGGTGGTCTTTGCAACTTTTTATTATGCACGGTATAGAGCTGCACGTTTCTGGCTAAAACGACAACTGCAATTTTTTTGCTTAGAAGACAGATCACGATTCTCTCACGATCCGTACGGCATAACATCATCTTTCACATTAAAATGAAAAAATAAAATAAAAAATGGGCTAATTTTACTGTTTTGTTTTTATGGTTTTTATTATTCAATGAAGTGGGCAAATGCAGTGTGACATAAAATATTGCAGCAATTGCCATTTTTGTCTCTGCTAAAATATATATAATGTTTGGCGGTTCCAAGTAATTTTCTAGCAAAAAATATTGGTTTTTAACTTAAACAAGTGTTGGACTTTAAGTGGTTACATTTCTTGCATTTACACACAGAAGTTTGATCTAAAAAGGAAGTTGGTTACAATGTTTCATGTTGTTTACAAACTTGGCAGACAGTCGGATATTTTCTTTACACACAGAAGTTTATCCCTTTGATATAAGAAGAAAGCGTTAGTTACAATGTTTCCTGCTAAGAACTTGGCAGACTGTCCAGATATTTTCTTTTGACAGCTGAAAGTCTCTCCACTTGTTATATGAAAGAATCAGCAAACTCTGCATTGGAGATGTCAGGGGGGGTTGAATCAAGATCACGATTTTAACGATTAATTGTGCAGCTCTAGCACGGTACTGTATTTGCGCAGCAATTTTTCAAACATGTTTTTTTTTTTTTTGGTATCCTAAGCGATGCTTTAAACATTTTTTAGGTTACATGTTTAGAGTTACAGAGGAAGTCTAGTGCTAGAATTATTGCTCTCGCTTTAACGATCGCGACGTATGTAACCTGTGTGTATCTGGCTCTGATACTAGCCAGTGCCTACCCAGCCCCTGACTGGTATCTCTACCCAGCCTGTCCCCACACACCCTCTCACCCGCTGACCTGTAGATGGGGAATCACTCCTGTAGTGTTATTGTGTTCTGCCAGTGAGTACAATGAGTAGTGTTGCTATCCATAGCTGGCAGCACTGATCGTTTTTGGAAAAACAAGCTGGTTGTACACAAGTCGATTAATAGATTGACTTGTGTAAAACCAGCTAGCCCATACATAGATTGACTATGGCTGGTCTCTGCATAATTGGTGTAATTTCAATTCATGTATGACCCGCTTAACCACTACGCAGTCCCTAAACATCCTTCCACTCCTATACATTGTGCCCACTCTCATACCCTCCACACTCCTCTCCTGTACATAGTGCCCACTGTCATACCCTCCACACTCCTCTCCTGTACATAGTGCCCACTGTCATACCCTTCACACTCCTCTCCTATATAGTGCCCACTGTCATACTCTCCACACTCCTCTCCTGTACATAGTGACCACTATCATACTCTCCACACTCCTCTCCTGTACATAGTGCCCACTATCATACCCTCCAGCCTCCACGATCCTCTCCTGTACATAGTGCCTGCTGTCATAGACTCCTCTTCTGTACATACTTCCCACTGTCGCACCCTCCACACTCCTCTCCTATACATACTGCCCCATCATACCCTCCACACTCCTCTCCTGTACATAGTACCTGCTGTCATACACTTCTCTCCTGTACATACTGCCCACTGTCATACCCTCCCTATTCCTCTCTTGTACATACTGCCCACAGTCATACCCTCCACACTCCTCTCCTATACATAGAGCCCACTGTCATACTCTCCACACTCCTCTCCTGTACATAGTGACCACTATCATACTCTCCACACTCCTCTCCTGTACATAGTGCCCACTATCATACCCTCCGGCCTCCACGATCCTCTCCTGTACATAGTGCCTGCTGTCATAGACTCCTCTTCTGTACATACTTCCCACTGTCGCACCCTCCACACTCCTCTCCTATACATAGTGCCCACTATCATACCATCCCCATTCCTCTCTTGTACATACTGCCCACAGTCATACCCTCCACACTTCTCTCCTGGACATACTGCCCCATCATACCCTCCACACTTCTCTCTGGTACATACTACCCTCTGTCATACCCCTACACTCCTCCTGTACATACTGCCCACTGTCATACTCTTCACACTCCTCTCCTGTACAAACTGCCCACTGTCATACCCTTCACACTCCTCTCCTGTACATAGTACCTGCTGTCATACACTTCTCTCCTGTACATACTGCCCACTGTCATACCCTCCCCATTCCTCTCTTGTACATACTGCCCACAGTCATACCCTCCACACTCCTCTCCTATACATAGAGCCCATTGTCATACCCTCCACACTTCTCTCCTGTACATAGTGCCCACTATCATACCGTCCACACTCCTCTCCTGTACATACTGCCCACTGTCATACCCTCCACACTCCTCTCCTATACATAGTGCCCACTATCATACCATCCACAATCCTCTCCTATACATAGTGCCCACTGTCATACCCTCCACACTCCTCTCCTGTACATGGTGCCTGCTGTCATACACTTCTCTCCTGTACATGATGCCCACTGTCATACCCTCCACACTTCTCTCCTGTACATTGTGCCTTTTGCCGGACCCTTTGCACTCTTCTCCTGTACATAGTGCCCAATGTTAGACCCTCCACATTCCTCTCACTCACCTGCACATACTTCCCACTTATATACTGTCCGTACTCCTCCCCTATGTCGCTTACCCACAAAAACAGTTCTTTAAAATGATACTGAATACCCTCAATGTTACCAGCTCTAGAATGGACACACTTTTTTTAGTTCAACTAAAGGAAATCTCAGTTCTCATATTTGTTCTGTTACTAGAACTTATTACATTTTGTGATTACTACTGTGATGTACAGAGGAACATAGGGGATCTCAGCTACTCTAAATATAGCACTTGTGAAAAAGAGTCCCTGAAAATATTTTTTAAATGTTGGCAACTATGCACTTATGCACTGCCCAAGGGCCACTGGGTCAGTAGTGGGCCCCATGAGAGGTTTCTGGGATCCTGTGATATTAAAGCGGTAGTAAACTTTCCTGACATTACTACTTTTTAGAGGCCCTGGGGTAGGTTATGCCACAATGTACAAGTATGCACAGCATATTAGCACATTAGGGTACACTTAAATTTTCAGACTGGGCCCTCCATTGCTGCGCTGTGATTCTCACGCATTTATTTATTATTTATAAAAGGCCCCACCAAAATCCTCAGCACCAGGCCCATGATGTTCTTAATCTGGCCCTGCCCGGGGACCCACTCTGCCTTAACTTCTGGAGCAGAAGAAGTGCTCTAATGCTGTTGTCCTTTCCCTCCCTATTGGGGACGAACCCCACCTGGTCCGGGTGAACCAAGAGGTGCATTACACTTTTCAGACATTCGGCTAAAATTTTCGCGAAAAGCTTGATGTCCGTATTCAGGAGGGATATAGGTCTGTATCCTGAGCAGACTGAGCTGTCCTTTCCTTCTTTTAGAATAATAGCCACAGAGGCGGCTAACGCTTCCTTGCTGGCTTCATACTCTGACCCTAGGCCATTAAAATATTTACACAGTTTCGGTATTAGGATGTTACTAAATTTCTTGTAATAAAAGACTGAAAACCCATCGGGGCCAGGGATTTTACCACCTGCTGTATTATCAAAGGCTTTTTTAATTTCTGCTTCAGTTATGGCCTGGTCTAAAGTTAATCTTTCTGTCTCATTAATTCTGGATAGTCCTGCTTCCTCTAAGAACTCTTGGATTTTAGCCTCCTTTTCTCCTGCATTGACTGATCAATTGTATATAATTCTTCGTAATAGTTTTTAAAGGTTTCTGCAATACCTGTGGTTGAATAGACCAGGTCACCATTTTTT
Organism: Rana kukunoris; assembly: GCA_029574335.1. Lineage (NCBI taxonomy): Eukaryota > Metazoa > Chordata > Amphibia > Anura > Ranidae > Rana > Rana kukunoris. The sequence continues at coordinate 70,292,713 of CM056060.1, forward strand.
TTCCTAATCTTCTCGATCCTAGTTTTCTTTTTATGGGCCATTTTAGCGAGATGTTTACTGGGTTTATTACCCTATAGGTATCTCTCTCTAGCGATGTTGTTGAAGTTTTTGCGACGCCCACAGGGTTGCGCTTGAAATCCCATCTGTATCATTAAGTAGAATTTTTTTTTTTACTTCCTCTTCCACCCTTCCTGCCCCTTCTTTATCTCGGATCAAATTATTATTTAAGTGCCAAACCATTTGTTGGTTCTTTGGTATAGATGATTTAATTTTCATAGTTATTGGGGCGTGGTCTGACAGAGTCATAATTCCGATGTCAGTATCGGTGACCTGTTCCAATAGTCTATGATCCACCAATGTATAATCTATCCTGGTGTACGTTCCGTGTGGGGGAGGGAAAACCCTCCACACATCCACGAGTTGGCTTTCGTGCAACTTGTGCTTTATTTTTTGTATTTGAGCGTTAATTGACTTCCCCACACGGGACGTACTATCTTCCCTTGGATTCATGGCAAAGTTTAGATCACCCATCAAGACTAAATATCCCTCCGTAAAATTTTTCAATTTGCAGAGAATTCGGCTTAAGTATTGAATTGGATGATAGTTGGGGGCATAAATATTTGCCAATGTATATACAGAGTTACCTAATTTTCCTTTCAGAAATAAGAATTGCCCTTCAGGGTCTGTCATCCTTGCCTTGAGGGTAAACTTGATTCCTCTCGCAAAACCAATTGCTACGCCCCTGGCGCGCTTGGAGATGGAGTCCCCATAATACCAAGTTGGATAAGTAGGTGAGTGGAGCTTGACATTTGAGTCCAGAGACAGGTGGGATTCCTGTATATAAACTACATCTGCTCTATAGTGTTTAATCTCCTCCAAAACCTTAAATCTTTTCCTAGCAGAATTCATGCCTTTAACATTGTATGATAACATTTTTACTTCTGCCATATCCTCCCACTACACCATTTTCCTACCTTATCTTATAGAGTCCACGGGAGCCACATTCCCCTCTCCTTCCCCTTTTAGTGGGGTAGTAAACCCCACTTTCCCTCCCAACCCCCACCTCTCCCCCTCTGCTCCCCCACCCCACCTTCTCCCCCCACCCCCTTTCCCAGGCCTAGTCATTGCCTCTGAACCGTAAGGGTCATCGTGCCCCATTGCTCACCGGTTCTCATAACTGAGGTGTGACTACCCTGCGCCCAGCCCTTGCCCAAGCCCCCAAAAAACATTGGGAGCTGATCTTTTATGGGCCGGGCTGTGGACCTCCCCCTAGGGACCCCTCTTTTGTACCCCCTACCCTGAGGACCCTCGCACCCCCCCAAAGACCCCCCAAGCATTTTGTTACGCTCATTCAACCCATTCTGGTATTTCTATGGCTTGTAAATCTAATTTGCGACAGAAACCAGGTAGTTCCTCTGGGAATGTTAATTTAGCAGAGATCCCATCCTTCTGACCGATGAGGCATGCTGGAAACCCCCACTGATATTTGATATTATGCACACGCAGCTGGTCTAATAGGGGTTTGAGAAACCTCCTCCTGGCTATAGTTTCCCAGGCCAGGTCAGGGTAAATTTGTAGCTCGGCCCCGCCATAGCTCAAAGGCTGTTTTCTTCTCATTTTAAACCAGATCTCAGCCTTATCTTCATAGTGTCTAAACCTGACTATTATGTCTGTTGGCCATTCCCCCGTGCTATCCTTGAATCTTCCTAAGCGGTGCACCCGCTCAATTTTAAGGGGTTCCTCTGTACCATTGTCCAGTAGGGGAGTGAACAGGATGTTCATAATTTTTTGCAAATCTTCCCCTCTTTCTTCCTTAATATTACGGATTTTTCAAATTTTGCCTTCTTTTTTTTTTTTTTTTAAATCCACATCAGACTTAACCCAAAGTTTTGAGGCGTAAGAGGGGTTCATCTTTGTTCCACCCTTCATATTTCTACCTCGGATTCGCATCATTTGTAGATTCTTCAGTAGATTTGTTTATTTGTTTATTTAATCTTGAATTATTTTTTTTATCAACCGAAGTGAAATAACAGATAGTGAGTCAAACGGTTTATGTATAGCTCTTATAAGAATAAGGGTTCCCGCTCAACCCCTCTGTCCCTTTGACCCTGGGTCCCCTTTCCCCCCCCCCCTTCCCCCCTCCCCTCTCCTATATTATCCTCCCGGGGCCTATTTGTATTTATCTCCCCTCCACCCTCCCCTTGCTTATTCCATGTTTACCCGATTGGATCGGGTCGACTATCTCTTTTTTTTTTTTTTTTTTATTAAATTAATGTTTTACCTGTCTATTTCTGATAGTATCTGGATAAATGTTTCCGTTGTTTTAAAATGTCTCCACTGGTCCCAGGTCGTCCCACCTCTTCCTCCCTCTTCCTCTCCCAGGTCAACCCTTCTCAGGTACTCCATCTCTGCGATGTGATCGACCCTATGTATAAATTCTTTTAGAGGTGGTTTCTGTGGGAGGAGCCCGAATTTTGGGATCAATCCCTTTGCTGCGTTTAACAGAATCAGAACCAAAGACGAAGCATATTTTTTTTCCCCTTTTACTAAACCTTGTCTGTGGAAGAGACAGGTCAAAGGGTCCAAAGGGATCTTTTCTCCAGTGATTTCTTCGGTTATTTTGAGAACCTCTTTCCAATATTCCTGAACTCTCGGGCAGTCCCACCATATGTGCAATGTTGTCCCTACTTGGTTGCAATTCCTCCAACATAGGAGGGAGTTAGTTGTATGTATTTTATTGAGTTTAACTGGAGTCAGGTGCCATCTCATCATGCATTTGTAATTGGCTTCTACTGTTGTTATGTCTTTTGCATAGTTAAATGTCGCTTTAATCATATGTGATTCTTCTATTTTTTCCCCTATTTCTTTCTCCCATGCCTCTATGTTTTGTAGTGTGTCCTTTGTCCCAAATTCTGTGAGGATTTTATAGATCACCGCGATTCCGTGCTGTAGTGGTTCTCCCGTGAAACAGAGTTTTTCTATTGCATTCTGTGCTGTGTGATCTCTTATTGGTGCTGGCAATGTGTTAACTAAGTGCTTTAATTGTAAATATTCCCAGTCTGTTATCTGTTGTGCCCTTTCTGTTACGTGAATCTCTTCTTTTTTTTTTTTTTTTCCCTTGTGTAACTATGTCCCCTAGTCTTTTGCTACCTAATATTTTCCCTATTTTGGTCCTATTTCCTGGTGCAAAATAAATTGTGTTTGCTAGTGGGATTAATGGAGAATTATATTCCCATTTTTCCCGTTTATATACCATGTCCCATATCTTAAAGACCTGCTTTGTGATGCTATGTGTATCAGGGTTGATTATTCTAAATTTAGGTGGAATCCATATGTTTGTATTTAAGGGCTGTTTACTTATCTTGTTTTCCATATGTGCCCATTTTTTTAACGTGTTCCTGTTAAACACGTAAAAGAAGACGAGAAGGTGGGTCCTTGCGAGCTAGTGTTTCTTATTACTCTGTGTGCTGCTCTGTATAGTATATTTCACAGTATATACTCCCAGCGTATGCTGTATATTATATTTTTCTTTTTCTTTTTTCTTTTTTCCGTTCCTTTCTTTTGTGGGCTGTCTGATAGTATCTTTTTATATCTGGGAGAGCTAGTCCGCCTCTTTTTTTTCCCCGGGTAAGAGTTGCGTGTCTTATTCTTGGTTTTTTATCATGCCATATGAATTTTGAAATTATGGTTTTTATTACCTTAAAAAAACTTTGTGGAACGTTTATTGGTAACATTTGGAATTTGTATATTATCTTTGGTAGTACTATAATTTTGAATGTATTTATCCTCCTCATCCAGGTAATCTGTTTTTGAGTTAGGTTTTTTAGATCTCGTTTTATTTCGTTGAGTTGGGGGATATAGTTTGCCTCATAAAGGTCTTCCACTTTAGGGGTTATTTTTATCCCTAGGTAAGGAAGTGATTTTTTTTCCCACGTAAAGGGGAATGCTCTGCGTAGGACCTCCTCTTCGTTTTTTTCTATTCCTATGTTCATGATTACCGTTTTTACTGGGTTTATTTTGAAATTGGAGAGTCTCCCGTATCTTCCTATTTCGTCTAGTATGTTAGGTATTGATATTTTGGGTTTGGTCACATACAGGAGGACATCGTCGGCATATGCTGTCAACTTCTGTTCCTCGTCTCCCGTTCTCACCCCCCCTATGTCTGGGTTATTCCTTATCTTACACAACAGTGGTTCCAGTGCTATTACATATAGGAGGGGGGAGAGCGGGCAACCCTGTCTTGTTCCATTCATCATCTCTATCACCGACGATACACTCCCATTCACCTTTACTTTTGCCGTAGGGGACTTATATAGGTTTCCCACCCATTCCATGTATCTGGGGCCCAATCCTATACTTCTCAGAGTCTCCATCATAAACCCCCAGTCGACTCTGTCAAACGCTTTTTCAGCGTCTAATGACATGAGTACGACTGGGGTTTTTTCCTTTTTTCCTTCTTGTAATAATAAAATTGTTCTTAAGCTGTTATCTCTCCCCTCTCTGCCCCTTACGAATCCAGTCTGGTCAGGTCTTATTAAATCGGGCATATACGGTTTTATCCTTGTTGCCAGAATCGTGGAGAAAATTTTTATATCAGCATTTAACAATGCAATTGGGCGATAGTTTGAGCAAAGGGTCTTATCCTTTCCTGCTTTAGCTATAATTGAGATGTTAGCAAGAAGAGATTCTTTCCTTACTTCTTCCGTTCCCCCTAATTTATTAAAGTAAGTGCACATTTCGGGGATCAATAATTCTTTAAATTTTTTATAGTATTTGATTGGCAGTCCATCTGGACCTGGGCTTTTCCCCCCTGGTGTTCCTAAGATCGCTTGGCTGATTTCTGCGTGTGTAATTGGGTCTTCTAGGGTTTCCACTGTTTCTTGTGATAGTTTTGGTAAATTAGCTTCACTTAGATACTCTCCAATTTTTTTTGTTCTATTCGCCTTTTCCTCTTGGGTCTCATCTTTTCTGATTGTATACAGTGTGGTGTAGTACGTCCGAAAAGCCTCCGCAATCTCGGGCGTCCTAAACCTCATCTGTCCTTCTTGGTCCTTTATTTTTTCTATGTAATTTATGTTTCTTTTTTCCTTTGAGATTTTCGCCAAATACTTTCCTGGTTTATTCCCCCATAAGTATCTTTCTTTCGCCACGTTTTTGAATGTATTCCTGGCTTCAATCTCCAATAGATCTCTTAGTTGGGTCCTCTTCATTACCATTTCCTGATATACTTTATTATTTTGTTGGTTTTTATGTTTAGTTTCTAATTCTTGCAACTCTTTAATTATCTTATTTCTATTTGTTTCTCTAACCCTCTTTTTGTTCGCCCCTAGGGAAATTAATTTCCCTCGGATGTAAGCCTTATGTGCTTCCCAGATAGTAGCTGTGTTTACTTCGGATGTATTGTTTACCGTAAAGTATTCATTTATGTCCGTTCTTATTGTATCAAAGACTTCTTTGTCCTCTATTAGCTCCTCGTTTAAACTCCAGGTCCCCTTTCTCTTTTCGTATTCCGGAAGGTCTATGCTCACAACGGCCGGGGCGTGATCCGAGATTGTCACCTCCCCTATCACCGCGTTGTCTACGTACTCAAAAATGTCATGGTCAACCATTATATAGTCTAGTCTCGAGTACATTTTATGCACTGGAGAATAAAATGTATAATCCCTTTTTTTTGGATTGAGAACTCTCCAAGGGTCTATTAACTGGTTCCTAAAAAGTTTTTTTTTCACCATTTGTTGTTGTTTGGTGTTCCCTATGCTAACTGTCGATACTCTATCTAGTTGTAGATCTAGCGTGAAATTAAAGTCCCCGGCTAGGAAGACATTTCCTTGTTTAAATTCCATTAGTTTATTCAAAGTCATTATTAAGTACTTCTGGGGATGTTTATTAGGGCAGTAAACATTGGCCAACGTATACCGTTTCCCATTTAAGAAGCCTTTTAGGAACAGATATCGACCTTCAGGATCAACTATCCTATCTTCAACTGTAAAATTTAAATTTTTCCCTATCCCTATGGCGACTCCTCTAGATCCTTTCTGCGGGGAGTCTCCATAGTACCATGTTGGGACTGCCCGAGAGCTGAGCCTCACTCTCGAATCGAGAGTTATGTGTGTCTCCTGAAGAAAAATCACATCAGCGGGGAATCTCTCGATCTCCTTTAGGATCATGTGTCTTTTCCGGGGGGAACTAAGGCCCCTTACGTTGTAAGTGACTAAATTAACCTTAGACATAAGTAAATGTACATTTTTTTTCTTTTTTTTATCTTTCCATCTCTATGTCTTCTTCTCTTTATTTTCTGATAGTCGCCCGATTTTATATTTCTCTCTCTCTCTTCCCCCCCTCCTCCCTCCTCCTCCCCCCTCCTCCCCCTCCCCTCCGCCCCCCTCCCTTCCCATCTCCTCTAGTACCCCCCTGTTCCATCTCCCTCCCCCTCACCCCCCATGATGGAATCTTGACCCACAGGTCCTCTTTCGGAGCATCTTCCCCTACACCTCTTTGTGCAAGAGTGCTCCTTCACTTGAGGCGGAGTACAATTCGGCGTTGCCTCTATTCCCCTAATCCCAGGGGAATTCCCTCAAGGCTGTCATGGGCTCCTGGTCCCCGGTCCCCCTCTTCGCTGCACCTAGCGTCATTCCTTTCTCCTCTTTTTATTTTATTAGTAGCAGTGTCTTATGCCTCCCCCTTCCCTCTCTCCCCCCCACCCCTCTTTCTCGCCGCTTCTCTTCGCTGTTAGTAGTTTGGGATTGGGATTCCCAATTTTTGACAGAACTCAGGTGTTTCGTCCACAAATCTTAGTTTCGCCGTCACCCCATCTTTTCTACCTATCAGACATGCTGGAAATCCCCAGTTATACTGTATTTCTAGTTCTTGTAGCTCCCGTAACAATGGCTTCAAGTTCCTTCTTCTTCTAAGCGTCTCTTGTGATAGATCTTGGTATATTTGAATATTATGATCCTCATATTTGATTGGGGCCTTCCCTCTAAGGTTTTTCCATAGTAGGTTTTTTTCCTCCCAGCTTTCAAATCTTATTATAATATCTCTGGGTTTTTCTTGAGGGATTTTCTAGGCCTCCTGATCCTGTGGGCACGTTCAATTTTTAATGGGAGAGATATTTCTCTGCCCAATATTGGGTTACATATTTTTCGGATAATTTCTGGAAGATTTTCTGATTGAGAGGAGTCGGGGACTCCGCGTATCCTAATATTTTTCCGTATGTCTCTATTTTCCTGATCTTCTGCTTTGTACGTGTGTTCCCTTTGCTCTTTTTTTATTTCCAAGATTTCCGCTTCTAGTTTTTTGAAAGTATGGAGATTGTGGTCTGTTTTTTTTTCGACTTCCTCCAGTCTTTCCAGCATAAATCCCATATTTCTCTCCATTCTCTCCATTTGTGTTGATAACGCTTTTTCTAAAGCGACAAACATTTCCTGCATTTCTGTTTTTGTTGGTAATGCCAAGCCAGATATTTGTTCCTCTACATCAGGGGTGTCAAACTGGCGGCCCTCCAGCTGTTCCGAAACTACAAGTCCCATCATGCCTCTGCCTGTGGGAGTCATGCTTGTAACTGTTAGCCTTGCAATGCCTCATGGGACTTGTAGTTTTGCAACAGCTGGAGGGCCGCCTGTTTGACACCCCTGCTCTACATCAAGTATTGTAGCTGTTTCGAAGTCTATTGCTGTCTCGGGTAGGGTATCTGGGTTTGCTGAGGTGTTTGAATTGGTTAAAGTAGGTTTTATTTTTTCCTTTCTTTTCTCCCTCTCCCTCTCGTTCATCCCCTGGGTTACATATTTGTTCATTGGGCCCGGACTTTGGCTCAAACGGGGGGTCGAGGCGAGGCCCCCCCTCGCACCCCTTGCCCTAGTACTCATCTCTTTAGATTTTCAGGGCTAGAGATGTAAAAGGTTTAGTTTAGTATTAACTAATTCCCTTCGGAAAAAAAAAAAAAATTTATACAATAAAGAGAATTTTTTTTAGGGTGTGGGGGGCTTAAGTTTAATTTGGTTATATTTAGGTACTTGGATGAATATAGGTTCAGTTCCTCAGATGTTTATAAGGGGAAAGAAGACGAGAAGGTGGGTCCTTGCGAGCTAGTGTTTCTTATTACTCTGTGTGCTGCTCTGTATAGTATATTTCACAGTATATACTCCCAGCGTACGCTGTATATTATATTTTTATTTTTTATTTTTTCCGTTCCTTTCTTTTGCGGGCTGTCTGTTCCTATTTTGGCTGTAATAGTCCACATTAGTCAGCAGCAGTGTCCCCATATGATGCTAACCTCAGTATATATACCAAAGAGATAGGGAAAAAGAGAAATGAAAATGGGGGTCACAGTACTCCAATCAGGGAACACTCTCTTCTTATTAGGCTGCCTATTGAGCCGAATCTCCAGCTTCCCCTATTTCACCCGTTACATTTTTCCATTCCTGCTTATCTATGTTAAGATTTTCGACACTCAGTAAAAGTAGTCTACAGTGTCATCATATGTCACCATATGGTTGTGGTATTGGTAGGGGCGTAGTCGCTCAGTTAGTGCTCCTGCCCAATGGGCTGCTACCGCAGAAGCTCGCAGAAAAGCTCGGTTTTTATTTTAAGTAGTGTAACAAGGAAAAAAGGTTGTGATAAAGCGAGTATCCCAAAATGGTATTGATATTGGTGTATTCGCTCTAAATGCGTAAGGGCACCTTGTCTTGATCTCATAGACAGCCACCTCTACTGCTCGCAACAAGCTCTCATTCTGTTTGTTTACAGAGTTCGGTAAGGTACTCACAATAAAAAGAAAAAAATAAATTAAATAATGTCTTACTCACAGTCCGCAAATCTCATTCCCCATATCCAGGTCCGGCATCTTAGTTCTGAGTTCTGAGTTTCTTTGAGAATAATACTTACTGTTTTGCAGTTTTGCTGTGGCTGGTTTTTGAGAGTTTATGCTAGGCTGCTGACTTGGGTGTTGACAGGAGCAAAAGTATCAGGTCCACTGGTCCACTGGTTTGCAGGTTTGCAAGGACTTGCAGGTCTGCAGATTTACTTTGTTGCTAGCCCCCTGTAGCCTTCGTTCACTTAGACCAGAATACTGGGGGAACGGAGCATCCAAGCCCCCCTCCACCTCCACCTCCAACGTACCCCCCGCTATCTGCACCCGACAACCCCCCTCGGCCGCCTGCACCTCCAGCAAACGGGCTGCAGCTCACACCACACCACGCGACCACGTGATCGCGGACTGGACGGGCGCCGCGGAGGGACACAAAGACGTAGGACGGGGAACGCCACAGGGGCGAGGACGAGGACGCCGCGAACGGGCCAGCGCCAACAACCTCCCCCTCCACCGCCCGCCGCAGAGACACCTCACGATCCCGTGAGCGGGAGCAGGACGGGGTCCACGGAGGCGCCGACGGAGGCGCTCGGAGACACACGGCGGAGGGCCAGGACGAGAGTGACTAGGTAAGTGTAGCGAGGTTAGCCAGGTTCAGGGAGGGCTTAGGGGGGGGACAGTGGAGGGTATCCCTCAACAGGAACACATGGAAGTCGGCTGGCGGGCGGCTAGGCGGACGGCTTGGTGTACAGCCATCTCAGCGTTGCGGGACCTTCCCAGGAGCTCATTCCTTAACCGCCCTGGAGCGAGGCTTGCGCCATCCTAGACTCCTCCCTCCTCCCTCTCCCCTCTTCCTCAAATTTTGCCTTCTACTCCGATTCTCTTGGTCTTCTAAACGATATTGTAAGAGCCTCTGGTTTAGTTTCATAGGGCCAGATTCAGGTAGAGTTAGGCTGGAGTATCAGTGATACTCCAGCCTAACTGTCACTTTAAGCCGGCGTTTCTGTTTTCTGTAACCAGAAAACAAGAAACGCCGGGTTGGAGTTCCGATGCGATCGGCGCAATTGAATTTCGCCATCGCATCGCAACTTTAATTTAAAAATGGCGCCGGGGGCGTTCCCGCTGATTTACGCTGAAAAAATATGTTAATCAGCGGGAATCGGCAATTCACGATCGTATTCGGGCGCGACGCAGTGACTTTCCGACGTTTCCGTAAGCGATACGCGGCGTAAAGATAAAGCAGCCCCCTAGTGGAGTATCCTATGTTAAGTATAGCCGTCGTCATCGCGGCGAAAAAAAAAAAAATTTGCGTCGCTTGAGTAAAACGTCCATGAATGGGGATTTGACGTCATTGACGTTCACTGACAGAATTTGGAGCATGCGCACTGGGATGCATTGACAGTCGACGCATGCACAGTACGTTCGCCGCGGGATCGTGCTTAGTTTAAATAATACACGCCCCGTACCCGTCCAATTTGAATTCCGCCGGCTCATTTGCGATACGCTGCCGCAACTTTAGCAAGTGCTTCATGAATAACAGCACTTGATCCTAAAATTTTGCCAGCGCAACGTAAATGAGAAACGTTACTCCAGAGCAAAGATGCTCCAATCTACCTGAATCTGGCCCATAGTGGTGTATTGATTTTTTAATAGATTTAATTCCAAATCCTGGTTCTCAATTTTTGTCTCGATCTCCTCTACCCATGACAGGATGTGGCTGATATCTGTTCCTAATACACTAATTTCATCCTTAACCACTTCCCGCCCGGCCAATAGCCGATTTACGGCCGGGAAGTGGTTATGAAATCGTGACTAGCCGTTCTCAAACGTCTAGCACAATTTCAATGCCGCGCGCGCCCGTGACACCCTGCACCTCCGATCTCGGTAACGAGTCTCCGGCGGAGCCTCGTTACCACGTGATCAGCCGTGTCCAATCACGGCTGATCGCGATGTAAACAGGAAGAGCCGCCGACGGCTCTTCCTCACTCGCGTCTGACAGACGCGAGTACAGGAGAGCCGATCAGCGGCTCTCCTGACAGGGGGGGTTCGCGCTGATTGTTTATCAGCGCAGCCCCCCCTCGGATCGCCACACGGACCACCAGGGAGTGCCCACACTAGACCACCAGGGAACATAAAAAAAAAAGGACAAAAAAAAAAAAAAAAAGGGGCAGTAAAAAAAATGATGCCAATCAGTGCCCACACATGGGCACTGATTGGCAACATTGATCCATCAGTGCCACCCCTCAGTGATCATCAGTGCCACCCCAGTGTCTGTCAGTGCCACCCCACAGTGCCAATCCATGCCCAGTGCCCACCTATCAGTGCCCACCTGTGCCACCTATCAGTGCCCACCTGTGCCACCTATGAGTGCCCACCTGTGCCACCTATGAGTGCCCACCTGTGCCGCCTATGAGTGCCCAGTGCCGCCCATGAGTGCCCATCAGTGCCGCCCATGAGTGCCCATCAGTGCCGCCCATGAGTGCCCATCAGTGCCGCCCATGAGTGCCCATCAGTGCCCCATACCAGCGCCGCCTATCAGTGCCCATCAGTGCTACCTAATCGGTGCCCATCAGAACTACCTCATCGGTGCCCATCAGTGCCACCTCATTGGTGCCCATCAGTGCCACCATATCAGTGCCCGTAATTGAAAGAGAAAACATACTCATTTACAAAAAAAATTACAGAAAAAAATAAAAACTTTATTTTTTTTTCAAAATCTTTGCTCTATTTTTAGTTGTTGCGCAAAAAAAAAAAATCGCAGAGGTGATCAAATACCACCAAAAAAAAGCTCTATTTGTGGGGAAAAAAGGACGCCAATTTTGTTTGGGTGCAGTGTAGCATGACCGCGCAATTGTCATTCAAATTGCGACAGTGCTGAAAGCTGAAAATTGGCTTGGGCGGGAAGGTGCGTAAGTGCCTGGTATGGAAGTGGTTAATAGCATTTTCCAGTCTCCTTAACATCCCATCCAGCTCCATCATCGTTGGTATGTGTGTGTCTATCCTTGACTCGTCGATTTGACTTAAATCCTGATCCCCATCAGTGGACATATCAGTGACTGGAGATTTACTCCCCCGGCACCTTTTTTATTTGCCCTGGCTTTTTCAGCTTTTTTGACCTTAGCTGAGCTTTTAGAGCCCCCTTCCTGGGACATATATTGTCTTATTGAGCTGGTAGTGGGGTTATCTTTGGGGGTTTTTGGGGCAGAGCCCCTTGTAGTCTTACTCATATTATGTCTGTACCTCATTCTAATACGTTTCCCCAGTTTCACTGTGAGTGTTACTTGTACCCTGAGCTTTCTTTTAGACCCAGGGTAGAAGATTTTTGTACACCCTCAGTATGTACTGTGGGTACCCAACGGATATTGATGCTGGGCGGAGACCCCCTTTCACTTTCTTATCTGCGATAAGTGGCGGGGGTGATATTTCGTTTTTAATGTATATGTAACCCCTGCTAAAAAGGCGGGTGCTCGCCAGACTTAAAATGGCAGCTCAGGGCCCGGTCCTCAATGCACAAAAAGTGGGGGATCTCACTCTAGGGGTTTTAAGCGTAATGTCTTTGCTTTTATGGGGTTCTTGGCCGACTGGTGTAACGTTCTACCCTATCTCAGGGATTCCTTTTGCTTGGGACAATTTACTTTTGGGGTGCCGGTACCTCTTCCATCGAGGGGGATAGTAAAATCAGTTTACTCATAATGTCACTATTCAAAACTTGCACTGCATAGCTACAACCTCGCCGGGGTGTTCTCTCCTTCACGGGTTCAACCCTTCCTTGTTCCCAAATACAGCCTCTTACAAAAAAAAACTCAGATAAAAAATAAAGGGAATACCCAAAAAAGGGAGTTTTTCCTGAAACTGCTCATAACAGTCTATATACACCCATGTATCTCCAGCTGTCTTTTTAGGCAGAAGTAAAAGTTTAAATGTATGCTGCGTTTGACCTATCAGCCGAGTCCAACATAACAACTACAGGCAGTCACTCTGGAACCCAAAGATATTTGCACTTGCATCTACATCACACAATCTCATTGTAAGTAGCCGTAGAATATGAGGCTGGCTTGATTCAAAGAATGAAGAGGAGTTTCTTCCACCACCCACTGTCTCTGATACAGTCTGTGCAGGTATTACAGGCAGCTGCTACAGCGAGGACACATATAGATGGATATTACCAGGTCGTCGTAGCAGCATCATACAGCCAGAGGGGGGGCGAAAAAATTTGTGTAGAGGCAAGGCAGGCACTGCCGCAACAAGATCTCACAGAGCGCCGGGTCTTACCGTAAAGTCTGAGCGTACCATCGGTTCGTAGGGGGGGTGGAGAGCCTCCGTTTGTGGGGTTACAGCTGACGCTTCCTTTGAGGAGGGCGGTCAGCAGGACAGCAGAATCTCACCCTGCCGCGCTTCCGCCGCCGCATGTTCTCCCTCAGATCTTCCGGCGTCCTCCATCTGATCCCCTTGCTGGGTCCGTGGCATGGACAGTCCCTCCCTCAGCGTGCGTGCCTCACGTGCGGCACGTCATCGCCTCCCCCGGAAGACAAGGGGGGATATTTATTATAGCAGTTTGTCAGTTAAAACAACGCAGTGCCGAATCGCAAAAACTGGCCCGGTCATTGACCAGTAATATGGTCCGAGGCTTAAGTGGTTAAAAAATAACAAAACAGTAAAGTCAGCCCAATTTTTTGTGATAATGTGAAAGATGATGTTACACCGAGTAAATAGAAATCTAACTTGTCACGCTTTAATATTGCACACACTCATGCAATGGCGCCAAACTTCAGCGATGCTTGTTTTTTTTTACAGGTTACCAGTTTAGAGTTACAGAGTAGGTCTAGTGCTAAAAGTATTGCTCTCACTCTAACGCACGCATCAATACCTCTCATGTGTGGTTCGAACAGTGTTTACATATGTGGGCGGGACTTATATGCGTGTTCAATTCTGAGTGCGAGCTACTAGGGACAGGGGCGTTTTAATTATCTTTATTTATTTTTGTTAAGTAATATATCAATAAGACCTCCCCTTCAGGTTGGAAAGCATGAGTTCAGGGGAAAAAAAACACAGATATCATGGTTTCAACCGCCATTGCAGCTTTGTTTCTGTTTCTGCATTTTGGCTGAACTGAGCATGCCCAGGCACTTAGAATTTTTGATGTTGCTTTTTGTGGGTGAAAATCACTTGGATGTCTCTGAGCATGCTCATAGAGCGTGTGTTTTTTGGGTTAGTAATTTAAGGACATCCTTACCAGGTGTAACCAGTTACAAGTTCACCCAAACTAGAGACTGAACTTTGTCCATGTGTTTTCAATTACTTTATTAACACACATGTTATCTAAAGCGTGTATAGAGCATTTGTCAGCTGCCCTGAGAGAGGGCAGGCTGGCAAGAATGTCGTTGCTAAACAGATATGTTTTTTTAGCAAGGTTTTTGTGCAATGTATGTTGTTTTAATGATGTCCACTTTGATGTATTTGTCTCTGCTGCATTATTATTTTGCTAAATATTTCTCAAGATGTTTTGACTAATGTTTCAATCCTGTTTGTGGGTCTATCCTGTTATTTCCAAAGCATAAACCATATGCTGTTTACTGTCTGAAATTAACCTATGTATATTTATATTTTTTAAATTGTTTTTTTGTGTGTGTGTGTGTGTGTTTTTTGCTTTCCTTGTTTTGTTGACCAATAAAATTACTTTCAAATTTTGAAGTTTGTTTTTTTGTTACTTTTTCATGCTACAGATTTTGACAGCTGCAGCTGAAATAGTTTTGGCCTAACAAAACAGGTGTGATTTGTCTCTAAGCTTCTTTCCAGGTGTGTATGCATGAAATGTTTGCTGCCATGTTTAAAGCGGAGTTCCACCCAGGAAAATCACATTTGCCCATTTAGCTTAAAAAAATTAAATAAAAAAAGTGAAAAAAAAAAAAACTCACCGAAATACCTGTTGCTATGCGGAAGTCCGTAATCTGCCTCTTCCACACCGCGGTGTCTTTTCTTCTGCTTCTTCTGCTTGTGAATGGGGCGCGCTGCTTTCTGGGAACTGTGTGTGTTCTCAGAGAGCAGCCGCCCATTCACAAGCCAGCGTGAGACTCACGCAGGCGCAGTAGGAAATGGGCAGTGAAGCCGTACGGCTTCACTGCCTGTTTCCCATAGTGTGAATGGCGGCGCGGGACCTGGATCGATGGTGGGACCGGCATCGGGGGGGCCATCAGCGCGAGCAAGTAGGACAAGGTAAGTGTCCTTATTTAAAGTCAGCAGCTACACTGTTAGTAGCTGCTGACTTTAAAAAAAAAATATTGCGGCTGGAACACCCCTTTAATCACCAGGAAAGGAAAAAGACAGAGCGGTAAGTATTGTTTCCTTTTTACTGCAGTGGTCCTCAGCCTCAGTCCTCAAGTACCCCCGACAGGACATGTTTTGTGGATTTATCTTATCAAGAATTGCTGTCCAGACTGTCTTTTTTGTTTCATTCTTTTTGTTGAAAAGAGTAACAGACAGTAACATGAATTATAAGGTGAGATAAAGCAAATTACATACATTATCTCGGAAGTGGCAAGATAGTAAACACATAGGGCCAGATTCAGGTAGAGTTGCGCTGGAGTATTTCGATATGCGCCGCATAACTGTGAATATGCGCCGTCGTTTCTATGTGGCCGTACCCACCAAACTAGATGCGACAGAAAACGGGCAATTTCCGATCGTCTTAACTTTCCGACGCCAGAGTCTCGTCAGCGCATAATTTCGCTTGGCGCATCAGTCACGCCTATTGATTTCCGCAAATATGCAAATGAGGGAGATTTCCCGATTCGCGAACGGATTAGCACCATACGCTGGCTACATGCGCCGCGCGTATCTCGTCCGTCCGGCGCAAAGTTATTTCTACAAATAGCTGCTTTATCTTTACTCCAGACGGCCTCAGGTCAGTAGGAGAGCAGCTACAGCAGCAGCGTTACCGACGAAACTAGCAAGCTGAACAACCACACTTGCAAGGACAACACCTCTGTGTGCCAACATGCCAGGGGCAGTCGTGGTCCTAGCACTAGTACTGGGTCCCTCGCTACGGAGGAGGCGGGCACGTGAGAGGATATACGCACGCGCATGAGCCTCTTTGGCATGGGTGATGAGGAGGTGTATCGCCTCTTCAGATTCAGCCCTGATGCAATACTTGAACTAACCACAACCCTGCAGGGTGACATCACCAGCAAGACACACCGCTCACAAGCAGTGCAGCCACTGGTGAAGGTACTGGCAACACTTCATTTCCTTGCAAGTGGATCATTCCAGCGTACAAGTGGAGTGGTGGCTGGGATGTCACAATCCTCCGTGAGCAGATGTGTGCACCAGGTTGTCCCTGCAATCCTCAGACGCATGTCCAACCAGTTCATCAGACCAACCACTGAGGAGCTGCGGCTGAAGGCAATGACAGATTTCTACAGCATTGCCAGATTCCCACGCACTGTGGGGGCCATTGATTGCACACATGTGGCCCTACAGCCCCCCAGTGCCACAGAGCACATATACCGCAATCAGAAGCATTGGCATTCCATCAACGTACATAAGACCTCCCCTTCAGGTTGGAAAGCATGAGTTCAGGGGAAAAAAAACACAGATATCATGGTTTCAACCGCCATTGCAGCTTTGTTTCTGTTTCTGCATTTTGGCTGAACTGAGCATGCCCAGGCACTTAGAATTTTTGATGTTGCTTTTTGTGGGTGAAAATCACTTGGATGTCTCTGAGCATGCTCATAGAGCGTGTGTTTTTTGGGTTAGTAATTTAAGGACATCCTTACCAGGTGTAACCAGTTACAAGTTCACCCAAACTAGAGACTGAACTTTGTCCATGTGTTTTCAATTACTTTATTAACACACATGTTATCTAAAGCGTGTATAGAGCATTTGTCAGCTGCCCTGAGAGAGGGCAGGCTGGCAAGAATGTCGTTGCTAAACAGATATGTTTTTTTAGCAAGGTTTTTGTGCAATGTATGTTGTTTTAATGATGTCCACTTTGATGTATTTGTCTCTGCTGCATTATTATTTTGCTAAATATTTCTCAAGATGTTTTGACTAATGTTTCAATCCTGTTTGTGGGTCTATCCTGTTATTTCCAAAGCATAAACCATATGCTGTTTACTGTCTGAAATTAACCTATGTATATTTATATTTTTTAAATAGTTTTTTTGTGTGTGTGTGTGTGTGTGTTTTTTGCTTTCCTTGTTTTGTTGACCAATAAAATTACTTTCAAATTTTGAAGTTTGTTTTTTTGTTACTTTTTCATGCTACAGATTTTGACAGCTGCAGCTGAAATAGTTTTGGCCTAACAAAACAGGTGTGATTTGTCTCTAAGCTTCTTTCCAGGTGTGTATGCATGAAATGTTTGCTGCCATGTTTAAAGCGGAGTTCCACCCAGGAAAACCACATTTGCCCATTTAGCTTAAAAAAATTAACTAAAAAAACGTGAAAAAAAAAAAAACTCACCGAAATACCTGTTGCTATGCGGAAGTCCGTAATCTGCCTCTTCCACACCGCGGTGTCTTTTCTTCTGCTTCTTCTGCTTGTGAATGGGGCGCGCTGCTTTCTGGGAACTGTGTGTGTTCTCAGAGAGCAGCTGCCCATTCACAAGCCAGCGTGAGACTCACGCAGGCGCAGTAGGAAATGGGCAGTGAAGCCGTACGGCTTAACTGCCTGTTTCCCATAGTGTGAATGGCGGCGCGGGACCTGGATCGATGGTGGGACCGGCATCGGGGGGGCCATCAGCGCGGGCAAGTAGGACAAGGTAAGTGTCCTTATTTAAAGTCAGCAGCTACACTGTTAGTAGCTGCTGACTTTAAAAAAAAAATATTGCGGCTGGAACACCCCTTTAATCACCAGGAAAGGAAAAAGACAGAGCGGTAAGTATTGTTTCCTTTTTACTGCAGTGGTCCTCAGCCTCAGTCCTCAAGTACCCCCGACAGGACATGTTTTGTGGATTTATCTTATCAAGAATTGCTGTCCAGACTGTCTTTTTTGTTTCATTCTTTTTGTTGAAAAAAATAACAGACAGTAACATGAATTATAAGGTGAGATAAAGCAAATTACATACATTATCTCGGAAGTGGCAAGATAGTAAACACATAGGGCCAGATTCAGGTAGAGTTGCGCTGGAGTATTTCGATATGCGCCGCATAACTGTGAATATGCGCCGTCGTTTCTATGTGGCCGTACCCACCAAACTAGATGCGACAGAAAACGAGCAATTTCCGATCGTCTTAACTTTCCGACGTCAGAGTCTCGTCAGCGCATAATTTCGCTTGGCGCATCAGTCACGCCTATTGATTTCCGCAAATATGCAAATGAGGGAGATTTCCCGATTCGCGAACGGATTAGCACCATACGCTGGCTACATGCGCCGCGCGTATCTCGTCCGTCCGGCGCAAAGTTATTTCTACAAATAGCTGCTTTATCTTTACTCCAGACGGCCTCAGGTCAGCAGGAGAGCAGCTACAGCAGCAGCGTTACCGACGAAACTAGCAAGCTGAACAACCACACTTGCAAGGACAACACCTCTGTGTGCCAACATGCCAGGGGCAGTCGTGGTCCTAGCACTAGTACTGGGTCCCTCGCTACGGAGGAGGCGGGCACGTGAGAGGATATACGCACGCGCATGAGCCTCTTTGGCATGGGTGATGAGGAGGTGTATCGCCTCTTCAGATTCAGCCCTGATGCAATACTTGAACTAACCACAACCCTGCAGGGTGACATCACCAGCAAGACACACCGCTCACAAGCAGTGCAGCCACTGGTGAAGGTACTGGCAACACTTCATTTCCTTGCAAGTGGATCATTCCAGCGTACAAGTGGAGTGGTGGCTGGGATGTCACAATCCTCCGTGAGCAGATGTGTGCACCAGGTTGTCCCTGCAATCCTCAGACGCATGTCCAACCAGTTCATCAGACCAACCACTGAGGAGCTGCGGCTGAAGGCAATGACAGATTTCTACAGCATTGCCAGATTCCCACGCACTGTGGGGGCCATTGATTGCACACATGTGGCCCTACAGCCCCCCAGTGCCACAGAGCACATATACCGCAATCAGAAGCATTGGCATTCCATCAACGTACAGGTGATAGCCGATGCCCAATGCCTCATATGGCACGTCCGTGCCAAACACCCCGGGTCCAGCCATGACAGCTTCATATACCGTCAGAGTCCCATCCCAGCAGAATTCGAGCAGAACATGTATGGGGACAGCTGGCTGGTTGGTGAGTGACATGGGTGGCAGGCATGACTATCCCCTCCCGTGATGCACACCTCACAAGTGGCACATGCATGACTAACATCCTCCTGTCTTTTCCCTTACAGGTGACTCTGCATATGCACTGGGACCCCATCTCATGACTCCTTTCCGGAACCCCCAAACCAGAGGAGAGAGAAAATACAATGAAGCACACATCAAAACCCGTGCAGTGGTGGAGCAAACATTTGGGCTCCTGAAGTCCCGTTTCCGCTGCCTGGATAAGTCTGGGGGGGCCCTATTGTATTCCCCTACCTTCGTGTGTCAGATCATCGGTGCATGTTGCATTCTGCACAACTTTGCTATGAGAAAAAGCCTGCAGATTGACATACGTGATGACCTGACCCCCGAACCAGACAGCCCCCCCCCCCCTGCCAGAGGAGACCCATTCAGCTGATGGAAGAGCAGTCAGGAGGGTCCGCGCCGTAGGCATCTTTGGACAATAAACCAAAACATTAATCACACAGACAATGCATGCATGCACACCACTGATGTCCCTAGATCACACACACCACATCCATCACATTGGATTAGCCCAAGTCCAGCATGTAGGAATTGGGAGCAGCAACACCAGCGTCAAGGCCCCAATGATATCGCTGTCCATTCATACACCTTTCACACGTCATTCATACAGCCGTGGGGATCAGTGGCATAACTAGAGTCTTCAGGGCCCCGGTGCAAGAAATCATGAAGGCCCCCCCTCCCCAGTGAAATGACAGTCAGATGGACCCCTCACACTGGCGGGCGGGCACCTCACACAAGCGGGTGAAGGCCCCCCCAGAATTACAGGGCCCAGTCGAAATGACGACTGCTGCGACACTGATAATTCCGCCACTGGTTAAAGGTGTGCTACGTGCAGAGTCCGGGGTGTGCTATGTGCAGAGTCCGGGGTGTGCTACGTGCAGAGTCCGGGGTGTGCTACGTGCAGAGTCTGGGGTGTGCTACGTGCAGAGTCCGGGGTGTGCTACGTGCAGAGTCCGGGGTGTGCTAACAATCAGCAGATAAAGATACTCCAAAATTCTAGTGTTGGCACCTCAATCATCCCGGCACCATGGTTGTTATGGTGTCAGGATTATTGAAGCGCATTATTTCTTTTATCACATGGTAATATAGAATGAAATGATTCAACTCACCATAATGCAGAATCGGTGGGAGCCCTGATGTTACTGTCCCCAGCCAGCGGAGTGCTTCCTTACATCTCAGGTGTCCCCAGCGGAGTGTTTCCTTACATCTCAGGTGTCCCCAGCGGAGTGTTTCCTTACATCTCAGGTGTCCCCAGCGGAGTGTTTTTCCTTACATCTCAGGTGTCCCCAGTGGAGTGCCTCCTTACATCTCAGGTGTCCCCAGCAGAGTGCTTCCTTACATCTCAGGCAGGCCCGGACTGGGACAAAAAATAGGCCCGGCCATTTTGGAATGAGCAGCCCATGACTTCTTAACTGGCCCCTTCTCCACTCTCCATCCTGATGGATCCCCGGGAGAGGGGAGGGGGAAACCCTGCAAAGGTGCAGGGGGGAAGGGGACAGGGAAAGAGCAGGAGGAGCAGAGAGCACAGGGAAGAACCTTGAGAACATGGGGTGGTGTGAGAGCATGGGGGAGGCAGAGAACACAGGCAGGAAGAGGAGAGCACAAGGTGGCTGGAGAGCATGGGGGTCTGGAGAGCACAGGGGGAAGCAAAAACACAGGGTGGGACAGAGAGCATGGGGGCAGAGAACACAGGTGGGAGGCGGAGATCATGGGGGGCTGTAGAGCACTGGGGGAGGTGGAGATCACTGGGGGATGGCAAAGGGCACGGGGGTGGCAGCAGAGAGCATAAGAGGAGGTGGAGGGCACAGGGGGTAGGTGAAGATCAATGGGGGGCTGGAGAGTACTGGGGAGAGGCGTAGGGCAGCGTAGAGCATAGGGGGAGGTGGAAAGCACAGGGGGCTAGAGAGCACTGGGGGGCTAGAGAGCACTGGGGGGCCTAGAGAGCACTGAGAGAGAGGCAGAGGGCACAGGGGGCAGCGTAGAGCATGGGGGAGGTGGACAGCACAGGAGGGAGGTGGAGTGAAGAGGGGGGCTGGAGAGCGCTGGGGCGAATCGAGAGCACTGGGGAAATAGAGAGCACTGGGGGGGGCTGGCAAGAATTGGGGGGAATTGAAAAGAGCACAGAGGGAGAGGCAGAGGGCACAGGGGGCAGCGTAGAGCATGGGGGAGGTGGAGAGCACAGGAGGCAGCCTAGAGCATGGGGGGAGGTGGAGAGGTGAAGAGCACAGAAGGGAGGAGGAGAGCACAGGGGGGGCTGGATAGCACTGGGGGAGAAGTGGGGGGCACAGGGGCAGCGGAGAGCATGGGGGCAGCGGAGAGCATTGAGGAGGTGGAGAGCACTGGGGGGGGCTAGATAGCACTGTGTTTAGAAAGCACTGTGGGGGCAGCAGAGATAAGCAGATTAGGAGGAGCGGTGGGGGGCTAGAGAGCACTGAGGGGCCTAGAAAGCACTGAGGGAGAGGCAGAGGGCACATGGGGCAGCGTAGAGCATGTGTCACGTACCTGGTGCAGAGCAGAGCCTGACGTGCGGGAGTGGCCACTCCTGCTCCTCTGACTCCGGAACCCCTGGTAGTGTGGACAGGAAGCGCTGGAGTTCAGAGTCGCACTAGCGCCTGGCGGGGATGCTGTGCAGGAACTGCGGAGGTCTCCTGTAGTCTCAGGAAGATGTCAGAGGAGCTGGAACAGCAGGTCCGTAGACAGCGGGAGCTGGATACAGGTGACCAGGATCAGCAGGGAGACTGAGTTCAGGCGCTTGGTGCAGCTGGCTGGAACAGGCGGCAGGAGGGAGGTGTTCTGTAGTGCTGGGCGCTGATCGCTGGAGTAGTTAGCCAGAGGAAGGTGTGCTGTAGTTCTGGTGCTGACAGATAACAGGAGCTAGTGCAGATGACTGGAGCCGTTGGCAGGAGGGAGGTGTACTGTAGTACGGATGCAGGTAGGGTCAGGCAGGCCGGGTCGGATTCAGTCAGACCGATCAGGTGCGTGGATAGAGCAATAGCGGAGTCGTAGTCCTGGCCGGGTCGGCAGCAGGCGGGCAACAATCAGTTAAAGGGTAAGGCAGAGGCAGCGTCAGACAGGCCGGAGGTCAGGGCAGGCGGAGATCAGAAGGGTCAGAGATGAGCCGGGATCACGGGAACAGACGTCAACAGGTAACAGGTCTCAGGTGGGCAACAGGAACGCTAACGATCGGGCAGCAAGAGGCTGTAGGATGAGCCCCATTAAATAGCCTGGACTGGCGCCAGAATGGCGTCAGCACGTGCCCGCGCGCCGCTCCCGCGATTGCGCGTGCACGTGCGCGCGCGCGTGCGCGCCGATTTGCCGCGAATTCGCGCTCCCGGCGCCCCCGTGCGTGCCGTAGTGCCGCTAGCGCCACCTGGTGGTCGACCACGTTCATGACATTGCCCCCCTCCAACGGGCAGCCTCCGGATGCCCAACCGGGCCATCTTAAGTGGGTGAGCTTCCTTGAAGGACCGAATCAGTCTCTTAGCGTGGATGTTGCGCTCTGGTTCCCACGAATTTTCTTCAGGGCCGTAGCCCTTCCATTTCACCAAGAACTGGACCTGATTGTGCCTCCTTCTGCAATCTACAATAGACTCCACTTCAAATTCCTCTTCACCGTTCACTAAGACTGGTTCGGGCGGGTCAGTGCTTCGCCCCGGGAAGGGGTTAGTGACATCGGGTTTAAGGAGGGTGACATGAAAGACTGGGTGAACAGTCTGGCAGTTCAAGTTCATAGGCCACACTATTAATCCTCCTCTTGATCGGGAAGGGCCCCATAAACTTAGGCCCCAATTTCTTGGATGGGCAGGCAAGTTTTAAGTTGATGGTAGACAACCACACCAGGTCTCCGGATTCCAGATTAAGTTCACCCCTCCGCTTCTTATCAAACACTTCTTTATTATGCTCCTGAGTCCTTGCCATGGTTTCTTGCAGTAGCTTGTTGTTAGCGCTAAAGAAGTCCAGTGTCTCTTGTACAGCGGGCACCGTACACTCCGGGGCACAGTTAGGCAGAAATAGCGGGTGGTAGCCGTAGTTTGCATAAAAAGGAGATTGCTTGGTGGCAGAATGGACTGAATTGTTATATGCAAACTCGGCCAGTGGTAATAGAGAGGCCCAATCTTCCTGAGAGAACGAAGAAAAACAGCGTAGGTATTGCTCCAATGTCTGATTTGTTCTCTCGGTCTGGCCATTTGACTGAGGGTGATAGGCGGATGAGAAGGACAGCTCAATCTTGAGAGATTCGCAGAGCGCTTTCCAGAACCTGGAGGTAAATTGCACCCCGCGGTC
Source organism: Rana kukunoris (assembly GCA_029574335.1). Classification (NCBI taxonomy): domain Eukaryota; kingdom Metazoa; phylum Chordata; class Amphibia; order Anura; family Ranidae; genus Rana; species Rana kukunoris. The sequence goes on from CM056060.1 coordinate 70,316,079, forward strand.
AGAAACGATGTTTGCGGGGATGCCGTGAAGTCGCACGACTTCTTTAATGAAGATTTTGGCAGTTTCTGGGGCAGAGGGTGTACCCTTCATGGGCAGAAAGTGTGCCATCTTAGACAGTCTATCCACCGTTACAAAAATAGTCGTGAAACCCTCAGAGGGTGGCAGCTCAACGATAAAATCCATGGAGATCATTTGCCAAGGTCTCTCTGGTACAGGCAAAGGTCTTAACAATCCCCAAGCTCTGGATTTGCTCCCTTTATTTCGGATGCACGTGGTGCACGACTCCACGTAACTTCTACAATCTTTCACAAGTTGGGGCCACCAGAACGTGCGCTGTAGAAGTTCCGAGGTTTTCTGTGCCCCAAAATGACCAGCCAGTGCGTGATCATGGCAGAGGCTCAGGACAACGACCCGCAAGTCTTCTGGCACAAAGATCTTGTTCCCATGCCACAACAGACCGTCCCTAGCCTGCAACTTTGTATCAGAAGGGGAGGAAATTCCTGCAGAGGCTTGCTTGATCCAAGCCAATAGGTCGTCTTGTAGCAGCAGAAAATTCCCAGCGGATAGAATAGTGTCCGGGGGGGTGGGGGTTTCGGAATCGCAGAACATCCGCGAAAGGGCATCGGGTTTAGTGTTCTTCGACCCCGGCCTGTACGTTATGTGGAAGGTGAACCTAGTAAAGAAAAGCGCCCATCTGGCCTGCCGTGACTTTAGTCTCTTAGCTATTTTCAGGTATTCTAGGTTTTTATGGTCCGTGTATACCAGGATCGGATGAGCTGCACCCTCCAATAGGTACCGCCATTCTTCCAGTGCGGCCTTGATCGCTAAAAGTTCTCGGTCCCCCACATCATAGTTCTTTTCGGCGTCAGACAATTTACGAGAAAAAAAAGCGACCGGATGCAGAAGGGCCTTCGGCCCCTGTCTCTGGGAGAGAACGGCTCCCACCGCCGTCTCTGAGGCATCCACCTCCAGGATGTAGGGCAGACTGGCATCAGGGTGTTTAAGGACAGGTGCCGATGTGAACAGCTTCTTGAGGGTTTCGAAGGCTACTTGGGCTTCAGGGGACCAATGGAAACGGACCGTTTGTTTGGTCAGGCTGGTTATGGGAGAGATAATGTTGGAGAATCCCTTGATGAACTTCCTATAGAACTTTGCAAACCCGATGAACCGTTGCACACCCTTCTTGTCTGTGGGAGCAGGCCAATCAAGGATTGCCGCGACCTTTTGTGGGTCCATCTCGATACCATTTACGGAAATAATAAGTCCCAGAAATTGTATGCTTTCGCGTTCGAATTCACATTTTTCAGGCTTGGCGTATAGTCCGTGAATTCGGAGGCGCTTGAGTACGTTCTTAACGTGCTCCCGATGCCTGTCGATAGAGGGGGAAAAGATGAGGATATCATCGAGATACACAACAACGAACAGGTCAAGGTAGTCTTTAAAGATGTCATTCACGAAGTGCTGGAATGTGGCAGGGGTGTTACAGAGCCCGAATGGCATCACCAGGTACTCGAAGTGGCCAAAGCGGGTGCGGAAGGCAGTTTTCCACTCATCGCCGTCCCTGATGCGCACCAGGTTGTAGGCCCCCCGCAGGTCAAGTTTCGTGAAGATGACTGCTGTTCCAAGTCTCTGAAATAGTTCCGGCACCAAGGGAAGGGGATACCGATTCTTGATCGTCACCTTGTTAAGTTCGCGGTAATCCACGCAGGGGCGGAGAGTATGGTCTTTCTTCTCGACGAAGAAAATTCCTGCTCCTGCTGGTGAGGTGGAGGGACGGATAAACCCCTTCCTGAGGTTGTCGTCGAGATAGGTTTTCAGATTTTCCAGCTCCAGCTCTGTCAAGGGAAAAATCCTGCCGAAAGGGATTTCAGCCCCAGGAAGAAGCTCGATCGGGCAGTCATAGGGCCGGTGCGGGGGAAGGGTGTCAGCCCCTTTCTTGCTAAAGACGTCCAGGAATTCATGGTAAACTTCAGGAACGGATTGGCGGGTCTCAATGTCGGCGTCCATGCAAAGCAAAGAAGGAGGACAAGAGGTTACCTGCAGACAGTGCTCTTGGCAGTAGACAGAACTGAAACGTATTTCACCGGTAATCCAGTTTATTTGAGGGTTATGGGCCCGGAGCCAGGGTATGCCCAGAACAGCCAGATGAGTGGGGTTGTTGAGGACAACAGGTTTGTGGACAGAAGACATGGAAGTGGACTTACGGGACTTTGCTGGGCAGGTCCTCACATAGTGGCCGGGCTCTCCGCAGTAAAGACACAGGTTGTTAATTCGGCGACGGAGTCGTTCCTCAGATGTGAGGGAAGGGCGGATCAGGCCCAACTGCATGGGTTCTGGAATGTCTCTATCGGTGGTGATTGGAGCCGGAGAAGTCGGGTTAGGAAAGGTGGGTACCCGCGGTAGCATCCATGTCGGACGGGTCGGACCCGTGGCACGTTCAGTCCTGCGCTCTCTTAAGCGCCGATCGATCTGAATAGTCAGGTTAATGAGGTCTTTCAGAGTTCCGGGGACCCCAACTCGAGCCAGCTCGTCTTTAAGTGTTTCTGATAGGCCCAAACGGAACTGGTAACAGAGAGCCGCGTCATTCCAGTTAGTGTCCGCACTCCACCTTCTAAACTCGGATACATAGTCTTCCGCGGGTCGGCGACCTTGCTGGAGGGCGTGCAAGGCGGCCTCTGCGGTAGCGGCCTGGTGGGGGTCCTCATACAGCAAGGACATGGCCTGAAAGAACGTCTCCAGTCGATCGAGGCATAAGTCTTTTTGCTCCAAGAGACGGTGGGCCCACGCCTGCGGTTCACCAGATAGCAGAGAAATAACAAAACCAACCTTGGTGGCTTCTAATGAAAAAGTCCTCGGCTGAAGTGCAAAATAGAGTTCACAGGCATTCCGGAAGGCTCTATACTTGCTTCGTTCCCCCAAAAATCTCTCCGGCATGGGCACCTTGGGCTCTGGTGGCAGCACGATGACTGAAGGCGCAGTGGAAGTGCCCGAAGAAGAAGAAGCGGATGGTGCGGACAAGGCCTGGACGCGGTCCTCAAGTCGGGTATAGCCTTCCTGTAGGGCCCTGACTGCTTGGGTTAAGCCGTCCAAATGGCGACAAAGTTCTGTCATAGGGTCCACTCCCTGCGCAGGCTCAGACATGGCTGCCCGATACTGTCACGTACCTGGTACAGAGCAGAGCCTGACGTGCGGGAGTGGCCACTCCTGCTCCTCTGACTCCGGAACCCCTGGTAGTGTGGACAGGAAGCGCTGGAGTTCAGAGTCGCACTAGCGCCTGGCGGGGATGCTGTGCAGGAACTGCGGAGGTCTCCTGTAGTCTCAGGAAGATGTCAGAGGATCTGGAACAGCAGGTCCGTAGACAGCGGGAGCTGGATACAGGTGACCAGGATCAGCAGGGAGACTGAGTTCAGGCGCTTGGTGCAGCTGGCTGGAACAGGCGGCAGGAGGGAGGTGTTCTGTAGTGCTGGGCGCTGATCGCTGGAGTAGTTAGCCAGAGGAAGGTGTGCTGTAGTTCTGGTGCTGACAGATAACAGGAGCTAGTGCAGATGACTGGAGCCATTGGCAGGAGGGAGGTGTACTGTAGTACGGATGCAGGTAGGGTCAGGCAGGCTGGGTCGGATTCAGTCAGACCGATCAGGTGCGTGGATAGAGCAATAGCGGAGTCGTAGTCCAGGCCGGGTCGGCAGCAGGCGGGCAACAATCAGTTAAAGGGTAAGGCAGAGGCAGCGTCAGACAGGCCGGAGGTCAGGGCAGGCGGAGATCAGAAGGGTCAGAGATGAGCCGGGATCACGGGAACAGACGTCAACAGGTAACAGGTCTCAGGTGGGCAACAGGAACGCTAACGATCGGGCAGCAAGAGGCTGTAGGATGAGCCCCATTAAATAGCCTGGACTGGCGCCAGAATGGCGTCAGCACGTGCCCGCGCGCCGCTCCCGCGATTTGCCGCGAATTCGCGCTCCCGGCGCCCCCGTGCGCGCCGTAGTGCCGCTAGCGCCACCTGGTGGTCGACCACGTTCATGACAGCATGGGGGAGGTGGAGAGCACAGGAGGGAGGTGGAGTGAAGAGGGGGGCTGGAGAGCGCTGGGGCGAATAGAGAGCACTGGGGAAATAGAGAGCACTGGGGGGCTGGTGAGAATTAGGGGGAATTGAAAAGAGCACAGGGGGGCAGCGTGGAGCATGGGGGGTCGGAGAGCACAGGGGGAGAGGCGGAGGGCACAGGGGGAGGTAAAAAGCACAAGGGAAGAGGTGGAGGTCACTGGGGGCAGCCTAGAGCATGGGGTGAGGTGGAGAGCACAGGAGGGAGGAGGAGAGCACAGGGGGGGCTGGATAGCACTAGGGGAGAAGTGGAGGGCACAGGGGGCAGCGGAGAGCATGGGGGCAGCGGAGAGCATTGAGGAGGTGGAGAGCACTGGGGGGGGGGGGGCTAGGTAGCACTGTGTTTAGAAAGCACTGTGGGGGCAGCAGAGACAAGCAGATTAGGAGGAGCGGTGGGGTGGCTGCATATAGAAGAATCATTCTCTCCATCTTCTTCCTGCAGTACCTGAATGCCTGCGAGAGGGAGAGGAGCAGAAGCAGGCATTCAGAGACCGTCCGACCAGGTGCCGCAGCTCTATCACAGCAGGCAGCGCTGGTCTTCAGGAAAATGGCCGCCGACGGAGACATTATCTCCGCCGGCCGCGGACCTCTAGCGGCGGCGCGGGGCCCCGAGTATTAGCAGCCTGAGCCTGTTGATCGGCCCTGCCCGGAACGAACAGCACCTCACACGGGCGGGTGGCGGGCCCCCCCGTACTTGGCGGAATTACAGGGCCCAGTCACAACTGCGACTGCCGCGACTCTGATAATTCCGCCACTGGTGGGGATAACTTCTCCACCACGGCCGAGGGTGACACCCCTTACTGGCAGGAGCGCCACCCCCTCACATTTATACACCATTCACACTGTCCCCTGCACTCCTGACCGTGTGCAGTTAAAAATAAAATAAATATCTCATAACATGAGTAATAAAATAAAATATAAACTCATAACCTGAGCAAGAAAAAAAAAAGAAAAGTTAACCCAAAAAAAAAACACCCTCATCTGGGATGACGGGGGCTCCTCCTTGTGGGCACTCTCTGGCTCCTCAGCTGCCTGGAGGGAGTGGGTGGGGGTGGGGGGGCATCTGGAGGAGGCTGATCCCCTAGTGGGTCACTCCTGGCAGCTGTTGGCTGCATGCCCTCCAAGGCCACGGCCATCCGGCTCAGATAGAGGTTGGTCTGGACCTGCATTCTCGGCTGGCGGGTGACATTATGCCGCTGGTCACGCTGCCGCTGCCTCCCCTCTTCCCGAATGGCAGCTGTGTTGGCGTGGACGGCTGCTGTGAGGTGCCGTACATCAGCCTGCACCTCCCCCAGGCTGGTCACAACGTCCTGCACACCACTGGGCAGCTGCGACACGGAGCCCAGGCTGTCAGCGAGCCGGTCCAAGTGGCCAGCAATCTCCCCCATCTGCTGGGTTTGCCTGGCGTGGTCCATCGCCACCTGGTCCTGGACTTCCGTGTTGCCTTCCTGGGGCCAGGAGAAGGTTGTCCCTGTGGGGATGGAGTCGCCCTTGAGGGGCTACCGAGGATGGGTGAGGGGATGACAGAGGGCCCTGCAGAAGGGGAGGACTCTGACAAAACCAAAATAAACTCCTGCTGAGGAACAGGCTCCTCCTCAACCATCTCTGCAGAAGTGGTGTGGGCACTCTCCTCCACCTCGGTGTCTTCAGCACCCAGGGGCTCGTCCTCAGGATCCCGTTGGGGGGTTGGGGTGGAATGGCCGGCAACAGATGATGGCCCAGCTCCGTCATCTGTGGATGACACAAAGCAGACACATGTTGGTGGTCCCACACACTTGGCACATGTACAGTACACTCCCCCCCCACATGCAACACCAAATAGGGGATAAAAAACACTTACCTGTCCTGGAGCCTTCCTCCATGGAGTCATATCCAGGGACCCCCTCCAACTGCTCCCTGTCCAGGCAGCGGGCGACCACCTCCTCCTCTGTGGTCAGGCTGACCGCACATGGGGGTCCACCACAGTGCCCCTCTCATGCCTCCTGATGGTGGCCACCTTGCCATGGACCTTGCGCTGCAGGTCGTTAATTTTCTTCTGGATATCACCAGCAGTCCGGGTGGAGTACCCCAACACATTCACCCTGCCAGCAATGGTGTCTAGGATGGCCTGCTTCCTCTCCCGGCTGGTCTTCCGACTTTTCTTTCCGTGGAGAAAGTCATTATAAGTCTCCATAGCGGAGATTACCACAGAGACCTCCTGGGCATTGAAATTCAAGTTTCTCCTCTCTTTGGGGGTAGCGGGAGCAGCCATCTCTGTGCAAAAGTAACTTCCCTGGGGTGGGGGAAACGGAAATACTTTTGCGCCGGAATGGCGCTTCCGCTGGCGCTTTTATACGCGCAACGGAACACATTGCGCTGACGTTTCCCGTGAAGTGGTGCCGACGGAAGTTGTGAGCATGCGCACAGGGGGCCGAGTGAAGCCTCACTCACTGCGCATGCTCCGTGGATGATGCGCTGAACGTAAGCCTCTGCGCTGGGCTCCGCCCATCATTTACATATGATCACACCCACTTCCACTTGCGTCGGGTTGCTCCAACGCATCTTCATTACTCCGTCGCAAAGTAACGGCCATGCGCTTGGTGAATACTGTACTTCACTCGCTAGTTTGCGTCAGCGCAGCTTATATGCGTTGCGCTACGCTGGCGAAAAGATGCGCGCATCTACCTGAATCTGGCCCATAGATATTGTTTATCATATATCCTTCAGACACCACAACACTGTTCTTTCTTATACATAGTCTTTCCCCTAACATTTGGATATATTACAACGAACTCCTTTGACCACACAGTTTGATACTGTCGCATGGGCGATATAAATCAATAACTGTGAATGTTACACATAGTTATCTATCCTAACAAAGGGAATGACTTGCACTTATAAATTTATACTTTTTGCTTTTATATTTATATTTATGCATGTGTTTTAAATGTGAGTTTAACTTTGTATCTAGGTATCTTTATGCACACATGTGAAGACATTTTCCAATCGGCTTTGGGAGTTCCTCTCACTAATTGGGTCTTACCTGCGGCTGGTCAATGTCTATCACATGTTTTGCGTTAGAATCATATATATTTGAAGTGTGTTCTTTTTTATGCTAGCCATGATTAAGGAATAATTTGGAGTGTGAAACGCATAGGGCCAGATTCAGGTACAGTAAGGCTGGCGGATCCAGTGATCCGCCAGCCTAACTGTCACTTTAAGCCGGCGTTTTTGTTTTCTGTAACCAGAAAACAAGAAACGCCGGGTTGAAGTTCCGATGCGAGCAGCGTAAATGAATTTCGCCATCGCATCGTTACTTCAACTTAAAAATGGCGCCGGGGGCGTTCCCGCCGATTTACGCTCAAAAAATATGTTAATGAGCGGAAATCGTCAATTCACGAGCGAATTCGGGCACGACGCAGTGACGTTACGACGTTTCCGGAAGCGATACGCGGCGCATAGATAAAGCAGCCCCTTAGTGGAGTATCCTATGTTAGGTATAGGCGTCGTCATCGCGTCAAAAAAAAAAAATGGCGTCGCTTGCGTAAAACGTTCATGAATGGGAATGTGACGTCATTGACGTTCATTCACAGAATTTGGAGCATGCGCACGGGGATGCTTTGACACTCGACGCATGCGCAGTACGTTCGCCGCGGGATCGCGCTTAGTTTAAATACTACACGCCCCGTACCCGCCCAATTTGAATTCCGCCGGCTCATTTTCGATACGCTGCCGCAACTTTAGGAGCAAGTGCTTCTTGAATAACAGCACTTGCTCCTAAAATTTCGGCAGAGTAACGTAAATGAGAAGCGTTACTCTGGAGCAAAGATGCTCCCATCTACCTGAATCTGGCCCATAGGCTGTTATTCCCGTTTTCTGCTTGTTTTGTAGTGCATGTTTTATCTATTTTTTACATTAAAGACAACCTTGTGTTTTTTTTGGAGTGCGGTTGTCCATCCCTTTTTTTCTTCTATCAATTGCTTCGTGCATTGCCGTCACCTTGATTTCCTGAACTGTTGCTAATTGTTCAACATACCCACCTGGAGCGGTTACTCCCTTCCCTTCGTATGGCGAATTATGGTTTCCAACCTTCCATGTTTCCTGATTTGTTTGTTCCTCACAGTATTCCTGCATTAGGGGAACACCTCCGTGGTCTTCCTTCCACTTGGGTACAAGTCCAGGAGGCTTTGCGTCAGGCTAACAAGAGGTACAGACTCCATGCTGACCGCAGATGCCTGCCTGTGCCTTCCTACCAGGTCGGAGATAGGGTCTAGCTGTCCTCTCACAACCTCCGACTTTGTGTTCCTTCTCTGAAGTTTGCACCTTGGTTTATTGGGCCTTTCCTTATCCTTTCCAGGATAAACCCAGTGGACCTTCCTTCCAACATGCGTATCTCTAATGTGTTTCATGTCTCCTTATTGAAACCTTTGGTCTGCAATCGTTTTACCACCTTAGTGCCACGTCCTCACCCTATACAGGTTGAGAACCATCAGGAGTATGAAGTACAGTCCAATGTTGACTCCCGCATGTTCCATGGGCGTATTCAGTACCTGGTGCATTGTAAGGGGTACAGTCCGGAGGAACGCTCTTGGGTCCCATCCTCGGACGTACATGCCCCTGTCCTCCTCCGTGATTTCCATAGACATTTTCCCCACAAGCCCGGTGGTCCTCCGAGGGGGAGGGGTCATTGAGGAGGGGGTACTGCCAGAGGGCTGGGCTCAGCCCTTCCTTCTCTGTGCTGGCAGCTCAGCTGTTAGTCAATTACAAGCTTTCATCTCTCCACAGTGATCCACCTGTTGATGATCCGCTCGTCAGCTCTGTCTACTTAAGGACTTCCAGTTCATTTGCTCTTCGTCTTTGCCTGTGTTAACATCACAAAGTATATTCAGCACACTATTTCAAAAAATGCGCCGTTCATCAGGAGAAGTGTGTGTATTAATCTCGTCCACCGCTACTAACACGCTGCTTCCCTCCTCTGGACTGCCTATGGAATGCACAGGATTACTTCCTACTGCCGTGAGGTCATGCCCTGCCGTCCACCTCAGATCTACAGTGACTACACTTTCATGTGCACTTTCAGGGCACTTTCAAGTGCACTTGCAGTGCACTTGTAGTGCAAAGTGGATTTGCCTTTCGTAAATAACCCCCATTGTGTGCTTGTTCCTGGCTGGAGGATGTCAGTGTTCAGGTAAGTAAAACGGGGGGGGCTATTGCACTACAGAAGATTTTTCACCTTAATGCATAGAATCTATTAAGGTGAAAAATCATGAGGGTTTACAACCCCTTTAATGTGATTCTTCTGCATTCAGGAGAGGGTGGTTGGGGAGGGTTGAACACCCCCTAACCACGGCAGCTTCTAAACTCTTGTAAAAGCCTGTGTACATGGACATATAGGTGTCAATTCACTAAGAGTTAAAGATTGGGCAATAAAATGCGGTAATTTAGTTTTGAAAGTGCAGTTCACTAAGAATTTTGCCACATTTTTTCATGCAGTAATTTATCGCATTGACTGGTTGCTAAGGAGAAGGCGAGAAGCTGGCCACTGCGTCCTTAAAAGGATAGTTCACCTTTACAAAAAACCTGCCTATGCAGATAATGGATAAAACTTTTTTGCAGAAGGGAGTTTAACAAGACACGTAGCAACTCAATAAAATTAGAGGAAAAGAGGTTTAACCTTAAACTATGTAGAGGGTTCTTTACTGTAAGAGCGGCAAGGATGTGGTATCAGCAGGGAGCATTGATAGTTTAAAAAAACTATTAGATAAGCAAAAATACAGGCGCTTTACTGACAATTGCAAGGTCATGTGACATTGTACCCAAATAGAGCTTTCTTTCCTACAAATAGAGCTTTCTTTTGGTATTTGATCACCTTTGCGGTTTTTATTTTTTGCGCTATAAACAAAAAAGGAGTGAAAATATTGAATAAAACACAGAGGTTATTTACAAAAGGCAAATCCACTTTACACTATAAGTGCACTTGAAATTGCACTGAAAGTCCACTTGGAAGTGCAGTTGCTGTCAATCTGAGGGGTAGATCTATAATGAGGGGAAGCTCTGCTGATTTTATTATCCAATCATGTGCAAGCTAAAATGCATTTTTTTTTATTTTTCTTTGCATTCTTTGGATCTACAGCCACCGCACTTCCAAGTGCACTTTCACTTGATGTTTGCACTTGTAGTGCAAAATAGATTTGCCTTTCGTAAAGAACCCCCAATATCTTTTACATTTTGCTATAATTAATATCCCACAAAAAATATCGCCCCTCTACACTCCTCCACCTATTTTATCATGTGGACTGCCGTGAACAAAATCTTACACTTGCAATGGGGGGGGAACTGCTCATCCTTTTGCTGCAGAGGCAGCGAGTGGCCTGGGGTGTACACATAGCACAGATGTGATGCTTTGCTTCACGGTCCCAGCAAGAACTATACTTCTTGGAGCTCCCACTGAGCGTGACTCATTCAATTGAATTGGGCTGCACTGCAACCTTCTCTCAGCCGCACACAACAGACGTGGTGTTTGTCTGGTATTTAGGGGGTTACGCAGGAGACGGTACAACGACTCCTCATTATTAGGCAGGAGCCGAACACCCCCCTGGTTTGGTTTGCACCAGAACCTGCGAACAGATCGAAGGTTCGCACAAACTTTAGAACCCTGTTAAAGTTTATGGGACTCGAACATTCAAAATCAAAATTGGTAATTTTAAAGGCTAATATGCAAGTTATTGTCCTAAAAAGGGTCTGGGGGCCCTGGTCCTGCTCCAGGGTACATGTATCAATGCAAAAACAAGTTTTAAAAACTACCGTTTTTCGAGAGCAGTGATTTTAATAATGCTTAAAGTAAAAAAATAAATAAAAAAAAGTGGAATGTTCCTTTAAATATTGTACCTGCTGGGTGTCTATAGTATGCATGTGAAGTGGCACGTGTTTCCCTTGTTTAGAACTGTCCCTGCACAAAATGACATTTATATAGGAAAAAAGGTCCCTGCAATATGGATGAAAAACATTCAGAAAATGCCATGTTCCATATGAACTCTTAGGCCTCGTACACACGAGGCAATCTATTTGTTCAAATCGGTCGGACCGACCGATTTGAACAAATCTGTTTGCTAGGATTTTGGTTTGCGTGTACACACGAGCAAACCAAAATCCCCGCCAGCAGACGGCGCGCTGACGTGTCGGTGACGTGGCGGTGACGTTGACGCCGCCACGTCACCGCACCAGGAAGTAAAACACTTCCGCGCATGCGCCGAATCCATTCGGCGGCGGTGCGAGACGACATGTCTGCTGGTAAGTGTACTAACCAGCAGACATGTCGGGTGGACGGATTCCCACCCGATAGATTTCAAAGCATGCTTTGAAATCTGTCGGGTGGCCAAATCCGTCGGCTCGCCCGTACACACGATCGAATCTGTCTGCTGGGACGGTCTAGCAGACCGTTTCCAGCAGACAGATTTGATCGTGTGTACGAGGCCTTAGGCCTCGTACACACGAGTAAATAGATTTGTTCAAATCGGTCTGTCCGAACGATTTAAACAAATCTGTCTGCTGGGATGTATTGGTTTGATCGTGTACACACGATCAAATCAAAATCCCTGCCGGCAGACAGCGCGCTGACGTGTCGCCGACGTGTCGGTGACGTTGACGCCACCATGTCACCGCACCCGGAAGAAAAAACACTAACACTAACTAGCGTACTAACCAGCAGACATGTCGGGCGGACGGGTTTGCAGCCGACAGATTTCAAAGCATGCTTTGATATCTGTCGGGTGGCCAAATCCGTCTGTTTGCCCGTACACACGATCGAATCTGTCTGCTGAAACGGTCTAGCAGACCGTTTCCAGCAGACAGATTTGATTGTGTTAATGAGGCCTAACAGGAGAGAATTTCCCTTTCCTAGGGGTAGATTTCCTCTTACTTCCTGTTGTCTCCCTCCATTTGCAAGTAGGAGTCGTTTGTATGTTGGATGTTTGAAAGTAGGGGCCTGCCGTATATACTCTGCAGAAGTTTGGCCCTTTGGTGTTGGTGTTGCCACAACACTGTTAGCCCTCACAGTTAGTCTTGGTGGGCGCTGGGATGCTCTGCTGTGAACTATTATATCAAGAATTGTAATTGCATGCCATTGTTGAACAGTGGTAGAATAATTGGGCATTTGGTGGTGGTGGTGCTGGTGCCACAACACTGTAAGTCCTTACAGTCACTCTTGGTGGGCGCTGGAACGGGTCTTGCTGTGGAATATTATATCAAGAATTGTAATTACATGCACCTGTTGAACAGGGGCAGAACAATTTGGGCCTTTGGTGGTGGTGGGGGTGGTGTTGCCACAACACTGTAAGACCCCACAGTTACTCTTGGTGGGTGCTGGAATGGACCCTGCTGTTAACTATTAGATCAAGCATTGTAATTACATGCACCTGTTGAATTTTGGCCTTAGGCACTGGCGCCACAACATAGCAACCCCTCACAGATACTCTAGTTGGAGCGCAAGAATGAGCCCTGCTGCAAGGTACTGCATCAGAAATTTTAATTACATCCTCTGCTCCCTCTGCAACGGCAAGATAAAGTCCACAACCTTACCCTTGTAACATGGATCAAGGAGGGTTGCCAGCCAGTAATGATCCCTCTCCTTGATACCACGAATACGAGGATCCTTCCACAAGCTTTGCAGGATCAGGGAGGCCATGCAGCGTAGGTTTGCTGAGGCATTCGGTCCGGAGTCCTCTGAGTCACTCAGGACAACATGATCCACAGCTACCTCCTCCCAGCCACGTACAAGTCCATGGGTTTTTTGGGACTGTAATTGATCCCTTGAAGACTGCTGCTGATGCTGAGTGCTAGGCTCCACCTCCATGCTGACACTATTCTCCTCCTACTCCTCCTCGTCCTCTTCCTGTGTGATAGGCAGGCCATCAGGAACACTGTCTGGATAAAGGGGGCCTTGAGAGGCAAGGAAGTCCCTCTGTTCTGCCTCAAGTGCCATGTCCATTATTTCACGCAGCGTGTGCTCCAACAGGTGGATAAGAGGGACAGTGTCACTGATACATGCACTGTCACTGCTCACTATCTTCGTGGTCTCCTCAAATGGTCACAGGACAGTGCATGCATCCCTGATCATGGCTCACTGGCATGGGGAAAAAACAAGCTTCCCTGACCATGTCCTGGTGCCATATTGGCACAGATACTCATTAATGGCCCTGCAGCATGGCCAATGTAGAGTTCCACCTGGTGGGCAGGTCACAGATTAGGCGGTCCTTGGGCAGGTTGTATTCCTTTTGGAGGTCAGCCAGCCGAGCACTGGCATTATATAACTGGCAAAAATGCACACAGAGTTTCCTGGCCTGCTTCAGGACATTCTGTAAGCCCGGGTACTAAGCCCAAGAACCGCTGCACCATCAAGTTAAGAACATGAGCTAAACAGGGCACATGGGTCAATTGTCCCTGTTGGAGGGCGAAGAGGAGGTTGGTGCCATTGTCGCAAACCACCATTCCTGGCTTAAGCTTGCGTGGTGTCAACCACCCCTAAGCCTGCCCCTGCAGAGCTGACAGAACCTCTGCCCCAGTGTGAGTCCTGTCCCCCAAGCACACCAGCTCAAGCACCGCATGGCATCTTTTTGCCTGCGTACTTGCCTAGCCCCTTGAACGCCTACGGAGCACTGCTGATTCCGAGGACAAAGCACAGGAAGAGGCCATGGAGGAAGATGAGGGGGTGGAGCAGAGAGGTGTGTCAGAATCACCAGTAGTAGAATTTTGGAGGCGTGGTGGTGAAACAACCTCCAACATTACTGTACCTTGTCCTGCATCCTTCCCAGCTGCCAGCAGAGTCACCCTGTCAGGGTCATTACTGTGCCAAGCAGTCAGCGAGGCTTGGTTACGCCCCAACACCTTACCTCTGAGCCACTTCTCAGTTTAGATTCTGTTTGCTGTCTATTGAAGCCTGGTGCTGAACTATGTGCTGATTGCCTGATCTCCCTACTATCTGCACTTGTCTATCCTGGTCCAGCTGAGGCAGGTTGCCTAATCAACCTGGATATAAAGCCCTGCCTCACTATGAGGGAGGTGTCAGTTCATTCTGATCTGATCATCCTGTCTGTACCACAGTTCCTGTATTTGATCTTCTGCTGCAAGACTGACCCCGGCTTCTGACTTTTTGGCTTTTGTACCTTGGATTGCTGCTGTCTCCTGCCCTTTGACCCCGGCCTGTACCTTCGGACTTCCTCTGCCGTCTCCAGCCCTTGACCCACGGCTTGTGCCCTGGATCTGCTACCCTCAGTCTGCTCCCTTCTGAACCGTGTACTGGGACTGTACCACATCTGCTCAGCTACAAGACTAGCCCCCGTGCACGGACTCACAGCCCAGGTAGTGTCTACCTTATTACTGTGGGCTGTGTGTACCTGCAAGGGTGAGCTTACAATCTGCAAATGGACTCCACCCAAGGTAAGCCCTCACAGAATGAACTGACCAATAACATGGAGTCTGCAAACTTGTACAAAATGCTCACCTCCCTGGCTCTGCAAGTCTCCAGCCTGGGCCATACCATTCTGGAACTACAGCAAGAAATTCAAGTACTTAAAGGGACAGCATGCCCAGCCCCGGAAACCAGCATGTCCTGAGCCATTTGTTGTTATGCCAGAGAAATTTGATGGTAGCCGTGCATCCTTTTCATGTTTTAAAATGGATTGTGAGCTGTTGTTTTCCCTTAAACCTAGGACCTATGCCACGGACTATATTAAGGTTCGCACTACCATCAACCTGCTTACAGGGAAAATTAAATCTTGGGCTCATCAGTTGTTGCAGGAAAAGAGTCCAGTCTTGGACACCTGGGAAACCTTTATGTTTGCTCTAGACTCTCACATTCCTGTTTCTAAGAGAACCAGTGTTCCCAAGTCCACTCTCGGTTCACGTGGCCTACGGGTATCCAGGGACAAGAATTCCCAGTACGGATATGACACCAAGCCAGACCAGTATGTGCCAAGCTATGAACCTCTGTATGTGCCCAGCCATGAAGTCCCAACACCACAAAGCCTTGAAGCTCCGGTGGATGCACACAAGCCTGCCTTGGAGGACGTGGAACCCATGCAGATCGGGGCCATCCGGTCTGGGCTATCTAAGGTAGAAAAAGAACGGAGGAGAGGCTATGGACTTTGTTTTTACTGTGGTGTAAGTGGGCACTTTATATCTCTTTGCCCAACCCGCCCACCTCGGCCAAAGGCTCTTCAAGTGGGTACTATTGGGAGTTTTTTTGCTACCCCGGAATCTTTGCCTGTTATGCAGCTTGAAGTTCCTTTGCCCCAGTCTGACATTCCGGTGACTACTGTCCAGTCCAATGCACCTGTTCATCAGCTTGCTGTACCTACCTTCCCAGTTGAAGTTCCGGCTCCAGTGTCCCCGATCCGGCTCCAGTGTCCCCGATTCCGGCTCCAGTGTTTCCGGCTCCAGTGTCCCCAATTCCGGCTCCAGTGTTTCCGGCTCCAGTGTCCCCGATTCCGGCTCCAGTGTTTCTGGCTCCAGTGTCCCCGATTCCGGCTCCAGTGTTTCCGGCTCCAGTGTCCCTGATTCCTGCTCCAGTGTCTCCAGTTCCAGTGTCTTCAGTTCCAGTGTCTCCAGTTCCTGTGTCTCCAGTTCCTGTTCCGGTGTCTCCAGTCCCGGTGTCTTCAGTTCCAGTCCCGGTGTCTCCAGTTCCAGTGTCTCCAGTTCCAGTGTCTCCAGTTCCTGTGTCTCCAGTTCCTGTTCCGGTGTCTCCAGTTCCGGTGTCTTCAGTTCCGATGTCTCCAGTTCCGGTGTCCCCAGTTCCGGTGTCTCCAGTTCCAGTTCCGGTGTCTCCAGTTCCTGTGTCTCCGGTGTCCCCAGTTGAAATTCCATATCCGTTGTCCCCAAGTGAAGTTCTTCCACCTGACTGTATCTATGCCTCAAATGGTACCATGGTCCATAAACAAGATCTAGTAATGTTTGAACGAGCTTTACAAGCGGTGAGTGCACCCCCTACCAGAACTTCAAGATCAACGAGGTCCAAAAAGAAAAAGTAAAAATCTGCTTTGTTTCCCCATGGTTTGGACCTTAAAGACTGTGCCGATAAGGAAGCTCCATTAAACGCCCGGAGGGCGTTTTTAAGGGGGGGGAACTGTCAGGGTCATTACTGTGCCAAGCAGTCAGCGAGGCTTGGTCACGCCCCAACACCTTACCTCTGAGCCACTTCTCAGTTTAGATTCTGTTTGCTGTCCATTGAAGCCTGGTGCTGAACTATGCTTGTGCCCCGGATCTGCTACCCTCAGTCTGCTCCCTTCTGAACCGTGTACTGGGACTGTACCACATCTGCTCAGCTACAAGACTAGCCCCCGTGCACGGACTCACAGCCCAGGTAGTGTCTACCTTATTACTGTGGGCTGTGTGTACCTGCAAGGGTGAGCTTACAATCTGCAAATGGACTCCACTCAAGGTAAGCCCTCACACACCCAATGTGCCATGAAAGATAGGTAACGTCCCTGTCCATGCCTGCTGGACCATAAGTCAGCTGTAATATGCACCTTACCACTGACCGCCCTGTCCAGCGAGGCATGACATTGCCTTCAACATGCTGGTAGAGAGCTGGAATCGCCTTCCGTGAGAAAAAGTGGCGTTTGGGAACCTGCAAACTGAGGTACCGCACATTCAACAAACTCACGGAAGGGGGCAGAGTCTACCAACTGAAAAGGCAGCAGTTGAAGTGCTAGCAATTTAGCCAAGCTAGCATTCAACCACTGAGCATGTGGATGGCTGAGAGCGAACTTCTTTCAGCGCTGCAGCAGCTGGTGCAGGGAAATTTGCCTGGTACAATCTGACGTTGGTGTACCGATAGCAGATTGCCCGCAAGTACTTGGCTGTGACACACCTAATTCTACACTTTCATTTCCTCAGTGCAGGTTTCATAGAGGACTGAAGGTATAGTGGGGTTGGAGCTCCCAGCTGATGAGGAGCAAGGAGAGGTCCGCTTTGTTATTTGGTGTGGGTCTTTCAGGTACACTTGCCAACGAACTGCATGGCAGGTCAACATATGTCTGGTCAAGCATGTGGTGCTCAAGCGGGTGATGTTTTGGCCACACAAGATAGGCTTGCGACATTTGTTGCAAATAGCAGCAGTGCGATCTGATGCACTCCACTCAAAAAAGGCCCACACCAAAGAACTTTTGGAATAATGCAGAGAGACAGCAGCGCCCTGCACATGCAGAGTTCTGCGGTGTGATGCAGTCGGTGTGCTGCCCCATAAGCTGGCCCCTGTAGGGCATCCTGCCTCATTGGAGATGTGCCTCCTCCTCTTCCTCCTCCTCCTCTCTCATATCAGGCACCCACGTGGAGTTAGTGATCTCATCAGCTCCTCCCTCCTCATCACTGGAGCAAACCTGGCAGTATGCTGCAGATGGGGGAACGTGACTGCCAGATTGCTGTCCTTCTTGGGCACCCCCTCTCTCTGGGCTCAAGTTACTGCCTTCCTCTAGCTGGGTACCATCATCGGAGCCTTCAAAATGCTGCGCATCCTCCTGTAGCATGTACCCAACATTGTGGTCAAACAGTTCGGGGGGACTCCTCAGGAGGACATGGTGGGGCTAGGGAATGAGTGACTGATGCCATTGAGCTTTAGTTGCACACTGTGCAAAGGACACAGTACACTAACTGAAGATACTTGCAGCTCCCTGCCTGTGGTATTAGTATGAGAACACCAGCAATTGTAGGCAGGTAGCTTTAGGTGCACACTGTGCAGAGGACACAATACACAAAGTAAACATACTTGCAGATCCCTGCCTGTGGTATTAGTATGAGAACACCAGCAATTGTATTCAGGTAAGCTTTAGGTGCACACTGTGCAAAGGACACTAAAACAAAATACACCAGGTCCTTGCCCGTATTTGTATGAGAACACCAGCAATTGTATTCAGGTAAGCTTTAGGTGCACACTGTGCAAAGGACACTAAAACTGAATACTGGAGGTCCCTGCCTGTATTTGTATGAGAACACCAGCAATTGTATTCAGGTAGCTTTAGGTGCACACTGTTCAAAGGACACTAAAACTGAATACTGGAGGTCCCTGCCTGTATTTGTATGAGAACACCAGCAATTGTACTCAGGTAAGCTTTAGGTGCACACTGTGCAAAGGACACTAAAACTAAATACTGCAGCTCCCTGCCTGTATTTGTATGAGCACACCAGCAATTCTATTCAGGTAATCTTTAGGTGTACACTGTGCAAAGGACACTAAACTGAATACTGGAGGTCCCTGCCTGTATTTGTATGAGAACACCAGCAATAGTATTCAGGTAGCTTTAGGTGCACACTGTGCAAAGGACACAGTACACTAAGTGAAAATACTACAGACAGCTAGCACAACCACCTGCCTGCCTGTCAGTATATTATGAAGAGAATATAGGAACGGAGCTAGCTAAACTGAATACAGTGTATGTATATATATATATATATATATATATATATATATATATATATACAACATCTGGGCTACATATATATCCTTTACACACTGTAACTGCAGCTAACTGACTCGCCTGACTGCCTGGCGCCTGCTCTATGTAACTCAAATGAAATGACAGTGTGTCTCTCTCTATATCTATCAGCAAGCCAAAACACACCACACAAGGCCGACTTACAGGCGGCCCTATATAGTGTGGGGCGTGTACTATATCCCCTGAGACATAATTGGCCAAAGCCACCCTGGCTTTGGCCAATTATGGCTCTTCATTTTTTCTGCAGAACCTTTCTTGTCGGAAAAATTGAGAACCAGCTCTACAAATTTTTTGCTATCGAAAATTCCGACAGAAAAAGTCAGATGGAGCCTACACATGGTCGGAATTTCCAACCAAAAGCTCACATCAAACTTTTCTTGATGTTAATCCCGACCGTGTGTACTTGGCATAAGTATAGGGTCAGAACAGTATTGTTCAGCAGTGCATTTACCCTGACGTAATGACCTAAGGTTAGTGTCAGCTGAGTGGGCACAGTCAGGATCATCATAGAGTAGGGCTGTGGAAATTAAAGATTAATTCCTCGATTAATCGCAAAAAAAATGTATCGATCAAAATTCTTTTGATCGGTATTAGTGATGCAACGGATCGTAAATGATCCGTGATCCGAACGGGTCACCATATGCGGATCGGCACACTGTGTGATCCGCAGAGCTCCAATGCTTCCTCGGCCATAGGAAAGGCTGCGGCTTCGACCTAGCTCCTGGAGCGGCGGCCATCTTGGTCCACCCGGCGGCGGCCTAGGTGAGTCTAGAGCAGTGCACTGATTTCATCACCAGGCCTCAACTGCTCGTGTTCGGCTGGCTTCTCTGGTAAGACTAAGCAAGCACTAATCGTCCTATGCAGTGGGGGAGATGTGGACCATATTACAGTGGGGAGATGTCTGTGGATATTACAGTGGGGGAGATTGTGGATATTACAGTGGGGGTGATTGTAGATATTACAGTGGGAGTGATTGTAGATATTACAGTGGGGGAGATGTCTGTGGATTTTACAGTAGGGAGATGTCTGTGGATATTACAGTGGGGGAGATGTCTGTGGATATTACAGTGGGGAGATGTCTGTCGATATTACAGTGGCGGAGATTGTGGATATTACAGTGGGGGTAATTGTGGATATTACAGTGGGGTGACGTCTGTGGATATTACAGTTGGGGGATGTCTGTGGATTTTACAGTGGCGAGATGTCTGTGGATATTACAGTGGGGAGATGTCTGTGGATATTACAGTGGGGGAAATGTCTGTGGATATTACAGTGGGGACTATATATGGTGGTGATCCAAAAAATGTATGTGCGTTATAATTAATCGAAATTAGTTAATTAATCTATTAAAAAAAAATGTATTATTCGAACATAAAATGTTTTATCAGTAAAAGCCCAATCATAGAGTAAACCCAAGGCCTTAAAAAAGTCCAACAATTGTGATGAGGTCAGTAATACAATTTGTGCCACAAATGAATGGATGTACAATCACCACCACCCTCCACCTCTGAGTAAATTGGCTGCTACCCTTAAAAGAACACCTATAAGGGTCTAATCAAGCCTTGTGTACTGTATAAGTAAAAGGAGATCTTCAATTACCAGGAACAGCAGCTCGGGTAATTAAGGACATACAAATTGATTCTCAGATGTTGCTCAAAATATATAAAAGAAGTTCATTGCGCAATACCATTTAAAAAAAGATTTAGTAAAACATAAGAATTGTGCAAGTAATATTTCCAAGCTGCGAGCTCCTTGCCTCCTCACCGCTAATTCTGTTGTACGAGACACCGGGAATGATCGGAAAGTGTACAATCGCCTGAACCCATGCACAGAAGCAAGAAACAGCTGCTCATACTAGTGAATGGCTGTACACAATGTGCATTTAATAATTTTAAAACTTATCCTTTAATAATATTTACTAATCCAGAATTAAGTTTGTATGCATCTAAGGATTGACTTTGAATGTTTAGAAGAAGAAGAAGAAGAAGAGATAGGCGAGTCCACTTGGTATTTTTTTTTATATAGTTAGGACCCAAACGTTTATCTGAAGGAGCTCTTACACAAGAGCAGCTGCCAAAAATGAGAAGCCCTACCCTTGTGCTAAAGTATTGTAATATTTACCTTCTGTATACAGTTCATCATTATTGTTTGTCATATCCCCAACCTTGCCATTCTGGGCAAACGTTTTGCTAATGTTTCTTAGACCCAACAAATACATAAATTGGTGAACGCAATTTAGGGAAAATATTTGCTTTCGAAAATAGTGTACATTTCATAGGAGCTTTCTAAAATATTTTTGTCTAGTTATCCGTTTGTAAAAAATACATTTTTACAATCTAAAAATTAACAACCTCCCAAGTCTTGGAGAAAAGAAGGTAAACATAATTTTGGTATGCATAGCAGTTAGAGGGTTATTGTAAGGCAGTGGTCCCCAACCTTTTTGGCACTGAGGACCGGCGTTGTGGCATAGAATCAGGCCAAGGCCCGGGGGGGGGGGGGGGGGTTGGTTTATTATGTAGCTTTTCGCGGGCAATTTGTTGGTAAAATGGCTGGTGTTAGCGCTTCAATCATCACAGAACAATGGCTGATATGGTGTTGGGATGATTGAAGTGCATTATTTCTGTCATTGCATTGTAATGTAAAATGAAATGGTTCAAACTTACCATAATGCAGAATCTGCCACCAGATGCAGTTTGTTACTTGCTACGTCGCCTTCCACCATATGTGGATTGTCGCTTACAATGTCACCTGCCACCAGATGTGGATTGCCAAAACACCTGCCATCAGGTGTGGATTGCTACGTCGTTTGCCACCTTGCCTGCCACCAGATGCGGTTTGTCACTTGCCACGTCACCTGCCACCAGGTGTGGAGTGTCGCTTGCCACGTCACCTGCCATCAGGTGTGAATTGCTACGTCACTTGCCACCTTACCTGCCACCAGATGTGGATTGCCACTTGCCACGTCATCTGCCACCAGGTGGGGATTGCCACGTCGCCTGCCACCAGGTGCGGGATGCCACGTCGCCTGCCACCAGGTGCAGATTGCTACTTGCCATGTCACCTGTCACCAGGTGCGGGATGCCACATCGCCTGCCACCAGGTGCGGATTGCTACTTGCTGTGTCACTGGTCACCAGGTGCGGGATGCCACATAACCTGCCACCAGGTGCGGATTGCTACTTGCCATGTCACCTGCCACTTGATGTGGTTTGCCACCTGCCATTAGATTTTTTTGTCACCTGCCATGGTGGCAGCACAGGCCAGTGAGGGAGAACAGCATTAATGCAGTATAGTAGCCCCGCTGTGTGGGCGGAAGTGCCGTGTTCTGGACGGGTGGCGAGAGATGATATCATCTCTCTGCTCCCATGCCTCGCAGCAGTGTAACAGCCCCGCTGTGTGGGCAGAAGTGCCGTGATCCGGCAGGCGGTGAGAGATGTCATCTCTCTGCTTGCCCGCTGCCGCACCTCACACAGTGCAGCCTTCGCGGCCCGACTGCAAATAGGTCGCGGATCGGGGGTTGGGGAACCCTGTTGTAAGGTAAACAGACACACACCAAAACTGCAAGGCTAATGTAGCCCTGACAGAAACATTTTAACATAACAAATGTCTGTATCTGGAGTGCAAGTAATGAAAAAAAATATTTTGCTGTACAACTGGGATAAAAAGCAAATAGGATCTGACACAAAAAATAACCCCAATGTCAGCTTCTATTTTCTTATAAACCTTGGACACTTGGACAACAGTAAGATCACTCTGCATAATTTCTGACTCTATGCACCCACCTGAGAAATTTGGATGCTCCCAACCACTTTTGGGAGTTCTAGTGCGTCCTGTTTCATTCTCCAAAATAAATAAAAAATTAAAAATCAGGCCACGAGTTTTAACTACTTGCTTACTGGGCACTTAAACACCCTTCCTGCCCAGAGTAATTTTCAGCTTTCAGCGCTCTCACACTTTGAATGACAATTACTCAGTCATGCAACACTGTACCCAAATGATTTTTTGTCCTTTTTTCATATAAATAAAGCTTTCTTTTGGTGTTATTTGATCACCTCTGGGTTATTTATGTTTTGCGCTATTAATGAAAAAAGACCAAAAATTTCGAAAAAAAAAAATTTCTTAGTTTCTGTGATAACATTTTGCAAATTATTAATTTTTCTTCATAAATTTTGGCCACAATTTATACTGCTCTATGTCTTTGATAAAAATACCCCAACATTTTTGGAAATTATTTGGTCTGTGTGAAAGTTTTAGAGTCTACAAGCTATAGTGCAAATCATAAAAAAATTATCACATCTGATCACATCTGATGTACTGAAGGCCTATCTCATTTCTTGAGACCCTAACAAGCCAGGAAAGTACAAATGCCCCCATGCACTGATGAGGAGGCACAGATGAGGCTGCACAGGTGGGCACTGATTGGCGGCACAGGTGGGCACTGATGTGGCGGCACAGGTGGGCACTGATGTGGTGGCACAGGTGGGCACTGATGAGGTGGCACATGGATGGCACAGATGAGGTGGCACAGGGATGGTACTGGGATGGCGGCAGCAGTACTTACAGACCTCTCTCCCTCCTCACACGCAGTCTCTGTGTGAGGAGGGAGAGGCGGCAATGAGAGATGATCTCATATGTTTACATTTGAGATCATCTCTCATTGGCCACACAGATCGTATCGCAAATGGCCACGATGATTGACCGTTCGTGGCGATCTGTAATTGGCTGTGTCCAAGGGACACGGCCAACACAGAATTTCCCCGCTGCGTGCTCGGGAGTGTGTGCGGGGAACGAGGAAAGGGGCGGACGTCAAATGACGGCGCCCTGGATTTTCAGGTCCGCTGTCATTCGGCTATAGCGCAGGCCTCAAGTAGTTAAAACAATTAGAATCTCTGTCAGTTTTTTTTCTGTTTGTGAGACTACTTGTGTCCCTACTAAAAAACACAGGTCCTAACCATTTCCATAGTATTTACATACAGTACATGTTAACTTGCTTTGGGGGGCACTAATGCATGCTTGCTCCCAAGGCACCTATGTTTGTCTATGAGACACAAACAGCATAGCTTGGCCCTGACCCCCACTCCCTCCTCACTGTCTGTGATTGATAGCAGCGGGAGCCAACGAGAAGAAAGAGACCCAGGAGAGTGTTGGGGGAGGGTGTTGAGAGCGAAGCTACACATTGAAGGTTTTTTACCTTTATGCATACAATGCTTGTCACATGCCTGATCCAAGGCCAAGGTGCTGAGAGAGGCTCCCTTTGTGGCTAAGCGCATAATAACCCTGAAGGTGGTACAGGAGATATAGTGCCCAAAGAACCACAGGTTGCCGGCAGGGTATGGATGGCATGAGCAGATGATCACTTGCAAACTGCTTAAGGTTGCAGAGAGAATGGAGAGGTAGAAGTCTCTAGGAACTCCAGCTGTGCTATGGCAGTTCATGCATACAGGAACAGCAGTAAAAGCCAGGCTGGGGGTCACACACACAGATGATCAGGCTGGTAACAGATAAGAGAGAGTCCGTAAAACAAGCCAGGCCATACACTGGTAATCAAGCAGGAGGAAGGTCAGTAAAACAAGCCACAGGTCAACACCAGGAGAAGGGATCAAACAGGTCAGGAACAAGCTGGGTCACAACAGGAAGTCCAAGGAATCGATACAGAGGTTCAGGAGCACAGGGAAGCTTATCACAATCCAGCAATGGAGGAAACAGCAGCAGCCTTTTATAGGCCAGCAAGGGTTCCCATCTGTCACATTATACACGCATCATTGCGCATGTGCTGATTTGTACCTTTGCGCACATGCATGCGCCAATTTGCCTATCCTCCGCATGCATGCAAGGTTGCGCTGGTGTCGCTCATCTCTGTTATTGGCATTATTGCTAGTTCCCTCACGGCCATTTCTCTCACAATGTATAAAAGTAAAAAAAAAAATTGACCTTTAGAACCACTTTCAGCCCAGTGCAGGGAAGTCACAGGTCCTTTTTTTTTTCTTTTCCTCTGGTGGTGGACAGATCCTAAAATGCTGAGGGTTGGAACGTCATTACACTCTTGGCAGCATCTTCACATGAGTCTAGGGTGAGAGTGAAGCCTTGGCACCCTGGGCTCACAGGAAGTGGGATAATTGACAATGATTCAGCATTGCTGAATCTGTGAGTCCACAGGGGACTGAGAAGGAGATCAGATAAGTATAGCAAGTGCTGATTTTTTACATTTAGGCTGTGCTATAAACAGTTTTTTCATGCGTGAGACCAGACTGAATATAGGCTTTAAAGTAAGTCTTTACTAAAAGAAATACAGTAAAGGTAATTTCTGACCTGGAAATTCTCTTTGCCCAGCTTTATTACTAACCAACTGGCTTCTGTATTTTCTGAGTCACTGACCTGAAACAAATATTACAATTATGAAAGTCAGAGTAAAGTATCTGCATACTTGATCTTAGTTAGTGACCCAAAAGAACTGAAATTTGTGGACCAGCATGGCACCAATGCAAGCTAACTTTTGCAGTATAAAAAAAGCGAAATGCCAGGTTCCATGTTTTTTTAAAGAACATTTTTATAATAAGGCCTGCAACATTACCCTTGAAAGTTCCCTGGTGTAACGCCTAAAACTTTTTTTTCCTTTTATAAATCAAGTGATATCACAATCGATAACATCACTTGAAGTAAAAATGTACTTATAACAGTTTGATAACAATTGATGTTCTTAAACAAAAGAACATGTATGTGGCCCCTGTTTTGTTAAGGCATTGAGGAGTCACCTATTGGAACTTTTTCCCCTGGTCTTGGTCTCAAAAACAAATGTATATACAGAATGTCACTTTCTTCAAATAAAATATGTACATTTCAGCCTGATTGTGCTGTATGTCTTGGCTCTGTTAGAGAGGAAGGCTGACAGAAGTTTTACAGTGCTCACAAACTGTTGAAGAGGGAGAAAGGAGAGAAAAATCAGGGAGATAAGACACTATCCTTGTAACTTTAACTATTTTGTGTCTCCCATGCAGTTTGTCCTATCACCTCTCCTGCTTTTTTTTCTCTCCCCCTAATTTGTTTCCCCTTTGCACAGTCTGTGTTATTCCATGGTCACACTGTGCCTTTAACCACAGCAATACAGAGCACATTTACCCTCTTCCTGCCCAGGCCAATTTGCAGCATTTAGTACTGTCGCACTATGAATGACAATTGCGCGGTCATGCAGCACTGTACCCAAACAATTTTTGTATCTTTTTGTTCACACAACTAGAGCTTTCTTTTGGTGGTATTTTTATATTTTTTTTGCTAGATAAACAAAAAAAGATTGAAAATTTAAAAAACAAAATCTATTGTTTTTCTTTGTTTCTGTTATAAACTTTTTCAAATAAATAATATTTCTTCATAATTTTAGGCCAAAATATATTCTGCTACATTTCTTTGGCGAAAATAACCCAAATCAGTGTATATTATTTAGTCAATAGGAAAGTTATAGAGTACACAAACTATGATATATATATGAAAATTGATTGATCCTCTACTGACAGCCTTCATTTCTTGAGTCCCAAAAATGTCAGGACAGTACAAATATCCCCTAAATGACCTCTTTTTGGAAACAGACAGCCCAATGTATTTATTAAGAGGCATGGCGAGTTTCTTGAAGTTGTAATTTTTTTGACATAATATTTTGGAAAACTAAGAAATGTCACAGTATTTTTTTTTACATACTGTCACCAGTGCAGTACAGCGTCATCATATAACTGGTATGGCAGTGATCAGGGACACTGACTGGTGACAGTACAAAAAATAATGCATTTTTTTCAACATTTTCGGTATTTTCATTCATAGCTCAAAAAATAAAAGACCCAGAGGTGATCAAATACCACCATAAGAAAGCTCTATTTGTATGAAAAAAGGGCCAAAAAATCATATGGGGACAGTGTTGCATGACTGAGTAATTGTCATTCAAAGTGTGAGAGCACGGAAAGCTGGAAATTCGTCGGGGCAGGAGGGGGGTTTAAGTGCCCAGTAAGCCTTGCTGTAAGAAATCATAACCTGTAAAAAAAAAGTACTATGGTAACATTATATTGCTCTGGCCACAGTGTGTTAAAAAAAAAAGTAAAAATAAGAATTGTTTTAAAAAAAAAAAAGAACAATAAAAAAATATATATTTCTTAATGTAACGGAATTGGCCCGTGACACCCAGAGACTTTTTAAGGATGGGGGGTACTCCTGTGCCAGCGTCACTAATGACTCTTGGGTCTAGGGTCACCCTGTGCCCCTTTAGAGCATAGGGTGGCTGAGAAATGATAAATCATGTATTGCAGGAGATCTGGACATATTACAGGTGATTTCATGCTGACCCACAACAGGTCAAGAGAATGACACCTTCAATGCTTAACCTAAGCTGGTAAAATGCTAATTGAGTATGCTACTGGGGTGATGTGGATTGGAACTTGAGAGCCAGCCAAGCTGCCTATTATGGGATGATAAAGTATCTTGCTGTGATAACATTCTGTGTCCATTGTGTTAATTAGGTCTGCTTCCAAGACCTATTCATTGTGTATGCTAATGACACAGTTTTGTGTGAAGTTACTATTGATAATAGGTGTGGAATGTGACTTCTCAGGTGTAGTAATTAGGTCATGTTAATTATGTCAGACCGGTGCTGAAATGTCTGGATACTGATTAGTAATTAGCCCATCTGAAGGTGTATTGAAGCACCATTGTGTGATGAGGGGGTGGAGAGTTTCATTGTCCCTGTAACATGACTGAACTGTATATAAAGCTGAGAGTTACCATTAAATTCATTCATACATTTTGAAACCAGAACACAGAGCTGTGTGAGTCTCGTTATTCTGGGAAATGGAATGGGTCGTGTCTACATGGATTGTCGGACTGTCGGATAAGCTGTCTTGGGTTGATGGAAGATCATAAACGGTGTTGACCGTTACAGTGGTGGTAGCAGTGGGATGATTCCATCACCGGAAGGACAGCTACAAGGGCACAGGACAATGGAGGCGGTGTATGAACGGCTGAAGCCCTCTTCCCTCATGGACTTACTGGAGAGCTGGGGCAGACCGGCCAGCAACCATAAGAAAAGGGATTTATTGCAGAACTTGTCAAAATGGATAGAGCTAAAAGGCCCGGCGTAACAGACAGGACACCTGAGGAAGAAAGTTTTGATCGGGCTGTATAACGTGGACTGGCACAGTATGGTCCTAATCCTCCACTGGAGATCATAGACCTGGTTATAGCGGCTGTGGATGCCACTTGGCTACATCAAAGAGGTGCTGCAGCAGCAGAAGTCACAGCAGCACCAACTGAAGAGAGAGGAGAGGTACAGATACAAGTCTCCATGGAAGAGGAATTCAGAAGGAGGTTACAAGAGATGTGGATACAGCACAGAGGACCGGTTTTAGA
The DNA here is from genome assembly GCA_029574335.1 of Rana kukunoris. Classification (NCBI taxonomy): domain Eukaryota; kingdom Metazoa; phylum Chordata; class Amphibia; order Anura; family Ranidae; genus Rana; species Rana kukunoris. Next base: position 70,344,023 of record CM056060.1, read on the forward strand.
GGAGGTCCTGCTGGAATTGTCGGATGTGATTCGCTGCCAACTCTGCAAGGAAGCGCTAGCTCTTGAGCAGCAACACCAGGGGAAGGTCCTCCTCTGATGAAGTCATGAGGTGCGTGACGTAACGCCGTAGGGAGACGAGACCACGTGATACCTGCACAAGCCGGAGGCCAGCAGATAGAAGTAAGACAGCGCTACACCCGCCGTGTCCTGTCACAAACTTTTTTTGCACTGCACTTTATTTATTAATGTAAGAGTCCAATTTTATTTAATAAAGATACCCCCGTTTTCATACTTACTTCACCATTGGAAGCATCCATTTTCTCCTCTATTCCACACTTGCTCCTATGGTATATTGAGCATGTATTAGGTTCCAACAGGAACCATTGGAAAGGAGTGAGGTCCACATTCTGGATACACTGACACCCATACTATATGCATATATATAGTACCTTTAAGGTAAGGGCACTGTGAGAACGTTTATGGATGCCATTTTCATTTCCAGCTGTCTATAAGCAGATTTCATTTATGTATCACCTCCATCAGAACGCCTTGTTATAGACATTCCGATTCATCGAGTTCATGAACTCTGCACTGGATGCACTTTTTTTCATTGCAGTATTGCCACTTTGTCACTCTGAGTCTTTGTACTCGGTTGCACTTTATGCTCATCTTTGGATGCCACTCATTGTTATGTATTGATTTTATTGTATTTAATTTTTATTTTTATACACTTTTTATATATTTCACTCATTTATTGTTGTGGTCACCCACTGCACATGGGTGTCTAGAGCGCTTATCACTTATGGGTGTCCTTTTATGAAATCGCGGTAAAATACCGCTAATCTCTTCTCAGGCATTCTCAGAGGAGATCGCTCTCCTCTGAGTGCCTGTTTATGAAAGTGTGTAGATTGCTTCTCATGCTGAGATGAGGAGCGATCTACAAACGGCGGCAACTCCTGCAAACGGCTCCTCTCACTGAAATCCCGCGAGATTTCGCGGGATTACAGTACGAGGAAGTGAAAACCAGTAATGTTAAACATGAATAAACACACATTATTCGCCAACATATTAATAAAACAATAAAGTGAATTTCCCCCTACACAATCTACATTATCCTAATTAGTAATAAACATTGTTTTTATCAATATTTAAGTACCACACATGTGGCTATTTAGATGTGAACGATGTATATTAAATAAATGTAATCCACATTGATAAAGCAGCTATACACTATTCATATAAATGTAAAATACATTGAAAATTTGTAAAACAATACTTTTAACGAAGTATATAAGTATGAATATTTAATAATAAATTAAACTAAAATATATTTCAAAATTGATAAACCCCGTATAACTGCAATGGAAAAGCCCGTGGGTAAAACCATAATTTATGGTTTCCAAAAGTTAATATTAATAAATGTAATATCCCCCCAAAAAAATTGTATTAATAATAGCATTTAATTGCAGTTAGAATAATATATCTTCATATATTTATAATTATATATGCATATCAAAAGAATTGTGAACAGTTATTTACAATAAATATATATGTTTTGTTAAACAAACCCCCCTCTACCTTTGAAAATTGGTAAATTCCTTACTAAGTTATTTTTCAGTAAACATTTTACTCATTTGATGGTGTGTTAGGAGTTTTGGCAGCATGCAGCGTTCAACTAAAAAACGTGTTTGCAAATTCACTTTTGCGCAGAACTGCGTTCTTGTCTCAAGAACAGTTAGCAAATGGGACTCTTTATTTGTCGCCCGATCCAAGATGATATCCCAAAGCAAGAAATCTGCCATTTGGAACAGTATCGTGGAAGAAGTGAATGCATGTGGTGATACTGCCCGATGCATATTAACATGCAAGCGTCGATTACGCGATATAAAAATGCAGATCAAAAAAAAACTGGTCTCTATAGCTAAGTATCAGAGAGGTACTGGAGGAGGACCACCCCCAGATATTACTTTTACAACCTATGAGGAGGAGCTGAAGGGATGCCTTGGACCCGACACAATTCTGGGAGTACCTGGAGAGCACGACTCCGATGCCCATAGTAAGTAATTTCTTTCTTTTTTTTTTTTATTTCTTTTTTTTTTAGCCCTACAGTTCATAACATAACGAATTTTATCTTTTTAATTCTATTTATAGTGGTACAGGGTCAAACAAATGGCGAGGACAACTCAACCGATATTGAGGCTCCACCAGATGAGACACTAATGCTGTTTGACGATGAAGGTAGGTACTAAGAACTTGCTGTCTAAGGATTTGACTAGGCCTTTATTTTTATTTTTTTGTGCTAACATAACCCCTTACAGACCACCGTACACGCATTTACTGCGGCAAGGCCCCTAGAGACGCACTTATTGCCCCCTCCAGTTAACCGCAGCTCTGCCAGTGTAATTTATACAGTGACAGTGCATTTTAGTTAAGCACTCATAATATAGTCGGTGTTGCTCTTCCTCAATAAGTACCACTTATGGGTTGCTTTAGTAAAGACAAGTCCAATCTCCACTACAAGTGAACTTATAAGAGCATTTACTGTAGATCTGAGGGGAATCTCTGAAAAGAGGGGAAGCTCTGCTGATTTTACCATCCAATCATGTGCAAGCAAAAGTGCTATATTTGATTTTACTTGCATGTCCTCTCAGATCTGCAGTGACCCGTGGCGGTGCATCCATAGAGTGCACAGGAGCGCCGCCCCCTCTCGCTGCCGTCCACTGTTCAGATAGCCGTCCCCCTGCTGAGCGCCAACCATCTCAATAACAGCAGCTGGTTGGCCGTTGAAGTGTCTATCAGAGCCAGTGGCTCTTATACACTTTAACCAAATAGTTTACCAGGGGACACATGGGGTCATGGCCGGCGCAACCACCAGGGGGACCAAGCGGCCCCTTGGGGCGGGCAGGTCAGCAGCCTGGGATGGGGCGAAAAAATGACCTTATAATCGCGGCTGTACGATTTTTCAAAAGCCGCGCCTCCGACGTCTTCTGTTCCGTGATAGGCGGAACATTCAGCTTCCCACGAGGCACTGTGTTCAGTGTCCGCCTATCACAGAGGCCCTCTCGTCCTGTGTTTGGTGTCCGCCTATCACGGAGGCCCTCTCGTCCTCGGACGAGAGGGCCTCCGTGATAGGCGGACACTGAACACAGTGCCTCGTGGGAAGCTGAATGTTCCGCCTATCACGGAACAGAAGACGTCGGAGGCGCGGCTCTTGAAAAATCGTACAGCCGCGATTCTGGTAAGGTAAGCTGTTACTGTTAGGTTACACGGCCGCGATTCGCATGGGATAAGGTAAGGGCACAGTCTGGTCATGGAATGGGGCATGTCTGGGATGTAATGGGGCAGGTCTGGCATGTAATGGGGCACGGTCTGGTCATGTAATGGGGCAGGTCTGGCATGTAATGGGGCAGGTCTGGCATTTAATTGGGCAGGTCTGGCATGTAATGGGGCAGGTCTGGCATGTAATGGGGCAGGTCTGGTCATGTAATGGGGCAGGTCTGGCATGTAATGGGTCACAGTCTGTTCAAGTAATGGGGCAGGTCTGGCATGTAATGGGGCAGGTCTGGTCATGTAATGGTACAGGTCTGGCATGTAATGGGGCACAGTCTGGTCATGTAATGGGGCAGGTCTGGGATGTAATGGGTCACAGTCTGGTCATGTAATGGGGCAGGTCTGGCATGTAATGGGGCAGGTCTGGTCATGTAATGGTACAGGTCTGGCATGTAATGGGGCACAGTCTGGTCATGTAATGGGGCACAGTCTGGTCATGTAATGGGGCAGGTCTGGCATGTAATGGGGCACAGTCTGGTCATGTAATGGGGCACAGTCTGGTCATGTAATGGGGCAGGTCTGGCATGTAATGGGTCACAGTCTGTTCAAGTAATGGGGCAGGTCTGGCATGTAATGGGGCAGGTCTGGTAATGTAATGGTACAGGTCTGGCATGTAATGGGGCACAGTCTGGTCATGTAATGGGGCAGGTCTGGGATGTAATGGGTCACAGTCTGGTCATGTAATGGGGCAGGTCTGGCATGTAATGGGGCAGGTCTGGTCATGTAATGGTACAGGTCTGGCATGTAATGGGGCACAGTCTGGTCATGTAATGGGGCACAGTCTGGTCATGTAATGGGGCAGGTCTGGCATGTAATGGGGCACAGTCTGGTCATGTAATGGGGCACAGTCTGGTCATGTAATGGGGCAGGTCTGGCATGTAATGGGTCACAGTCTGTTCAAGTAATGGGGCAGGTCTGGCATGTAATGGGGCAGGTCTGGTAATGTAATGGTACAGGTCTGGCATGTAATGGGGCACAGTCTGGTCATGTAATGGGGCAGGTCTGGGATGTAATGGGTCACAGTCTGGTCATGTAATGGGGCAGGTCTGGCATGTAATGGGGCAGGTCTGGTCATGTAATGGTACAGGTCTGGCATGTAATGGGGCACAGTCTGGTCATGTAATGGGGCACAGTCTGGTCATGTAATGGGGCAGGTCTGGCATGTAATGGGGCACAGTCTGGTCATGTAATGGGGCACAGTCTGGTCATGTAATGGGGCAGGTCTGGCATGTAATGGGTCACAGTCTGTTCAAGTAATGGGGCAGGTCTGGCATGTAATGGGGCAGGTCTGGTAATGTAATGGTACAGGTCTGGCATGTAATGGGGCACAGTCTGGTCATGTAATGGGGCAGGTCTGGGATGTAATGGGTCACAGTCTGGTCATGTAATGGGGCAGGTCTGGCATGTAATGGGGCAGGTCTGGTCATGTAATGGTACAGGTCTGGCATGTAATGGGGCACAGTCTGGTCATGTAATGGGGCACAGTCTGGTCATGTAATGGGGCAGGTCTGGCATGTAATGGGGCACAGTCTGGTCATGTAATGGGGCACAGTCTGGTCATGTAATGGGGCAGGTCTGGCATGTAATGGGTCACAGTCTGTTCAAGTAATGGGGCAGGTCTGGCATGTAATGGGGCAGGTCTGGTAATGTAATGGTACAGGTCTGGCATGTAATGGGGCACAGTCTGGTCATGTAATGGGGCAGGTCTGGGATGTAATGGGTCACAGTCTGGTCATGTAATGGGGCAGGTCTGGCATGTAATGGGGCAGGTCTGGTCATGTAATGGTACAGGTCTGGCATGTAATGGGGCACAGTCTGGTCATGTAATGGGGCACAGTCTGGTCATGTAATGGGGCAGGTCTGGCATGTAATGGGGCACAGTCTGGTCATGTAATGGGGCACAGTCTGGTCATGTAATGGGGCAGGTCTGGCATGTAATGGGTCACAGTCTGTTCAAGTAATGGGGCAGGTCTGGCATGTAATGGGGCAGGTCTGGTAATGTAATGGTACAGGTCTGGAATGTAATGGGGCACAGTCTGGTCATGTAATGGGGCAGGTCTGGGATGTAATGGGTCACAGTCTGGTCATGTAATGGGGCAGGTCTGGCATGTAATGGGGCAGGTCTGGTCATGTAATGGTACAGGTCTGGCATGTAATGGGGCACAGTCTGGTCATGTAATGGGGCAGGTCTGGGATGTAATGGGTCACAGTCTGGTCATGTAATGGGGCAGGTCTGGCATGTAATGGGGCACAGTCTGGTCATGTAATGGGGCAGGTCTGGCATGTAATGGGGCAGGTCTGGTCATGTAATGGTACAGGTCTGGCATGTAATGGGGCACAGTCTGGTCATGTAATGGGGCAGGTCTGGGATGTAATGGGTCACAGTCTGGTCATGTAATGGGGCAGGTCTGGCATGTAATGGGGCACAGTCTGGTCATGTAATCGGGCAAGTCTGGGATGTAATGGGGCACAGTCTGGTCATGTAATGGGGCAGGTCTGGCATGTAATGGGGCAGGTCTGGTCATGTAATTGGACAGGTCTGGCATGTAATGGGGCACAGTCTGGTCATGTAATGGGGCAGGTCTGGGATGTAATGGGGCACAGTCTGGTCATGTAATGGGGCACAGTCTGGTCATGTAATGGGGCACAGTCTGGTCATGTAATGGGGCAGGTCTGGCATGTAATGGGGCACAGTCTGGTCATATAATGGGGCACAGTCTGGTCATGTAATGGGGCACAGTCTGGTCATGTAATGGGGCAGGTCTGGCATGTTAGTGTGTTTTTTTATATAACAAAATTATTGAAAGAAACATTTTTTGCAAGGGAGGTGGGTGGCCGTTGGGGGGGGGGAGGGGTGCCGAAATAGAGCTTTGCTTGTTTAGGCAGAAATCCTTGCACCGGCCCTGCATGGGGTGTGCGTTCCTAGGTTAACACTGACAAGCACCTCTGCCAATCAGGTTCACCGGATCTGGTTATCGGTAACCTGATTGGCTGAAGCGACATTGAGGATGGGAGAAGACATTAAGGGATCGTGGAGGACGATCCGAGGATGGCTGACCGAGAAAGGTAAATGCCGGGGGGCAATTGATGTGCACAGAGACAACAAAGGCATGGCACAGTGGCTGTGATTGGTATGGCACAGTGGCTGTGTTTTGCATGGCACAGTGGCGACAATGGCATGGCACAGTGGCTGTACTTGGCATGGTACAGTGGCTTTGCTTGGCATTGCACAGTGGCTGTGTTTTGCATGGCACAGTGGCTGAGTTTGGCATGGCACCGTGGCTACAATTGATGGGCACAGTGGCTGTACTTGGCATTGTACAGTGGCTTTGCTTGGCATTGCACAGTGGCTGTGTTTGGCATGGCACAGTGGCTGCGTTTGGCATGGCACAGTGACTACAATTGATGGGCACAGTGGCGACAATGGCATGGCACAGTGGCTGTGCGTGGCATGGTAGAGTGGTGACAATTGATGGCACAGTGGCTCAGTTTGGTATGGCGCAGTGGTGACAATTGATGGGCACAGTGGCGATAATGACATGAAATTCATACCAGACCCTTAACTGTGCAGGAATTTGGTGGGGGGAAGTAGAGCACCCCCCTTCTTGAACCATACCAGACCACATACTCTCAACTTGTGGGGGGGGGTGGTGGTTGGCTGCTGTGTGGCATCCCAAAGCACCACCTTTGTGAAGGTAATTTTATTACTATACATTATTAGTGGTGCTTTGATGTTCTTCCATTGTGGATTACATTTTCCAAAAAATACAACTATTATATCTTATATCAAGGGGTCTCCAAACTTTTCAACACGAGTGCCACATTGTAGATTTTTCAAGTTTTCGGTGGCCAAAATCAAAAAATAAATTATGTATAAAATGTCATTGTGTCCCCATCAGTGGTGTCCTCATCAACAGCATCCCCATCAGCAGTGTCCCCATCATTGTTGATGGGGACACTGCTGATGGGCACACCAATAATGGGGACGCCACTGATGGGGACACCCCTGATGGGGATGCCGCTGATGGGGACACCGGTGCCCCATCAGCGGTGTCCCCATGTCCCCATCAGCGGTGTCCCCATCAACAGCATCCCTATCAGCAGTGTCCCCATCATTGTTGATGTGTTCCCATTAGCGTTGTACCCATCAGCAGTGTCCCCATCAGCGGTGTCCCCATTTACCCATCAGCGGTGTCCCCATCAACAGCATCCCTATCAGCAGTGTCCCCATCATAACAAGACATCATAACAATAACAAGATGAGCCTCTGACCTCCGTACTAGATGACTTCTGGTCTTCTGCAGCTACTGTTTCCGATGCGCGGCACAACTTTTAAGTTAAGATCACACGAGTAACGTCACAGGCGCGGTACCTCTCCTCCTCCCGCTCGCTGTTTAAATAAAAGAGCCTCCCACGAGTGACTTTACAGACGCGGCACCTCCCCTCTTCCTGCCCGCTGTTTGAATTAACGATCCTTCCACGAGTGTAGCAGCGAGCAGGTATAGGGGAGGTGCCACGCCTGTAACGTCACACGTGGTATCGCAACTTCAAACAGCGGACGGGAAGAGGGGAGGTGCCGCCGGCACCTCGGCTTGTCTTGTTTAAAACAAAGAACGACGTGGCATCATGGGAGGCTTTGTTTACACTGCGGCCTGCGAGCCAGACAAAACACACCCGCGGGCCGGGGTTTGGAGACCCCTGTCTTATATCAACATTATTCTAGCTGAACTGCTTATCTTAAGTGTAATTTAACAAAAAGCTATTAACAAACAATTTTGTTTCCAGAAAACAGTCAGTTTGTCGTGGCGTATACGGTGGATGATCCAGACTGTGAAAACCAATGTGGTAATTAGAGAATATACATAAGCTCAAAAAAAAAACAATATGTGATGTATAATTACCGATATGTTTCAATGTATGAAGTGTCTAATATTTTCTTATCTTTTAATTTACAGTTCAATCTCCAGTGAATGGTGAGCCTATAGCAGGACCATCTTGTATTGGTAAAGATAAAGATGTTTTTCTACAATTGCACCTTTCAGAAAGTGCTCTTACACCCTAAATGTAAAACTTAAAAACAAACAGAGATACATACTGCATCTGTTGGCTTTTCTAAAAATGGGCACTGCGTACACACGATCAAATTTATCTGCTGAAACCGGTCGGACTGACCGTTTCATCAGACAAATTTGATCGTGTGTACGGGCGAGCAGACGGGTTTTAAAATCTGTCTGCTGGGAACTTGTCGGCCCGACATGTCTGCTGGTTTGTACGCTAACCAGCGGACATATCTGTCCGCACATGCGTCGAATGGAATCGACGCATGCGTGGAACTTTTTTACTTCCTGTTGCGGTGAGGTGGCGGCGTCAACGTCACCGCCACGTCACCGCACTGTCTGCCGGCGGGGATTTTGGCTTGATCGTGTGTGCAAGATCAAACCAATATCTCGGAGCATACAAATCCAATCAAAACGGTCTGTCAGACCGTTTTGATTGGATTTCTTTGGTCGTGTGTATGCGGCCTTACCTGTCCTGTAGTCAAGCCATTTTTCCATCATGTTTAGGGTGTTTACCACGCCATAGCGGGTAAGGGTACTGGCAGTGTAGCCTTCACGCCGGTAAACCCTACTGCACATGCGCAAGGCCCGCTTCTCTCTCCTATTGTTTCAGCGTTGGAGGGGCAGAGGACGGAGCTCCACTGTGATGTCATAGGCCGCACCTGGGACTCCCGGAATTGGAAAAGAATATCTGTCAAAGACAGGTATCCTGTCTTCCACTCCCCCTCAAAGGTGCCAATTCTGGCACTGGAAGGGGGTACAAATTTGGTAAGGGGAAGTTCGATAGAGGGTTCAATAGAAATAAGCTTCTAAAATCAGCTTGTTTAAAAAAAAAATTGAGAAACCAATGAATTTTCCACTCTCCTTTTTTAGCAAGTAATACCCCAATTATCTGACATAATCAATTTTATTCCTCATAGGATCGGAGACTGAAAATGCAACTGTTCATCCAGAAGTACCGAATGAAGTTACACAACAAAGTAAACATGAATAATAACCTATAATTATCATTTATGAATGTCATGGTAAGAATAAAGTTTATTTATTTGTTGAATTTTTGAATTTTCCAGATCAAGTAGACGCAAGTGTACAACAAGTGGTGGAAAATGAACCAATAAACAATGCTTCTTTGTCTGTTCCGCCTCGGGCTCCAAGAGGCAGAAGAAGAAGAGAATTGTTGTCCGAACGTCTGAATGCTGCCAACAGCGTAGCTGACCAATTAGGGCAGACGTTGAATTCACTGATCAACAACATACATGAACGTCAAAACGTACAAGATTCATTTCAACAGGCACTGGTAACACAAATGACAAGAACAAATGACAATCTTGAACAGATTAATAATAATTTGGCAAATATGTTGGAGGAGCAAAAAAAAATGTCCACTGCCCTGTTCTACTTAGTTGGTGCTGTGGCTCCACTGTGTCGACAAATGGCCCCTCCTAATGAGTCGGAAAATGACACGGATGCCACAAACATTTAATTACAATTGTAATCATTGTTTGATGGGTTGCATTTCTATATATTTTATCATTACTGTTTCTATGTTGTATAAAAAAGTTTACAGATGTCTTCAGAACATGTCTATTTTGAAATAAATTAAAAGAAACAAATATTAAACGCTGTAAATATTTTTTATTTAAAAAAAAAAAAATAGCGTGGTAAGGTGGTGGTGGGGTGAGCTATTATCGCCACAAAGATCCATTCCGCTTGCAGCAAGAAAAGGGTATTGTAATGGTAATCATCTCTCCTTAGAGTCTTTTATGGGCACATTAACCATGGGGAGAAGGGAGTCATCGTGAACGTCCCAAATATACAGCAGAAAGGGAAAGCATATGCGGTGGGTCTAGTCAGTTCAGCAGGTACATATATTCCCTCGTTCAGCGATCAGCATCCACGATCCAATTGTATGGTCATAATTGTCTGATCGACGAGCTGTCGGATATTACGACCGTGTCTATGCTCCATTGAATTAACGACAACAACATTTGTGTGTTCATGCGCACCTCTTTGGTGAGAGCATGCTGTCCGAGAGTTAACTAAAGTGATATAGAAGACATCCGGGAGGTCAGAAGCCGCACATCCGTACTCGACCATGTCCAAACCACGCCAACAACTCTGTAAAAAAAGAGAATATCGTAAATTTTCAACTTTTGACCGATACATTGTGTGTTCAAATAAACATTTAATTCATCCTAAATCAAAAACTTGGTTGGAAAATAAGACGGTTTGTGAATATTTATTTTTACTTGATATACAAGACATGTTTTGATATACAAGTAGCATCATGTCACAACAGAGCATAGAACAGAACAAATGCACCTCTAAAGCCTCGGACAGACAACCGAGAATCTCGTTGTAAAAGAAAAAACTTTTTCCACGATAAAGTTCTTGTTAGGCTTGTCGAGAATCTTGATAAGCTTTATTTGCATACACACTGTCTAGACAAAATCTCGTTGTTCTCAAATGCGGTGACGTATAACACGTACGACGGCACTTTAAAGGGGGCTTCTTTTGCAAATCTAATATTACTGCGTGTAAGGCTGCGTACACATGTACGAGAACCTCGACGGGCGGAACACATCGCTCTGCCCGACGAGGTTCTCGCCCGGCTGTCAGATTCGGCGACCAGCTCGTGGGGAAAGGCGACGAGGCATTAATCCCAACGGGCCATCGATAAAATAGAGAATCTGTTCTCTATTTTCTCTCGACCGCTTTCCTGACGGGAAGCTCGGCTAAAACCTACACGCGTCAGAGGTTCTCGGCAGAATGAGGATCCCAGCTTGTTTCTGCCGAGAATCTCGGCCGTGTGTACGCCGCCTTAATTAAAAGATTGGCGAGAGACGATTCGCGCTTTTCAGTCTGTTACAGCGTGACGAATGTGCTATCTCCATTACGAACGCTACTTTTACCGAAGCTGCGCTCCCGTCTCATACTTTTTTAAAACAAATTGAAGCCATTGGGAGTATAAAAGTTTATATTTTTAGGAAGATTGCACAAAGCTTAATATTAATTGACATCTGTAGACATTTTTTGGCAAAAAGTTGGTGTCATTGGGAGGAATTGTGCCCATTCATTTTTCTCAAAGAGCCCCATTGCCATTGTCCATGGTGGGCACTGATAGGTGGCAATGATGGGCAGTGTGAGGTGGCACTGATGGGCAATGATAGGTCAAAAAGATGAGAAATTTTAGACATGACTGACAGATGACACCGATGGTGAGGAACTGATTGTCAACACTGATAGGTGGCACTGTTGGGCAGTGATAGTCACTGATTAGGTGAACTCTTGGGAAACCAGGCATTTATTAATATCCCTTTTGAAAAAAAAAAATTTAACGAAACACGGTTAATGGCTTTTTGATTCACGCTTACCGTGTGAAGAAAAAAATTGATAATCGGCTTGATTAGTTTGGTGATAATAAATATTTTAAATACTCAGCTAGGTGGAGGCAGAATCATTTCGGAGTCATCTTCGGGCCAACCCCCCCCCCCCCCCCCCCCCCGCACGCCCCATTAATGTGAATGAAAACAGTTGTGATTTGTTAATTCACAGAGCCTTCAGCAGGTGATTTTCAATGGTAGGTAGGGTCACTCTCCAAAGCTTTCTGTGAGGAGTCAGCTGACAATCCAGGCATAGTAAACTTTCAAGCCAGGCATTATGGTGGATCCCAACATGAAAGTGTACTGTTGACTAAAAACTTGTAATAGGACAGCAAAAGGAGATCAATTCCTGTGACCCACTAGAGCAGTGGGACCAAAAGAGCTTTGGTCCGACATCTGACTTACAGATATGAACATTACATTACCAAAAAGATAAAAATTGTGAAAATGTAACTTACATATACAATGGTGGTAGTACACTTGGCAAGGATAGGATTAGAAATGTTACTCTAATTAGTCGTTCCGCTTGGTAGATTCTGGAATACATAATGGTGATTACAGGTTAAAAAAAGTTGTTGCTCATAACAAAAGCTAAGGATAATTTCAAAACAATAATAATTACCCTGAAATAGGTCCGAATCAGATTTTGACGAACATGATTCCCTAGGTCTGAGGAATCCTCAGAGGCAGCCGGGAGTGCCGGTATTTCTGGTAGCAGATCATTACTGATGTGCAAGTCTACATTGTTTGCGAGAGCAATATTATGTAGAATTGCACAAACAATAATTATATCTGAAACCAGTTCCGGAGAGTGCTGTAAAAAACCGCCAGTTTTTGAGAGGCATCGGAATGTTGATTTCCACATCCCAAAAGTCCTCTCAATAACTGCACGGGTACGGATATGTGCACTATTATATCTAACCTCGGCCACAGTCTGTGGATTCGCCAGAGGCGTTAGCAACCATGACCTACAGCCATATCCTGCGTCTCCTGTAATTTAAAAGAGAATTAGTAGAAATAATTTCTATGTATTGAGAATAGTTAGTGAAGAAAAATGTAATTAACACATTGATAATACATTTACACCTGAGATAAATTAACCACTTTAGCCCCAGACCATATTGCTGCCCAATGACCAGAGCAGTTTTTGTGATACGGCAGTGCGTCGCTTTAACTGACAATTGTGCGGTCGTGTGACGTGGCTCCCAAAATAAATTGGCGTCCTTTTTGTCCCACAAAGAGAGCTTTCTTTTGGTGGTATTTGATCATCTCTGTTTTTTTTCGGGGTTTTAACAAAAATAGAGAGACTAATTTGAAAACTTGAAATATTTTTAAAATTTTGCTCTAATAAATATCCCTCAAAAATATATATAACATTTTTTTTTTTCCCTCAGTTTAGGCTGATACGTATTCTTCTACATATTCTTCGTAAACAGAAACCCGCAATTAACATTTATTGATTGGTTTGCGTAAAATTTATAGCGTTTTCAAATAAGGGGGTAGTTTTCTGGCATTTTTATTAATAATTTTTTTTTATAGTAATGGTGACGAACAGCTTTTTTTTTAAACACAGATACATTATGGCGGACACATCGGACACTTTAGACACATTTTTGGGAGCATTGGCATTTCTATAGCGATCAATGCTATAAAAATGCATTGTATTACTATAAAAATGACATTGGCAGTGAAGGGGATAACACTAGGGGGCAGGGAAGGGGTTAAGTGTGTTCCTATTTGTGTTCTAACTCTATGGGGGGGTGGCCTCACTAGGGGAAATCACTGATCTTCTGTTCATACATTGTATGAACAGAAGATCAGAGTTTCCCCCGCTGACAGGAACGAGAGGTATGTGTTTACACACATACCTCCCGTTCCCCGCTCTGTAACGAATGGGCGCGCGTGCCCGGCGGCGATCGTGCCCGCCAGGCGCGAGCGCGGGAATCGGGGGCGCATGTGCGCCCGCTAGCAGCTGTGAAAGGGAGGATGTAGAGCTACGTGCTCCCGCACAGCAGTGCCGACCTGTCGCCGTATAACTGCGGTGGGCGCTCTGCATGTAGTTAAATATTCCAACAACAAAGTTATTTTTTGCTCTAATCATGGTTGGGCCCATTTTTTTTTTTTTTTAATGCATATGACATGAATATAATTAAATTTAAAAAATTCTCTTCTTCAATTGAACAGGGAATGCAAAATCATGTGCTACTATGTATATTAAGCTATGCTTTTATAATTTTACCATTGGAAGAACTTGATGTATCAAGCTGACATATAAGCTAACTGGCTACCATGTTCAACAGCAACAACAGATTGTGCCATCTGCATTTTGTAACTCAAAAACACTGTGATTTGGTGAAGTGTATATATATATATATATATATATATATATACAGAGAGAGAGAGAGAGAGAGAGAGATATGCAGATATCGATATAAATTTATATAAATAATTATAAATAATAATCAAGTTTGAAAGATTTGTCATCAATTCCTAAATCTATACACAGTGGGGTAGATTCATGTAGAGATCCGACGGTTTATCTACTGATACACCGTCGGATCTGTGAGATCCGACGCTCGGATCTATGCGGCTGATTCCTTGAATCAGGTTCCGCATAGATCTCCCTTAGAGCCGACTGGTGTAACTGAGTTACACTGTCGATTATTAGGCTGCATTCTCCCGCCGTCCGCTAGGTGGCGCTTCCGTTCTTCTTCGCGCCGAATATGCAAATGAGCAGAAACGCCGATTCAGAATCGAATGCCCGGGCAACGTTTTTTTTTTACGTCGTTTGCGTTCGGCTTTTTCAGTCGGATTGTTACCCCTGCTATATGCGGGGTAAGTGCGGCGGATCCTATGTTAAGTATGGCCGTCGTTCCCACGTCGAATTTTGAATTTTTTACGTCGTTTACGTAAGTCGTCCGGGAATACGGCCATACGTTAATAGCGTTAACGACGAACACAATGACGTGCTTGCGACGTCATTTAAAGCAATGCACGCTGGGAAATTTAGCCGCCGGCGCATGCGCAGTACGATCGGCACGGGGACGCGCGCAATTTAAATAGTAAACTCCCCCTAGCCGCGGAATTTGCATTCCGCCGGGGGATTTACGATCCGCCAGGGCTACTTACGAGGCAAGTGCTTAATGAATACAGCACTTGCCTCAAAAACTGGCGCAGGCGGATCGTAAAACAGATAGATCACGCGGATCAAAAGATCCGCTGATCTATGTGAATCTACCCCAGTGCAAATAAGACAAGATAGTCTACCTGGCTGACTTGTGGGCCGGAGGGGTTAAAACAAGGATAGATCTGCTGTTTAATACATGCTCAGTCACACGCTCAGACGCCTCCTGGACGGCTCATAGAAACATCAATCACATGTGCTGTATGCAAGACAAAGGGTGCAGATTGTGTTGGGGTGGGGGGGGGATGGTTTATGGAAGACGTCTATGGACGCTCTCCCAGAGCGAGAGAATTGTAGCTATAGGGTGGTTCTGAAGTGGTTGCCAATTGTTAAAATACATAGACATACAATTGCAAAAAAATAGGAAGAAAATGAAATGTACTTACCCACCAGCCAGCCCTCGCACATTTGTCCTTGTTCAAATCGATCAAAGAGAGCTGACTGCCGCAGGATATAGCTGTCGTGGCAACTTCCGGGAAACCCAGATCTGATACTCATAATGCGCTGGTGGGAGTCTACCACCACCTGAACATTAATAGAGTGGTAGCATTTACGGTTACGAAATTGCTCCTCTCTATTATGTGGTGGTATGAGCGCAATATGAGTACCGTCTATGGCTCCCAGGCAATTTGGCATCCCTCCTTGGCGAAAAAATCCGACCTTCACCTCTTGCCACTCTTCCATAGTTCTAGGGAAATGGATGTACCTCTCCATATGTCGCTTAATGGCTTTCAAAACCGGTTTCAAGAATCTAGAAAGACTCGAACTACTAATTCCAATGATGCGAGCACATGACGGCTGAAAACTTCCTGTACCTAGATAATTTAGTACTGCCAATAGTCGGACCATTGCTGAAATCGCATTGGTCCTCCTAGTCAGGGGCTCAATTTCATCTTTTATCAAATTGTATACCTCCATGATCCCCTGACGGTTCAGCCGAAACATGTCCTCAACATCATTGTCAGACAGCTCACCCAGGACTGTACGTGTCCTGAACACACGAGGCTGTCTGAGCCTAACATTTCTAATCCTATCCTGGGCTAGGTTAACAGATGCCGCTGCAACAGCTGTAATAGCTGTAAATAGGAGGGTAGTCTCTATATCCATATTAGGGCTTTTCTGAAAAAGATAATTACAAGAGCATATTATAGAATAATTTTTTTATCACATTGGTGTAACAGATATATTTGGATATATATATATATATATATATATATATATATATATATATATATATATATCAAAACTTTGGAGGTTTGTTATACATTCAAATTTTTATATATATGTCTGTGTGTGTGTATATATATATATATATATATATATATATATATATATATATATATATTTTCATCAAATTATATGGCAGTACGTCTTCTACTTCTACGTCTGCTATAGAATTTCAATTCCAGGAATCTGAAAAAAATCTTTTAGCTTGGTGGCAAAAACCTTACAAAATTAGTTACCTGCTGTAGCATGGATCAGCCGTTGCATTTGTCCTCCGATGTGTCTTCACACTGGGTACGATTTTGTTCGATTTGAGATGCAATTTCACGTGTGAAATCACATCTCAAATCGAAAGCAATGGCCGGCAGAAATCGCGCAATTTCACTCACGCAGCCCAGTGGCAACCAGGGCTGAAGCTGTGAAATTAGCAATCAAGTGACTGCTGATTCACTGTCTGAATCAAGGGAAAAAACTGACGGTCAGTCAGTGGTCTGTGCTCTGCCCCTGCCAGCATTGAAAGGTGCACCAATATATGAATGGGGGAGGGAGTTACTGGCTGAGGCTCTCAGCGTTGTGCTGAGACGCAGAGCATATGCTGATCAGTGAACTAAGGGCATGCCGACATTACTTGTGTGATCCTTCCAGAGAATTTACAATACTGTTCATTGCCATAAGGTACCATGTTGAACTTCCAGTGACCAGCATGAGAGAGTGGAGCGATAATATCAAATTTAACACAACTGCTCCCTATTCACCTGAATACTTGTAACACTAACAAGTCACATGACCCCGGGGAGGGAAAATGGCTAATTGAGCCAATTTTGAAAATTTACAGGGGGTTCTCATGTGAAGTGTAAACCCACACAGGGCGCTGGTTCCCGTATGGCACTAATATGAACCAGTGGCGGCTGGTGCTCCCAATTTTTTGGGTGGGGGGGTGCAAACAAACAAAAAATGTAAAACAATTGCAGCCTCACTGTGCCCATCAAGAGCAGACACTGTGCCCATCAATTGTCGCCACTGTGCCATGCCATCAAATGCAGCCACTTTGCCATGCCATTAAACACAGCCACTGTGCCATTAATTGTCACCACTGTGCCATCAATTGTCACCACTGTGCCCATCAATTGTTAACACTGTGCCATGCCAAACGCAGCCACTGTGCCATGCCATTAAACGTAGCCACTGTGCCATCAATTGTCACCACTGTGCCCATCAATTGTTACCACTGTGCCATGCCAAACGCAGCCATTGTGCCATCAATTATTACCACTGCACCATCAATTTACGCCACTGTGTCCTGTAAAATGCTGCCAGATTAAAAAATGCTACCCCCACCCTGCATTTAACTTTATGGCGTCAGCCATCCTCCTTCCACTGTCCATCAAAGTCTTCTCCCACCCTCAATGACGCTTCATCAAATCAAGTTAGCGGTAACCAGACCCGGTGAACCTGATTAGCTGAGACGCCTGTCAGTGTTAACAAGGGAACGCACACCCCCTGCGTCCCCTAGTTAACTATTTAGAAGACGATAACAGGAAGTCTATCAGAGCTGCTGGCTATGATGGACACTTCCAAATCAAACCAACTGCTGTCATTCAGATGGCCGGCACTCACCAGGGGGCCGGCCATCTGAATAGTGGGCAGCGGCAATAATACATAGATTCTTGTATTGTTTCAGTGGCGGTGCAGGAGAGAGGGGGGCGGCGGGGGCTCCTGCGCCCACTATCGACGCACGGCCACTGGTGTGAACACAGCCATAGTCGTGAACATGTAAATATTTATATACATATAGATATATCTCTATATATCTATATATAGAAAGAGAGAGGTATCTATCTATATATATATATATATATATATATATATATATATATATATATATATATATATATAGATATATATATAGATATATATATATAGATATATAGATATATATAGATATATCTATATTTTTGATAGATAGATAGATAGATAGATAGATCTATATATATTATTTTAGATATACATAGATATATATACATATATATCTATATATACACATATATATATATATATACATATAGATATATATATATATATATACATACATATATATATATATATATAAATAGATTACTACAGATATATATATATAGATGTATGGATATAGATATCTATATAGATAGATATATATATGTGGATATATATGTGTATATCCATATACATATATACACATACACATTGATATAAACACACACAAACATATATATATATGCTATATATATATATATTACACCAGATAGCTAACCTGCTCGTTTTGGGGTTTTTGTAACTGTGGGGAAGATGTGTTCTGAGGTGTGCTCTGATATGGCTGCTCGTGGGTGAGAGACGGAAGTCATAAGACTTCCTGCTTCCTCTGGAATTCTCATCCAGGTTCTCGCTTATCTTTTCTGATTCTCCACCTCTAAGATGGTGAATCAGAGAAGTGAGAATTCTGTCACAGATCGCCAGTGAGGTGCCAGATCGCACCTTCATACACTGGCCGTTTCTGTGACAGTGAGTTAGAAATTCTCACTGTTCTGAGATAATGAGTGGAGAACAAGTTCTCCACTCATTACCTCACTTTCATAAACTGGACATAACATGAGATCAGCGGTGAGACTTGGGATCGCCGCTGATCTCACTTTCATAAAAGGACACCTTAACCATATTTGTAGTCGTGTATTGTGAACACTTTTAGATATAGCTGCCTCAGACTGTACCTATGCTCACTTTATTTTTCACATTTTGTTTACTCATAGTAGCGCATTAGATTTTCTTTTTCATTCACTGGATGTGATTCACTGCCAACTCTGGAAGGAAGCGCTAGCTCTTGAACAGCAACACCAGGGGAAGGTCCTCTCCTCCATCCATGTAAGGTACTGGCCGCAGTATGACGCACGAATGCCGTTGTTGGGGGAACAACCAAAGCAGGAGTGGACAGCTGAGTTAAAGCGGATGTGCGCTCAAAAAAGAAATATTAAAAGCCAGCAGATACAAATACTGCAGCTGCTGACTTTTAATATTAGGACACTTACCTGTCCTGGAGTCCAGCGCCGTCCGCAGCAGAGGACGAGCGATCGCTCGTCACCCTGCTGCTCCCCCCTCCATCCTCGGTGAGGGAACCAGGAAGTGAAGCGCTGCGGCTTCACTGCCCGGTTCCCTACGGCGCATGCGCGAGTCGCGCTGCGCCCGGCGATTGGCTCCCGCTGTGTGCTGGGAGCTGAAAGTTCCCAGCACACAATGGGGGGGCGACGAGATGTCGCCAAAAAACCCGTCTTTTGCTCGAGACTGCGGGCCGGAAGTGGTTGCAGATACCTGTCTTTAGACAGGTATCTGCACCCCCCTCCCCCCTGAAAGGTGTCAATTGTGACACCGGAGGGGGGGAGGGTTCCGATCAGCGGATCTTCACTTTAGGGTGGAGATCCGCTTTAAGCAGGCTGATCCGGGCAGAGATGCGGTTGGACGAAAGCTACAGAGCCCTCCGGTGGTGTGTAGCCCAAGAGAGCCCGTGGTCAGCGGATGACAGCCTCACGGAAGGCTATGACTATAATGGCCTGGGATTGTTGTATTGGAGGATTTCCAGTGATCCCGACTTCAGGGATGATAGGGAGTGGCACTTGGAGGACATAATGGAGCACAGAGAACAAAAACTGAATGTCTCGGAAGGGCACTGGTTACGGGAAGATTTGGAGTTTCTGGCCATTCAGACTTGAGAGCTGGAGATCACCTACAGACAGCTGCTAGACTCTTCTCAGCAGCAGGGTGGGGCTTCTGTTGCCTGGGACTATGAGGAAACTTTAGATGTCAACTCTGAAATCCTGGCTGATGAATCGGCAGTGAAAAATCTGAAGATTGCCATTCCCAAAGCTGAAGCAGATGATGTGGAGTTTCAGTTGGCTATGGCAGTTGGCTCATTTCCCCAGCCACAGATTACAGAACATATGGACTTAATGGACCATTCAGAGGATGTTACGGTTTATGCATACCCAGCAGAAGAGCTGGCAACAGAGCAGAGTGCCACAATTTTTTGCTCTCAACTAGCAGGAGAGGGAGTTCCTGTGGTAGTGGATAGGACTGTGCTCTCCACTCATAGCAACCCAGCAGAAGAGCTTCCAACAGAGCAGAGTGCCACAAGCCTCTGCTCTCAACTAATGGAAGAGGGAGTTCCTGGGGTGGTGGATGGGACTTCAGTCTTCACTGACACAACCCCAGAAAATGGTGCGGCACTGAGACAGGAGGATGTTGGCTTTGCTTTGCAAGTACCGGGGGATTTTCACCTCCCACCAGTGGATGGGACTTCAGTCTCCACTGGTATACCCCAGGGATGGGGGGCAGTTGGCCCAGATCCCCAACAGCATGATGGACTGAGCCCAGTCACCCTGTCTTTTCTTCAAGGGCTGAAAGGACTCCAGGGAGAAGGGCCAGTCCAGGCCTCTCCCCAGTGGCAGGCATGTTCTCTGAGAGAGGTAGAGGTTGGCTGGGTGAGTAATGCTCTGTTTGGAGCAATTTATTTGGGGTACGGAACTACTGACTAACTTCGGAGTCAACCCGTTTGGGGTTCCCTCCTGTGTTCGTCTCCCACCGAAAGGGGAGAGATGTAACGGAATGGCCCGTGACACCCAGAGACTTTTGAAGGATGGGGGGTACTCCTGTGCCAGCGTCACTAATGACTCTTGGGTCTAGGGTCACCCTGTGCCCCTTTAAGGCATAGGGTGACTGAGAAATTATAAATCATGTATTGCAGGAGATCTGGACATATTACAGGTGATTTCATGATGACCCACAACAGGTCAAGAGAATGACGCCTTCAATGCCTAACCTAGGCTGTTGAAATGCTAATTGAGTATGCTACTGGGGTGATGTGGATTGGAACTTGAGAGCTAGCCAGGCTGCCTATTATGGGATGATAAAGTGTCTTGCTGTGATTACATTCTGTGTCCATTGTGTTAATTAGGTCTGCTTCCAAGACCTATTCATTGTGTTTCTAATGACACTGTTTTGTGTGAAGATTCTATTGATAATAGGTGTGGAATGTGACTTCTCAGGTATAGTAATTCGGTCATGTAATTATGTCAGACCGGTGCCGAAATGTCTGGTTACTGATTAGTAATTAGTAATTAGCCCATCTGAAGGTGTATTGAAGCACCATTGTGTGATGAGGGGGTGGAGAGTTTCATTGTCCCTGTAACATGACTGAACTGTATATAAAGGTGAGAGTTACCATTAAATTCATTCATACATTTTGAAACCAGAACACAGAGCTGTGTGAGTCTTGTTATTCTGTGAAATGGAATGGGTCATGTCTACATGGATTGTCGGACTGTTGGATAAGCTGTCTTGGGTTGATGGAAGATCGTAAACGGTGTTGATCGTTATGCCGCGTACACACGATCACTTTTCATCATGGAAAAAAATTATGTTTTTCAGCATGTAGAAAAAACGAAGTTTTTCCAACTTCATCGTTAAAAGCGATGTTGCCCACACACCATCGTTTTTAAAAAATGATGAGCAAAGCGCAGTGACGAAAAACACGTACGACGGCATTTTAAAGGGGAAGTTCCATTCAAGCTCCCGTCTCATAACTTGCTTCTGAGTTTGTCGTTTTCCAGAATATGAAAAACGATGTGAAGCCCACACACGATCATTTTAAATTACGTTTTTAAAAACGTTGTTGTTTTTTTTTTTTCTTTTTTTTTTTTTTTTAAAGTGTATTTTTTGTGCGTGAACTCGAGAGAGAGGAGCCGGACTGCAGGAGTTTTGAGTAGGCAGACCCTCCCCCCGGAGGCAATCGCCATCCTTCTCCATGCCCCCGGTGGCAATGGCGGGTGTGAGGGGGGGCCTCCCACTCACCCGCCCTACCTGCTCCACTTGGGAGCCCAACTGGGGCCCAACAGGACCCCATCGGGGCAGAGGGACTCCCCCTATGAGGGAGTGAGGTGGCCTGACCCACCAAGCCAGCACCGTAGGTCCTTCACCTCTCTTTAGGAGACCGCATGGCCAAAGTGCGTGTGTATTAAACCAATCTTGTGTGCGTGCAAGTGTGGTGGTTTTTGTGGGGGGGGGTGGGCGTACTAAGCACAGGCGTACCTTGCATAGCACACCCACCGGGAGCCGGGCTGAGACCACCAAACTCAATTCACATGTAGCCGAGACCGGGATCCGAACCCTTGGCTGCAGAGGTGAACGGCTTGTCAGCGCAGTGCCAATCACGTTGAGCCACCACAGCTCCTTTTTTTTTTAATGCCGAAAAATCGTGTGTACGCGGCATTACACTTAATTTCCGTGATAACATTTTGCAAATTAGTACTTTTTTTTTCATAAATTTTGGCCATAATTTATACTGCTACATATCTTTGGTAAAAGTGACCCACAATTTGTGGAAATTATTTGGTCTATGTGAAAGTTTTAGAGTCTACAAGCTATAGTGCAAATCATAAAATATTTATCACATCTGATGTACTCATTTATTGAGACCCTAACAAGCCAGGAAAGTACAAATGCCCCCCAAATAACCTATTTTTGGAAAGTAGACATTTTAAGGTATTTAGTAAGAGGCATGATGAGTTATTTGAAGTTGTAGGGCCAGATTCACAGAGCCATTACGCCTGTCTAACTAGTGTTAGACTGGAGTAATTTCAAATTACGCGCGTTTTCTAGCTAGTCGGAAGCCTCAAACCATGAATAGACGGCTGCGGGCTTCAATTCGACTGGATTACGTGTTCGTACGTCTTCGGATCTACCCTGCAATAAAATTGGACTTCCCGTTGTTTTCCACGTCGGGGTATGCTAATGAACTTTTGCCGGCGATCCCCGAAATTACGGTCTTCATTCGCAATCTCTTACGGCACCTTTAGTCATCTTTTTTTTGCATAACACTATACCAGCTTTTTGCTGCTCTAATATTAGACAGCCCATGTTAAGTATGGGCGTCGTTCCCGCGTCAAATTTCTACGTTTTCCAACGTCTTTTATTATTTTTTACGTAAGTCGTCCGGGAATAGGAATGTTTGTAAACGACGCTACTCAAACAACGAATGACGTAACGACGTGATTTCGCGCAATGCACAGCAGGAAATTTCTGAACGGAGCATGCGCAGTTCGATCGCCGCGGGGACGCGCTTAATTTAAATGCATCACGCCCCCTAATCGCGTATTTCGATTACGCGGCGAGAAATAGACTACGCCGCCGTAGCGTACAGGCAAAAATCTACCAGAATTCGGTGTAGACTCTGGTAAAATACGGCAGCGTAGAGTATTTCGATTACGCAGCGCAATATTAAGTGTATCTGAATCTGGCCCGTAGTTTTTTCCCACAATTCTTTGCAAAATTAAGATTTATTTTTTTTTATTTAATTTTTTTCTCAAAATTGTCATTGTAATAGCTTATTTCTCCCACATGGCATGTGCATACCAAAAAATTACACCCCAAAATACATTCTGCTACTCTTCCTGAGTATTACGATACCACATGTGTGGGACTTTTTCACTGCCTGGCCACATACAGAGGCCCAACAAGCAGGAAGCACCATCAGGGGTTCTAGGAACATAAATTACACATCTCATTTCTCAACCAACTATAGTATTACAATATTGAAGGCCCTGAAGCACCAGGACAATGGAAACACCCACAAAATTACCCCATTTTGGAAAGCTAACACCCCAACGTATAATCTATGAGGCATAATGAGTCTTTTGAATGGTTCATTTTTTTTCCAGAAGTTTTTGGAAAATGTGGAAATAAAATGAAAACACATTTTTTTCATGCAAAGTTGTCCATTGATACGTTATTTCCAACACATGGCATGTACATAGCAAAAATTACACCCCAAAATACATTCTGCTACTCCTCCTGGGTATGGTGATACCAAATTTGTGGGACTTTTACACAGTCAGGCCACATATAGAGGACCTACATTGAAGTAGCACCTTCAGGCATTCTGAGGCATAACGGTTAATTTTTTTCCAGGAGTCTTTGGAAAATGTGGGAAAAAATGAAAATGCATTTTTTTACACAAAGTTGTCCATTTATAAGATATCTCCAACATGTAGCATTTACATAGCAAAAATGACACCCCAAAATACATTCTGCTACTCCTCCTGAGTATGGCGATACTGTGAGGCCTTGTACACACGAAGGAATGTATCCGGTCGGAAACATCCGACGGATATTTCCCAGCGGATAATGCAAATTTGTCCGTTGGTCTGATGAGCGTACACACCTTCGGACCGAAATCCCAGCGGACCAGAACGCGGGCACGTAAACCACGTACGACGTCACTATAAAGGGGAATGAGGAAGCCATCGGCGCCGCCCTCTGTTCCGCTTCTGCTAGTTCCGTGTTAGCAAAGGTTTGGTTAGAGCTGATTCGTGCTTTTCAGTCTCCGCGCTTAACAGGTCGTATTTTCAGGTTCAGTGTGTGCTTGTGGGCTCGTATTTGTCATTCAGTGTCGCCGCACGCTGCGTTTCTGCTTTGCAGTGCCGTCCTGTACGGTCGTATCTGTTTGACGTGCGATCTTTGCAGGTCTTGCTGGATTTGGGGGTGCTTTCTGTTTGAGTGTGTTCTTGACTGACCAGCCGGCCGGTTTGAAGCCATGATGGAGCAGCAGCGCAACTTTTCACGAGTTCGTGCTGTTTATGGGTTTTGTTCTGGAGTCTGTGTGCATTCCAGTGATTTGGACAGGAACAGTAGGAGGAGGAGTTCCTGGGCCAAGAATTGGTTGCGGCAGCGTAATCGATTCTCTCATATGTCTCTGCTTAGGGAGATCCGGGAGAATAATCCTGATGACTTCAGGAACTTTCTCCGTATGACGGACCCCGTTTTCCACCGTCTGCTGGATCTCCTGTCCCCCTATATCACGAGGCAGGACACTGTGATGCGCCAAGCCATTCCGGCTGAGCAGAGACTTATTGCCACGTTGCGGTACCTGGCGACTGGGAGGAGCCTGCAGGACCTCAAGTTCTCAACAGGCATCTCTCCCCAGGCGCTTGGGATCATCATACCGGAGACGTGTTCTGCCATCATACAAGTCATGCAGGAGGAGTTTATTAAGGTAAGTTTCCTCCTTTAACATCACAATCTGTGTCTTTAATAATGTTTGCATATTTTTCTCACCTTTTTGTGTTGGTTTTCCTAGTCGCCATGATTGTAATATGCTGTGTGCTTAATGTTCCCTTTTCTCCCCATGCATGTTGTTAAGCTTTCCAGGTTAATGTGGTTTGGCCTACCTGTATATTTTTACCTTCAACACTACTAACCTGTCCAGCATCATCTCCTAGGGACAAAAACACCTTATTTTTTTTTTTGGTGTCCTGCTCCATTGTAGTTCAACTCCCTCCCCCTAAAAAAGTGTATTGCCCCATCAGCGGGATGTGGAGTCTGATAATAATTGGCTCTAGATTTGTTGCCCTAAATACTCTCTATACACTAATTTTTAGAAATGTTAATACCGTGATGTTGCAGAATGTTGTTTTTTTACTAGTGTTTGCAATGTTGTTTCTGTGCCAAAGTGCTAATTTTTTTTTTGCTTTTGTCCCCACAGTTTCCCTCCACGCCACAGGAATGGCAGACTGTGGCTGCCCACTTTGCCCAGCGTTGTGATTTTCCAAACTGCGGAGGGGCAATTGATGGGAAGCACGTCCGCATAGTGCCGCCACCTCTTTCCGGCTCGTACTATTATAACTACAAAGGTTTTCATAGTATCGTGTTGATGGCGGTGGTGTCGGCAGACTACGAATTTTTGTATGTGGACGTGGGGAAGAATGGCCGGCTGTCTGATGGGGGAGTGTTCGCGCGGACCGAATTTTACAGGCGTCTACAAACTGGTGGTCTTGAACTGCCACCGGATGAAGACAATGTGGAAGGACTTCCGTTTGTTTTTTTAGCGGACGAGGCTTTTGGGCTTGGACCTCACCTCATGCGGCCTTTTCCCCAGAGGACCCTCACCCGGAGAGGAGGGTCTTCAATTTCCGGCTGGCCAGGGCCCGGAGGGTAGTCGAGAATGCCTTTGGGATACTCGCCAGCCGGTTCCGCCTGTTCCAGACAGCGATACATCTGGCGGAATATAAATTTAACTCTGTTATTTTGGCCTGCTGCATATTGCATAATTTTTTACGCAGGCATTCCCAGACGTACCTACCCAACATCGGTGCTGAGGCAGGACTACCCTCAGATACCCTTCCTGGGCTGGACACTGGTCGCGCTGGCTCGGTCACCCAATCTGCTCGTGAGGTACGCGACAAATATGTTGAGTACTTTATGGGTCGGGGGGCCATAGCTATGCCAGATTAATATTTCTTTATAATTCGGCCCCCAAAATAAAGAAATATTACCAAGAAATAATAAATAATTTGACCATTGGACTTTATACAGTTGTTTGTCATTATTGCTTTTTCTCTTTTGATCTGTCTTCCAGGTTCTGAAACTAGTGCATTTCTTGTGCCCAATTTAGTTAGCAGGTTTTAGTAAATACACACAATTGCACATTCTAGTCACTCTTCTACAAACTGGGTATTGAGGTTAGAAATAAGAAGCCACTGGTGTGTGTGTTTTTAAAAGGTTTTTTTATTTCTTTTTTATTTACGAAAATCTTTGTCTTTTCTTAGAAAAATTGGTTTAGAAAGTATTTATTTATTCAAAAAATATTTTGTGGTTTTGACATATATAACAATCGAACTTACAAAGTTCAACCTTTTATTTGGCATAACAAACCCAGACAACATGGTCTTAGGTCACGCCGGAATCCCCCAAAATTTGAGGATGCACACATGCTGTGTGTGTGTGATGGGCCAAATGGTGATTTTTCACATGAGATCCCATGCGAAATGTTCACATGTGCTATCTGCCATCATGGGTGATCAATGTATGTGCTTTGTGGGTGCAACCCCTTTCTGTCACCTACTTGATAAGTAAGGAAGGGGTTGCACCCACAAAGCACATACAATTGATGTCCTGTGCTGGCAGATCGCACATGTGAACAGACATTGGGATTTTTTTACTAAACAGTCCAAACTCCGGCTTATTTGTGCATATAAGCCAATCAGCTTCTAAATTAAGCTTAGTCAATTAAGACTTCGCATCCAAACATGGAAGATGATTGTTTTATATGCCAAGTGATGCTGCTTTTGCACCTTATAGCTTTAGTAAATAAACCTGTGTGTGTGTGTGCATCCTCAAATTTTGGGGGATATTAAACGAACATTATACAACATCTTTGAGAGTGGGGTGGTTAGGGGTTAGGGCAGGGGGGGCAGGGGGGGGCATGGGGGGCAGTTGGGGGGGATAGTCTTCTATATACGTCCCAAAATATCGAGCATGTTTTTGAAGCTTTGGTCCATCACCACCATCCTTTCCCTCATATTGGCCAGATCGGTGCTGCACTCCATTATCTGCTGTATTAGGATTTGTGCACTTGCACGAGAAAAAATAGGAGCGACAGATGTGCTAATCCCATCTTCATCCCCTAAAAATGCCAAAGGAAAAACACAACATTGTAAGTAAGTAAGGTGCAGGCCTATCTACATCTCTTTTTCCCTGCAAAGCTGGGGTGTCACTGACCTGTTGTACTGACAAGTTCAACATCTTCTACAACTTCTCCTTCTTCTTCAACTTCTCCTTCCTCCACTAATCAGCCTTCCTCCACCAATCCGCCTTCCTCCACCAATCCGCCTTCCTCCTCTCTCCCTTCCTCCTCTCTCCCTTCCTCCTCTCCTTCTTCCTCCTCTCCTTCTTCATCATCCTCCTGCTCAACAATTTTTTCGGGCCGTTTGGGAGACAGTGTGGGCCTCCCTGACTCCTCATAGCGCTGTCCTCTTCTGTCCCCTAAAAACAACAAAAAATAAGGAAAATCATCAGCAAACAGATATTTTTGGAGGGACTAATTTGCAAACATTGCTTAGAAGTGGCGTTCCAATTCTAGTTTTGGCCTTATTACAGCAAAAAACATGTATTTTTTTTTGGGAGATGACTTCTCCCTAGCTGTGATATAATGAGGCTTTTTGGTGAAGTGACACACATGGCTGGCCTCCTGAATAAGTAGTTTTTGGAGTCCCTTCTCCAAAAGTCAAAATTACTTTTTTATGGGGGGAGACAGGTTCTCAAAATTACAGATGTCAAAACAGGTGCCTATTAGGTTATCTCATCACTGTGTGAATTAATGAATCCTGTTTGCCTTTTGAAATCAACTTAGTTTGCACAAACACATCATATTTTCCACATTGTTTCTAGAAACGATGTTTTTCGCCAAATAGCCACGTCCAGGTGTGATGTTCCTGGACCCGCGGATTGAGGATAAACTATGTGATGGAACGATGTTGACTACGATCGTGGCAAGTCGTCGGATTTATATTAGACAAACATTACTACATTTACAATGCAGGGTTTCAAAAATACAAGGAGGCCAACGAGGCAGATGGCGAAATAGACATGGCAAAACATTTTATCCAAAAATAGGCACTCCAAAGACATTTTAAAGTACTTACTTTTTTCAATGATTTTCTTTATTTTGCGATACTGCTCTGGCTCGGGCAGTTTTAAGTCGGACCAGCGTTTCCGGAGCTGCTCTTTGGACCTGGTGACCCCAAACATCTCATAAAGTTTCCTCGCTGCCTTATCCATAATTTTGGACTTCCTCCGGTTAGGGGTGCTGTATGGGCCATGCTCACCATCATAGTCCTTCCGTCGCAGGATGGACACCAACTCCACCATCTCTTGTAGAGACATGTTTGTGGCCTTGTAACGTTTTGGCCTGGATCTGGACGTTCCGGCCTCTGTCCCTTCCTGATCCCGATCAGAGCCTAATGTGCGCTCGTGTGACATCGCCATATTTTCCAATCCACGTTTCATATGGGCGTGGAAAACAGGAATTGGTACGTCATGGGCGGAAACGAGGGCGGCGTTTCTTGATTGTGTGGGGATATAATGAAAACGACGTGATTACGTAAGTTACGCGGAGATTACTCGAGCGGAAACGAGGAGAGAGAGAGACAAAGGTAAATGAAAACATCGGATCAGATGCCTATAATTTAAACAGCCATGGGGGATGTGGCTTTTCAATGTTGTTTGCACCCTTTTTGTGCTACTGTTATTTATGTATTTTGGGGCCCACCATAAAATTTGGACAGCCAAGTGCTTGTACACATCACTTCATCAAGATATATGTAGAGAATGCTCTATCCTCTTTATTTGGATTTTAGAGTATGCAGTCAGATCATGCAAGTATTGTTGTGTGTTGGTTGGACAGAGATAAGTAGGTAGTGTTTTCTGCCATCAATGCTGAGGGCCATGATAGCTACACATGAACTAGTGCCTTGAGATGATTGCTAGCATTCATATTCATGGTGGATGTGTTCTTAACTACATGCTACAACTTGCAAAATGGGCTCTGAATGACAACTTTTTGGGGGGTACAACAATGCGGCAGAGCTGGCCAGCTATGTAGCAGCAGAAGACACTGTGTTTGTATAATGTTGATGCTCTAAAATGAATGAATGCGCACATATTTTAAGAATGTCAAAGCTGAGCCTTTTTAAAGTTGTGCTTTGTGTTTGATTGTCATTTTCTATTCTAGACATTACTATTGAAGCTACATCTAGGAGCTGACAAAAGAATGGATTTGCTGAAAGGGAAGGAGGCAACAATGGAACTAATAACCCGATATCGGGATATGCCCCTTCTTTGGGACACCAGACACACACATTATTTGGACACTGGAAAGAGAGAGGCAGCACTTGATGAGTGTTGCAAATAATATCAATGTATGAATTCTGACCATCCTCTGATTCCAGTCAAACAAGCCAGGATACCTGCCCCCCCCCCCCCTCCCAGGAATGGGATAAGTAAACTTGTCTCCAGGGAGTCTGCATTGATTACCATACCAGAATTGCACTGAGGAATGCCACCTCGTACCAGACCTTTGTAAATACATTAAGGGATTGGGTTCGGGAGACAGATCAAGACAATAGGCCCCATAAGAGAATTGCAGAAATAGCCGAAAGCACAGTAGTGGTGACACCCCCCACAAATGCCAACGGCATAATAAAGATAGAAATTAAGTTTGAAAAGTTAAATGGAAATGCGGTAACCGCATTAGAAAATGATTCTGGTATTGAGACATCTGATGAGTCCATTGCTAGTGACTACTCCTCGGATGATCAAAGTATAAAGTCTGTTCAGAGTAATGTTATGCAACAACGTGTGTCTCCATCGTTTTATATGCAGAGAAGGCACCAGGCAGGGAGACCGAACTTTAAATGTTTTTTGTGTAAAAAGGGGGGTCACATTGCCAGATTTTGTTGGGCGGCGAATAATATCAAAATAGGATCTCAACACCCCAAAACTACCCCAAGGCGGTATGAAGTGTATTCAGTGAGATGGGGTAACCCTAGGCATAGAGTCCATAATACTCAATTAAGACAGGGGAATCACTATTATGAAAAGGGGGAGGAGCCACATGTCCATTCAAATATAGAAAGGGGAGGAAACAGTGGTAGCAGCCCTTAAAGAGCTGCAGGGATGGTGAGAATTTCCGGGTTAACGTTTCTTTGAGATGAATAAGGATTTAGATGTTAGAGTTAGAGATGTTTGGAAAATCATAGAGGACCTTGAGATGTGTATATTTCGAGGATAAGCCTCTTAGTTAAATTTTTTTATCTAACCTTTACATTTTTTTTAGTTTTGTTTTGTTCAGGTGGAAAAATTGTTAGGTTTAGTACACCTGCAAGGGATCATTAGCAACTGACTTGGTGGTCGTTGAATTATGTCCTCAATTAGCAGCTGGCGACATTAGGAAGCCATTTTAGCTGCTGGAATTGTGTTTTTTTTTTTGGTTTTTTCTTTTCATTCAGGTGGAGAGAATTCCAATATTTTGTGATTTTATCCACCTGAAAGGGGAAGTAATGCATAAGATCTTAGAGTACAGATAATGCATTGGTTTTTTAGTGCTTAAAATTTAGAATTTTTGAGAAGCAACGGTCACATTCATTTTTTATTTTAGATTTTTGCTTATACCATGGGGATCCATTTTAGAATGGGTTCATCCTAGAGGAATCATGGTGTTCTGATCATTTGTTTAATAGTCAGGAATGCTAAATTCCTGTGTTATGGGATATTATCGATAAGAATTTGATTCTGCTCTTGTTCTTTAATTCCAGAATCTTGGTGGAGCGAAATTGGAGAGGATTCTGGAACAGAGATGAAGAATGTTCATCTGGTTGGCAGTTTGTCTGTGCCATACCACACCGAAAATTTGTTCTGATAAACGTTCAGGAGAGAAAAGATTCAGATTAATACTTGAAATATAAGGTTTCTTTTTCTTAAGGACAATTTTTGCACTAGTACTGAATCTGAAAGACTTTGCCCAACAACGAGACGCATGAAACATTTTGCCAAAGTCTCTCCTGTCATTTATGGATGCAAACGGACTATGAATACAATGCAAGGAGTTGGAGGTTGGGGAAGGAATATAACGTATCCAATCCTTCAGAACAGAAGATGTAAAATATGTTTTTATTGTGGGAGGAGGAAATGAAAGAAGGAAATGTTTTTTTGTTCAAATGTATTGACATAACTGAACATGGTGCAGGTACCTAGGGGGCTGGCACGTGTGAAATGCTGGCTACCAGGGTACAGTATGCCGTCGTCACATGGCACTTCAGCATCTCGCAGTGGTTGATAGAATCCTAGTACCCTATATGTGCTGAATTTACTCTGAATCAAATGTGATATATCAGTGGATTTCTCCCAGGGATGTGCAGACACAGAGTTCAGGGCGCTTATCTCTGAGGAGTAACCAGAAGAGGAGGGATATATTCAGCACTATATTGGGGGGAATGGGACCCAGTGTGACGTGGCTCGAGATTTTGTCAACCAGGGTGAGAGGTGGTAGAGAGTGTGAGATGGTATAGGACGAGTATATGTCATTGGCTCTGGCGTGCACGCAGCGGTAGGCGGAATTATAGACCACCATCAAGCTGATTGTACAATCTCTCTGTGAGGGCCAGTTAGCATCACCGCTCAGTAAGACCTTGCAGAGCACTTCGCTTACACAAATCCAAACTGGTAGTCGAATGCCTGGATGGGCTGTACTGGTTTGGATTGTGAAAGGTTGTGCTGTATGGTCCATGTATAGAAGTGCAGACTCGGTCTGTATATTTTGTGGCGTCAAAGGGCTTACTGATTGGGGATTTTATCTTGTTGCATCTGTGGCCAAATGACCCACATGGGGTCAGGGAGTACGGAGCTGGGGGCAGGTTTATATTTCCCTCTATCGAAAGCATGACCACTATCTCCTCTGCATACCAGGTCAATACACAGTACTCTGTGTTCTGGATGGAGAGATCAGTGCTGGGAAGGAAGCACCTGGTTATTATGTAGGGCGTAGACAAATGTGTCCTTGTCTTAAAGGATACCAATGTAACGTCAGTCATGAAACAAGGGTATTTCTTGAACCTAACAGTAGGTACAGGTGCAGGATATACCCTGGGCATAGTCACTGAAGTCGAATCACAGGGATGGAATTCTGTGTTTTTTTTTAAATTTATTTTTTATCATTGTTTGAGATTTATATGTGTTGTTAGACTCCAAACTTATATAGGAAGCTCTCCTGCTTATCTATGCAAGTTGAGGGACCAATTGACGGTAATTTCTCTTAATACAAATTAGAGACTTTGTTGCCAAGTTAGATCCCTGAGGTATCACAGACAGGCCAAGTTGCAATAGGTAAAACCACTGTGAGCAAGCCTGCATAATCCCGACCTGTATTTAAAGGAGGTTGGGAGCGGGATACGCGATTTGATGGGTCATATGTATATATGTATATTAAGTTGGGTGAGTTGTGTCATGCTGTAAGGTGATAATGGTGTGTTTTAGGCTAATAAGATGGGCAAGAAAGATGCGCCTTGGGACTCTGTATCTGAAAGCTGGTTAATATGGTGCTGTGAGTGTGTGCTGGTGAATGGTGAGTGAATGGATGCCCCTTGCTTGTTCTGCACCCCATCACGAAGATGTGAAGAAGAAGAAGAAGAAGAAGAAGAAGAAGAAGAAGAAGAAGAAGAAGATACAGAATGGGGACATAGAAGTCATCATGGAAGAGTGATGTTGGTGTGTCACCCAGTAACAAAGCGGCACGTGTTGAGGAGCACAGCACGTTGAAACCATTATGGACTGTCCCAAAGAGCTGTTTCTGAAGCACATGTAGGAAGTAGTGATGAGCGGAATACGCCATATTCGATTTCGCGATATTTTGCGAATATTTCGAAGAATATTCGCGAATATTCGTTAATATCGAATATTCGTGATATTTTATAAAAAAAAAAAAAATTGCGAATTTTCGCCAATGCGAATTTTCGCTAATGCGAATTTTCGGTAATGTGAAATTTCGCGATTTTTTTTTTTTTATAAAATATCACGAATATTCGATATTTACGAATATTCGGTATATTTTATATAAAAAAAAAGCGAAATTTCACATATGCGGTTGCGAATATTCGTTAATATCGAATATTCGTGATATTTGATAAAAAAAAAAATTGCGAATTTTCGCTATTGCGAATTTTATTGCGAATTTTTTGCGAAATTTGAAAAATATCGAATATTCGAAATAGCGAATATTCGCCGCGATATTCGAGATATTCGCGAATACTCGAATATGCAATATTCGTAGCGAATATTCGCAATGCGAATATTCGTGAGCAACACTAGTAGGAAGGAAGACAGTTTATGACTGGAGGTATTGATTCTGGGACACATGTTGGAAGTCAGTTATGGACTGTTTCATAGGAGCCGGTTCTGAAGCCTATGGTAAAGAGGCGCAACACGGTGAAGCCACTGTGGGCTATTCCATAGGAGCTGTCTCTGAGGCGCATGTTGAAGAATGCAACACATTGAAACGGTGGAGGACTGTTCCGACCATATGGACTGTTCGAGGGGAGCCATGTCTAAAGAAGGAGGATATGCGCCTTATTAGGCGCAAAGCGGCATATGTTGCAAATAATATCAATGTATGAATTCTGACCATCCTCTGATTCCAGTCAAACAAGCCAGGATACCTGCCCCCCCCCCTCCCAGGAATGGGATAAGTAAACTTGTCTCCAGGGAGTCTAGGAGGAGGACAGCTGTTGGGCAGTCTCCACAAACAAACAAACAAAAGACATTGATTATTACAAGGATCAAAGGAATTCCAGTGGCTAGGTACTGAATGAACAGGGATGTGAGTCATGAAATGCAACGATTGGTTGAACATCAGATGGTCAGGCAACATGGGAGGCGTTGCAAAAGATTAATGAGTGAGGTTTGGTAAAAGGGTTTTGGAAGAGAACTTTCGGTCTCTATTCGTTTGAATGCTGAAGTGAACTATCATCTGGAGGCCTATACTGAAGCCACATGGCCTAGGCCGCATGGAAGCCTGATCGGTATTTTGGGCCTGGCCATGTGGCCAACAAGGAGGCCTAGCATTTTCCTTTTTCCTTCAGGGCCAAGCCAGAAAGGACTGAACTTAAGTATCTTTCTATCTTATTTGCCAAAAATGTATTAGGTCATAGAGATTGATGTTAGTGATTGTATATTGTGCAATAGGAATTCTATGCTACAGCTTTGTTTACTATACAATGGACGCCTTTTGTTAGAATAAATATAACTGTTCAATTTCAAAGGTGTCTGTCTCATTAACTAACGATTAGCCTCAGGCCTAGAGCACGCTTCGGCCGGATATACATTAGCCGATACAGGACTCATGCATGTTAATACAGATGCAATAGCTTATATATAGGTATTACAAGTTACAGTAAAGGATAGATAAATATAGTTAGCTGTTGCATGATATGTTTAATTCACAACAATGAGATTGCTACATACCTGCACACTTGGGTGCCAAGTTGCACAGGCGACATGGTTAAGGAAAAATTTAGTAACCTCAGGAGAAGCTACAGGAATGTATATAAAAAACGGAAATATCCAAAATCAGGATCAGCAGCAGCTAAGACAAAGGAACCCAAGCTCTGGTACTACAAAGAGCTCAGTTTTTTGAATGATGAACTGGATGGCAGGCCTTCGGATTCAACACTACCTTGCAGCCTTCCTCCCAGCGGAACTTCCCCGGATCCCAGGAGCCCTGCAGAATGTGAAGCGGGGCTGGCTGACATGGAGCCAGATCTGGCCATCTTCAGTGAGGTCTAGTATTTAAAAAAATATTTTGGTGCTGCTATTTATTTTGAATTAGTGAGTTGATATTGTAACCCAAAAACAAACAGGGATGCCAAATGCAGGGGTCAGAAGGACAGTCTGTTTAATTTAAAAAAATACTAACTAAAACAGTCTAGAGAAAGAAAATGTGTGTGATTGATTGTGCAAAAAACTAAAACATGTTGCCTTTTTTATCCACAGGAAGAAGAGACCAGCCAGGAGGTGGCAGCTTCTGAGGCCCATGTCAGCCAGGCGGAAGGGGGGAGTGGTAGCCAGGAGGAGGCCGGCCCAAGTGAGGTGCAGCAGGTCCCCAGACCCAGGCTGAGCACCATCAGCCAAGTTCCTCCCCTCCAGATGAGGCCACCAGCTGCAAGGAGGCGCAGGAGGGAGGTGCACGATGAAAGCCTTCAGGTCATCTGGGAGGCTGCAGAAATCATGAGGGCCCCCCTCAACCCAACGGAATGCTATAGCGCATTTGTGGCCAATGAGCTGAACCAAGGGGGGGAGGAGCAAAAAAGCCTGGCCAAGGACATTATTAATCAGGTCCTGGCCAGGATGAAAAGGGACGAGCTGACCAGGGACACTGTGCTGTGGGACCCGGCTTGGCCTGCTCCCCATCATCCTCATCCTCCTCCTGCTGCCACATCACCCCCACCTGCAAGGGTCCGTGGACGGACCCGTGGAAGTTTCGCTGGAAGGAAGTCTGCAAAGAAGTCGAGAAGATGATTCCCTGCCATCCAGTTGATTGTCCAAAAAACTGAGCTTGTTGTAGTAGCACAGCTTGGGTTCCTTTGTTCATGTGCTGCTGATCCTGATTTTTGTTATTGACTCCTGAGGTTACTAAATTTTTCCTTAATCATGTTGTAATTCCCAAGTATGCATGTATGTTGCAATCTCATCAAGTGCTGCCGTTCTGGTGATTTCAAATTTTTTTTTTGGCCGGAAATAAATGGCTTTTGGATTTACTTTCAGACCTTGTCTATTGTGTTTTATACTGTAGTGAGTAAGCATCAGACATTTGTAAAAGAAAATGTGTCATTTGCAAAGGACACAAACTCCTTGGGGGGGGGGGGACCTTTTCTGTTAGAACTTGGTAAACCCAAAAAGAAGCATAAAATGTAAAAAAAAAATATAAATACCCCAAAATAAAGTAAAAAATAAAAGACAAAATAATTAAATTACATAAGTTGCGGAAAAAAAAGCCAAATTTTAATTAAAAAAAAAACATGGTGAAACAAGA
This sequence comes from Rana kukunoris, assembly GCA_029574335.1. NCBI lineage: Eukaryota > Metazoa > Chordata > Amphibia > Anura > Ranidae > Rana > Rana kukunoris. The sequence goes on from CM056060.1 coordinate 70,380,638, forward strand.
AAAAAATATATTTTTGAAAGATTCAAAAAACGTTAAATCCAACTGTAAAATAAAAAAAATAAAAAAAAATGATACGCTCAACATGAAGTCCAAATAGACATACTAAAAATGTGGAGAACAGAAACAAATGTGGCTAGCAAACTGTGTCAAATAGAAAAAACACTAATGAAAATGCAAGCTAGCAGTATGTGACATCTGGACAAAATTGCATTAGCAAGACAACGGCTTTCTTCTAGCAAGAGAAGAAAGAACAAAAAAACGATATAAACGGAACACTATATAGAGAGTTTAGGTGACGAATGTGCCAGGTCCCAAACAAACGTGAGTTTTACCTGAACGAGTGCTCCCGTCCCATCGTATTGACTGAGCATGCGCGGGTTTTTGGTCCGAGGCTTTTGTGTACTAACGAGCGGACATATCCGACGGACATGTGTCCGGCGGAAACATTTCAAAGCATGCTTTGAAATTTTTCCGCTGGAAAAATCCGGCCAAAACGGTCCGTTTGCCCATACAGACGACTGGATTTTTCGGATTAAATGGTCCGTCGGACCAGTTTCAGCGGATTTATTCCCTCGTGTGTACAAGGCCTCAGACTTCTACACAGCCTGGTTACATACAGATTACCTGTGGTTTTAGTAGCGCAGTTCTACACAGCAGGATAGCACTGGTCCAGGCAGCAGACAGGGACTTGGTCAGCAACGGCATACACAATTGTCCAGGCAGCAGGCAGGGATACTGTCCATAGACAGTCCAGGGTCAGTGCAGGCAGAGATATTGGCCCGGATTCACAGACATCGGCGCACATTTATGCAGCGGTAGCGCATCTCTTTTACGCTACGCCGGCACAGTGCGGAGAGGCATGCACTGAATTCAGCAAGCTATTGCTCCCAACTGTGCGCCGGTGTAGCGTACATTTCGAAGGCGCAGGCTGGCATAAGTGGAAGTAGGTGGAAGTGGGCTGGAAGTGGGCCAATGCTAATAAAGCGTGACCCCATGCAGATGATGGGCCGGGCGCCAGACAAGTACTTAAAACGAACTGCGCAAGTGTCAAGACGTGGACGTATCCCCGTGCGCATGCTCACAACCACGTCGGAACAACTGCCTAAGGTACGCCGGATTACTGTGGACGCCGTGAATGTAATCTATGCCCAGCCAGACCCACGTCGGCCCATATTCACAGACGTCCAACGTACAATACGTAGGCTTGTGTTCCCTAGCTGGTCCATACCTTTGCATGGGTTGCGCCTCATCTATGGGAAATAACTTTACGCCGAACGTAAAAACGTACGCAAAACGCGTAAATCTTGCGCCAGGCGCAAGTAAGTTTGTGAATCGGCGTATCTCCCTCATTTACATATTTGAATAGAAAATCAATGGGAGCGCCACATGCGTCCAGCGTAAATATGCGCCCACTCTGCGCCGGCGTAGGCAAGTTACGTCGGTGGGATGAAGTCTGTTTTTAGGCGTATCTTAGTTTGTGGGTCTGGCGCACAGATACGACGGCGCATATTTGTACTTACGCAGCGTATCTGGAGATACGTCAGCGCAAGTGCTTTGTGAATCTGGGCCATTGTCAGCAGTGCCAAAAATATTGGTCCTGGTAGTAGCCAGGAACATGAAGAGGGCAAAGAAGGGGATCAGGACTGCTCTGTGCAAAACTATTTCTCAGGGCAGGTACGTATAACATATTTGTTATTTAAAAAAAAAAAAACACAAGCCTTTAACCACTTCAGCCCCGGAAGATTTGGCTGCTAAATGATAAGGGCATTTTTTGCAATACGGCACTGCGTCGCTTTAGCTGACAATTGTGCGGTTGTGTGTACCCAAACAAAATTTAGATGCTTTTTTTCCCCACAAATAGAGCTTTCTTTTGTTGGTATTTGATCATCTCTGTGGTTTTTATTTTTTGCGCTATAAAACAGGAAAAGAGCGTAAATTTTGAAAAAAAAACAATATTTTGTACTTTTTGCTATAATAAATATCCCTGTTTAAAAAAAAAAAACACATTTACTTTCACAGTTTAGGCCGATATGTATTCTTCTACATATTTTTGGTAATAAAAATCACAATAAGCATACATGTATTGGTTTGCACAAAAGTTATAGGGCCAGATTCTCATATGAGATACGATGTTTTTCCATCGTTTACGTAACTCGTCGCGAATAGGGCTGTGCGTTAATTACGTAGATGTCGAAACCAATGTATTTGCGGCGTACTATGGAGCATGCGCACTGGGCTACGTTTACGGCCGGCGCATGCACAGTTCGTTCAGCGCGGGGGCGCGCTTAATATAAATACAAGCCGCCTCCTTTGAATTACGCGGGGATACGCCTGGCTATTTACACTACACCGTTGCAAATTACGGAGCAAGTGCTTAGAGAATACGGCACTTGCTCCTGTAAGTTGCGGCGGCGTAGTGTAAATAGCATATGCTACGCTATGCCGCCAGATATGAGAATCTGGCCCATAGCGTCTACAAAATAGGGGATAGATTTATGGCATTTTTATTATTATTATTTCTTTTTTTTTTTACTAGTAATGGTGGTGATCTATGATTTTTTTCGGTACTACGACACTAAAGGATTATTGCGATTTTTTTACTGAAAATAAGTGGAAGAATACGTATCGGCCTAAACTGAGGAAAAAAAATGTTTTTTTTTTTATATATATATTTTTTGGGGATATTTACTATAGCAAAAAGTAAAAACGATTGAATTTTTTTCAGAATTGTTGCTCTATTTTTGTTTATAGCGCAAAAAATTAAAATCGCACAGGTGATCAAATACCACCAAAAGAAAGCTCTATTTGTGGGGAAAAAAAAGAAAACCAATTTATTTGGGAGCCATGTAGCACAACTGCGCAATTTTCAGTTAAAGCGACGCAGTGCGGAATCGCAAAAAGGGGCAAGGTCCTTAACCTGCATAATGGACTGGGTCTTAAGTGGCTAAAGATGCTTGTGGAAAGATGTCTGAACCCAAAATGTCAGCTGGGTTGGAAGGTTTACAGGGTCATGGTGATGCAGATGAGCAGGTAAATCCATGCTACATTTGTAATGAATTTAAGCCAATAATGTTTTTGTTTAATTTTTGTTAAAAGCTATAGCGTAAAGACAGCTATTGTAATCAGATTTCTTGTTTATAATTTCAGGATATAGCAATAAAATATAAACAATTAATATGCTTTTTACATTCCAGTTTTGCCTTATAAAGTATAAATTCATAGGGTCACAATATATAAACATTCTATGTTTTTACTCTAGAAAAAAGTCCTTTGTTTTAAGAATGGTGCATTGTTTTATTCTGGGAATGGCATAAATAAAAAAATCCAAATCTAATAAGAGGACCAGTTATAGAAACTGTTCTGGCACAAAATGTTGTTTTAGTATGATGGGTATTTCCTGCTGCAAAATGTATAATTAAATTCTTAACATAATCAAAAATAACTTTGTTTGTACAGTAGGTCATTCAGCAGAATTCAGCATTGAATGGGTCAAAGGAGGCGACAGCTTGTAGTATAAAGTGGCCTCTGATGGGTCCTTTATTTGTACCCATATTTTAATGTATTCTTTAGTATTGCCAGCAGCATGAGTCAGATGAGAGCTTCCCTGCTGTTTAGCCTCTGACAAATGTCCCCTGCCGGGTTGCTCCTTTGGAAGCCTCCTTTATCAAGGCCGCAGGCGTTGTCCCTGCTTGTGATGCTGTGTTACCACGGAGACAGCTGGCACATCCCAACGATACTGTCATGGCAAATAATGAGTGACCAGCTAATTTAACCAGCCTGCTACACTGCACTATACAGAGCATGTAGATTGTTGAGATAATTCTTCTCAGTGCAACATATTTTATTTCACAGAATACCAAGCACATTTACATTTGCATTGTTACAATGGATGTATATGTACAAATGCATTTGTGAATCAGAACATAATTGCATATATGTATATATATAAATACACATAAAGAGCTAAGGGAGAATCAATTTGTTTTTCATATGTCAAATGCCATTTAACTAAAATACAAAAATACCGTACTCTTTCAGTTCTTAAAATACATTTGTATGCAACATGTCTAATTATGTAAGGCAATAGATAAATCTTTTCACTAGGTGCTTTAGCGGCTGAGCCTGGTTGCAGCCAATGCTTTAATGTATGCTGTGATGACTATAGTTCCAGCCTTCATTATAACCATCACAGTTCTTCTTATGCCGCGTACACACGGTCGTTTTTTGCGATGAAAAAAAACGACGTTTTTTAAAACGTCATTTAAATTGATCGTGTGTGGGCAAAACGTTGTTTTTTGTCTTCAAAAAAACGACCAAAAAAAAATTCCAACATGTTGGAATTTTTTGTGTCGTTTTTCAAAACGTCGTTTTTTGTTTCACAAAAAGTCACCGTGTGTAGCAAAAACGTCGTTCCAAACGACGTTTTTCAACCCGCGCATGCCCAGAAGCTAGTTATGAAGCGAGCTTCAATGGAAAAGAGTGGTGAACGTAACCTCGCTTTTTGTGAAAAAACGATGGTGTGTATGCAAAATTGTCTTTGAAAAGTGACGTTTCAAAAACGTCGTTTTTTACTTCACAGAAAACATCGTTTTTTTTCATCGCAAAAAACGACCATGTGTACGCGGCATAAATCTACTTATTCTGCTGCTTCTTATTATATACTGCTGGCAATTTAACTGTATAATGAAGAAAATGTTTTCACATGAGTACATGCTATACTGGATGTTGCAATCTACAGCATTGGAATAGGGGGTGGGTGCGCTAGTAAATAAACATTAATAAACACAATAATACATAAATGTGAATAAATAAATGTGTTGCTAGCATTAGTCATTTGGAATCTAAAGGGTTTATTTTGGTTGTTGAGTCTCTATTATCATTAATTATATTTTATTGCATTTATATTATGTGTGCACGTTCATTTTTGGCTAAATGGTTTTGGCCTATGAATGATTCAAACACTGGCTTGAATTACTAAAGTCAGTTGTATGAATTAGGCCGCATACACACGACCAGTCCATCCGATGAGAACGGTCCGAAGGACCGTTTTCATCGGTTAACCGATGAAGCTGACTGATGGTCTGATGTGCCTACACGCAATCAGTTAAAAAAACGATTGTGTCAGAACGCGGTGACATAAAACACAACGACGTGCTGAAAAAAATGAAGTTCAATGCTTCCAAGCATGCGTCGACTTGATTCTGAGCATACGCGGATTTTTAATCGATGGTCATGCGTACTATTGATCCGTTTTGACCTATTGGTTAGGCGTCCATCGGTTAAATTTTAAAGCAAGTTCTCTTTTTTTTGACCGAAGGATAACTGACCGATGGGGCCCATACACGATCGGTTTGGACTGATGAAATGGACCTTCAGTCTGTTTTCATCGGTTTTAACCGATCGTGTGTACGCGGCCTTACTCTCTAATCAAAAAACTATTTAGCCAGACATATTTTTTCAGTAAAGTTTGCCATCTCATTAGAACTGATCATGGTGGTGACAAAGTGTAGGCTGATCATGGGGCAGAGGGGGGGGTGAGATTATTCAATGTATGAAGTTTCAGGGCCCTTTCACACGAGCGGACGAACGGTCCGCTTTTCATAAGTCCGTTTACGGATTCACAATGCTTCCCTATGGGATCGCGGATGTTAGCGGATGAGCATCCGCTAATGTCCGTAAATATCCGCCTCCGTCAAGATCCGTTTTTTTGGACGGAAGAACATCCTATTTTTCTTCCGTCTGGCGGATCGGATGAATACGGACATACGGTCCGTATTCATCCGATTCCCCATAGGGGAGAGCGGAGAAAAGACAGGGCGGTCCCCGCACACTGTGCAGGGACCGCCCTGTCAGCAGACAGCTCAGCGGGGATTTTACGGAGGAATCCCCGCTGAGCAAACGGACATACGGAGCGGATCAATACAGATCCGCTCCGTGTGAAAGGACCCTCAGTTGGAGCTAAAAATGGAACATATGGATAGAAAGCATAGGCAGAATGGTGGATGAACCTGGATGAGTAGAGAGGAAGTTGTTCCTGACAGGGGATGCAAGGTAGAAAAGAGTGAAAGCCTACCATAGAACGTTGTGAGAAACAGAAAAAACAAAGTAATAACTGAGAAGAGAGAGGAGTCCAATTTGATTAAAGGAGTTGTAAAGGAAAAACATTTTTTTGCTGAAATTACTGTTTACAGGGTATAGAGACATAGAACTAGATTCAGGTATAATATCGTAATTTTGTGCGGGCGTAGCGTATTCTATTTACGCTACGCCTCCGCAACTTTTACAGGCAAGTGCTGTATTCACAAAGCACTTGCTCCGTAAGTTGCGGCGGCGTAGCGTAAATTTGCCGACGTAAGTGCACGGAATTCAAATTAGGGATGTTGGGCGTGTTGTATTGAAATTAACCGTGACCCCACGTAAATGACGTGCCGAACAAACTGCGCATGCCCTGGATGTATCCCAGTGCGCATGCTCAAAATTACGCCACAAATACTCATTGGTTTTGATGTGAACGTAACTTACGCAAAGCCCTATTCGCAAAGTTTTACGCAAACGACGTAAACGACGGAAAATTTGACGCCGGCCCGACGTCCATACTTAACAATACTTACGCCTCATATAGCAGGGGTAACTTTATGCCGGACTTACGCTTATGCAAACAACGTAAAAAAATACGACGGAAACGCCACCTAGCGGCCAGCGGCCAGCGTAAATATGCAACTAAGATACGATGGCGTAAGAGGCTTACACCGGTCGGATCTAAGACAAATCTATGCGTAACTGATTCTAAGAATCAGGCGCATAGATACGACGCCGCTCACTCAGAGTTACGCCGGCGTATCTGAAGATACGCCGGCGTAACTCATACGTGAATCTGGCCCATAATAGTTAACTGATTCCTTTTAAAAATGATTAAAAATAGATAAAAATACAGAACAGTGTTTGTTTTTAAAATAAAACTGATTGGTTCTGAGGGGTTTTAGACACACAGTAATCACACCTCCTTGATCAGGGACCACAGAGAGAAGCTCCCATGAGTTTTTTTATTATAAGGAAACAGACGAGCAGGAAGTGTGGAGATCAGAGAAGGATTACAGCCACTTCAAAGCAAAAATGAACAATGAGGACATGAAACCAGGATTGCAGTAAGGTAAAGGAAGCTATTTAGCTAAAAATAGCGGAGTTCCACCCTTAAAATCACTTTGTTTCATTCCATTCAGCATACTGGCGTCAGCGCCAGTATGCTGTTTTTTTTTTTTTAATGCACGTACTTACTTTATATAAAATCATTGAATTTCAGGCGCACCGCGGTATGTCGCCGCTATAAGGCGTCACGCCTTCCGGAAACAGCCGATTAGCATTCGGCTCTTCTCGGCGCCTGCGCACAGACCCAGGAGCTGACTGCGCAAGCGCCGTATATAGCCGCGTCACGCCCTCCGAAAAAAGCCGAACTAGGACCGGCTATTTTCGGCTCCTGTGCAGTCAGCTCCTGGGTCTGTGCGCAGGCGCCGAGAAGAGCCGAATGCTAATCGGCTGTTTCCGGAAGGACATACTGGACATACCGCGGTGCGCCTGAAATTCAATGATTTTATATAAAGTAAGTACGTGCATTAAAAAAAAAAAAAAAAAAACAGCATACTGGCGCTGACGCCAGTATGCTGGATGGAATGAAACAAAGTGATTTTAAGGGTGGAACTCCGCTTTAAGTACCAAAGAGAGAGAAAAGGAAAAAAGTAGATAATAATGTGTAGCACTATTTCTCTCTCTCTCTGTGGCTACTGAGGTATGATGGTGTCACCTGTATAGTATTTAGGAAGGAGAGTCTTCATAACCTGTGTGATCAGAACAGGGGGCCAGATTCAAGTAGCCCGCCGTAAGTTTGTGCGGGCATAGCGTATCTTGTTTACGCTACGCCGCCGTAAATTAGCGAGGCAAATGCTGTATTTACCAAGCTAAGTTACGGTGGCGTAGCGTAAATGGGCCAGTGTAAGCCCGGGTAATTCAAATGTGAATGAGGTGGGCGTGTTTTATGGTAATGTGTTGTGACCCCACGTTTTTTTACGTTTTTTTTAACTGTGCATGCGCCGACCGTGGACGTATCCCAGTGTGCATGCTCCAAATTATGACGCTACGACGAATTGTTTTCGACGTGAACGTAATTGACGTAAATCCCCATTCACGGACGAGTTACGCAAACAACGTAAAATCTGAAAAATTTTACGCGGTCCCGACGTCCATACTTAACATAGGATGCGCCATCTTTTTGGTGGTTTATCTTTATGCCGGAAAGCACCTTACGTAAATGGCGTAAATTGACTGCGCCGGTCGGGCGTACGTTTGTGAATAGGCGTATCTCGCTGATTTACATATTCTAGGCGTAAATCAGCGGGAATGCCCCTAGCGGCCATCTTAAAAATGCAGTTAAAATACAATTACGCCGCTCGTATCTTAGCTCAATCCCAGCGTATCTTGTTTTCTGAATACAGAAAAAAGATACGCCAGTGCATCTAAGAAGTTACGCGGCTTATCTAGAGATAAACCGCGCAACTTCTTACTGAATCTGGCCCAGGATCTTTAACAAGCACAGTGCCTCCACTCAATTGGGGCTTGTGAATAGCAAGTGAAATCCCAATTGAGAAATATATCTCCACATAGACAGTAATCCACACAGCATTGTATTCGAAGGTCCATGGGCCAGATTCACAAAGCACTTACGCTGGAGTATCAGGAGATGCGCCTGCGTAACTGGAAATATGCGCCTTCGTATCTATGCGCCGTATCCCCAAAACGTTATACGCCAGAATCTAGACTTTTTCGACTAACGTAATTTCGTTAGACCGGCGCATCGTGCGTGCAAAAAATGCGCTAGACACACCATTGATTTGCTTGGCAAATATGCAAATGAGGGAGATACGGCGATCCACCAAAGTAAGTTTGTGCGGCGCAGGCTACACGCTGTGCGCATCAGCTGCACGTCTTGTCTAAAATTAGGCAATATAAAAGCAGGCTTTAAATTAGACAATCCATCTACATGTCAGCTAAAGCAACACCGTTAGGGACGAGCTGAGCAGCCACACTTGCAGGACAACAATCTGTATGCCAACATGCCAGGGGCATCCTTGCTCATAGCTATACTACTGACTACTGATGAGCGCAGAAGGAGGAGGGCACGGAGGAGGGCACGGAGGAGGACACGGGAGAGGATATACCGCACACGCATAGACCTCTTTGGCATGAGTGATTCTGAGGTGTCTCGCATTTTCAGATTCATCCCTGCTGCCATCATGGAATTAACCACAACCCTGCAGGAGGACATCACCAGCCCAACACACCGCTCACATGCAGTGCAGCCACTGGTCAAGGTCCTGGCAACACTCCATTTCCTTGCCAGTGGCTCTTTTCAAAGAACAAGTGGAGTGGTGACTGGGATGTCACAATCCTCCATGAGCAGATGTGTGCACCAGGTTATCCCTGCAATTCTCAGACGCATGGCCAACCAAATCATCAAACCCACCCAGGAGGACCTGCGGCAGAAGGCAATGACAGATTTCTACAGAATTGACAGATTCCCACGCACTGTGGGGGCCATTGATTGCACACATGTGGCACTCCAGCCCCCCCGTGAGAAAGAGCACATATACCGCAATCGGAAGCATTGGCATTCCATCAACGTACAGGTGATAGTCGATGCCAAATGCCTCATGTGGCATGTTCGTGCCAAACACCCCGGATCTAGCCATGACAGCTACATATACAATCAGAGCCCCATTCCAATGGAATTCGAACAGAACGTGTATGGGGACAGCTGGCTGGTTGGTGAGTGACATGGGTTGCAGGCATGACTCTCCCCCCCCCATGATGCAGAAATCACAAGGGGCACATGCACTACTAACATCCTCCTGTCTTTTCCCTTCCAGGTGACTCTGCATATGCACTGGGACCCCATCTCATGACTCCTATCCGGAACCCCCAAACCCCAGGAGAGGAAAGATACAATGAAGCACACGCCAAAACCCGTGCAGTCATGGAGCGCACCTTTGGCCTCCTGAAGTCACGTTTCCAATGCCTGGATAAGTCTGGGGGTACCCTGTTGTATTCCCCAAACTTTGTATGTCAGATCATCGGTGCATGTTGCATGCTGTACAACTTCGCAGTGAGAAAGGGCCTGGAGATTGACATACGTGATGACCTGACCCCTGAACCAGACAATCCCCCCCTAACCGAGGCTACCCCGTCTTCTGAGGGAAGAGCAGCCAGGAGGCAGCTCACATTAGGCATCTTTGCACGTTAAACACACACATTAATCATGGCACAATGAGAATGCATGCATGCACAACACTGTGGTTCCTAGCACACACACCCCACATCCTCATCAAATTGGATTGGCACAAGCCCACCATGCAGGACTTGTGAGCAGCAACGCCACGCCACGGCTCCAATTATGTCAATGTACATTCATACACCATTTACACGGACCTGGGGATCACTTCTCCCTGGCTCCTGGGGAACCCTTCTCCACCACAAATAAGGGTGACACCCCTTTTCCGGCAGGAATGTCCCCCCCCACATTCCCAAATAATTCACAACCCCCCAAAAAAAAAAATTGCCCTGCACCCAAAAAAAATGACCAACAAAAAAAAAAGTCAGAAAAGAAAAAAAAAACTACCGCCGCTGGCGTGACCCACGCCTGGGGCGGCCACGGCTACGGCCCCCGGCTCCTCAGGGCCGACTCATGGGGGGGGTAATCCGGGGAAGGAGGAGCAGCCCCTGGTCTCTGCTCACCTGGTGGCCTGCCCTCCAAGGCCACAGCAATTTTGGTCAGGCCAGCATTGATTGTTGCCGTATTGGCCTGGATAGCCTGGGTGAGGGCCCTCACATCCTGACCGAGGGCCCGCACATCCTGACCAATGCCTGCTGTGGTAGCCTGCTGTTCATTTAGGCAATTGATCAGAGCCAGGGAGTTGCAGGCCATGTCTCCAAGTGTATCCTTTATGGAGGACAGGCTCTCCTCCATCCACCCCAAAGTCTGGCTGACCTGTCCCAGATGGCGGTCTGAAGGACCTGGTCCCTTCTCAGGTTGGCAGGCAGAACCTCCGCTTTCCCCCTAGTCTTGTGGGTTGCCTTCCTGCCTCCAGATGAGGCTTGTGGCCGGGGAGAAGGAGAGCCCCTTGGGAGGGGAGCCCTGTTGTGGGAGAAGTGGGAGGGGCTACCCCTGATGGAGGCCTGGCTGCTGCCAGCCATAGGGCAAGACTCCTCCAAAATAAACAGGCCATTCCCTGACATTACCTCATCCTCCAACTCAAACTCCTCCTCCTCAACCTCCTCAGAGGACTCCGGCCTTGTCTGGGGGTCTTTATCAGGCTGTTGTCCCGGGGATGGTGCGGTCAGGCCAGATGGCCCAGCACCCTCCTGCACACCTGTGGAGGACACAAAACATTCACAGGTTGAAGGATCCACACACTTTCCACATATTCCCTCCCCCCCACACACATGCTACACACCAGATAGAAAAAAAAAAAAAAACTTACCGGCCTCCTGACTAGACTCAAAGCCAGGCAGCCCCTCCACTTGCTGCCTGTTGAAGGTCTGGGCCACCGCATGCTCCTCCTCAGTCAGCCTAACAAGGCATTGTGGGCCCCCTCCAGTGCCCCTGGCATGGGCTGCAATCTTGCCCAGCTTCCCACGGACCACACGACGGAGGTCATTAATCTTCTTGGCGATCCCCTGGCATGTCCGGGTCTCCCCCCCATAGAGTTTACCAATATCTCAGCCTTCCTGGCCGGGGTGGTGTTGGCACTCTCCGGGCCGTGCAGGAAACGGCCATATTGGGTAATGGCCCTGGCAAGAATTGCCTTCTCCCGCAAAGAAAAATTCAACTTTCGCTTCCTTTCACTCATGTTCTCACAAACTGGAACCAAAACAATCAACAAAAATCAGTCACCCAAAAAGTATCAAAAACAGTCACCAAACAACACTCAGAAAACCACTATTCAAAACACTATACAAAACAGTCAACAAATATATCAAACACAAGTCACAAACCGGCAAACGCGAACAGACAACAGAACAAAAGCACCTTGCTGTATAGGAAGGGATACAAATGGATGTACTTTTGCAAAGGAAGGGCGTTTGTCTCTGTCTATTTAAGCTCTCTGCATAGCTCACTAAGTTGCCCGGGCCTAGTTCCAATCTCACTGATTGCAGCGTGCCGAGTTGTGAGCATGCGCAGAAAGGTGCTGACCGTGGTCTGCTTCATGTGCGCATGCGCAATCCGGCCGGCCCTTCATTTGCATGGGGTAACGGCTCATTTAAATGGAACACGCCCACATCCTTCCCAATTTGAATTACACCGCCTTACGCCTCGGAAATTATGTTGCACCGGCGCAAATTTCTGCGCAAATACTACAAGGATACGGTAATTGCGCCTCTACATTGCGCCGGTCTAACGTAAAGGAGGTGCGCTACTCCGGTCAATATATGCGCCACTGTACGTGAATCTGGCCCCATGTATTTAAGAAATAACATTCAGTGAACCATCCAACATAAAGTATTTTCCAAACAGGAACATGAAATTAACAGTCTCTATGTATGTCTCAGTGAGGTGAATCTGCAGCACTTACTTAGTCTCTGTTCTCTTAGCAGGAATTACTTCTATGGGGCAGATTCAGGTAGAGTTATGCCGGCGTATCAGTGATATGCCGGCATAACTCTGACTTTGCGTCGGCTTATCTGTTTTCTGTATGCAGAAAACAAGATACGCCGGTTTGCGGCAGAGATCCGACAGGCGTAATTGTATTACACCGTCGGATCTTAACTGCAATTTTAAAATGGCCGCTGGGGGCGTTCCTGCTGATTTACGCCGAGAAAATGTAAATCAGCGAGATACGCCAGTTCACGAACATTCGCCGGGCCGACGCAGTCACTTTTATGCTGTTTCCGTAAGGGGTTTCCCGGCGTAAAGATAAAGATAAAGCTGCCAAAAGCAGGCGCATCCTATGTTAAGTATGGACGTCGTGACCGCGGGAAATTTAAAAATTCTTACGTTGTTTGTGTAACTCGTCCGTGAATGGGGATTTACGTTGATTACGTTCACGTCGAAAACATCGTCATAATTCGAAGCATGCACACTGGGATTTTTCTATGGTCTTGCGAGTAAAGTTGCGGCGGCGTAACGTTAATAAGAAAAGTTACGCCGACGGAAAGATACGCTTTCCTACCTGAATCTGGCCCTATATCTCTCCACATGTCTGTCTCTCCACCACTAACCCACAAAACCCCTTGCCACCCTCTGCTTTTCTTGATGACCTTGGTGAGAGAGAGAGCACAGCAACCATGTTGAAAAAGGGCAAACAAACACTGCATAACAAGAGTATACACTTGGTAAATGGGCAAAAAAATTGTCACATTACTACATTCTCCCCCTGCTGAAAATCCTTCCGACCCGGCAAGGATATACACTCAGGCCCGTCGCTACAGGACAGGTGAAACAAACAATTGCTTGGGGCCCCGAGCTTGCCTGGGGCCCCCAGAAACTGAATCTCCTGTACAGCGCAGTACCCTGCCGGGCCCGGGCACTATCTGATAGGTGTTACGTTCCTGTTATCAATTAATTTAATTTGGTGGAATCTCAGCTGCGGAGGTTTCTCAGGTAAAACCACTACTTCACTCTCTTGTATGATCAAAGAGTTTAGGGTTTAAATCATCACAACCTCTATTTGAAAATCAACTTAATCATGGAAGCTTATTCATTCATAAGCATTATACGTACATGTTTATAATAAAGAGAGAATCTGCTGGTTAAATTATTAAGCAAGAGGTTAGGTTGTCCTGATAGCTACTGGAATTATATTCATGAGTCTCTGGTGAATATCACTAGTAATATATCCCACAATAAATAACTCCAGGTTACTCAGACATTAACTTAGGGATACGTCAAACAAGCAGGAAATAAACTAGTAAACAAAGTTCCCATAGAGAATCACCGTGATAGCATCACAGTAGTCTTGTTATGGTATGCTACAAGATACTTGCGATTCTGTTGGTAACTGATGCGGTTGATCCGGGCTGAGTTGAACTCATCCTGGGTGTCAGTGGCTGCTGGAATGTAAGGTCCCTGTCTGTGGAGTTAATCAGAGGGATTGTGAAGTTCCTGGAGTGCCGCTGACTGGAACAAGGTGCAGATCTTCTTCCCAGGCGTAGGGTCTGTGGGTGAGACAGTGGAGGTTCGGGGGTGCTGTGAGCGGGTCCCAGGTGACGGCAAGCGTCCAACAAAATAGCGGAACAACCTGCCGTCATTCCTGGAGGTTTAAATAGGCCGTGGAGCGCGGGAGAAGGCGCAGCTCGCCGTGACGCACTTCCGCGTTCCAGCGTGGAACGCAAACTTCGGCGCACCGGAAATGACGCGGGTAGCTTAGAGAGAGGAGCGCAGCTGTTTGGACAGGGTATGGCTGCACTCGTTCTGTACAGGATAACGCCAGTGGCATTACAATAGGTGACTGGGGACCCGTAATGATAGAACACCGGACTAAGAGGAGGAAGAGGAGCTTGGCCACGCTACAGCGGAAGCTTATAGGGAAGAAGAGGAGGTGAGAATAGAAACACATAGGGACTGGGGAGGGGGGAGTAAGAACATGGGTGTAAAAAATGAGTGTAGCGCTAATGTAGGTTTTGTGTGCGAGGGGGCCCCCATTTTGCTTGGGGCCCCCAAATTCCTTCAAAGGCCCTGTATACACTCAAAACATAACAAAAGTTTATGTCGTTGTCGCCTTCTGCAGACCACTTCTCCAGAAGCAATCTATTACAGAGATTAGCTGCAAATAAAAAATGGTTAGTAACAAATAGGCATCATGCTAACCAGTCTAGAATGAGCTGCAATCATGTCCATCAGAACATGAGGTTGTACATAGTTTTGTACAGCATAGCAGGGTCTTCCCAAGGTGTCATAAGTAAACATTGGTGGAGGTCGTCAAACACGATCTCCTCTCCTCAAACCCTCAGGCATTAGTCCAGATAACTCTGGGCAGCATTCGTGGGAAGACTTGGTGCTCCAGCCATGCATGGAACCGTAGGCACAAAGTTTTGGGCTGTTAGTTCAAAAACAGGAGTAGCTGGGTTCAAACCTCCCCTCTGAAGAAGGCCCTCATCAGTAATAGGTGAAGGAACTTGTACAGGAGACTCTGGTGGAGGTGTAAACCAGTCAGTGTCATCACTCTGGTCTCCATGGTCTGCACAAGGCACATCATTAGAATCTAAAACAATATCAGATTGTGGCTCCTCATCAGCAGTAGCAACTTGTGGTACTGGAAGCAAGTGATTCCTATGCCAGGCTTTGATCCGACCCTCAGGTCCTTGAATCTTGTAGACTGGAATTCTAAGCAGTTTTTCTATAACTTCAAACAACTCATTTCGCCAGCGATCAGCTAATTTATGTTTGGCTGAAGGTCCCAAATTGCGAAGGAGCACTTTATCACCAGGTTGTAAGTCTTTGTAATGAACTTTGGCCTCAAAACGCCTTTTATTGGCAGCATTTATTTTTGCAGTATTTTCCTCAGCCATTTGATAGGCCTCTTTTAAACTCTGTTTAAGTTGTTCCACATACTGGTAGTGATTTCTATTTTTCACTCCATCAGTAGACACACCCAACTGAATGTCAATAGGGAGATGGCCTTCTCTTCCAAACATGAGAAAATAAGGAGAGAAACCAGTTGATTCATGTCTGGAACAACTGTAGGCATTTACCATGGCTCCAACATGTCCGCTCCAGGTTTGCTTAGCACCATTAGGGAGGGTACCCAACATGTTCAACAAGGTGTGATTGAAATGTTAGAGCATCACCCTCTGGATGATAAGGTGTTGTGCGGCTCTTGTCGATGTTAAGCAATGTTAACAGCTCTTTAATTAGATGACTTTCAAAGTCCCACCCCTGGTCAGAGTGACCTGAACTTTCCAAGTATTCCTTAGGAGCAGCTTGAGTAGGCAAAGTTTTCCTTTGTAGACATCTCAGACAACGGCGGCAATAGTCCACAACAGATTCCCTCATTCGTGGCCAAAAGAAACGGTCTTGGATTACAACTCCTAGATGTCCAAGTTGGTCATGCAAACTTCTCAAAACAAATTTTCTGTAGACTTGAGGGAGCACCAGCTGTCTCCTTCCAGGATGATCATTGAACAAATGTACCCTGTATAAAAGTCCATTAATTATTTTGTGTTTATCCCATTCTTAACTCTGCTTAGGTAGGGTTTTTCTCATGTAATTAGGATCTTTGCAGAAAACATTGGCCCAGATTCAGAGAGCCATTACGCCTGTCTAACTGGTGTTAGACAGGAGTACTTTCAAATTACGCGCGCCGTATCACTAGTTTGAATCCTCAAACCATGATACGGCGGCGTTGGGCTTCGATCTGACAGGCTTACGTCTTTGTACGCCTTCGGATCTACGCTGAAATCTTTTTGCGGCCGCTGGGTGGAGTTTGCGTCGTTTTCAGCGTCGGGGTATGCAAATTTGTTTTTTCCGGCGATCCACGAAGTTACGAGCGTCGTTCGCAATCGCGTACGTCATTTTTTCGCTACGTAAAGTTAAACCAGCTATTAGCTGGTCTAACGTTACGCGCCCCATGTTAAGTATGGCTGTCGTTCCCGCGTCGACTTTCAATTTTTTATTTTTTTTTTGCGTAAGTCGTCCGGGAATAGGAATGTCCGTAAACGACGCTACTCAGAAAAAAATGACGTAACAACGTGATTTCACGCAATGCACGGCGAGAAATTTCTGAACGGGGCATGCGCAGTTCGATCGCCGTGGGGACGCGCTTAATTTAAATGCCTCACGCCCCCTAATCGCGATGGTTGGATTCCGCCGGGAGAAATACACTACGCCGCCGTACCTTACGGGCCAAAATCTCTCTGAATTCTTCCTAGAGTCAGGTAAAGTACGGCGGCGTAGAGTATCTCTGATACTCTGCGGGAATCTAATTCTTTCTGAATCTGGCCCAGACTCTCTAACATGTCTGATTACTGGATCACTCTTTTGTAGAATGATCATGTCTTTCTCTTGCAGCTGGATGTTTTCTGGTACCCGTAAAGTGGTGGAGAAGCAATACATGTTTGGGATACACTCTTCACCAGCTCCCAAAGAGTCAATAACCCGTAAGTCAGAGAAAACAATATTGTCTCCTTGTACAGCCGCTGTAGCATAGTAGGCAGCCACAACAGGCCCAGGTACTTCCTCCCATTCACTTTCTTCTAAGTTCACTGGCAACCCAGGATGCCTAGAGACCATCAGCCCCAAAATGTTTGGGCCCTGGCTTGTACTTGAGAGTGAATTGGTAATTAGATAAGGCAGCAAACCACCTATGACCTGTGGCATCCAGCTTAGCTGTAGTCAAAACATAAGTGAGGGGGTTGTTGTCAGTTTTTACCTCAAACTGAGCCCCATACAAGTAGTCATGCAGCTTTTCAACAATAGTCCACTTCAGGGCAAGAAATTCCAGTTTGGGAACAGGATAATTCCTTTTTGCTGGGCTTAGACTGCGACTAATATAAGCAACAGGCCTTACCCCCCTGGGTACTCCTGATGTAGGACTCCTCCTAATCCATCATAGCTGGCATCTACATGTAAAATGTATGGCTTTTGTGGGTCTGCGTAAGCCAAGACTTTTCTTAAGCTGTAGTAAAGCGTCCTCACAAGCAGAAATCCACCTCTCACTGAAAGAAGTTTTGCTGGTTGTTTCAATGCCAGGGGTTTCTTTGAGGAAGTCATTAAGATGCGGAGCAGTCATGGAATAGCCTCTAATGAAGCGGCGATAATAGCCACAAAACCCCAAGAAGGACCTCAGTTCTTTCAGATTTGTGGGCAGTGGCTCGGTTACTACACCCTCCACTTTAGCAGGATCAGTCACTACCTGCTCTGCAGATACTATGTGACCCACAAAAAAGAGCAAACGCAAAAGAGAATAAAACGAAAATGAAAAAAACGAATTTTTCAGAATTTCTGGAAAAAAAATATTCGTAAATTCTAAAAATTCGTAAATTTCCCATTTTAAAAATTCCAAATTTTCAAATATTTCAAATTTTCGAATTTTCTAATTTTTTTAATTCATAATTTCGAAAATTCGTAATTTAGAAAATAAAAAAAATTGAAAATTTGAAATTTCGAAAATTTGGAATTCGAAAACTAGAAAATTAAAAAATTCGAAAATTTTGGAATTTCGAAAATTCGGAATTCGAAAACTAGAAAATTAAAAAAATCGAATATTTGGAATTAGAAAATTAAAAAATAAAACAATCCAGAATTTGAAAATACAAACACGAAGAAATTAAAAAAAAATATTTTAACTTTGAGAAATTTGTTAATTCCGAATTTTCATATTTCCGAATTTTTTCAATATCCAAACTTTTGGATTTCTGAATTTCTGAATTTTTCAATTTCGAAAATTCGTAAAAATTTAAAATTCGTAAAAATGTAGAATTCGAAAATTTAGAAAATTCGAAAATTTTAAATTTAGAACATTTTTAATTTTGAAAATTCGAAAATTTTAAATTTAGAAAATTCGAAAATTTAAAATTTCGAAAATTCGAACATTCTGAATTTCGAAAATTCAAACATTCTGAATTTCGAAAATTCAAACATTCTGAATTTCGAAAATTCGGAATTTCGAAAATTCGGAATTTCGAAAATTCGGAATTCGAAAACTAGAAAATTCAAAAATTCGAATATTTGGAATTAGAAAATTAAAAAATAAAACAATCCAGAATTTGAAAATACAAACATGAAGAAATTAAAAAAAAATATTTTAACTTTGAGAAATTTGTTAATTCCGAATTTTCATATTTCCGAATTTTTTCAATATCCAAACTTTTGGATTTCTGAATTTCTGAATTTTTCAATTTCGAAAATTCGTAAAAATTTAAAATTCGTAAAAATGTAGAATTCGAAAATTTAGAAAATTCGAAAATTTAGAAAATTCGAAAATTTAGAAAATTCGAAAATTTTAAATTTAGAACATTTTTAATTTTGAAAATTCGAAAATTTTAAATTTTGAAAATTCGAAAATTTTAAATTTTGAAAATTCGAAAATTTAAAATTTCGAAAATTCGAACATTCTGAATTTCGAAAATTCGAACATTCTGAATTTCGAAAATTCAAACATTCTGAATTTCGAAAATTCAAACATTCTGAATTTCGAAAATTCAAACATTCTGAATTTCGAAAATTCTGAATTTCGAAAATTCTGAATTTTTGAAATTCCAAAATTCGAAAAATTGGTAAAATTAGAAAATGTTAAGTTACATTTTTTTTTAAATGTTTAATTTTTTAAATTTGAAATTTGAAATTTTGAAAATTCGAACATTCTGAATTTCGAAAAATGAACATTCTGAATTTCAAAAATCGAACATTCTGAATTTCAAAAAACAACATTCTGAATTTTAAAATTCGAACATTCTGAATTTCAAAATTCGAACATTCTGAATTTCAAAATTCGAACATTCTGAATTTCAAAATTCGAACATTCTGAATTTCAAAATTCGAACATTCTGAATTTCAAAATTCGAACATTCTGAATTTCAAAATTCGGAATTTCGAAAATTCGGAATTTCAAAATTCGGAATTTCGAAAATTCGGAATTTTCGAAATTCCAAAATTCATAATTTTTTAATTTTCGAAATTCCAAAATTCATAATTTTTTAATTTTCGAATTTACGAATTTAAGATTTTTTTTTTTAAATTTTCATTTTTTCATTTTCGAATTCCGAATTTTCGTATTTTTTCATTTTCACATTTTGTAATTCCGAATCTTTGAATTTTTAAATTTTCGGGTTTTCGAATGACGAATTTTTGAAATTACGAATTTTCGGAAATTCGGAATTAAAAAAAAAATGAAAATTTAAAAATGAAAATTTATGAATTTACTAATTCTTTTTTTTCAGAATTTTCGTAATAAGCCGACAATCAAATAAAACGGTAATTTTTTTTGAATTTCCGAAAAAAGCAAAAAAAAAAAAATTTGAAACAAAAACGAAAAAATAATAATTTTTCGGCAGTGCACATGTCTAAGAATTATCATTTTATCTCTGGAGTTAAATCCTTTTTAACCACTTAAGACCCGGACCTTTAGGCAGCTAAAGGACCCGGCCAGGTTTTGTGATTCGGCACTGCATCGATTTAACAGACAATTGCACGGTCGTGCGACGTGGCTCCCAAACAAATTGGCGTCCTTTTTTCCCACAAATAGAGCTTTCTTTTGGTGGTATTTGATCACCTCTGCGGTTTTTATTTTTTGCGCTATAAACAAAAATAGAGTGACAATTTTGAAAAAAATGCAATGGGGCAGATTCACGTAGATCGGCGCATTATCATTCCGGCGTAGCGCACCACTTTTCCGTTAGACTTGCGCAATCTAGCCGCGTAATCCGGCGATTCACGTAGCTTTTACGCAAGAGCTTGCGCAAACGTAAGGTTTTTTCCGGAGGCGTAAGGAGGAGTAATACAAATTGGGAGGGACGTGGGCGTGTTACATTGAAATGAGCCGTGACCCCATGCAAATGAAGGGCCGGCCGACTCGCGCATGCGCGCGTGAAGGAAACCATGTCAGCTCTGTTGTGCGCATGCTCACAACTCGGGAGCGGCGCAATCATTGAAATTGGAAATGGACTAGGGCAACGTTGTGAACTACGCAGACAGCATAAATAGACACACACAAACGCCCTTCCATTGCAAAAGTACATCCCTTTGTGTCCCTTCCCATTGAATCAAGTGCTTTTGCTCTGTTGTTCGTTAGAGTGTGTTTTGTAGTTGTCAGATTAGTGTTCTGTGTGATCTAGTGCTTGTTGGTAGTTTTGTGAAAGTGTATTTTGATAAGTGTTTGAGACTGTTTGTTTGATTGATATATTTCTGAGCGTTTGTTTTCTGGCTTTATTTTTTCATCTGATTTTTTTGTGTCTGTTTCTTGCTGAGTGCTAGTGTGATTTTTGGGTGTTCTTTTTCTCTTTGTGTGCTAGGGACCACAGTGGTGTACATGCATGCATTCTCATTGTGCCATGATTAATGTGTGTGTTTAACGTGCAAAGATGCATAATGTGAGCTGGCATGAGATGGGGTCATGAGATGGGGTCCCAGTGCATATGCAGAGTCACCTGTAAGGGAAAAGACAGGAGGATGTTAGTCATGCATGTGCCACTTGTGAGGTGTGCATCACGGGAGGGGATAGTCATGCCTGACTCCCATGTCACTCACCAACCAGCCAGCTGTCCCCATACATGTTCTGTTTGAAATCTGTGGGGATGGGGCTCTGATTGTATATGTAGCTGTCATGGGTGTCATGGGTGGTGCCATGTGTTGGGCTGCTGATGTCCTCCTGCAAGGTTGTGGTAATTCCAGGATGGCATGAGGGGTGAATCTGAAGATGCGAGACACCTCAGAATCTCTCATGCCAAAGATGTCTATGCGTGTGTGATATATCAAGTGAAGAGTGAGGGGCTTGTATCAGATAAGAATATTGTATTAGATTAGATTAAATGGTAAATTTTATATAAGCAAAAAAAAAAAAAACATCTCCCGTGCCCTCCTTAGTGCCATCCTCCGTGCCCTCATCCTTCTTTGTTCATCTAAAGTCAGTAGTATAGCTATGCGCGACGATGCCCCTGGCATGTTGGCATACAGATTGTTGGGCAACACGTGTGACTGCTGAACTCCTCACTAACAGTGTTGCTTTATCTGATAATTAGACTTTTTTTCAAAATTTAGACCAGCTTTTAGGTCCTCTAACTTTAGACAGAACATTTTGCAGTTGCGCACATCGCGTAGCCTGCGCAGCAACTGCGTTTTTTTGTGAATCCCCGTAACTCCCTCATTAGCATATTTGACTAGCAAATCAATGGTGTGTCTAGCGCAGTTTTGCGCGAAGGGAAGCGAATGTCTAATTAAATTACGCCGGACCAAAAAACGTAGATTTCTGGCGTATATTGTTTTGTGAATCGCGTCCAACTATACGCACGCGCACATTTAGACTTACGCACGCGCAACAGCAGTTGCGCAGGCGTAATCGCTCTGTGAATCTGGCCCAATATGTTTTACTTTTTGCTATAATAAATATCCCCCAAAAATATATAAATAAACGTTTTGTTCCTTAGTTTAGGCCGATACGTATTCTTCTACCTATTTTTGGTAAAAAGAAAAGAAAAAGAATTTCCGAAAATTCCGGATTTTGAAAATCCGAATATCCGAAAATCCCATATTTCGGAAATCTGAAAATTGAAAAATTTGGAAATCCGAAAGTTCGGATATTGAAAAATTTGGAAATATGAAAATTCGGGATTAACAAGTTTCTCAAAATTAAAAAATTCTCGAATTTTCAAATTTTTATAATTTACTAATTTTTTCATTTTATTTCATGCCGTTGCTGAGCCTGTCATCTACTACGACCCCCAGGTCCTTTTCCATCCTAGATCCCCCCAGAGGTTCTCCCCCTAGTGAGTAGATTGCATTTATGTTTTTGCCACCTAAATGCATTATTTTACATTTTTCCACATTAAACCTCATCTGCCATGCAGTTGCCCACCCCATTAATTTGTTCAGATCTTCTTGCAAAGTTTCCACATCCTGTGGAGAAGCTATTGCCCTGCTTAGCTTAGTATCATCTGTTGTAGTATATGTCTATAGAGGATACACGCTAATGATCTAAAGACTACATCATCCACAAATACAGAGATTGAGCTGTTTATCCCATCCTCCCAGTACAAAACCCTGAGGAAGCCCACTTTCCACATTGGAACATTTCGAGTACTTCCCATATTGATACCCTTTGATCTCACCATTGTAGCTAGTTTTCAATCCAGGTACTCACCCTATGGTCCATGCTGACCTTAGCTTGTATAGTAAACGTTTGTGGGAAACTGTATCAAATGCCTTTGCAATGTACATTACATCTACGGGCCTTCCTTCATCTAGATGGCAGCTCACTTCCTCATAGAAGGTTAATAGATTTGTTTGGTAAGAACGATTTTCCATGAATCCATGCTGATTACTAATAATGATACAAATTACTTAAATGTTGTATACAGTCCCTTATCATCCCTTCAAAGAGCTTGCATACTATTGATGTTAGGCTAACTGGTCTGTAGTTCCCAGGGATATATCTTGATCCTTTTTGTAAATATTAGTGCTACATTGGTATGGTACTAGCTGATTGGAGAAAAACCAGTCAGTAGACTGTTTGTAAAAATAGGTACAACAGTCTGGCAATTACTTGACTGAGTTTCTTAAGGACCCTCTGGTGCAAGCCATCTTGTCCCGGTGTCTTATTTATGTTAAGTTTTTCAAGTCTGTTTCTAATTTTATCCACTGTTAACCATCGTGGTGCTTCCTGTGACTTATCATGAGGATAAACATTACAGTTTTGGTTTTTGAAGCCCCCCCGTTTCCTGGACGGCTTAAGTAGGCAGGACTGATGAGCAAAATCATCAACAGGTGAGTCACTGTGGAGTAGGGATGAGCCGAACACCCCTGTGTTTGGTTTGCATCCCGAACATGCAAACGGATCGAAAGTATGCGCGAAGGTTCGAACGTGAGAAATCAAAAGTGCAAATTTTAAAGGCTAATATGCAAGTTATTGTCTTAAAAAGGGTTTGGGGACCCAGGTCCTGCCCCAGGGGACATGTATCAATGCAAAAGAAAGTTTTAAAAACTACAGTTTTTTTGGGAGCAGTGATTTTAACCACTTAAAGGGGAGGTTTGCCTAAAAATACATTTTTAACATTGCATTTATGACATTAAAGATGATTAGAATCGGCTGAGATGCCGAAAGAAACCGAACGTTGGTGCGGCTCTATACGATGCCTGCGCACCGACGTTCGGCTTCTTTCGGAATCTCGTGACGCGCTGTATGCGTCGGACGGATGCCTGTCCATCAATTAGGCACGCCCATCCCCGACCATCATACCCGGAAGCCGGGTTGAGAATACATCTTGGAAACAGTATGTACGGAACATATTTTTTTTTAAAAAACAGCCGATTCTAATCATCTTTAATGTCATAAATGCAATGTTAAAAATTTATTTTTAGGCGAACCTCCACTTTAAGACCCGGACCAAAATACGGCTAAATGCCCAGAGGCGTTTTTACAATTCGGCACTGCGTAACAGACAATTGCGCGGTCGTGCGACGTGGCTCCCAAACAAAATTTGCGTAATTTTTTTCCCACAAATAGAGCTTTATTTTGATGGCATTTGATTGCCTCTGCGATTTTTATTTTTTGCGCTATAAACAAAAATAGAGCGACATTTTTGAAAAAAAAACAATGGGCCAGATTCACAGAGCCATTACGCCTGCGTTTCAGGAGATGCGCGGCGTAAGTCTAAATTTGCGCATGCGTTTCGATGCGCCGCATCCCCCAAAACGATATACGCAAGAAATCTACTTTTTTGACCCGGCGCAATATCGATAGACCGGCGCATCCGTCCGCGCAAAACTGCGCTAGACACACCATTGATTTGCTATTCAAATATGCAAATGAGGGAGTTACGGGGATCCACAAAAGAACGTTGATGCAGCGCAGGCTACGCGCTGTGCGCAACAGCTGCATGTCCTGTCTAAAATTAGACCATATAAAAGGTGGTATAAAATTAGACAATCCATCTACATGTCAGATAAAGCAACACTGTTAGTGCTGCACAACAATCTGTATGCCAACATGCCAGGGACATCCTTGCTCATAGCTACTGACTACTGACTTTAGAGGAGCAAAGAAGGAAGAGGGCACAGAGGAGGGCACGGAGGAGGGCACGGGACAGGATATACCGCACACGCATAGACATCTTTGGCATGCGTGATTCTGAGGTGTATCGCATCTTCAGATTCACCCCTCATGCCATCCTGGAATTAACCATAACCCTGCAGGAGGACATCACCAGCCCAACACACCGCTCACATGCAGTGCAGACACTGGTCAAGGTCCTGGCAACACTCCATTTCCTTGCCAGTGGCTCTTTTCAAAGAACAAGTGGAGTGGTGGCTGGGATGTCACAATCCTCTATGAGCAGATGTGTGCACCAGGTTGTCCCCGCAATCCTCAGACGCATGGCCAACCAAATCATGAAACCCACCACTGAGGACCTGCGGCTGAAGGCAATGACAGATTTCTACAGAATTGCCAGATTCCCACGCACCGTGGGGGCCATTGATTGCACACATGTGGCACTCCAGCCCCCCCATGAGACAGAGCACATATACCGCAATCGGAAGCATTGGCACTCCATCAACGTACAGGTGATAGTCGATGCCCAAGGCCTCATATGGCACGTCCGTGGAGGATCCACACACTTGCCACATATTCCCTTTCACCCCCCCCCCCCACACATGCTACACACCTGATAGGGCCAAAAAAACGTACCTGTCATCACAGGCTCCTGACTGGAGTCATAGCCAGGCATGCCCTCCACTTGTTGCCTATTAAAGGTCTGGGCCACCGCACGCTCCTCCGCTGTCTGCCTAACAGGGCATGGTGGGCCCCCTCCAGTGCCCCTGGCATGGGCTGCCATCTGCCCCAGCTTCTTTCGGACCAGACGTCGGAGATCACTGATTTTTTTTTCGATCCCCTCCGATGTCTGGGTCTCCCCCCCCCACTGAATTTACCTGGTCGGTAATCATCTGCAAAATCTCCCTCCTCCTGGCCGGGGTGGTGTTGGCACTCTCCAGGCCGTGGAGGAAACACTCATATTGGGTAATGGCCCGGGCAATTATTTGTTTCTCCCCCGAAGAAAAATTCATCTTACGCTTCCTCTCAGTCATACTCATACAACAACTCTCTCCCAAACAATCACCAAAAAACACACACAAAAACAAGCAGGAAAAATCAAGCAACAAAACAAACAAACAAAATCTATCAACAAAAAAGTCTCACAACCAGTCACCAAAAAACACTATCAAATATATTATCCAAAACACAAGATCAAACAGTCAACAAATATCACAAAGACAATTCACAACACAACAAACAACAGAACAAAAGCACCTTGCTGTATAGGAAGGGATACAAAGAGATGTACTTTTGCAAAGGAAGGGCGTTTGTGTCTGTCTATTTAAGCTGTCTGCGTAGTTCACTAAGTTGCCCGGGTCCACTTCCAATTTCACTGATTGCGCCGTTCCCGAGTTGGGAGCATGTGCACAGAGGTGCTGACCATGGTCTGCTTCAAGCGCGCATGCGCGAGCCGGCCGGCCCTTCATTTGCATTTGGTCACGGCTCATTTCAATGTAACACGCCCACGTCCTTCACAATTTGAATTACTCCGCCTTACGCCTCTGAAATTACGTTGCACAGGCGCTAATTTATGCGCAAATGCTACGAGAATACGGTGAGTGCGCCGCTACATTGCGCCGGTCTAACGTAAAGGAGGTGCGCTACGCCGGTCCAATAATGCGCAGATGTACGTGAATCTGACCCAATATTTTTTACTTTTTGTTATAAGAAAAAATAAATAAACTAAATGTTAGTCAAACATTTAGGCCAAAATGTATTTAGCCACATGTCTTTAGTAAAAAAAAAAATTGCAATAAAAAAATTAGCTACCTAGAGGCAACAGCGACACTAATACAGCAATCAGAAAAATGATCGCTTAGTGACACTGGCAATAGGGGGTGAAAGGGTTAATTATCAAGGGGTTAAACTTTTATTAGGGGGCCTAAAGTTAATGTCCCTAACACTTTTTTCTGTCACAAATGACACTAAATGCAGTGATCAGAAAATAAATGATCACTGCAATAGTGACACTGTGACAGTTGGCTGGGGGGGGGTGATCGGCGGTGACTGGGGGGGTTGTGTGCCTATGTGTAACGTGTCAGTGTGCTGTTTAGTGCAACTGATGGTTACAGATGTCCTCTCTCCTCTGGGTCCAGACGAAAAGACCTCCATGAGGAGAGATGACATCACTTCCCCCTTCCTGTGTTTACACTTAACACAGGAAGGGGCTGAGCAGGACGCCCATTGGCTGGGAGCGATCGCGAGGGGGTGGCTGGAAACGAATAGCCGCCCCCTCATCCCGGATTGCTCCCGACCACTTACCAACCGCCTAACGCAGCGGGGAGGACCCGATCGGACCCCCGTCCCGCGGAAAGGCAGGGACGTATATATACGTCCATCTGCCTGTACGTGCCATTTTGTGGACGTAAATAGTTGTGCGGCGGTCGTTAAGTGGTTAATGATGCTTGAAGTGAAAAAATAAAAGTGAAATATTCCTTTAAATATCGTACCTGGGGGATGTCTATAGTATGCCTGTAAAGTGGCACGTGTTTTCCGTGTTTAGAACAGTCGCTGCACAAAATGACTTTTCTAAAGGAATTAAAGTAATTTAAAACTGCTTGCAGCTTTAATGTAATGTTTGGTCCCGGCAATATAGATGAAAATTATTGAGAAAAACGGCATGGGTACCCCCCCCCCCCCAGCCCATTACCAGGCCCTTTGGGTCTTGTATGAATATTAAGGGAAACCCTGCACCTAAATTAAAAAAAGAAAAGGCAGTATACAGGCAGTCCCAAGAAAGACAGGGGGCCAGATTCAGAAAGAATTAGATTCCCGCAGAGTATCAGAGATACTCTACGCCGCCGTACTTTACCTGGCTCTAGGAGGAATTCAGAGAGATTTTGGCCCATAAGGTACGGCGGCGTAGTGTATTTCTCCCGGCGGAATCAAACTACGCGATTAGGGGGCGTGAGGCATTTAAATTAATCGCGTCCCCGCGGCGATCGAACTGCGCATGCTCCGTTCAGAAATTTCCCGCCGTGCATTGCGCGAAATCACGTCGTTACGTCATTTTTTTTTTGAGTAGCGTCGTTTACGGACATTCCTATTCCCGGACGACTTACGCAAAAAATAAAAAAAAATTGAAAGTCGACGCGGGAACGACGGCCATACTTAACATGGGCCGCGTAACGTTAGACCAGCTAATAGCTGGTTTAACTTTACGTAGCGAAAAAATGACGTACGCGATTGCGAACGACGCTCGTAACTTCGTGGATCGCCGGAAAAAGCTCATTTGCATACCCCGACGCTGAAAACTACGCAAACTCCACCCAGCGGCCGCAAAAAGATTGCAGCGTAGATCCGAAGGCGTACGAAGACGTAAGCCTGTCAGATCGAAGCCCAACGCCGCCGTATCATGGTTTGAGGATTCAAACTAGTGATACGGCGCGCGAAATGTGAAAGTACTCCTGTCTAACACCAGTTAGACAGACGTAATGGCTCTCTGAATCTGGCCCAGGGACTGTAGGTTTGTTCTTAAGTAGAATCTGTTTGTAATTTGGAACAGGTAAATTTTGTAAGTATAGCTCCAGCCAAAAAATCAATTTTTAAGCTTTTTGGAAAACATAGGGAAGGGTTATTACCCCTGTAACAATTGTTTTGCTGTCTGTGCCCCTGTTCAGAAGATTTTACTTCACTTTCTGTCCCAATGACAATTGGATTTTGAAAATTTGGGGTTATTAGAGATTGTGATAAAGCATCAGTGGAGATACCCTTTTCCCATATTAACTCTTATGCCGCATTCACATGACCGTTTTTCTCAACGTGATTTGTTGTGATTCCCCTCAAGCCTGCCTTGCATACACACGTTTGTGAAAAAAAATGCTCAAGCAAAGCGTGGTGACGTACAACACGTACAACAACACGTACGATGGCACTATAAAGGGGAAGTTCTATTCGAATGGTGCCACCCTTTGGGCTGCTTTTGTTAATTTCCCCCGTCTCATAACTTGCTTCTGAGCATGCGCTGGTTTTTCACCCTCATTAACCACTTAAGACCCGGACCAATACGCTGGTAAATGACCCAAGGTGTTTTTGCGATTCGGCACTGCGTCGCTTTAACAGACAATTGCGCGGTCGTGCGACGTGGCTCCCAAACAAAATTTGCGTCCTTTTCTTCCCACAAATAGAGCTTTCTTTTGGTGGTATTTGATCACCTCTGCGATTTTTATTTTTTGCGCTATATACAAAAATAGAGCGACATTTTTGAAAAAAAAACACTATTTTTTAATTTTTGTTAAAAAAAAAATCAAATAAACTAAATTTTAGTCAAACATTTAGGCCAAAATTTATTTAGCCACATGTCTTTAGTAAAAAAAAAAATCGCAATAAAAAAAAATAGCTACCTAGCGGGAACAGCGGCACTAATACAGCGATCAGAAAAATGATCGCTTAGTGACGCTGGCAATAGGGAGTGAAAGGGTTAACTAGGGCAGTGATCAGGGGGTTAAAACTTTATTCGGGGGGGTGGGGGGGCTATCCTGAACCTAACACTAACTGTTTTTTACACTGCCTGTCACACTGACACTAAATGCAGTGATTAAATCACTGCATTCAGTGACACTGTGACAGGGGGGTGGGGGGGGCGATCACAAGGGGTTAATATGCCTATGTGAGTGTGTGTCAGTGTTGTGTTGGTGCACACTTACTTGTGACGTCTTCTCTCATCAGCAGCGCTGGGAAACAGCTCTGCGATGAGAGAATACATCATTTCCTCCTTCCTGTGTAAACACAGGAGGAGGAAGTGACAGGCTGGGAGCGCGCTCCCATTGGCTGGGAGCGATCGCGGGGGGGGCGGATATCACGGACATCCGCCCGCAGATCCCGGATCGCTCCCAGAGGTAGGGGGACCCCCGCACGCCGCGGAGGGGGTCCCGATGGGACCCCCGAACCGCACTCAGGCGGGGACGTAAATTTACGCCCTTGTGCCTGTACGTGCCATTCTGTGGCCGTATATGTGCGTGCGGGGGTCCTTAAGTGGTTAAAGAGTACACATGACCATTTTTACGACGTGAAAATGAACAACGTGAAAAACAACGAGAAAAAATAGAGCAGGTTCTAAAAAAAATTCGCCCATTTTTGTCGTTGGGAAAAATGCTCTGGAGCATACACACAACCATTTTTCACGACCAATTAAAAAAATGGCATTTTTCTTATCATGAAAAACGGTTGTGTGTTTGCAGCATTATGGTAGAGAATTTCCCTTCCTAAGGGTAGATGTCCTCTCACTTCCTGTTGTCTACCTCCGTTTGTAAGTAGGAGTCATTTGTAAGTCGGATGTTTGAAAGTAGGGGACCGCCTGTATATACTATACAGCCTGCCCTATATACTCGGCAGAAAATTGGGCCTTAGGTGTTGGTGGTACCAGAACACTGTAAGCCCTCACAGTTACTCTTGGTGGGCACTGGAGCAGACCCTGCTGTGAAATATTATATCAATAATTGTAATTACATGCCAATGTTGAACAGGGGTAGAAAAATTGGGCCTTTGATGGTGATGATGTCACAACACTGTAAGCCCTCACAGTTACTCTTGGTGGGCGCAGGAACGGACCCTGCTGTGAAATATTACAGCAAACATTTCAATTAAACGCCCCTGTTAAACAGGGGCAGAACAATTGGGCCATAGGCGTTGGTGCCACAACACTGCAACCCCTCACAGATACCCTAGTTGAGTGCAGGAACAAGCCCTGCTGAAAAATATTACAGCAAAAAATTTAATTACCAGCCCCTGTTAAACAGGGGCAGAAAAATTGGGCCTTAGGCACTGGTGCTGGTGCCACGACACTGCAACCCCTCACAGATACTATATTTGAACACAGGAATGAGCCCTGCTACAAAATCTTACAGCAAAAATATTTAAACAGAAAAATTGGGCTTTTGGCACTGGTGCTGGCGCCCAGAACCAAAAATGTTCATAGAAACTATCAACATGAACATAGAGATGGAATAGGATAGTGACTCAGCATAACAGGATAGCCACTCAGCAATCAGCATTAGCATAGGCAGTCTTGA
Organism: Rana kukunoris; assembly: GCA_029574335.1. NCBI lineage: Eukaryota > Metazoa > Chordata > Amphibia > Anura > Ranidae > Rana > Rana kukunoris. The sequence goes on from CM056060.1 coordinate 70,411,437, forward strand.
AGGGATATCATTCATAAACAAATTAATCAGTAACATCAGCATCGGGTGCTTGGTAGCTGGTGATCCAAGACTGATTCATTTTTATTAAGGTGAGACGATCAACCTAGTCAGTGGACAGGCGCACTCTGTGATCGGTTACAAAACCTCCAGCAGCACTGAATGTGCATTCCGAAAGAACACTGGATGCAGGACAGGCCAGTAGCTCAGTTGCATACTGTTCAAGCTCTGGCAAGTGATCCATCCTCAAGACCCAAAGGTCTCCAAGTCTGATCTTGCCCCTAGGTATTGTCGGAACATTTGGGGTTAAAAGAAAACATATAAAGATCGCACATAATATACCGTATTTTTCGGACCATAAGACGCACCTGACCATAAGACGCACCTAGGTTTTAGAGGAGGAAAATTAGAAAAAACAATATTCTGACCCAAATGGTCTACTGAAACATTTATTAAAATATAACAGAATAATATTGCAACCATGTTAAAGTGAACACTATCAGATAACACAGGCTGGGTGGGGCACACCACTATAGCTGACTTGTATTAACCCCTCACATGCCACAGCAGCTGCGGGATATGGCAATGGTTCACAACGGAGACGCAGGCTGGCTGTATTAGCTAACACAGGCTGGATGGGGCACACCATGAATATGATGGAGGAGGGGGGAACTGATTCCTGTATGATGGAGGAGGGGGGCAATGATCCCTGTATGATAGAGGGGGGGCACTGATCCATGTATGATGATGGAGGAGGGGGGACACTGCCCCCCTCTTCCATCATACATGGATCAGTGCCCCCCTTCTATCATACAGGGATCATTGCCCCCCTCCTCCATCATACAGGAATCAGTCCCCCCCCTCCTCCATCATATTCATGGTGTGCCCCATCCAGCCTGTGTTAGCTAATACAGCCAGCCTGCGTCTCCGTTGTGAACCATCGCCATATACCGCAGCTGCTGTGGCATGTGAGGGGTTAATACGAGTCCGCTATAATGGTGTTCCGCAGCTGTACGCTTGTTTCCTCTAAAAGTGGCGCTTGCGCAGTAGCGTCAGCGGCGAGCATCTTACACGGCGCAACACAGTGACGTTGTGTGGGCGTCACTGTGTTGCGCCGTGCAAGATGCTTGCTGCTGACACTCTGCAAAGCTTCCTGATGGCTACAATGGCCGCCCCCTGTCCCCATAATGCTGCTGGGAAAAAGATGCGACTAGTCAGACACATCCGCCCCCCCCGTGAGCTCAAGCTGATCGTACTGACTGCCTGCTCTCTGTGGACACCGGTATGTTAAAAGGCAAAGATGGGGGGGGGGGGTGGACATTCAGTATTCGGACCATAAGACGCAGGCACATTTTCCACCATATTTTTGCGGCAAAAAAGTGCGTCTTATGGTCCGAAAAATACGGTATGTTTCATAATGTTCCATATACATGGATATGATGAACTGAAGCACAACCATCTTTCCCTGTTAAAGTTTAAACATAGGTTCTCAGGCATGAATAGACACTGTTTTTAGAGTGTAAAGAACCTGCCTGTGCCATCTCCCAGGTCATATCTCTTTGGGTTTGACACTTATAAGATAAGAGAAGGAAAAGCCTGTCACAGCATGGCACTAAACATAGTGTGGTCTCTGTACTATGAGACTAAAGGGGCTTATTCACTATCCCAGTGGAATTATATATCTTAAATAGCATTGTGTCTTTACTATGCCATAACAATATATGTGTATTAGTAGTTCACATAGTATACCCGTCAAATACATAGACATTACTGGGGTCCCAGGTATAAGATCCTATAATAACTTCAAAGTATTAGATTGCTTTGATTACATCCCGGCATTAGTTTAAAGGAACTTTCCAAGGCATGTGTGTTGATCATTACACCTTATCTCAATCATATATTTAGGGGTTGCAGAAATGTCTAGGTTTGTTGTCATGTTGATTGACATATAAAACAATTTATGATGCTATACCAAGATTCAGGTCACAGGGGGTCATAAATCCTGATTAGCTCTGAATGACCCTAAAATTAGGAATTATTCCTTAGACACCACTGCCCTACAGGTAAATATCGGCATGGTTCAAGTTGGTCACCCACCAAAACATATTATCATGTGACATAGTCAGTCATGTAATAGGGGAATACACACCCACTTCTTTGGGAAGATAAAAGTGATTACACAGGACAATCTGGAGGGAGCTCGGTGGTAGAGAGGTGGCAAGGCTGATGGGAGCTGATCTCTGGAGGGCTAATGGCTGGAAGCTGCTCTGATCTCTGATCTCTGAAGGAAGCCGGAAGGCAGAGAGAGTGACCACAAAAATGTAAGGGGTTCACAGAAATCCCTCATTAGGGCTTTTCCTTCTCAAACAGGAATCTTAATTACTGGTAAGATTGAATTTTGATTATTTACCTTTTTGGTAATTCGGAGGTTTTTCACATACACTCCACTAAGACCATTTAAATATACTTGGCAAAGATAATTTGGGAGTTGATTATGTCTAACTGCAGTATGAGATAATTGTATTCCAAATATTAGGAGACATACGCGCGTTACGTTTGTCTTTAAAAAGCTAAGTGCCAACAATAGTGGTTTGAGAGTGAGGGTGTATGTGAAGATATATCCTCGCCAAATTTAACAAAAAGCTTGTGTACAATATAACATTTGTTATGTACACGTATATAATAAGTAGTAGCAAGAGATCTGTTTGATATTGAGAAGAAATAATACAATGTCAAGGTTATGTCAATAAGAGCTAAAAGGTTTCAAGTTACGCCAGGATGATTTAAATAAGAGCTAGGAATATACCTTGTCATATAATGTAAACATCATCTGAACATTCAAGCGTCATTTATCTCTATTGTAGAAGCATATAATTTGTTTGTTTTAACACAAGTTGTACCTGATTTTAATTCTTGCACTATATCTTTAGTTAATAAATATATATATATATATATGAAATATTAATTTGTATTACTCTTCCTCAAAATAGCACGGATAAAAGAATTTTGATATGTTGTATCGCAGGAAAAGTGTATATCTCCCCAAAGCACAGATTTAGATATTTCCATAAATACAATAATATTTTATAAGTTCAGAATAAACATTCTGACGGTATATGTAGGCTCTATGCCGAGATACGTTAATGGTTCTGACAGTATTCCTGCACCATGTAAATCAGATGCTGGCGATGGCTGCTGGAACTGATCAGACCTTGGGGCTGCGGACAAAAAAATTGTCTGAACGCATTGGTCAGACGGCCACCCTCTCCATCGTTCATTCGCTCCTTCTGTATCTGACTGAAGCCTCAGCAACACGTTGTCCAGGACCAGAAATTTGTAACCTCTGAGACTCTGGAAATGTGTTGCACAAACCTTTCTGCAAGGCCTCCCAAAGATGTTTCATCCTCTGCTCCCTCTGCGACGGCTGGATAAGTTCCGCAACCTTACCCTTGTAACGTGGATTAAGAAGGGTTGCCAGCCAATAATGATCCCTGTACTTGATCAAACGAGGGTCCTTTTGCAGGCTTTGCAGGATCAGGGAGGCCATGCAGTGTAGATTTGCTGAGGCATTTCATCCGGAGTCCTCTGGGTCACTAAGGATGACATGATCCGCATCCACCTCCTCCCAGCCACGTACAAGTCCATGCTGAGTGCTAGGCTCCATCTCCATGCTGACACAATTCTCCTCCTCCTCCTCTTCCTGTGTGATCGGTGGGCCCGCAGGAACGCTGTCTGGATAAAGGGGGCCTTAAGAAGTCCTCCTCTTCCTACCTCTGTTCTGCCTCAAGTTCCCTGTCCATTATTCCACGCAGCATGTTCTCCAACAGGTACACAAGAGGGACAGTATCACAGATGCATGCACTGTCACTGCTCACCATCCTTGTGGCCTCCTGAAATGGTGACAGGTAGTGGTGCAACGGATCATCATTGATCCATGATCCGAACCGAAGATATTGATCCGAACCACACAAACTTGATCCGCGGACTGATTTCTGGAAAAAAGTTGTGCGCATGTTCAGTCCACACACAGCGTGGTCATGACGAGTGGAGGAACGTAGGAGCTTGAACGCCCCGCATCATTTAAATCCTCTGTATGGAAGCAGTTTGGCCTCCCTGTCAAATATAATGATGAAGAAAAGAGGTTAGTGGATAAAACCATGAAGTGTGTAGGCAACGTGGCACAAGAAAGCCATATGACAGTGGAAACACATCAAGAATGGCCACGCATTTGAAGCGACATCACCCCAGTTTTTTTCACTGACAGGACTGAAAACGAAAGCGAAAAAAAAATGGTTGTGCAAAACGAGGGCTTTAAACACATGCTGAAAGTACTTGAGCCACATTACTATTTTTTTTTTTTTGATCCGAAAAATGATCCGACCCGTGACTCTGATCCGAGAAACGATCCGAACTGTAAGTTTTTTGATCCGTTGCACCCCTAGTGACAGGACAGTGTGGTAGATGTGAAATAAAATTTTGGTGTTATGAATAGAGCCACTCAGATGTTGCCTTTCCCTCATTATATTGTTTGTTTGTTTTGTTTCCTTTTATTGCTTGATCTATGGAGCTTTTATGTATGGGTATATATTGCAACACTGTTATTATCCTTACATGAAGAAACAGATAATGCTTTAAAGTTGTGACTACAAATCTGTTTGAAATGAAGGCAAAGAAGTTATAATTCATCAATATAGGGCAAAAGACTGAAGATGGGAGTAGATGCTATTTCTTCTCCATTATGTTTCAAACGTGTTCAAACCTTCTTCCCCTCCTCCCTGTCTTCCCCTCATCAAAGGAATTTACATCCCGTGACCTGAGAACTGTTTCCAAATATGGACAATCCAGAATGGACTTTGGCTTCCCCTCCTTCCCACTCAAGAGACTTTGGAAGAAAACTCTTGCAGAGCTGAAATGGACTTGTGGGAGGAAACTATCCCTCGGAGAACTGACCAATGAGGGTTCCCTGCCAAGCACAGAGGGCGTGTAATAAGGGGGCTGGAATGAATGAATTATATGGGTTGACCAATGAGAATGCATTTTGTGATCTTGTGCTGATAATAAAACCAACTGCCCAGACGGCAGCCATCCTATTTGCTGGCTGAACGTTGTAAGGTGAGATGTAGACTCTGTGTCTGGACTGCTATTTCACCTTATATATTATTAATTTGGAATCGACTGGTAGAAAGGGTAACCCTGAGAGTGTCAGGAAATCAATCATTATCAACTTAATGAGTCTCTATCAACAGCGCATGCATCCTTGATCATGAGCCACTGGCGTGGCGAAAAAAAACCAAGCTCCCCTGACCCTGTTCTGGTGCCATAGTCACACAGGTACTCATTGATGGCCCTCTGCTGCATGTGCAGCTGTTGCAGCATGGCCAACGTTGAGTTCCACCTGGTGGGCATGTCACAGCTGAGCACTGGCAATATATGACCAGTAGAAATGCACACAGACTTTCCTGGCTTGCCTCAGGAGATCCTGGAAGCCCAGGTACCTGCACAAGAACCGCTGCACCATCAAATTAAGGATGTGAGACAAACAGGGCACATGGGTCCAGTGTCCCTGTCAGAGGGCGGAAAGGAGGTTGGTGCCATTGTCGCAAACCACCATTCCTGGCTGAAGCTGGCGTGGCGTCAACCACATCTGAGCCTGCCCCTGCAGAGCTGACAGAATCTCTGCCCCAGTGTGGCTCCTGTCTCCTAAGAACACCAGCTCAAGCACCGCATGACATGGCATCTTTATGCCTAAATGTGTTTGCGTAGCCCCTTGAAAGCCTAGAGCACAAATCTATAAAGGAAGAGGCCATGGAGGAAGAAGAGGAGGGGGTGGAGGAGAGAGATGTGTCACAATAACCACTAGTAGCAGTTTGGAGGCGTGGTGGCAGGAACAAGCTTAAACAATACTGCACCCTGTTCTGCGTCCTTCCCAGCTGTCAGCATAGACACCGAGTGTGCCGTGAAAGATAGGTAACGTCCCTGTCCATGCCTGCTGGACCATGAGTCAGCGGTAATATGCACCTTACCCCTGTCCAGCGTGGCCAAGACATTGCCTTCCACATGCCAGTAGAGAGCCGGAATCGCCTTCCGTGAAAAAAAAATGCGTTTGGGAACCTGCCACTGAGGTACTGCACATTCCACAAATTCATGAAAGGGGGCAGAGTCTACCAGCTGAAAAGTCAGCAGTTGGAGTGCTAGCAATTTAGCCAAGCAAGCATTTAGCCGCTGGGCATGAGGATGCCTGGGACCAGATTTATTTTGGCGGTTTAGCAACTGGGGTAGGGAAATTTGCCTGCTACAATCGGACGTTGGTGTAGTGATAGCAGATTGCCCGCAAGTACTTGGCACACCTAATTCTACACCTTCATTCCTCTCAGTGCAGATTTCTGAGAGAACTGAAGGTATAGTGGGGTTGGAGATACCAGCTCATGAGGAGCAAGGAGAGATCTGCCTTGTTCTTTGGTGTGGGTCTTTTAAGTATGCTTGCCAACGGACTGTATGGCAGGTCGACAATATGTCTGGTCAAGCATGTGGTGCCCAAGCGGCTGCTGTTTTGGCCACGCTTGATACGCTTCAGACATATGTTGCAAACAGCAAAGGTGAGATCTGCTGCACGCGTCTCAAAGAAGGCCCACACCAAAGAACTTTTGGAAAAATGCCCTGCACATGCAGAGCTCTGCGGTGTGATGCAGTCGGTTGGCCCCTGGAGGGCATCCTGCCACAATGGAGATGTGCCTCCTCCTCCTCTCTCCTATCAGGCACCCACGTCAGTGACCTCATCATCCCCTCCCTCCTCGTCACTGGAGTAAACCTGACAGTATGCTGCAGCTGGGGGACCATGACTGCCAGTTTGTTGTTCTTCTTGGGCACCCTCTCTCTCTGGGCTCACGTTACTGCCTTCCTCAAGCTGGGTACCATCATCGGAGCCTTCAAAATGCTGAGCATCCTCCTGCAGCATGTACCCAACACTGTAGTTGAACAGTTCGGGGGACTCCTCCGTGCATGATGGTGGGGCCAGGGAAGGAGTAACTGATGACCTGGAGCCGATGGAATAGGCCACTTTGGTAGCTGCATTGGCAGCCAAGGTTCTCTGAGCCTGGGTGACAGAGGATGAGGATGGCTTGGTTATCCACTCTACCAACTCTTCTGCATGTTGTGGCTAAACAGATGCCGAAAAAAGTGTGCCCCACAGCCACGTGCTGAGGATACACCGTGTCCATGACCAGCACTGTTGGCTGTAGACACAGAGCCTGCTTGCCCGCTTTTAGTGGCCTGTGAGCATCTGCATGTCCTTGTTTGCCTTCCAGACATACTGTATTTGATGTATTTGTAATGTATTTGAATATGTACACCAGTAATGGCCTGCAGTCAGGCATAGTCTTGGCTAGACTAGAATGCAGTGGATATATGTCTAGGAGACAGTACATATTTTATTCACTGAAGATCACAGAATCACCTGCCTGCCTGAAAGTGTATATGAATAGGTACACCAGGAATGGCCTGCAGTGAGATGTAGCTGCACAGGATACAATGTATATATATATATATATATATATATATATATATAGGGCCAGATTCATGAAGAGTTAGGCTGGAGTATCCAGTGATCCGCCAGCCTAACTGTCACTTTAAGCCGGAGTTTTTGTTTTCTATAACCAGAAAACAAGAAACGCCGGGTTGGAGTTCCGATGCGATCGGCGTAATTGAATTTCGCCATCGCATCGTTACTTCAACTTAAAAATGGCGCCGGGGGCGTTCCCGCTGATTAACGCTGAAAAAATATGTTAATCAGCGGGAGTCGGAAATTCACGATCGTTTTCGAGCGCGACGCAGTGACTTTACAACGTTTCCGGAAGCGATACGCGACGTAAAGATAAAGCAGCCCCCTAGTGGAGTATCCTATGTTAAGTATAGCCGTCGTCATTGCGTCGGAAAAAAATAAAATCGCGTCGTTTGCGTAAAACATTCATGAATGGGGACGTGACGTCATTGACGTTCACTGACAGCATGCGCACTGGGATTCATTGACACTCGACGCATGCGCAGTACGTTTGCCGCGGGATCGCGCATAGTTTGAATACTACACGCCCCGTACCCGCCCAATTTGAATTCCGCTGGCTCATTTGCGATGCGCTGCCGCAACTTTAAGAGCAAGTGCTTCATGAATAACAGCACTTGCTCCTAAAATTTCGGCAGAGTAACGTAAATGAGAAGCGTTACTCCAGAGCAAAGATGCTCTGATCTACCTGAGTCTGGCCCATTCTGTATATATATATATTGTGAGGGATTTGCTCGGTAGCGGGTGTGTGTGACTCCCTGGATGGGTTCACTACACGCTGAACTATACAGAAAGGCAGTTGAGGATGGTTGAAAACAAAGGATGTGGTTTATTAAAACATAAAATAAACCCTTGCCACTTGGGGCATCTACCTTCACAACACAAAAAGTCTCTTTGATATTTATTACACAGATATACTGATACAACCTCACCTTCAGAAGTCTTTCTCAGTCCACTGCTCTCCTTAACCCAAAGGCCTTAGGATGCAGCAATCAGTAGTCACCCTCTGGGTGACTTATAGAGGCCTTAATTGACTCATACTGAACAGCTGAAGTTTTCCAACGCCCTAAACCTTTCTGGCTACCTCTGTAGCCGACACCTGATAGTAATTGGTGTATTGTCTAAACAAGGCAGAAATATATCTCCCGTCTGTGACAACACCCACAAATTTACCTGACTTCCTGTCACAATATATATATATATATACAAAGCTGGGATGTATATATATACTGAATATACTGCAGCTAAATTTAATCAACTGCCTGCCTGTAGTATATTAGCAACAGAACAACAGGAAAGGTCTGCAATGAGATCTAGCTGCACAGGATACAGTATACTGAATATACTGCAGCTAACTGAATCAACTGCCTGCTCAATCTAGCTAACTGAATCGCCTGCCTGCTCAATCGATCTAAATGACATTAAATGACACTCTCTCTCTCTGCGCCAGAACACACTACACAAGGCCGACATGCAGGCGGCCATTTTTAGTGTGGGGCATGTACTAAATCCCCTGAGCCATAATTGGCCAAAGGCACCCTACCCTGCCTTTGGCCAATTATGTCTCTCTGTGCTGACGGTGCTGTGATTGGCCAAAGCATGCGGGTCATAGTGCATGCTTGGTCAATCATCAGCCAGCAATGCACTGCGATGCACCACAAGCTATGTGGTGTGTACTGCCTGTGTCCTCTGCAGTGTGCACCTAAAGCTATGTGGTGTGTGTACTGCCGTGTCCTCTGCAGTGTGCACCTAAAGCTACGTGGTGTGTGTACTGCACGTGTCCTCTGCAGTGTGCACCTAAAGCTACATGGTGTGTACTGACTGTGTCCTCAGCAGTGTGCACCTAAAGCTATGTGGTGTGTACTGCCTGTGTCCTCTGCATTGTGCACCTAAAGCTACGTGGTGTGTGTACTGCCTGTGTCCTCTGCAGTGTGCACCTAAAGCTACGTGGTGTGTGTACTGCTGTGTCCTCTGCAGTGTGCACCTAAAGCTACGTGGTGTGTGTACTGCCTGTGTCCTCTGCAGTGTGCACCTAAAGCTACATGGTGTGTACTGCCGTGTCCTCTGCAGTGTGCACCTAAAGCTACGTGGTGTGTGTACTGCACGTGTCCTCTGCAGTGTGCACCTAAAGCTACATGGTGTGTACTGACTGTGTCCTCAGCAGTGTGCACCTAAAGCTATGTGGTGTGTACTGCCTGTGTCCTCTGCATTGTGCACCTAAAGCTACGTGGTGTGTGTACTGCCCGTGTCCTCTGCAGTGTGCACCTTAAGCTACGTGGTGTGTGTACCGCTGTGTCCTCTGCAGTGTGCACCTAAAGCTACATGGTGTGTGTACTGCCTGTGTCCTCTGCAGTGTGCACCTAAAGCTACGTGGTGTGTACTGCCTGTGTCCTCTGCAGTGGGCACCTAAAGCTACATGATGTGTGTACTACCTGTGTCCTCTGCAGTGTGCACCTAAAGCTATGTCGTGTGTGTACTGCCTGTGTCCTCTGCAGTGTGCACCTAAAGTTATGTGGTATGAGTACTGCCCATTTCCTCTGCAGTGTGCACCTAAAGGTACATGGTGTGTGTACTGTCTGTGTCCTCTGCAGTGTGCACCTAAAGCTACATGGTGTGTGTACTGCCTGTGTCCTCTGCAGTGTGCACCTAAAGGTACATGGTGTGTGTACTGCCTGTGTCCTCTGCAGTGTGCACCTAAAGCTACATGGTGTGTGTACTGCCTGTGTCCTCTGCAGTGTGCACCTAAAGCTACGTGGTGTGTGTACTGTCCGTGTCTGAACAGATGCACACAGACAGCAAAACAAATGTTACAGGGGTGATAACCCTTCTCTATGTTTTCAGAAAAGCTTAAAAATAGATTTTATGGCTGGAGCTACACTTTAAAAAAAAGTACCAGTTCACAATTACAAACAGATTCTACTTAACAACAAACCTACAGTCCCTGTCTTGTTTGCACCACCCGTATACTGCTGTTCAAAGTATATAGGGCCAAAGGGGCTTGTAATGACCTGGGGGAGTCGGGGGAAACCCGTGCTATTTTTCTCAATGATTTGCATCCATATTGCAGGGACCAGACATTACAATAAAGCTGCAAGCAGTTTTAAATTACTTTTTTTTTGTAGTAATCTCATTTTGTGCAGGGACAGTTCTAAACACGTGCCACTTCACAGGCATACTATAGACACCCAGCAGGTATGATATTTAAAGGAATTTTCCAATTTTTTTTTCACTTTAAGCATCATTAAAATCACTGCTCCAGAAAAAACAACAGTTTTTAAAGCTTTTTTTTCCATTGATACATGTTCCCCGTTTTACGGCAATAACTAGCACATTAGGCCTTAAAATGAGCACTTTTGAATTCGAATGTTCAAGTCCCATAGACGTCAATGGGGTTCTAAATGTTCGCGAGAAAGATCGGTCCGTTCGAAGGTTCTGGTGCGAACCGAACGGGGGGTGTTCAGCTCATCCCTATTTCCTAAGTTGCCCCTTATTTCTACATTCGCAATCAAGTCTGTATTGTTAGTAATCAGTAGGTCAAGTAACGCATTGTTTCTTGTTGGTGCATTTACCATCTGACCCATGAAACTGTCCTGTAAGACATTTAGGAAATGACGAGCCTTAGATGAATGCGTGGCTCCTTCCGCCCAGTCTATGTCTGGATAATATAAATCCCTAATTACAATGACACTTCCCATCCTTTCCGCCATTCCAAACTGTGATAGAAGGTTCGTCTTCCCTCCTCCCTCAGGTTAGGGGGCCTATATCATACTCCCAGTATTACTTTCTCCTTGGTTTCTTCCTTTTGTAACTTTACCCATAAGGATTCCACCTCTTTCCTTGCTCCATTAGTGATGTCATCCCTCACATTCACCTGTATATTATAATTTTTGATATACAGACATACCCCTCCCCCTTTTTTACCCTCCACGTCCCTGAAATATAGGGAATACCATTGAATGGTTGCCAGCCAATCATGAGAGCTATTGAACCAAGTCTCTGAAATTCCCACAAAATCGAATTCCTCCTCATACAGTAGCAGCTCTAGTTCTTCCATCTTGTCCACCAGACTCCTATCATTAATAGGGGTGCAACGGATCAAAAAACTCACAGTTCAGAATGTTCCTCGGATCAGAGTCACGGATCAGTTAATTTTTCGGATCAGTTAATTTTTCGGATCAGCAAAAAAAATTAAAAAATCTCCCCCACTGTTATATCCACATCTCCCCCCACTGTAATATCCACATCCCCCTCCCATTGTAATATCCACATCTCCCCCCACTGTAATATCCACATCTCCCCCACCGTAATATCCCCATCTCCCCCACTGTAATATCCACATTTCCCCACTGCAGTGGCGTCACTACGGTTGGTGTCACCCGGTGCAAAAAAAATGGTGTCACCCCCTACCAACTATAGTCCCCCCTCAGTACAGACTGCCCCTCCAGCAGTATAGACCTCCCTCCCTCAGTACAGACCCCCCTACTCAGTACAGACACCCCCACCTCAGTTACAGACCCCCCAGTAGTACACCCCCCTCAGTACAGACCCCCCCAGTAGTACAGACAGTAACCCCCTCAGTGCAGACACCCCCAGTAGTAAAGACAGTAACCCCCTCTTAGTGCAGACACCTCCCCAGTAGTACAAACAGTAACCCCCCTCAGTGCAGACTACATGCATTGGTCATGGACTGAAGGGTGAAGAGAGAGGCAAAGAAAGAGCTTATCATGTACTGGGATCAATGATATTGCATAAACTGCCATTTCTCTCTACTGAAGCAGGAATAGCAATTCATATAATTTCTCCTGATGTGTAGTATATAGTGGTGTAACTGTTGACACCAGAGATAAAATGGTTTTTAACCAGGAGTGGAGCTTTGCCATGTTATGGGTAGGGTCAGGGCTTTTGACATGCAGGAGAGTTACATATTTAAAATATCAGATGGCATATATTATCTGCTTGGAAGTTGTGTTTCCACTAAAAGAGGACAGTTGCGGACATGGGCCCAGATTCACAGAGCAATTACGCCTGTCTAACTGGTGTTAGACAGGAGTAATTTCAAATTTCGCGCGCCGTATCACTAGTTTGAATCCTCAAACCATGATACGGCGGCTTCGGGCTTTGATCCGAGAGGCTTACGTCTTCGTAAGCCTTCGGATCTACGCTGCGATATTTTTGCGGCCGCTGGGAGGAGTTCGCGTCGTTTTCATGCGTCGGGATATGCAAATGAGTTTTTACGGCGATCCACGAAGGTACGAGTGTCCCTCGCAATCGCCTACGTCATTTTTTGGCTACGTAATGTTAGAGGAGCTTTTTGCTGGTCTAACAGTGCGTAACCCATGTAAAGTATGGCCGTCGTTCCCGCGTCGATTTGAATATTTTTTTTTTTTTTTAACGTAACTCGTTCGGGAATAGGAATGTACGTAAACGACGCTACTACGACGTGACGACGTGTTTTCGCGCAATGCACGGCGGGAAATTTGCGAATGGAGCATGCGCAGTTCGATCGCCGCGGGAACGCGCCTATTTTAAATGCTTCACGCCCCCTACTCGCGCAGATGGATTGCGACGGGAGAAATACACTACGCCGCCGTCGTTTACTGGACAAAATCTACCTGGATTCCACGTAGAGCCAGGTAAAAAACGGCGGCGTAGTGTATTTCTGATACTCTATGAGAATCTAATTCTCTGTGAATCTGCCCCATGGTTTTTAGCAGGGGTCAAGTCCTGGGGAAAAAAGTGTGGGAACTCCCACCCAAGATCCACTCCCCCATCAAAAAAAATGATACGCTCATATGCATAATTACTAAACCGCATGTTTTTTTTTTGATCCACTGTACCTTAGTAATCCTTTATGTTACTGGTCGCTTCCTGTATATGGATTCATTGGGTAGTGTGCGGGTATTCCCTCACTTCCTCAATGCCGCAATGTCTCCTGGGAGCTTTTGCCATTGTTCCCAGGAGACATTGCGGATGTCTGCCGTGAGTTATCGTGGGATTTAGAAAGAAGCAAGTTCTTTCTAAATCCCGCGATAACTCGCGGCAGACCTCCGCAACATCTCCTGGGAACAATGACAAAAGCCCCCAGGAGACATTGCGGCATCGAGGAAGTGACGGAATACCCGCACACTAAGGCCTCGTACACACGAGGGGATATGTCCGATGGACCGTTTCAGCAGACATCTCCGCTCGTGTGTATGGGCTAGCGGACAGATTTCTCCACCCGACAGATTTCAAAGCATGCTTTGAAATCTATCCGGTGGGAATCTGTCCGCCCGACATGTCTGCTGGTTAGTACACTTACCAGCAGACATGTCGTCCCCCACCGCCGCCGCGCAGCCGCCGAATGGATTCGGCGCATGCGCGGAAGTGTTTAACTTCCTGGTGCGGTGACTTGGCGGTGACGTGGCGGCGTCGACGTCACCGCCGCGTCACCGCCACGTCACCGCGCCGTCCGGCGGCGGGGAATTTGATCCGATGGTGTGTACACGCCATCGGATCAAACTCCCGATCGGACATATCCGATGGAAATGGTCCGCGGACCGTTTTCATCGGATATGTCCGATCGTGTGTACGAGGCCTAAGAGATGAATCCATATACATGAAGCGGCCATTAACATAGTTAGTCAGGTTGAAAAAAAAAGACACAAGTCCATCCAGTTCAACCATAAAAAAAAAATAAACAAACAAAATAAAACACAGTACATCCCATACACCCAACTCAATACCCACAGTTGATCCAGAGGAAGGCAAAAAACCCCAGCAGAGCATGATCCAATTTGCTACCGGAGGAGAAAAAATTCCTTCCTGATCCCCCGAGAGGCAATCGGATTTACCCCGGATCAACTTTACCTACAGAACTTAGTACTCAGTTATATTATGTGTATTTAGGAATGAATCCAGGCCCTTCTTAAAGCAATCTACTGAGCTGGCCAGAACCACCTCTGGAGGGAGTCTGTTCCACATTTTCACAGCTCTTACTGTAAAGAAACCTTTCCGTATTTGGAGGTGAAATCTCTTTTCCTCCAGACGTAAAGAGTGCCCCCTTGTCCTCAGCGTTGACCTTAAAGTGAATAACTCAACACCAAGTTCACTATATGGACCTCTTATATATTTGTACATGTTGATCATATCCCCCCTTATTCTCCTCTTCTCAAGAGTGAATAAAATCAGTTTTTCTAATCTTTCCTCATAGCTGAGCTCCTCCATGCCTCTTATCAGTTTAGTTGCCCTTCTCTGCACTTTCTCCAGTTCTCCGATATCCTTTTTGAGAACTGGTGCCCAAAACTGGACTGCATATTCCAGATGAGGTCTTACTAATGATTTGTACAGGGGCAAAATTATATCTCTATCTCTGGAGTCCATACCTCTCTTAATACAAGAAAGGACTTTGCTCGCTTTGGAAACCGCAGCTTGGCATTGCATGCCATTATTGAGCTTATGATCAACTAAAACCCCCAGATCCTTCTCCACTACAGATCCCCCCAGTTGAACTCCCCCTAGAATGTATGATGCATGCATATTCTTAGCCCCCAAGTGCATAACTTTACATTTATCAACATTAAACCTCATCTGCCACTTAGTCGCCCAATTAGACAGAGCATTGAGGTCGGCTTGTAAATTGGAGACATCCTGAAGGACGTTATTCCACTGCATAGCTTGGTGTCATCTGCAAAAACAGAAATGTTACTTTTGATCTCAGACCCAATATAATTTATAAATATATTGAAAAGTAAGGGACCCAACACTGAACCTTGGGGTACACCGCTGACAACCTTGGACCATTAACATAAAGGATTACTAAGGTTTGCCTGCCCCTGACAGTGACTCGAGCTGGGCATCGCTGCTTAGTGAAGAATTGGCTCAGGCGGCTCGGCTGTCCTAGTCCTGCAAAGGGAACTGAGTTCCTGCTGTGAAAAAAGGCCAGGAACTCCATTCCCACTCGTTCCCACAGGACTTGAGCCCTGGTTTTGAGACAACATACCATGGAAAAGATAGCATTGTAAATAGGGAAGCACAGACTGCCAGACACACTGTCCATGTCTAGAGCAAAATAGATTTCATCTCCAAATACAGAAAGGTTTCTTCACAGTAAGAGCTGTGAAAATGTGGAATAGACTCCGTGCAGAGGTGGTTCTGGCCAGCTCAGTAGATTGCTTTAAAAAAGACCTGGATGGGGGGCACATGCGCGTCACTGTAGGAGATGGACGCCTAATAGATCTGCTCCGAGGGACTGATCCTACTTCCAGGGGGCTATTACTTGCCGGACTATACTCCAGATTATCACCCCCTGGCTCAGGAGACTACGGTGCATGTCGCCAGCGAAGAAAAAAAAACAAGGGAGCAACCCAAACCTCTCTAACTCACTATCTCCTCCATACACAGGAACAGTACGGCATGGCCCAAAATGGCGCCTCGGCTCCAACCTTGCCTCCTGATCTGGCCTCTTCACCTCCTCCCTCGGACTGTGAGTATCCTGGCATTCTCTCTAAGGCATGACCAGCTTGCCCTGGCATAAGGCGAATTGAGCAGGGACCATGAACCTCTCTATGGCTTTTTCCCAACTACAGTCACAAGTGGAAGACCTTGATAATAGAAATCACCGTCATAATCTCCGTCTGCGCGGGTTCCCTGAATCGATTTCTGACTTGGTCCCTGCGGTGATTCGTTCAAGTCCCTTGTACCGGACCGTGATGCTGCAGCTTTTACATGCAACAGGATCCATAGGGCACTCAGACCTAAACCCCCAGCTGATAAACTGCCGCGGGATATTATTCTCTGCCTAAAAGATTTCCTAACCAAGGAGGAGATTCTGAGGGCAGCTCGGAATACACCAAGAATCACCTTGGACGATTTTACAGTCCAAATTTTTCCTGATCTATCTCCTGCTACTCTTGACAGACTGAGGGGTATGAAGGAGGTCACTACCGTGCTTCAATCAGCACGTATTCGCTACAAGTGGGGGTTTCCTTTCAAACTAGTGATTCCCCATAATGGATCTGCATATTCGGCCACGTCGGTTTTGGAGGGTAAGGAGATCCTGGTCAAACTTGGCCTGCTGGAGGCGGAAGTTATTCGTCCCCCCCCCCCCACTGACTCCTCGCCCATCTCAGATCTGGCAAACGCCGCCTTCCAGATGTGACAGGAGAAGGATTCGATATAGGGAGCCCTCCCAGAGGAACTGACAAGCCTGCTCCATCGGTGGGTTGATTGTTTCCACAGCGTGATCCTCAGCTTTACTTTATTCAATTTTTTTTATGACTTATCCATTTTTCATTTTTCTGTTATGCTGTGAACTTTGCTCGTCTTCGTTGGGACTTGCATCTATGATGCTATAACCTGTGTGGTTGATTGTCTGTCCTAGAGCATCTTTGCATGTTTTTCCCCCTCCAGCGATTCCACAGACTGCTGAAAAATACAGTCTTGGGCTTGCTGGTTTTGAGACGTGGAGGTCTCTGTTTTTTTGGATTTTTTATCAGGATTTATTCCATTCCTGATCCATCAACCAATGTCTTTTTTTCCTTTTCTCTTTTGCTAATTTTTTTGTAATGGTTTACTTTTTTCTCTTAGCAGTTGCATTATCTTATTTTCAGCTAATTGTTTTTGCTCTCAGGATGTATTTTTATGCCAATTCTTATGTGATATATTGGTTGAGGCACACTTTTGTCCTCGTGCATACTGGTCCAGGCTTTTGGGGGTGGGGGTGCCTGTTTGGGTGTATTTCTAATATTTATTAATTCATGATTATCATGTTTTTGCCCTATCAGTAGCTCCCTTTATAGATTATAGTGATGGCTATTAAGTGTATTTCACATAATGTTAAGGGATTTAATTCCCCTCTAAAGCGTAAGAAAGCATTCTCCCAATATAAACAGCTGGGGGCTACTGTTTTACTTTTGCAGGAGACTCATTTCTCACAGGCATCCCATCCAAAATTCTTTAGCATGAATTTCCCACAGTCGTTTTATACCCTTCATTCTTCCAAGAGTAGGGGGGCGGATATATTTTTACACTCTTCCCTTCCTGTGGATGTACAACATGTTTATAGGGATAGGGAAAGTAGATTTGTTATCATAAAAGGGGTACTTCACAACAGGGAATGCAAGCGTTTATGCCCCAAATGACGCAGCTGCAACCTTTTTCTCCTCCTTTTTTATGGTTTTAAAAAAAATTCTTTTCTTCTCATATGATTATTGGAGGTGATTTTAATTTTGTTTCTACTCCCTCTCTAGATAGGAGTCACGCCTCTCCTTTTTCAAAAGCCTTCCCTAAATCCCTTACCCGTAAGCTGTCAGACCTACAATTGATTGACTCTTGGCGCGCCTTTAATGTGGGTGCAAAGGAATATACTTTTTTTTCATATCCCCACCACAGCTATGCTAGGTTGGATTACATTTTCACCACTCCAGTCATAATTGCCAATACCTGCATACATAGTTGTGTGTGGTCGGACCACCACATTACCTCCTTCTCTACTGCATTTATTAAACTGTCCCCCTCCTCTTACACATGGCGTTTAAATGAAGCTCTGCTTTCTGATCCCTTGATTGAATCAGATATTTCTAATTCAATTGATTCCTACTTTGCTGCTAATGATCTCCCTGAGACCCTTATTTCTACAGTTTGGGTTGCCCATAAGGCAGTATTGCGAGGTGTCTTAATAAAGTTGGCTTCTGCTCGTAATGCCTCAAACAAACTCAAGATTGTTCAGCTATCTTCTGAACTAGATAAACTGTATAGGGATTCAGATTCCTTATGTTTGGAATCTACTAGAAAACGAATTTATCAGAAAAGGCTGGAATTGGATGCTTTACTTTCTGCTAAGACAGAAAAGGCTCTATGTTGGGCTAAGGCCAAATTCTTACTCCACAGTAATGCAGCATCGACTATGTTTTCTAGGAAATTAAACCAGTCATTTAGACCCCCACATACTTATGTTATATTCCCCCTCTGGAAGTGTGGTTTCTCATCCCCAGGAGGTTTTGGATATTTTCCAAAACTATTATTCTAAATTGTTGGGACCTCAGGACGGCCGGGCAACCACATTATGCTTCTGCATACTATTGGTTTAGGGGCTGTGAGAAAGGCAATCCCTGTGTCCTTCCCTCATCGCACTGATGGCTCAGCCATCTGACTTGTGTGGTGGAATTGTTCCCATTGGCGAGGCGTTCTCCTTCACTCCTCCCCTCCATGACGACTCTGTTCTCACTCCCTGTTGCAGTGTCATTTGACGCTCACAGGGGTTGAGATGTGGTGATTGGAATGTCGGGATCCCGGCCGGGTCACGTGATGCAGAAGTCCCGTCTGCACACGTGACTGGAGACACACAGATATATAGAGGGATATACAACCCAATAAGACAGAGGCTATCTCCCCAATGTGAATGGTGCGGTCGACGGTACAACGGTACGGCTGGTGCGTAACTTCTATGGCTATATTTGGGCCATTCTACTGCATATGTTATCCCTGGCTGGTTTATATATTGTTTTCAATGGGCGTTATCTTTACTCCCCGTTTTTTTATGTCTTTTTGTCCAGGTGCCCCACTACACTGCAGCCTTCTGAATACTTCCTGGTCCTCCATTTTGTTCGGAACTTACTTCCTAGCTCTTATGGGACTAATCTCCCTCATACTTACGTATGCAGCTTGTTGTCTTCAATATTGTAATTACTTATGAATCTGACCAGCCTGTTATCTGCTGTGGTGCATGCGTTTGGGTATGTATTTCTACCTATGGCATCTATTGACATTTATATTAAATTATATCATTTAAAATGTATGTATTATCAGTTTTTATTGACTTCTCGCCCTTTCTGGTTATTTACCCAGCCTTTTTTTTATTATTATCTTTATGGTTCTACTAGATTTTTCCACCAGCTGTGTTTCCACCAGGACCGTTTATAAAAATTTGGACTTTTCACTACCATATCCAGTCCCTCCTACCGGACTGCATATCTAATTCTATCCATTACCGTGGATGGTAGGCATAACCATTGCCTCCTGGTTTTCGTTCTTTGCCACCACCTATATGTCTCCCTACCACGGGTTCGGTTCCTATTGGATTGCCTCTGATCTTTACACTTATCCCTACTACTACCACTTCTTCCGGACTACTTTTTGGTATCCTCTGCATCCTGTGAGCACACTTACACTAGTGCCCTCATGTTTCTGCATGAACCTATCCCTTTGATGTGTCCCTACATCTCCTGTCTGTGGTCCCTCACTGTGCTGTCCTGTCGGTGACGTTACGGCAACTAAGATCATTGGTGCATTTCTGTCGCTACGGTGCCTTAGTGCACACATGATATAATTTATTGTTATCTACAAATGTTTAGCGATATATTAACTTATATTTGTAAACCAATAATAGTCTATTTCTTCCTTTTAGAAAACCTATAGCTCCTGAAAAAGCATTCAACTGCGAAACATGTAGCGCTCATGCAAAAAACGTTTACCAATACTTACGTTAGCCATCAACAAATGTTGATGTCTCTATTGGATCAGTATTGGTTCTAATTTTTCTGATTTGCCTAATTATTACAACAATATTCTGTGATAATTATGTATTTTTAATGTATTTTTATCAATGTTTACTGTAATGTTGATTCAATAACCTATTTGGGATTACATCAATAAAAATCTATTCTGCGTTAACGATTGGTGCCTAGAAAGTCCAATTCTTCCTCAAACAACAAACTCTCCTATCATATTTTAGGACGCGTCACTGCATTATTTTAGGACACCCAAAGCCCATCCTATGGTTTGTGTACTTCTGAATTTCAGGGTGGAAGCACCCAATCCAATCTGATGGCCCTTTAAACATTATACTACAAATTATTAAAGCTTTTTATTTTTTGATCTTCTGTTAACCACTTGCCGACCACGCTATAGCAAAAATACTGCTACAGCGTGGTCGAGATACTGTGACACGACGTCCCTGGGACGTCCTCGTGCACTTCCGCATTTGTGCGTCCCCTGGGACGCGCTCGCGGAAGTGTCCATGCTCGCTGGATCTAGAAGACCCGGCGCATCATGGATCACGGTAAATTGCCGCTGATAGCAGCCGTTTACCACGTGATCACGCCGTCGAATGATGGCGTGATCACTTGTAAACAAACCGGCGTCATTTGATTGTTTCCTCCCTCTCCTCTCTGTACCATTCGGTACAGTGTGAGAGGGGGGGGGGGACGGAGGCAGCAGCAGCGCTGTGGCTGGATCTGTGACAAATGCAGTCACAGATCCAGCCATCCATCCATCCCTGCTCAGCTATCCATGCGCAATACTCTGCAATACCCCAATACTTAGCAATACCCCAGTACTCAGCAATACCCTGCGCAATACTCTGCAATACCCCAAATCTCTGCAATACCCCAATACTCAGCAATACCCCAATACTCTGCAATACCCTGCGCAATACTCTGAAATACCCCAATACGCTGCAATACCCCAATACTCTGCAATACCCTGTGCAATACTCTGCAATACCCTGCGCAATACTCTGCAATACCCCAATACGCTGCAATACCCCAATACTCTGCAATACCCTGCGTGATACTCTGCAATACCCCAATACTCTGCAATACCCTGCGCGATACTCTGCAATACCTTAATACTCTGCAATACCCCGCGCGATGCTCTGCAATACCCCAATACTCTGCAATACCCTGCGCAATACTCTGCAATACCCTGCGCGATACTCTGCAATACCCCAATAGCCTGCGCGATACTCTGCAATACCCCAATACTCTGCAATACCCCAATACTCTGCAATACTCCAATACTCTGCAATACGTCCCCCCCTCCTGCCCCCTCCGGTGCTTTTACAGACTCACCGCTACGATCGAAGCCAGGATATATTTTTCCCAGCCTAGAGGTGAGATGTGGGGTCTTATTGACCCCCATATCTCACTGTAAAGAGGACCTGTCATGCTATATTCCTAATACAAGGGATGTTTACATTCCTTATAATAGGTATAAAAGGATAAAAAAATGTATTTTTGGGGAAAAAAGTGTCAATCAAGTAAATAAAGTAAAATGAACAGTCATTTTTTTTTTTAAAGCACCCCTGTCCCCGCATGCAGAAGCGAACGCATACGTAAGTCCCGCCAACATATGAAAACGGTGTTCAAGCTACACATGTGAGGTATCTCTGTGAACGTTAGAGCGAGAGCAATCATTTTGGCCCTAGATCTCCTCCGTAACCAAAAACATGTAACTAGTAAAAGTAATTATGGGGATTTTTAAGTAGCGAAGTTTGGCGCCATTCCACGAGTGTGCGCAATTTTGAAGTGTGACATGTTGGGTATCTATTTACTCAGCGTAACTTAATCTTTCACATTATGAACAAAAATTGGGCTAACTTTACTGTTTTGTTTTAAGCACAAAACTGTTTTTTTTTTTTTAAAACACGCGTTCAAAAAATGTCTGCGAAAATAGGATGCGAGATAAAAAGTTGTAACAGCCGCCATTGTATTCTCTAGGGTCTTTGATAAAAAAGCATATATAATGTTTTGGGGTTCTATGTAATTTTCAAGCAAATAAATTATGATTTTTACATGTAGGAGAGAAATGTCAGAATTTACCTGGGTGCTCCCTGCATGTTGGGCCTCTGTATGTGGCCACGCCGTGTAAAAGTCTCACACATGTGGTATCGCCATACTCGGGAGGAATAGCAGAATGTGTTTTGGGGTGTAATTTGTGGTATGCATATGCTGTGTGTGAGAAATAACCTGCTAATATGACAGAAACAAGTTTTTCTTTTATTGTGCAAAAAATAAAAAACCCAGAGGTGATCAAATACCACCAAAAGAAAGCTCTATTTGTGTGAAAAAAAGGACAAAAATTTCAAATGGGTACAATGTTGTATGACTGAGTAATTGTCATTCAAATTGTGAGAGCACCGAAAGCTGAAAATTGGTCTGGTTAGGAAGGGGGTTTAAGTGCCAAGTGGTCAAGTGGTTAATAGACGTTATATCTTTTCAGACCTTGTAAGCACGAAGAGGGATCCTTCCCTGTCTAAAACTATTATAGCCTCTATTGTCCTCAAGATTTATTTTGTCTGCCATTTTTCTTTTTGTTGTTTGTTGTTTGTTGGAGGTTCCTAAGAAATGGACTTTGTAGGGGACGCTTGGTCGGGATATATGAAGGAGATCCATACGAATTGTAACATTGATGCCAGGGATGATTTAGGCCTAAACCAATATATGTCCAAGGCGAGGAGACTTCTTAAAAAGAAGTCTAACCTATTCTGGCACATTGAATTCTTTCAACAATATATACATGATAGAATCTGCCCGGTGGGTCTTAGGCCTCGTACACACGATCAAATCTGTCCGCTGGAAACGATCCGCTGGACCGTTTCAGCAGACAGATTCGATCGTGTGTACGGCCGAGCAGACAGATTTGTCCACCCGACAGATTTCAAAGCATGCTTTGAAATCTATCGGGTGGGAATCTGTCCGCCCGACATGTCTGCTGGTTAGTACACTTACCAGCAGACATGTCGTCCCGCACCGCCGCCGCACCGCCGCCGAATGGATTCGGCGCATGCGCGGAAGTGTTTTACTTCCTGGTGCGGTGACGTGGCGGCGTCAATGTCACCGCCACGTCACCGACACGTCAGCGCGCCGTCTGCTGGCGGGGATTTTGGTTTGCTCGTGTGTACACGCGAGCAAACCAAAGTCCCAGCAGACAGATCTGTTCAAATCTGTCGGACGGACAGATTTGAACAAATCTGTCCGCTCGTGTGTACGAGGCCTTAGAGTCCAGTTGTTTCCATCGTTTGGAAACTCCACACCCGAGTTTAGACGAAACTGGGAACTTGAGCTCACAAGGTGCAGTATAGAGCTAATCAAGATACTGGTCACCCAATATAAATCCGACCTTCAATCCCTTGATCAGGAATTGGTCACCCTGCAAACACAATACGACTATGTTAAGAGTCACAAACTTTTTGACAAAAAATGGCAGGAATTAAAAGAATCTCAATAAACTAAACAAGGATATTATATTTAAAAAACAAACCAAAATCTACAAGGATAAATTGGCCTTTGCGGAAGGTTTCGCCTATCACTGGAACTCTGCAGCACCTAATCCCAGAAGAGGCAAACCGGGTCGTAGACCCAATACCAATATGGCCTATAGTTCTATAGAAGAGGATTCTGAATCTGACTCCTCACTACCCCCTGCACTGCCCCATCCTTCCACTTCTTTTCTGCCCCCTGGAACACGTCCCTACACAAATACAGGCACTCACAAGAGAGGACACAATGGTACTCATTTAGCTACACCACATCCCAAAAAACGTCCAGAGATGAGTATGAATCACACAACACGTGTAGACCACTCACAACAAGCAACACCACACATGAGAGGGCCAGGAACCAATGTTGGTCCTGGACAGCAGCCTAACTATTTGGGATCTCAAGCACTGCAACTATTGCTCCCCACCGAACCTGGAGATACCACTCCACAGGCCCCCAGACTAAACCAAACAAATATGGGACATCAATCAGGACGTGTGATGTCAAATATATCACTCCTGTCACCTAGTTTGGTAAATGCAGGTACTACTGCTACCAAACAGAGCACTCTAATTTCTCACTTGGCACTTCCAGGATCTTCACATTCTAATTTTCCCTTGGCCATGACCCAAACCCCCCAAACGTAGGTTGCAACATCCTTAATTTGACTCCTTATGAATTCTCTGAAGAAGAGCTAGAGGTGTTACAATTTGGACTTCGTTTTTGTCCTACATCCCAGTTGAATAAATATGACACAATCAAGGATCTCTACCTCTTTGCTAGAAAATTAACATATAAATACCTGTTCGATCAGGACCGGTTACGGTTAAAGAAAGACAAAGAACTAGCAGAGAGTATTTAACACTTTACAATGGCTGAGTTTTGAGCCTTCAGAGACCTTGTGCTATTATTAGAGGAGAATGAATCAGGACGCACATCTCCTAATTTACCCAATCATGATGTGCCAACACCCTCAACTCTTGCGATACCCAGACGTAAATTCAAACCTAAGTCGACTTAATTTCCGGACTTGACTATCAACCCTTTTATATGGACATTCCTACTGGCTACCGTTAGTGAAATTAAATTACTTGATATGAATCCTACACAATCTAATCTTACCAAACAACAAATCCACTCAATTGGCAAATTGAGGAACCATTCGGATTTAATAATTAAACCTTCCGATAAAGGAGGTAATATTGTACTGCTTACCAACATACAATATATCAAAATGTGTATGGATATTTTATCTAATCTATCTTGGTACCGTAGAATAGCTGTTATCTCGGTTTCATATTATGCAGATGAATACAAGGTGCTGATAGGCGAGGCCTTTATTAAGGGCACGATAGATCAGGAAACCTATGATTATCTAAACACCAAATTTCCACGGGCACCCACATTTAATGCCTTACCCAAGGTACACAAGAATATACAAGTTCCCCCCAGGTAGACCCATTGTTTCCGGCATAGGATCTATTACTGAAAACGCAAGCAGATTCATTGACTTTTTTCTGACACCACACGTCACCCGTTTACCATCATTTGTCAAAGACACGTTGGATCTTCTCAAACAAATTGAGGAGATGCCTGTCCCTATTGGCGCCCTGCTCGTGACCTTGGATGTGGAGGCTTTGTACTCCAGCATCCCACACGAGCAGGGCATCGGAATGGCACGCACCTTCCTCATGGAACAAGACCATCAC
Organism: Rana kukunoris; assembly: GCA_029574335.1. NCBI lineage: Eukaryota > Metazoa > Chordata > Amphibia > Anura > Ranidae > Rana > Rana kukunoris. Next base: position 70,436,717 of record CM056060.1, read on the forward strand.
TCGTGGCCATTTAATGAATTCATCCTGAAACTATTTTTGTTTATTCTCACACACAACTGGTTCACCTTCAACGGCTCCCTCTACCTCCAGGTACAGGGCGTGGCCATGGGCACTTGTTGTGCACCGGCCTACGCTAACCTGTACCTGGGGGGGTGGGAGCGTGATGTCTTTTCCAACGAACAGTTGTCTGACTATACCAACCAGGCATTGGTGTGGCTTCGTTATATTGACGACATCTTCATAGGTTGGACTGACACCCAGTCCGCTCTAACATGTTTTGTCAATACATTGAACACCAACAATTACAATCTGAAATTTACGATCAGTAGCAATCTTTGAAGGATTTCCTTTCTGGATGTAGAGATTTTCATAGACAGTGATAACTGCCTAGCATCTACTTTGTACCGCAAAGAAACTGCGGGAAACACCATCTTACATTAAGCCAGTGCGCATGCTACCCCACTAAAACGCAGCATACCTTACGCACAGTATCTTAGGCTCCATTCACATCTAGGCGTATATACGCCCGACGCCGCATACGCCAGAGGGGAAATTTAACATTCCCCTCTATGGAGATGGTTCACATCTCCACGCCAAATGTCGAAACGCCGGATGCCTGAAGCTCAAAACAAGTCCCGGAGCTTTTTTTTCCCGCGGCTTCGGCGTTCGGCATAAGAGATAGTGGACCTCTCCAAAAAGGGGGTTAAAAACGAGGCGTTTTGTAGCCGCAAATCGCGGTACAAAATGCCTCACATTTGTTCAGGGATCGCTTACTGGCACAAAGGTACTCAAAAACCCTCCTTCGGAAGGCGTACTGTACAATAAAACACTACAACAATCTAGGAACTCACTCTTGCATAAAGCCAAAATCCAACAGGATTCTTACGGTTCGGTAAAATTTATCACGAGATACTCTGACCAACAGGCCCAACTCAGAAATGTACTCACAAAGCACTGGCATATTTTGTTGGAAGATACCATTCTGAGCAAATATGTGAGTAAACGTTCAGAAATGGTCTTCAAGCGTTCCACATATTTAAGAGACCAACTTACCTGCAGCCACTATGCCCCTGATAGGCAATGCCCCCTACCGGGTAAAGGCATGTTTAGATGTGGACATTGTGGATTCTGCCGGTATATAACCACAGGTGCTGAGTTTACACTACCTAATGGTGTACGTTTTCAACCTAAGATTAGAGCAGACTGCGACACTATGGGTGTGGGCTATCTAATGACGTGCTCATGTGGTGTCTATTATGTCGGAAAAACTATTCCTCCAGCGGCAAAATTTTGACACCATAAGTCGACATCTGGACCTATACCATCGGTTTGATACATCCTCCGCCTCATTCTTGGTTCTCACCGTAATTAGGCGTGACCCAAGAGGAGGCAACTGGGACAAAAAAATTCTGCAAAATGAAACAAAATGGATTGAAAGACTTAATGCCATCCAACCCCCAGGAATTAATGAGCTTCAGACATATAAATAGTTTTTATAATATACCACCATGCTAGCTTCGGCTGGCCCTCCCTGTTTACTTTGACTATACATGCAGGGGTTAATTGATCTATGGCTGGAATGTTACAACTGCAATGGGGGTTCTTTCAGAATCCAATAACATTCCGTGATATAAACATCCTTTACCATATTTTGAATTCTATTATATAGGTTGAAATATTTGTTCACGGCTCTGCTTCCCCCTCCCCGCTGTTACCTTTCCTTCTCCTTTAGTGGCTTACAGCTTTTAAGATATTCCAAATAACGTCTGTTTATTCCTAATCATATATTGACTATTATGACTTAGGACATTATTTATAACATTGATTTGTTGCTACCTAAATATTCTTATTTGTTACCAAAGTATGTTACTATAAATTAATTTTATTTATAGTTATTTTACCAATGTTTGTATTTTATATTTCTCTGTATGCACATGACCTTTGTTGCCCTGATGTCTCTGGGGATTTTGCGCGGTAATTGGGGTCCACGGCGGGACTTGTACGGCCGGGCAACCACAGTATGCTTCTGCATACTGTTGGTTTAGGGGCTATGAGAAAGACGATCCCTGTGTCCTTCCCTTGTCGCACTGATGGCTCAGCCATCTGACTTGTGTGGTGGACCGGGGACACGCTGTCATGGTCTTACCTCTTTTCAGGCTTCTCATTACTGACATGTGCTAGCAGCCATCTTGCTTCATGGGGTTCTTGTAACCTGCCACACCCTGCGGCTCCTCCTTTCCACTGGGAGGAGCTGGCTGCTCAGCATATATATATAGACGACAGCTGCAGCATTTCCTCGCTTGGGCCTTTCGTCTGATACCCCTTCTGTGATCGTGCTGCTTGCTCTTGGTCACCAACCCGGCTCTTACGGACGTTCCTTCTGGTTCCTGATTCCCGGCTTCGTTTCACAACTTCTCTGGCTACAGACTGCGGCTTGGCTGACTCTCATCCCTGGCTATCGACCCTGGCACTGGTGGACGACTCTTCTGGCTGTTTGATCGTCAGTTTGGACTTTGCCCTTGCTGTTTGATTTTCAATAAAACCTTCTTATTCATTTATCTGTTTATGTATGTCTGATTCATGCTTCCATGACATAAGGCCCAAGCCATGAATCCTGATGGTACAGGGCCACCCTTACTACCTATGCTGGTTGCCAGACTTGATCAGCAGGATCATCTGCTGGGTTAGTTCGCTCAGGCGTTGCAAACCCTACTTGCACGCACTGCTCATCTCACTCTGATAGGCTTGCTGATAGGCCGGTTGTCGCTCCTAGGATCGCTCCTGTTACCGCTCCTACTGCCGCTCCGGTTGTTGCGCCAGAGTCTACCCCGGCACCCGTTGTTGCGCCTGCGGTGTCTCGGGGTATGACCGGTTCTGTCCCCCTCCCACAGCGCTTTGGGGGTGAGCCAACTCAGTGCCGAGGCTTCCTTAACCAAGTGGGCATTTATTTCGAGTGCCACATGCCACATGCCTTCCCTACTGAGAGATCGAAGGTTGGCTTCCTGATCTCGCTGCTCTCGGACAAGGTTTTGGCCTGAGCAAGTCCCTTATGGGAGAACAATAATCTGGTGGTTGCCGAGTTTTCCGGTTTTGTTGCTTCTCTTCGGAGGGCTTTCGATGTGCCGGCTCGCTCTGCCTCTGCTGCGAAGCTCCTCATGTCCATCAGACAGGGTTCACGATCGGTAGCCGAATACGCCATTGAGTTTCGTACCCTGGCAGTAGAGGTGGGCTGGAATAATGAGGCTCTGGTGGCTGCTTTCTCCCATGGTCTCTCTGATACCTTGAAAGATGAGATTGCGGCTAAGGACCTACCTGTGGAGCTCGAGGCTCTCATTTCTTTCCTGATATTTATTGACACCAGACTCAGGGAGAGACCTTCCTTTAAGGAGAGCCTGCGGAGGCCTCCCAACAGATTTGCGCCTATGTTTGCTGTCCCACCCATGCCTCCCTCTCCTCCCACGCCTCCTGGGGTTGACTGGCCTGGGGGTGAGCCCATGCAGCTGGAGTTTGCTTGCCTGTCTGAGGGGGAGAGGGCACATCGGAGACGTGAGGGCCGATGCATGTACTGTGGTCTCAGTGGGCATTTTCGGTTGTCATGTCCGAACCATCCGGGAAACGCTCGCACCTGAGGTCCTGTCGGGGACAGACTTTGGGTGGAGTTTCTTCGTCCCCGGTTTCCCGTGCTGATAAACCACTGATCACCGTTGTCCTCTCCTGGGCCGGGGGCTCGGTGACGGCCCAGGCATTGGTGGACTCTGGTGCTGGTGGATTTTTCATCGACAGTAAATTTGCTGCCGCAAACTACATTCCTCTGCAGGCTCGAGTTTCTCCACTGGTTCTTGAGGCGATAGACGGCAGACCCCTTCAGCTGTCACAGGTGACTCATGAGACCCTTCCAGTGGAGATAGCCATTGGGGCCGTTCACAGGGAGTCGGTCTGCTTTCAAGTAATTTTGTCTCCACAATACTCGGCTCCAGAAGCATAATCCGACTTTTGATTGGAGATCGGCTGAGATCCTCTCGTGGTCCCCACAGTGTGGGGCTAGTTGCATCCATGGGCCCATCAAGGTGTTGTGTGCCTCCTCGGACTCTGTGTTGTCCTCTGAATACAAGGAGTACCTGGATGTATTCGATAAGGTGCACGCTGGTGCCCTGCCTCCGCACCGCCCATACGATTGTGCCATAGATTTACAACCTGGTGCTATTCCTCCTCGTGGCAGGGTATATCCACTGTCGATTGCGGAGAATGAAGCCATGGAGGAGTACGTGAAGGAGGCGCTTTCCCGGGGGCACATTCGCAAATCCTCTTCCCCAGCGGGGGCTGGATTTTTCTTTGTAAAAAAGAAGGGCGGAGAATTGAGGCCTTGCATCGACTATAGGGGCCTAAATCGCATCACGATTAAGAATGCATACCCGATTCCGTTGATTTCCGAGTTGTTTGACCGCCTCAAGGGGGCAATGGTCTTTACCAAGCTCGACCTGAGGGCTGCGTATAACCTTGTAAGGATCAAGGAGGGTGACGAGTGGAAGACCGCGTTCAACACCAGGACCGGTCATTACGAATCCCTGGTTATGCCCTTTGGGTTGTGCAATGCGCCCGCAGTCTTTCAGGAATTTATTAATGATGTTTTTGGTGACCTGTTGCAGCAGTGTGTAGTGGTCTATTTGGATGATATCTTGGTATACTCTGAATCCATGGAGGTCCACATTCTGGACGTCAAGCGTGTGTTGCAACGGTTACGAGAGAACAAGCTTTTCTGTAAGCTTGAGAAATGCAAATTTCACCGGTCCCAGGTAACCTTCTTAGGTTACATCATTTCTGCGGAGGGGTTCTCCATGGACCCTGAGAAGGTTTCAGCAGTCCTACAGTGGCCACAGCCCAGTGGTCTTCGTTCCCTGCAGGGCTTTTTGGGCTTCGACAATTATTATCAGAAGTTCATCAGGGACTTCTCCATGCTGGCCAAGCCTCTCACAGATCTGACCAGGAAGGGCAGTAATTCCCATGATTGGCTGGCCGAGGCCATCCTGGCTTTTGAGGCTCTAAAATCAGCCTTTGCTTCGGTTTCAATACTGTCTCATCCCAATCCTGGTTTGCCCTTTGTCCTTGAGGTGGATGCGTCTGAGACAGGAGTAGCCACCCTTCTGTCTCAGCGTCGATCACCAAAGGGACCTCCTGCTTCCCTGAGGGTTCTACTCCAGGAAACTGTCTTCCGCGGAATGCAACTACCAGATTGGTGACAGAGAGCTGTTAGCTATCTTGCAGGCTCTCAAAGAATGGAGGGCTATTAATATTCCTGGCTATGCTCTCTTTCGGAAAGACAGGGTAAAAAGGAAAGGTGGAGGGGTCTGTCTCTATGTGAGAAGTGACCTCAAAGCAAGCGTGAAAGAGGACCTGGTTGATGGAGAGTGTGATGAAGTTGAAGCATTATGGGTGGAACTGCATACAGATGTGCGTAGTTCAAAGCTAATCATTGGAGTTTGTTATAGACCACCCAATGTTAATGAGGAGGTGGAGACTCAGCTCCTTGCACAGATGGAAAGGGCTGCAAGGGCAGGGACGGTGATAATAATGGGGGATTTTAACTACCCAGAAATTGACTGGAATAATGGAATTTCTGGGACAGTTAAAGGACAAAAATTTAAAAACCTATTGCAGGACAATTTTATGGTCCAGTTTATTGAGGCCCCAACTAGGAATGATGCTCTGTTGGACCTGGTAATCTCAAACCATGCAGAGCTCATTACTAATGTTCAGATAAAGGAACACCTGGGTAGCAGTGATCATAACATGATTTCGTTTAATGTAAACTATAAGCAAGAAATACATACAGGAAAGATAAAAACACTTAATTTCAAGAGAGCAAATTTTCAAAGCATGAGGACTGCTCTCCAGGGCTTGGACTGGGAGGGAATATTGGCACCGATGAACACAGAACAGAAATGGGAATTCTTCAAAAAGACTCTTTGGAACCTCACTGCAAAGTATATTCCCATGGGCAATAAGTTTAAAAGGCTACAGATAAAACCTATGTGGCTCACGGTTAAAGTTAAAAAAGCTATAAACAATAAGAAAATAGCTTTTAAAAAATATAAAAATGAAGGAACACTAGTGTCGTTTAAATGTTACAAAGAATATAATAGAATATGTAAAAAGGAAATCAAGGATGCAAAAATTCAAAATGAACGACAGATTGCAAAAGATAGTAGGACAAACCCCAAAAAATTCTTTAAATATATTAATAGTAAAAAGGTCAAGTCTGAGCATGTAGGCCCTTTACAAAATAATCTAGAGTGGGTGACTGGGGACATAGAGAAGGCAAATTTATTAAATGCTTTCTTCAGCTCTGTGTATACAATGGAGAATGGGGGAGCTCATGTCGATATAGGGGGTGGGAGTGACACAGCCCCAAATCCACAATGGCTCAAAAGTGATATGGTCCAGAAATATTTAGACAGAATAAAGGTGGATAAAGCACCTGGACCAGATGGCATCCACCCACGGATCCTAAAAGAATTGAGCTCTGAAATTTCAAAGCCACTGTATCTAATATTTAGGGACTCATTAATGACAGGAATAGTACCACTAGATTGGCATAAAGCCAATGTGGTGCCCATATTTAAAAAGGGAACAAAGTCTTTACCTAGTAACTATAGACCTGTTAGTTTAACTTCTATAGTTGGAAAGATACTGGAACGTTTAATAAAAGACCACATGGATGAGTTCTTGCTGGAAACAAACTATTTAAGCAGCAGACAGCATGGATTCATGAAGGACAGAAGTTGTCAGACAAACCTGATTTCCTTTTATGAAGAGGTAAGTAAAACCCTGGACAGAGGAGTGGCAGTGGACGTGGTATACTTGGATTTTGCAAAAGCGTTCGATACAGTTCCCCACACACGGCTCATGTGTAAGGTAAGGTCTACAGGATTAGATATATCAGTTTGTAAATGGATAGAAAACTGGCTGAAAGACAGAATTCAGAGAGTTGTGGTTAATGATTCTTACTCTGAATGGTCCAAGGTTATCAGCGGTGTACCCCAAGGTTCAGTGTTGGGTCCCTTACTTTTGAATATATTTATAAATGATATTGGGTCTGAGATCAAAAGTAACATTTCTGTTTTTGCAGATGACACCAAGCTATGCAGTGGAATAATGTCCTTGCAGGATGTCTCCAATTTACAAGCCGACCTCAATGCTCTGTCTAATTGGGCGACTAAGTGGCAGATGAGGTTTAATGTTGATAAATGTAAAGTAATGCACTTAGGGGCTAAGAATATGCATGCATCATACATGCTAGGGGGAGTACAACTGGGGGATCTGTAGTGGAGAAGGATCTGGGTGTTTTAGTTGATCATAAGCTCAATAATGGCATGCAATGCCAAGCTGCGGTTTCCAAAGCGAGCAAAGTCCTTTCTTGTATTAAGAGAGGTATGGACTCCAGAGATAGAGATATCATTTTGCCCCTGTACAAATCATTAGTAAGACCTCATCTGGAATATGCAGTCCAGTTTTGGGCACCAGTTCTCAAAAAGGATATCGGAGAACTGGAGAAAGTGCAGAGAAGGGCAACCAAACTGATAAGAGGCATGGAGGAGCTCAGCTATGAGGAAAGATTAGAGGAACTGAATTTATTCACTCTTGAGAAGAGGAGAATAAGGGGGGATATGATCAACATGTACAAATACATAAGAGGTCCATATAGTGAACTTGGTGTTGAGTTATTCACTTTAAGGTCAACACTGAGGACAAGGGGGCACTCTTTACGTCTGGAGGAAAAGAGATTTCACCTCCAAATACGGAAAGGTTTCTTCACAGTAAGAGCTGTGAAAATGTGGAACAGACTCCCTCCAGAGGTGGTTCTGGCCAGCTCAGTAGATTGCTTTAAGAGAGGCCTGGATTCTTTCCTAAATGCACATAATATAACTGAGTACTAAGTTTTGTAGGTAAAGTTGATCCGGGGTAAATCCGATTGCCTTTCGGGGGATCAGGAAGGAATTTTTTCCCCTCCGGTAGCAAATTGGATCATCGCTCTGCTGGGGTTTTTTGCCTTCCTCTGGATCAACTGTGGGTATGGAGTTGGGTGTATGGGAGGATGTACTGTGTTTTACTTTGTTTTATTTTTATTTATTTTTATGGTTGAACTGGATGGACTTGTGTCTTTTTTCAACCTGACTAACTATGTAACTATGTAACTATGTAACTTGCTCGAGGGTTCTGTGGTTCCGGTTCTCACCCTGACGGACCACAAAAATCTGACGTACCTTTCGGAGGCCAAGAGATTGACACCCCGTCAGGCCAGATGGGCTCTGTTCCTGTCACGCTTTAATTACGTGGTCTCCTACTTACCCGGTTCCAAGAACATCAGGGCGGATGCCTTATCACGTCAATACTCCGAGCTGTCCAAGGAGGAATCGATACCGACTTCGGTCATACCTTCAAATCATATCCTGGCTATGAGAGACCCAATGGGAGATGCTTCGTGCCTGAGGAGTTGCGCACCCGGCTGTTGCGAACCTACCATAACTCCAAGACCGCGGGGTATCCTGGAAAAAATCAGCTGTCCTGGGCTGTCTGACGTTTGTTCTGGTGGCCTTTTCTACAGTCCGACATTGCTGCATATGTAGCGGCATGCTCTGTTTGTGCCAAGAATAAATCTTCTCGGCATCCTCCGTTGGGACTTCTACAACCCATTACCAATGGGGAGCGCCCATGGTCTCACCTGGGGATGGACTTCATTGTGGACCTTCCAGTGTCCCGAGGCCATACGGTCATTCTCATGATTGTGGATCGGTTCTCCAAAATGTGCCACTGTGTTCCATTCAAGAAGTTACCCACTGCACAGGAGTTGGCCACGGTTTTCGCGAGGGAGGTCTTCCGGTTGCACGGTTTGCCTAAAGAGATAGTTTTGGATCAAGGAAGTCAGTTTGTGTCCAGGTTCTGGCGTGCCTTTTTCTCCCAGTTGGGTATTCGACTCTCCTTCTCATCGGCTTGTCATCCTCAGTCCAATGGGGCCGCAGAGCGATCCAATCAAGCCCTGGAGCAATTTCTTCATTGCTATGTCTCCAATCTTTAGGACGATTGGGTTGACCTTCTGTCATGGGCTGAGTTTGCCAGGAACACGGTGGTTAACTCTTCCTCTGGGATGTCTCCCTTCATGGCCAATTATGGGTTCCAACCTGCCGTGTTACCGGAGTCATTCTCTCCCCAAGATATTCCGGCTGTGGAGAACCACCTTTCTGCTCTACGTGCTTCATGGGTACAGATCCAGAGGTCCCTCAAAGTCTCTGCGCAGCGCTAGAAGCTCCAGGCTGATCGCAGACGGTTGCCTGCTCCTTCCTACCAGGCCGGAGATAGTGTATGGTTGTCCACTCACAATCTCAACCTCCGAGTGTCCACTCCTAAGCTGGCTCCTCGCTTTGTTGGTCCCTTCCGTGTGCTCCGCAGGGTGAACCCGGTTGCCTATGCTCTTGCGCTCCCACCTGGTATGCGGGTTTCCAATGTGTTTCACGTTTCCCTGTTGAAACCACTAATATGCAATCGCTTCACCTCCTCGGTTCCTCGGCCTCGTCCTGTCCAGGTGGGCGATCATGAAGAATACGAGGTGAGCGATATCCTGGACTCACGCTTGGTCCGTGTCCGGTTGCAGTTCTTGGTCCACTGGCGTGGCTATGGTCCAGAGGAGCGTTCCTGGGTTCCTTCCGCAGATGTCCATGCTCCTTTCCTTGAGGGGGAGGTACTGTCATGGTCTTACCTCTTTGCAGGCTTCTCATTACTGACATGTGCTAGCAGCCACCTTGCTTCATGGGGTTCTTGTAACCTGCCACACCCTGCAGCTCCTCCTTCCCACTGGGAGGAGCTGGCTGCTCAGCATATATATAGACGGCAGCTGCAGCATTTCCTCGCTTGGGCCTTTCGTCTGATACTCCTTCTGTGATCCTGCTGCTTGCTCTTGGTCACCAACCCGGCTCTTACGGATGTTCCTTCTGGTTCCTGATTCCCGGCTTTGTTTCACGACTTCTCTGGCTACAGACTCCAGCTTGGCTGACTCTCATCCCTGGCTATCGACCCTGGCACTGGTGGACGACTCTTCTCGCTGTCTGATCGTCAGTTTGGACTTTGACCTTGCTGTTTGATTTTCAATAAAACCTTCCTATTCATTTATCTGTTTATGTACATCTGATTCATGCTTCCATGACACATGCCCCGCCTGTTCCCATTGGCGAGTCGTGCTCCTTCACTCCTCCCCTCCACGACGACTCTGTTCTCACTCCCATGTCCCTGTTGCAGTGTCATTTAACGCTCACAGGGGTTGGGATGTGGTGATTGGACCGTTGGGATCCTGGCCGGGTCACGTGATGCAGAAGTCCCGTCTGCACACGTGACCGGAGACACACAGATATATAGAGGGATACACAACCCAATAAGACAGAGGCTATCTCCCCAATGTGAACGTTGCGGTCGACGGTACAACGATCCGGCTGGTGAGTAACTTCTATGGCTATATTTGGGCCATTCTACTGCATATGTTATCCCTGGCTTCGTTATATATTGTTTTCAATGGGCATTATCTTTACTCCCCGTTTTTTTATGTCTTTTTGTCCAGATGCCCCACTACACTGCAGCCTTCTGAATATTTCCTGGTCCTCCATTTTGTTCAGAACTTACTTCCTAACTCTTATGGGACTAATCTCCCTCATACTTACGTATGCAGCTTGTTGTCTGCAATATTGTAATTACTCATGAATCTGACCAGCCTGTTATCTGCTGTGGTGCATGCGTTTGGGTATGTATTTCTACCTATGGCATCTATTGACATTCATATTAAATTATATCATTTAAAATGTATTTATTATCAGTTTTTATTGACTTCTCGCCCAGATGGGGCAACACTTTCTAGTTATTTACCCAGCCTTTTTTTTTTTTATTATCTTTATGGTTCTACTAGATTTTTCCACCAGCTGTGTTTCCACCAGGACCGTTTATAAAAATTTGGACTTTTCACTAGCATATCCAGTCCCTCCTACCGGACTGCATATCTAATTCTATCTATTACTGTGGATGGTAGGCATAACCATTGCCTCTTGGTTTTCGTTCTTTGCCACCACCTATATTTCTCCCTACCACGGGTTCGGTTCCTATTGGATTGCCTCTGATCTTTACACTTATCCCTACTACTACCACTTCTTCCGGATTACTTTTTGGTATGCTCTGCATCCTGTGAGCACGCTTACACTAGTGCCCTCATGTTTCTGCATGAACCTATCCCTTTGATTTTACAACTTCCTTTCTGGTTTGTCCCTACATCTCCTGTCTGTGGTCCCTAACTGTGCTGTCTTGTCGGTGACGTTACGGCAACTATGATCATTGGTGCATTTCTATCACTACGGTGCCTTAGTGCACACATGATATAATTTATTGTTATCTACAAATGTTTAGCGATATATTAACTTATATTTGTAAACCAATAATAGTCTATTTCCTCCTTTTAGAAAACCTATAGCTCCTGAAGAAGCATTCAACTGCGAAACATGTAGAGCTCATGCAAAAAACTTTTACCAATACTTACGTTAGCCATCAACAAATGTTGATGTCTCTATTGGATCAGTATTGGTTCTAATTTTTCTGATTTGCCTAATTATTACTAGTGTTGAGCAGAATATGCCATATTCGATTTCGCGATATATCTCGAATATATAGTCGAATATTCGAGATATATTCGTTAAATGCGAATATTCGCGATATTTTTTGGAAATGAAATGATTGCGAAATTTCGCTATTGCGAATGCGAATGCGAATTGCGAATGCGAATGAAATTTCGAGAAATGCGGAAGGAGCACTCTGATTGGCTCAGAATTTTCATGATATTTTATAATACAAAATAATTGCGAAATTTCGAGAAATGCGGAATGGAGCACTCTGATTGGCTCAGATATTCGTGATATATTACAATACAAAATAATTGCGAATATTCGGCAAATGCGGAAGGAGCACTCTGATTGGCTCAGAATATTCGTGATATTTTATAAAACAAAATAATTGTGAAATTTCGAGAAATGCGGAATGGAGCACTCTGATTGGCTCAGAATATTTGTGATATATTACAATACAAAATAATTGCGAATATTCGGCAAATGCGGAAGGAGCACTCTGATTGGCTCAGAATATTCGTGATATTTTATAATACAAAATAATTGCGGAATTTCGAGAAATGCGGAATGGAGCACTCTGATTGGCTCAGAATATTCGTGATATTTTATAATACAAAATAATTGCGAAATTTCGAGAAATGCGGAATGGAGCACTCTGATTGGCTCAGAATATTCGTGATATATTACAATACAAAATAATTGCGAATATTCGGCAAATGCGGAAGGAGCACTCTGATTGGCTCAGAATATTCTTGATATTTTATCGTAATTTCGCAAAAATGCGAATGAGAAATTGATTGCGGAATTTCGACAGTAACACTCTGAAATCGAATATATGTGTTATTTTAGCTAAAAACAATATTGCGAATTTCTCGAAAATAATCGCGCGATATCGCTATTGCCGAATAATCGCATTGCGATTTTTCGGCAATATAAAATGATCGCTGCAGCTACTCGGCCCAAGGTCTCTAATCATACAAGCAATGCTTTTAGACGTCGATGGGGATCTCTAGGATGTGATCTGTTCTAAAAAAAAATGGAAAAAATACGAATATTCGAAATAGCGAATATTCACCGCGAAATTCGGAATATATCGCGAATACTCGAATATGCCATATTCGAGCCGAATATTCGCAATACAAATATTCGTGAGCAACACTAATTATTACAAAAATATTCTGTTATAATCTATGTCTTTTTAATGTATTTTTGTATTTTAATGTATTTTTATGAATGTTTACTGTAATGTTGATTCAATAACCTATTTTGGATTGCATCAATAAAAATCTATTCTGTGTTAACGATTGATGCCTAGAAAGTCCAATTCTTCCTCAAACAACAAACTCTCCTATCTTCTGAACTAGATAAACTGTATAGGGATCAGGCCCGGACTGGCCATAGGGCATACCGGGCAAATGCCCGGTGGGCCGTGGCGGCCCGCGGGCCGGTTGTGGCCTGCGAACGACCCTCGCGGCCCGGAAGCCGATTGCGGCCCGCGAACGGCCCTCGCGGCCCACGAACGGCCCCCGGCGGCTATTAAGCCTCACTGTGCCCATCAAATGCTGCTACTGGGCCATCAATTGTCATCACTGTGCCATGCCATCAAACGCAGCCACTGTGCCATCAATTGTCACCACTGTGCCATGCCATCAAACGCAGCCACTGTGCCATCAATTGTCACCACTGTGCCATGCCATCAAACGCAGTCACTGTGCCATGCCATCAAACACAGCCACAGTGCCATCAATTGTCACCACTGTGCCATGCCAACAAACGCAGCTACTGTGCCATCAATTGTCACCACTGTGCCATGCCATCAAACGCAACCACTGTGCCATGCCATCAAACGCAGCCACCGTGCCATCAATTGTCACCACTGTGCCATGCCATCAAACACAGCCACTGTGCCATCAATTGTCACCACTGTGCCATGCCATCAAACGCAGCCACTGTGCCATGCCATCAAACACAGCCACTGTGCCCTTTAATTGTCGCCACTGTGCCAATTGATGCCACTGTGCCCTTTAATTGTTGCCACTGTGCCCATTGTCGCCACTGTGCCAATTGATGCCACTGTGCCCTTTAATTGTCGCCACTGTGCCCATTGTCACCACTGTGCCCATTGTCGCCACTGTGCTCATTGTCGCCACTGCCCCCATTGTCGCCACTGTGCCCATTGATGCCACTGTGCCCATGGATGCCACTGTGACCATGGATGCCACTGTGCCCATTGATGCCACTGTGCTCATTGTCGCGGCTGAGCCAGAGGGGGCGGCTGAGCCAGAGGGAGCGGCGCTCCGGCGCCCTCTATAGATGCACTGCCACTGTCTATCTATCTTCTTTCTTTCTATCTTTATCTATCTTCCTTCCTTTCTATCTATCTATCTATTTTTATCTATCTTCCTATCTTCCTTCCTTCTCTTCTTTTTTTCTATCTATCTATTTTTATCTATCTATCCAGATCTATCTACCTATCTTCCTTCCTTCTCTTCTTTTTTTCTATCTATCTATCTATCTATCTATCTATCTATCTATCTATCTATCTATCTATCTATCTATCTATCTATCTATCTATCTATCTTATTCATTCTTTCTATCTATATTATTCATTCTTTCTATCTATATTATTCATTCTTTCTATATTATTTATTCTTTCTTTCTATATTATTCATTCTTTCTTTCTATATTATTCATTCTTTCTTTTTATATTATTCATTCTTTCTTTATCCATCTTCCTTCATGTCTATCTATCTATATCTATCTATCTATCTATCTATCTATCTATCTATCTATCTATCTATCTATCTATCTATCTTTCTTTCTTTATCTATCTTCCTTCCCTTCTGTCTTTCTATCTTTATCTATCTTTCTTCATTTATATATCTTCCTTACTATCTATCTTCCTTACTATCTATCTATCTGTCTATCTATCTATCTATCTATCTATCTATCTATCTATCTATCTATCTATCTATCTATCTATCTATCTATCTATCTGTCTGTCTGTCTGTCTGTCTGTCTATCTATCTATCTATCTATCTATCTATCTATCTATCTATCTATCTTCATTGCTTTGTCGATCTTCCCTCCCTTTTTTCTTTCTATCTATCTTTATCTATCTTCCCTTCTTGCTTTCTATCTTTATCTATCTTTCTTTCTCTATCTATCTTGCTTCCCTTCTTTCTTTCTTTCTATATTATTCATTCTTTCTTTATCCATCTTTCTTCCTTTCTATCTGTCTATATCTATTTATCTATCTTCCTTCCTTCCCTTCTTTCTATCCATCTGTATCTATCTTTTTTCTCTATCTATCTATCTATCTATCTATCTATCTATCTATCTATCTATCTATCTATCTATCTATCTATCTATCTATCTATCTATCTATCTATCCATCTTCCTTTCTTTCTATCTTAATCTTTCAATCTATCTTTCTTTATCTCACCTCACATCCCGTCATTAACCCCCGCTGTGCCCCCCCCCCCCCTGGGCTGCTCAGTCTAAAATGCCCGGGCCTATTTTTTGTCCCAGTCCGGGCCTGATAGGGATTCAGCTTCCTTATGTTTTGAATCTACTAGAAAACTAATTGATCAGAAAAGGCTGGAATTGGATGCTTTACTTTCTGCTAAGACAGAAAAGGCTCTATGTTGGGCTAAGGCCAAATTCTTACTCCACAGTAATGCAGCATCGACTATGTTTGCTAGGAAATTAAACCAGTCATTTAGACCCCCACATACTTATGTTATCTTTCTCCTCTGGTAGTGTGGTTTCTCATCCCCAGGAGGTTTTGGATATTTTACAAAACTATTATTCTAAATTGTTGGGACCTCAGGGCAGCTCCCCCTCCGAGGCTGCTCTGTCTTGGCTTAATAATCTACCTCTCCCTGCTCTCACGCCATCCCAGTTGGAATCTCTTAACTGTCCTGTATCGGTAACAGAGGTTCTTCAGGTAATAAGTTCACTTAAAAATTCCTCTTCCCCTGGCCCAGATGGGTTTTCTGCCACTTATTATAAGAAGTTTTCAGCGTTACTCTCCCCTAGGTTGGCTCGGATGTTTAACAATGTGTTAGAGGGGGGCTCCTTTCCCGAAGAAATGCTATTGGCAAACATGTCCCTGATTCCAAAACCCAATAAGGACCATACTGTACCCCAAAACTATAGGCCTATTTCGGTCATGAATATCGATGTAAAAATTTTCAGCAGGATCCTAGCTGATAGGCTTGGCGGATTGATTTCCTCCCTAATTTTCCCCTTATCAGTCAGAATTTATCCCCCATTGCTTTATCATTGATAATACCCATCTTGTATCTAATATTATTCAGGATGCCACTATCTCCTCTAGAAAACTTGTTATGCTAAGCTTAGACATACATAAGGCCTTCGATTGTGTCTCATAGTTGAAAGCAGGAAAGAAAACACGTGAAAAAATTCTGGGCCTAAAAGTAGACGATAAAAGAAAAGAAAAATTAAATACAGATAGGGTAGGTCTGGTGACCACCTATGGCACTCATTGGGACTACCTCAAACAAACTTTAGGTAAACACTGGCATCTGCTTATGCTGGATAACAGACTAAAACAAATACTGGGTGCTCGCCCCAACATGATAGCTAAGCGTGCACCTACCATTGGTGACACTTTAGTTCATAGTGAATACACTCGAGCAAATACTAAGGGTCAAACAACATTATCTTTTGCTAAGCATATTGGAGGGATGCACCCCTGTGGACATTGCTCAATATGCAAGTATGTCATGAAAACCAATTCATTTAAAAACTCTTCTGGCAAACATACATACAAAATTAAACCCTTCGTAAACTGCTCTACAACCTTTGTTGTCTACCAAATTATTTGCCCTTGTGGCAAAATTTATGTAGGCAAAATTATTAGGGAAATCAGGAAAAGAATGGGCCAGCACATATCAAGCATAGTCAATAAAGATGATACATCACCTGTGGATATGCATTTTAGACCATCACAAATCAGTGGCTACTGGAATGCAATGCATGGTGATTTATAAACTGGAATTATCTAATAGAAGAGGAGATTGGGATAAAATCCTACAGCAAAAGGAAGCCAAATGGATATTCCTTTTAGATTGTATGACCCCTAAGGGGTTAAACAGTGATTCATCCTTGCAGTGCTTTCTGTAAGATACAAGTTGTGTATATATATGTGTATTGCCTATTGACATGGTATGATAGATCACATATATATATATAACTTGATTATGCATGTGCCATTAGTATATGCCTATGAGTAAAAGACTCCATTTAACCATACTTGCATTGAAAAGTATATCCATCGTGCGAGGTGACACCTTGACTGTACAGATACCATGGGGCAGATTCACAGAGAAATGGATTATCGTAGCGTATCAGAAATACACTACGCCGCCGTTTTTTACCTTGCTCTACGTGGAATTCAGGTAGATTTTCTACGGTAAACGACGGCGGCGTAGTGTATTTCTCCCGTCGCAATCCATCTGCGCGAGTAGGGGGCGTGAAACATTTAAATTAGGCGCGTTCCCGCGGCGATCGATCTGCGCATGCTCCGTTCGCAAATTTCCCGCCGTGCATTGCGCGAAATCACGTCGTGACGTCATTCGTTGTTTATGTAGCGTACTTTACGGGCGATCCACGTCCCGACGAGTTACGTAAACAAAAAAAAAAATTAAATAAATTCGAAGCGGGAACGACGGCCATACTTAACATGGGCTACGTAAAGTTAGAGCAGCAAAAAGCTGCTCTAACATTACGTATAAAAAAATAGACGAAAACGATTGCGACGCTCGCTCGTTTGTTCGTGAATCCCCGTAAAAACACATTTGCATATCCCGACGCATTAAAACGACGCGAACTCCTCCCAGCGGCCGCAAATAGATGGCAGCGTAGATCCGAAGGCTTACGAAGACGTAAGCCTCTCGGATCGAAGCCCGAAGCCGCCGTATCATGGTTTGAGAATTCAAACTAGTGATACGCCGCGGGAAATTTGAAATTACTCCTGTCTAACCCCAGTTAGACAGGCGTAATTGTTTTGTGAATCTGCCCCCATGGGTTTATCTATTTTATAGATACCATGGCCCAGATTCACGTACATCGGCGCATTATCGGTCCGGCGTAGCGCACCGCCATTACGTTAGACTTGCGCCATCTAGCCGCGTAATCCCCCGATTCACGTAGCTTTTGCGCAGGAAATTGCGCAAGCGTAAGGTTTTTTCCTGAGGCGTAAGGAGGAGTAATACAAATTGGGAGGGACGTGGGCGTGTTACATTGAAATGAGCCGTGACCCCATGCAAATGAAGGGCCGGCCGGCTCGCGCATGCGCGCGTGAAGGAGACCATGTCAGCTCCGCTGTGCGCATGCTCACAACTCGGGAGCGGCGCAATCAGTGAAATTGGAAATGGACTAGGGCAACGCTGTGAACTACGCAGACAGCATAAATAGACACACACAAACGCACTTGCATTGCAAAAGTACATCCCTTTGTGTCCCTTCCCATTTAACCAAGTGCTTTTGTTCCTGTTGTTCGTTGCAGTGTGTCTTGTAGTTGTCAGATTAGTGTTCTGTGTGATCAAGTTCTTGTTGGTATATTTGTGAAAGTGTTTTTTGATAAGTGTTTGAGAGACTGTTTGTTTGATTGATATATTTCTGAGCGTTTGTTTTCTTGCTTTACTTTTAATTTTTTATTTTTTTGCTGACATTTTTGGCATTTTTTTTTTTTTTTTTTGCTGAATTTTTTTTTAAATTTTGGGTTGTGCATGCTGTTTGAATGTGGGGGTGACATTCCTGCTGGAAAAGGGGTGTCATCCTCAATTTTGGTGGAGAAGGGTTCCCCAGGACCAGGGAGAAGTGATTCCCAGGTCCGTGTGAATGGTGTATGAATGTACAGTGACATAATTGGAGCCTTGACGTGGCGTTACTGCTCACCAGTCGTGCATGGTGGACTGGTGCCAATCCAATTTGATGAGGATGTGGGGTGTGTGTGCTAGGGACCACAGTGGTGTGCATGCATGCATTCTCATTGTGCCATGATTAATGTGTGTGTTTAACGTGCAAAGATGCCCAATATGAGCTGTCTCCTGACTGCTCTTCCCTCGGGGTATCCTCGGTTAGGGGTTGATTGTCTGGTTGGGGGGTCAGGTCATCACGTAGCTCAACCTGCAGGCCCTTCCTCACTGCGAGATTGTGCAGCATGCAACATGCAACGATGATATGGCACACAAAGTTTAGGGGAATACAACAGTGTACCCCCAGACTTATCCAGGCATCGGAAACGTGACTTCAGGAGGCCAAAGGTGCGCTCCACCACTGCTCGGGTTTTGATGTGTGCTTGATTGTATCTTTCCTTCCCTGGGGTTTGGGGGTTCCGGATAGGAGTCATGAGATGGGGTCCCAGTGCATATGCAGAGTCACCTGGAAGGGAAAAGACAGGAGAATGTTAGTCATGCATGTGCCACTTGTGAGGTGTGCATCACAGGAGGGGATAGTCATGCCTGACTCCCATGTCACTCACCAACCAGCCAGGTGTTCCCATACACGTTCTGATAGAATTCCATTCGGATGTGGCATTGATTGTAGATGTAGCTGTCATGGGTGGATCCGGGGTGTTTGGCACGGACGTGCCATATGAGTCCTTGGGCATCAACTATCACCTGTACGTTGATGGAGTGCCAATTCTTCCGATTGCGGTACATGTGCTCTGTGTCATGGGGGGGCTGGAGTGCCACATGTGTGCAATCAATGGCCCCGATGGTGCGTGGGAATCTGGCAATTCTGTAGAAATCTGTCATTGCCTTCAGCCGCAGGTCCTCAGTGGTGGGTTTGATGATTAGGTTGGCCAAGCGTGTGAGGATTGCTGGGACAACCTGGTGCACACATCTGCTCATGGAGGATTGTGACATCCCAGCCACCACTCCACTTGTACGCTGAAAAGAGCCACTGGCAAGGAAATGGAGTGTTGCCAGTACTTTGACCAGTGGCTGCACTGGATGTGAGCGTTGTGTTGGGCTGGTGATGTCCTCCTGCAGGGTTGTGGTTAATTCCAGGATGGCATGAGGGGGGAATCTGAAGATGCGATACACCTCAGAATCACTCATGCCAAAGAGGTCTATGCGTGTGCGGTATACCCTCTCCCGTGCCATCCTCCGTGCCCTCCTCCTTCTTTGGTCATCTAAATTCACTAGTGCAGCTATGAGCGACGATGCCCCTGGCATGTTGGCAGTCAAATTGTAGTGCAACACGTGTGTGTGGTCTGCTCCTCAGTAACGGTGTTGCTTTCTGTGAGATGTAGACGTTTTTTCAAAATTTAGACCAGCTTTTATGTGCTCTAACTTTAGACAGGACATTTTGCTGTTGCGCACATCGCGTAGCCTGCGCAGCAACTGCGTTTTTTTGTGGATCCCCGCAACTCCCTCATTAGCATATTTGACTAGCAAATCAATGGTGTGTCTAGCGCATTTTTGCGCGGACGGATGTGTCTGTCTAACGAAATTACGCCGGACCAAAAAAAGTAGATTTCTGGCGTAAATCGTTTTCTGAATCGCGCGCATCTAAACGCACGCGCACATTTAGACTTACGCACGCGCAACACCAGTTGCGCAGGCGTAATCGCTCTGTGAATCTGGGCCCATGGGTTTATCTGGTCTATCTGCTATATAAACCTATCTTCATTTGGGTTCATTTGGGTTCATGGCTCTCTGTGATAGTGCCCTATCAAGTGAGCAATATCAGTTACAATTGGATGTTGCAGCTATACTGCTGTTTGGATTGGATCTCCTAGTGTGATTGGATGGTGTGTGGAGAAGCATATAACCATTATCGGTCTACAATAGTGACACTTTTAGATAAAAGTAATGGACACATGCTATATAGATATATGAATGCACGATATGAATGGACCCTCACTGGGTGAAAATGTTTTTAGTTATGGGTTTTTAAATGTAAGTCTTCAATTGAATTTGTAGAGCATCAGGTATTTCATGAAACGGTTAACCAGATAACAGGCTGGATACACCTGAATGACACTTTGGTTGATTACAGATAGCTCTGGCTCCCTTTTTTAGGAAGCACTGATCCATAGCTCCCCAGTTCTGACGAAGTTCTGATACCCACGGAACGAAACATGTAAACTCTTGGGGAACAGGGACCCCCCTATGCACACTTCAGCCTCACGGTTTTTCCTTTATCAGCTCGGTAATATTGTACCTTGAGCAGATATACCATCAATTAAAGGAAGCCTTATGGAGACATGAAAAGCACACCCTGAGGACAATTACAACACTTGGCTTCCAGCCATTGTCTTTGGAGATTGAATACGTTTTCACTTTGGACATTGCAATCAACAACTCATTATCAGAGACGCTGTACTACTACTGTCCCATCTTGGACACTATCATACCGATTCACCTGATATTGCTACCTTTAGGAATAGCGCTTCAAGCTTCATGCATAAATGGATGGTTTGGCTGCAATGCCTTTGAGCAGTGAGTGATTGGAGAAAATAGCTTCTACTTAGAGCTATGAATGACAGCAAAACCGTGAGTAAACCCTGCACTAACACTGCTGAGGAACATTACTACAACACCGTCATCTACAAACTAGCATATTATATGCCCAATCACCTATCATCCATTCACAATAGCTGATATAAATCTCATGGAATGTGAGCTGCCTAATAGGATGAATAAGCACTATGGGCCAGATTCAGGTAGAGTTAGGCTGGAGTATCCATTGATCCGCCAACCTAACTGTCACTTTAAGCCGGCGTTTTTGTTTTCTGTAAGCAGAAAACAAGAAACGCCGGGTTGGAGTTCCGATGCGATCGGCGCAATTGAATTTCGCCATCGTTACTTCAACTTAAAAATGGCGCCGGGGGTGTTCCCGCTGATTAACGCTGAAAAAATATGTTAATCAGCGGGAGTCGGAAATTCACGATCTTTTTCGGGCGCGACGCAGTCACTTTATGACGTTTCCGGAAGCGATACGCGACGTAAAGATAAAGCAGCCCCCTAGTGGAGTATCCTATGTTAAGTATAGGCGTCGTCATCGCGTCGGAAAAAAAAAATCGCGTCGTTTGCGTAAAACTTTCATGAATGGGGATGTGACGTCATTGACGTTCACTGGCAGAATTTGGAGCATGCGCACTGGGATGCATTGACACTCGACGCATGCGCAGTACGTTCGCCGCGGGATCGCGCTTAGTTTTAATAATACACGCCCCGTACCCGCCCAATTTGAATTCCGCCGGCTCATTTGCGATGCGCTGCCGCAACTTTAGGAGCAAGTGCTTCATGAATAACAGCACTTGCTCCTAAAATTTCGGCAGAGTAACGTAAATGAGAAGCGTTACTCCAGAGCAAAGATGCTCCCATCTACCTGAATCTGGCCCTATATGGATATATTTGCTTTGAAGCTTTGAATGGACACTACCCATATGCTATGGGAACTTGCCCACTATCTATGGCAATATCATTGTGTTTCAGGTGAATTTTATCGTGAAGATTAACATTACAGTTCTCTGCTTGAATACCTTCTTAACATCTATTTACTAATGAAAATATACTTATAAGGAAACAATACCAAGCCTGACACGGCGAGTTCAACGGGAGAACTTTTCTCAGTGAGCTAATAGGCTCAATATCCTTCCTTTTGTTTTCTTCATTATCAGTCTCTATTGGATCAGTGCTACTATTACCACTAGTCAGTGGATTTTTTCATGTCCCCTTTTTCAGGTATTTAATTATGTTATATTCCATCATCTAGCCAGTGATCTTTTCACCTGAATTACAGGGAATCACTGCTATTTGTGGGAACCATTAGGAAATATTGCCAAGAGTTGGGGTTCAGGTGTGCAATTTTGTGTGTGGGGGGGGGGACCTCTGCGTGTTATGTGGAGGGTGGGGGCGCTATATATTTTTTGTAGACTCTGATCTCCCTTTGGGATGATCGAGCATTAGTTACTGGTATAAGCCATTTTTGAGTGGGCATCCAGGGGGACCATCCCTGGGTTGGTCTACCATATCATAGTGGACCTGAGTTTTTATACCTGACATACATGTGTTCTTTTTTGATATTTATTCTAATAATACATTTTTTTGTAGTTAACTCTTAAGGGTGTGCAGCAGTCTATTTTCTTTTTTGTTTTTTATTGTTGTGTTATATTGTATTTTGGATTGCACCCCCCGATAATATCGGTGAGTACTATATTTTTCAAAATTAGGTGGGCATCCCATACTTTCTCTCTTTTGGTTTTGATTGTGTCTCATGGGATTTTATATCCCTTCTGCTGCAACGCTTTGGTTTCCGAGGTGAATTTCTTTGTGCCTTTCGAGCCCTCTATTTGAATCCCTGCACCCGGATTAGGATTCCAGGATGTAATTCTGAGTTTTTCCAGCTTTGCAGGGGGACTAGGCAGGGATGCCCACTCTCCCCCTTAATTTTTGCCCTTGCAATTGAGCCTTTAGCCATAGCTATATCACAACACCCTGATATATCTGGATATGTGAAGGCAGGTGCGGAATATAAGCTTTGCATTTACGCTGATGATGTGCTCCTTTTTCTAACAAACCCCTTGGTCACATTGCCCAACCTTCTCGACACCTTAGCTATATTTGCTGATATCTCAGGCCTGACCGTGAATGTATCTAAATCTCTAGCCCTGCCGGTTGGTTTCTCCCCTGCTGAGCTGGAATCTTTTATTTTTTATTTATTTTTTCCCGGAAAGGGGAACATCCTGCCTCTTTGTAGAGAGGCCTGCCCCACCCCCCGGTTTCCCCCCCCCCCATGGCTCCCAAGGCTCGGCTGGCATTGTATATAGTCATAAGGACTTTTGATAGAGGGAGTCTTCGACTTGGTTTTGGCATGGGCTGAGGATCCCGGTATCCTTCCTAGGGGTTCCTCAAACCCTCCGCATAGCTCCATGTTTTTTTGTACTCTTTCCACTTTCCCCATTTCTCCTGGAAATCCATATTGGTTTCTGTGACGGTCGTAGAAAATCCCCGTCAAGCATTCCCTTCTTCTTCCATAAAAGAAATCACCCAATATTCCCCGACTAGGAATATCCCTGGAATCGCTGAATAATCCACACATGAGCCATGGCTTAATGCTGAATGTAACAGGACACACTTTATTGCAAGTACACAGCACACTTTATACAGGATTTGGAACATCCCGCCCCCAACAACCGCTTTCCCATTGGTCCATCGTAAAGTATGCAGTCTTCACTCTGGTCCTCTCAAACCATGTAAATGAGGACTTGAAAATGTCTCAGCAGAGATTGGTCCCAAAGCTTGAATAGCCTGAATAGGTGTGTTGAGACAGAAGCCCCCAGGGGGTAATTACTACAATGAAGCAATCAGAACAACAATTAACACCTCTACACACTGGACAATAAAATGTCTCTCACAAGCCCGGCTCCACTCTTTTCACTAGTCGGAGCCAAGTATTGAAGTGTCATTGTCCTTTACTGGCAGCATGAAACCCTTTAGAATACAAAAAGTCACCTTTTACCCATAACACACAGACATCAAAAATAGTAGGGAGAGAATTAAACTGAAGTATATAGGCAATTGCATAAAAGTCCTTCACAATGGCCCCCCCTTTTCTCCCTGCTCCGGCAACTCGGTTGGACCTTTCCTGGTCCAGTAGGGTTGACGGGTTCCGAGCTTTTAGTCCGAGGTTAACTCCGTTTGGCGTGACAATCCATCGGCATTCCCGTTTTGCTTGCCTGGGCGGTAATGAATCGTAAAGTCATAGGGCTGTAAGGCCAAGCTCCAGCGTAGCAAACGGCCGTTGTCCCCTGAAACCCGGTTAAGCCACACCAAGGGGTTGTGATCGGTAATGAGAGTGAAAGCCCGGCCATAAAGGTAAGGTGTGAGCTTTTTGAGGGCCCATATCAAGGCCAAACACTCTTTTTCAATGGTGGCGTAACTGACCTCCCTTGGCAACAGCTTCCGACTCAGGTATGCCACCGGGTGCTCTCCTCCATCCTCCCCGATCTGGCTTAGTACTGCCCCCCAGTCCAAACATTGAAGCGTCTGTGTGAACAATAAATCTTTTGTTAGGATCTGGGGTAATCAACACCGGAGCATTAACCAGAGCAGTTTTTAGTGCTTGGAAAGCCACCTCGCATTCCGGGGACCACAGGACTTGTCGGGGTAGCTTCTTTTTGGTTAAGTCGGTCAGGGGTTTGGCCAGGGCACTGTAGTCGGGTACAAAGCGACTGTAATAGCCGGCTGTGCCCAAGAAAGCCATGACTTGTGTTTTGGTGTGGGGAGTGGGCCAATTGGCAACGGCCTCGATCTTAGCCGGCTCCGGCCGTTGCTTACCACATCCTACTCGGTGGCCCAAATATTGTACCTCCGCCATCCCCAAATGACATTTGTCGGGTTTCAGGGTCAGCCCGGCCCCTTTGATCCTATCCAATACTATCCCTACGTGCTCTAGGTGCGCTTCCCATGTATCGCTGTAGATGGCGATGTCATCCAGGTAAGCGCATGCAAAGCTCTGGAGACCCCCAAGTAACTGATCCACCATCCGTTGGAAGGTGGCCGGGGCGTTCTTCATCCCGAACGGCATAACCCGGAATTGGTATAGGCCGAATGGGGTGATGAAGGCTGACTTGGGTCTGTCCTTTTCTGCTAGGGGGATCTGCCAATATCCCTTGCATAGGTCTATTGTGGTCAGATACTTCCCTGCAGAGATACGGTCAAGCAGCTCGTCCATCCGTGGCATCGGATAGGCGTCCGTAACTGTCTTGTCGTTGAGGCGCCGGTAATCTACACAGAAGCGGGTTGTCCCATCCTTCTTTAGCACTAAGACTACTGGTGAGGCCCAAGGACTTTCTGAGGGTTCGATTACGCCTAGCCGAAGCATCTCATCTATTTCCTTCCGCATCCCCTCCCGGACTGCTTCGGGGATACGGTAAGGAGGCTGTCTCAGGGGTGCCTGTCCTGGAGTCTCCACCTTGTGTATGGCTAGGAGTGTGTATCCAGGCTCCTGAGAGAATGTGGCCTGTTTTGTTTCTAGTAAGCGACCAGCTTGAGCCCGCTTTTGCGGCTCCAGCTGTTCCCCTAGCTGGACTTTCTCTATCTGGGTCATCCCCTCGTTACTGCCCAATAGGTCGGGAAGGGGTAGGGTCTCTGTGTCTTCTCCTGCTGGTGCACAGATAGCAGCTACCTCCTCTGCTACCGCTTCGGGGTAACGGGTGGCGTAGTCTACTACGGTGAGTATATACCGCTTGCCGGAACGGCTAGGTTGGGCCAGGGGCCCTATAATGTCCACAGCTACCCTTGTGAACGGTTCTTCAATAATGGGCATGGAAACTAGTTTAGCCTTTGGGTGGTCTCCCTTTTTACCTATACGTTGGCATACCTCGCACGTTTGACAATATGCCCTGACGTCGTCGGATACCCCAGGCCAGAAGAAGTTCTGGGTTATCCGATACCCTGTCTTGCGTATTCCCAAATGGCCTGCCAAGGGTACGTCGTGCCCAATCCTCAATAACTCCTGCCGGTACTTCCGGGGAACTACCAGCTGGCGTTTTTTCTTAGGCCCTGGTAAATTACCCTGGGTCTCGGTGAGCCTGTACAAGCAGCCTTTCTCCCAGATAAACTGCTCCTTCTCTAACCCCCCTTGGCCCCCCTCGGCTTTCTCTCGATACTTTCTGAGGGAAGGGTCTCCGGTCACTTCCCGCCCAAAGTCCTCTGGGGTGTCCCAGGGTAGGGGTTCTACAGTCAAGGGTAGGTTGGGTTGGCTTACCTGGGTCTCGGTAGGAAGCGGATGGCTCTCGGCAGCGCGACTTTGCGCTCTGGTGGTTACTGCGTGGGCCTCCTGAGCGGTGGTAGAGGCAAACGCCGAAGTCAGGGGCCCAATGTCGTTGCCCAAGATGACTTCAGAAGGTAAGTCCTTCATGACGCCCCCATTGAACATTGCCAGCTCCTGCACCCCAGTCCAGGTGTACCTGTGCAGTAGGAATACGGTATACTGCCCCCCCTGCCACTCTCACAGCAATTGATTTCCCTGGTTTCTCTGATGCATTAATCAGGTGTCTTTGTACCAACGTGATGGTCGCCCCACTGTCTCTTAATCCCCGGGCGGTTTTTCCGTTAACCATGACCAGCTGTTGTCCGTAATAACAGATTGTACCATGAGGACTTCGTAAAGGGTGCCCCATGGTTCTTCCTGACCCAGCTACTGGGAATCCCAAGCCGAGTCTACACAATGGGCTGCTGCTGGTGGACGGTACCCAGGTCGAGACCAATTTGACCTGGTGTTGTCATCCATGGGGCAATTCTGCTTGAAGTGAACCAGCTGTTTGCAGCGGAAGCAGCGTTGTTCATTGTCCTCCTGGCGTGGATAGCGAGGGCTAGATGTCACCAGTCTGTTAGGAGGTGGGTATCTAGCGGCTGGTGGGTGTGAGGGCACCGTTGGTCGTGGAAGTTGTACCCGTGGTGTGACCTGGTTCATCTTGCGAGTATCCGCATATTCATCCGCCAACTTAGCGGCCTCTGGTAGAGTCATGGGCCTGCGATCTCTCACCCAGTCTTTGACATCCGTCTGGATGTGATTGTAAAATTGCTCCAGGAGCATTAGTTGCAAAATGTCCTCTGCGGTGGTGGCCTGGCTGCTGTTAACCCAGTTAGAGGCCGACAGGGATAACTGGCATGCCCATTCCACGTAAGAGTCTTTCGTGGCTTTGCGTGAGTCTCTGAACTTCTGTCGGTAGGACTCTGGGGTTACTGCATAACGAGCTAGGAGCACTTCTTTGACCCTGGCGTAGCTATGGATCTGCTGCTCTGGCACGGTCCGGAAAGCGTCAGAAGCTTTGCCTGACAATTTGCCTGACAATATTGAAACCCACTCTCCTCTAGCTATTCAGTGTAGGTTACATTGTCTCTCAAAATCTGCCAGGTAGTTATCAATTTCACAGTCTTTTTCATCAAAAGCTTTAAAAGCGCTAAACGGAATCTTCCTTGTGTCTGCTGTGCTGTACTCACTGTTTGGAGAATGTGCGGCTGCTTGTTGGACTGCTGCCAGTTTTAACTGTAGCTCTGCGTCTCTTATTTGTTTAGCCTCCTCCGCTAACAGGTCCATCACTTTCAGCACCACATCCGCTGTTGGGTTCGGACCGAACCATGCTAGTTTCTCTCTTATCAGCTTGTTGGCTGGTGATTCCTCCTCCTGAATCACTGGTGTCTCCATCTCTTGTACTGCTGGCGTTGCTGCAACCAAGTTCTCCTGGTCTAGCTCCATTAATTCTGCTATGATGACCCGCTTGGTTTTGTTGCTAGCAATCCTTCCACGAACTTCCAGTAGATCTTTCAGTGTATTTCTTTTAAGCCGGGTGTACCAGTCTTCCATTCACTGTTCCCAGTGTCTGCTTGGAATCCTGGTGTAAAGGAAAGTAGAAAGGAAAATCCCGCTGCTGCCAACCAGTTGTGACGGTCGTAGAAAATCCCCGTCAAGCATTCCCTTCTTCTTCCATAAAAGAAATCACCCAATATTCCCCGACTAGGAATATCCCTGGAATCGCTGAATAATCCACACATGAGCCATGGCTTAATGCTGAATGTAACAGGACACACTTTATTGCAAGTACACAGCACACTTTATACAGGATTTGGAACATCCCGCCCCCAACAACCGCTTTCCCATTGGTCCATCGTAAAGTATGCAGTCTTCACTCTGGTCCTCTCAAACCATGTAAATGAGGACTTGAAAATGTCTCAGCAGAGATTGGTCCCAAAGCTTGAATAGCCTGAATAGGTGTGTTGAGACAGAAGCCCCCAGGGGGTAATTACTACAATGAAGCAATCAGAACAACAATTAACACCTCTACACACTGGACAATAAAATGTCTCTCACAAGCCCGGCTCCACTCATTTCACTAGTCGGAGCCAAGTATTGAAGTGTCATTGTCCTTTACTGGCAGCATGAAACCCTTTAGATATACAAAAAGTCACCTTTTACCCATAACACACAGACATCAAAAATAGCAGGGAGAGAATTAAACTGAAGTATATAGGCAATTGCATAAAAGTCCTTCACAGTTTCCAATACACTACCTTTCAACTCTTCTAATCTATAAGTCTCCTCCACTGCGTCAATCCATTCCCATATCTGTGGGCATTCCATTTCTTGCTATTTTTTGGTATGAGTTTTTTGGCCGCGTTTAATAGATGAGGTAATAAGGATTGCCTATATTTTTTAATGCCCCTGTGACAACAGTGGAAGAGCAATCCCCAAGAATCTTTGTTAAGCTTCTCCCCCGTGATCTCTTTTATTTGGCAAAGTATGTATTTTCCTTGAGATTCATAAGTGGCAAGTTAAATTTGCTATCTAAGAGTGTCTGTGTTCTATCCCACATTTTTATTGTGTCTCGTGTTAAGTCGTATATTTTATAATCTGGTGCTCTGTGATGTGCAGGTATCCAAATATAATTAGCTAGTTGAAAGTTGGCTTGTGCCTTCTCTATTTGTAACCATCTCTTCCCTGGTCTATCCCTTGCCCATTCTATCACCCTGGAGAGAACAGCCGCCTTATAATAATTTTTAATATCGGGGACAGCCAGGCCACCTTGTTGCTTTGGCTGTTTGAGAATTGAGAGAGAAATTCTGTGTTTTTTATTTTTCCAAACGTAGTTGATTAGTAAGGAATTTAGGGTATTTAGAAAATGCTGGGGTAGAGCGATTGGTAACATTGTGAATTTATATAGGATTTTTGGTACAATGATCATCTTCAACATGTTAATGCGTCCTATCCATGAAATGCGTTTATGTATCAGCTTTTTTAAGTCATCTTTTACCTCATTTAATAAGGGAACATAGTTTATATTATACATCTTCTGGGTCGAGTTAGCTAATTTTATACCGAGGTATTTTAGTTCTTTCTTCCAGGGGAAGGCGCATATCTCTTTTACTTGCAGCTCTTCCTTTTTATTGAGATTTATGTTTAATATTTCAGATTTTGTTATGTTAATTTTAAAGTTAGCAATTTTACTATATTGTTGTATTATCGTTAGGAGCTTAGGTATGGATTCCATTGGTTTAGTGAGGAAGAACAGGACGTCGTCGGCAAAAGCTGGCAACTTATGTTCCTCCTCGTCCCGTTGACTTCAGGGGCCTGGCGGATTGTGGCCAGCAGAGGTTCAAGTGCTAGTATAAAGAGAAGGGGGGACAGGGGACACCCCTGTCTTGTCCCGTTCTTCAATTCGAAAGGCTCCGAATGCGTACCGTTTATTTTAATTTTTGCGGAGGGGTGATGATATAGGGTTTGGATCCAACTCATCAGTCGGTCCCCTATTCCCATTATTGCGAGGGTCTGCATCATGAACCCCCAGTCTACCCTGTCGAAAGCTTTCTCAGCGTCCACCGACAGGAATAGTCCTGGGGGCCCACTCTGCTTCATCCTCTCCATAAGAAGGAGCGCTTTCATGCCGTTGTCCTTTCCCTCTCTTTTTGGGACGAATCCCACCTGTTCAGGAAAAATCAATAGGTGAAGGACCTTTTTTAAGGGCTCCGCTAAAATTTTTGCGAAGAGCTTGGTATCGGTATTTAATAAGGAGATTGGCCTATATCCCGAGCAGGTTGAGCTGTCCTTCCCCTCCTTTAAGATAACTACAACAGAGGCGGCTAGAGCTTCCTTACTGATATCGTACTCTGACCCTAGGCCGTTGAAATATCTACACATTATGGGTAGTAATATATGGCTGAATCTCTTGTAATAAAAAACCGAGAACCCATCTGGGCCTGGGCTTTTACCCCCTTCCTATGTTTCAGAGCATTCTTGATTTCTTCTACCATTATGGGTTTGTCCAGTATGATTTTTTTCTAACTTTTTAATTTTGGGTAGCCCCGCCTGTTCGAGGAATTCTCGAATCTTCACCTCTTTCTCCCCCTCTTGCCACATTCCTGGGTTAATCGAGTAGAGTTCTTCGTAATAGTTTTTAAAAGTTTCGACTATGTCCTTGGTTGAATACACCAGCTCCCCGCTTTTCTTTTTGACTTTCTCGATATAATTCCTGGTCTTCTTTTTTTGGACCATTTTAGCGAGGTACCTACTGGGTTTATTGCCCCATAGGTACCTCTCTCTGGCAATACTCTTATAATTTTTCCTGGCTTCATGTTCCACGATCTCTTTTAATTCATCTCTTTTTTGTATTAGTTTTAGATACGTCTCTTTTTGTGCCTGTTCTTTATGTCTTAGCTCTAAAATCGTTATTTCCTTTGTCAGAGCGTTGCGCCTCTTATATCTTTCAGCTTTTTTCCTGGCACCCACAGATATTAGGACTCCTCTGATATACGCTTTATGCGTCATCCAGAGGGTGCCACTTGAGATCTCTTCTACATCGTTGCTAAGGAAGAATTGTCTAAGTTCCTCTTCCACCCTGCCGGCCCCAGAATCTTCTCGGATCAGACTATCATTTAGGTACCATGTCGTCTGTTGACTCTTGTGGACCAGAGATCTAATTTTCATGGTGACTGGGGCATGATCTGATAGGGTCATAATGCCGATATCTGCCTCGATCACCCGATCTAATAACCTATGGTCCGCTGAGATGTAGTCGATCCGGGAATAAGCGCCCAGAGGCGATTCAGTTCGCATGTGCCGCGCTATATAAGTTTTCATTCATTCATTCAAATCCAATTGCCACTCCCCTTGAGCGGTTAGAGATAGAATCGCTGTAATACCAGGTTGGGAACATAGGTGAGTACAGCTTAGTGTTTGATTCCAGAGATAAGTGAGATTCCTGTATGAAGACCACATCAGCTCTATTGTATTTGATCTTATACCTTTTCTTATACCTTTTCTGTTCGGAGTTCAATCCTTTAACATTGTATGACAGATAATGTCTGCCATTTTGCCCTATTTTTTGTTTACACCCCTATTCTCTATCGAGTCCCTGAGAGCCATGTACCCCCCCTTCCCGTTCCCTCCTGTCTCCCACCCCGTTACTCCCACCCTAGACCCCCACCCCCCCCACTTCCTTCCCCCACCCAGGCCCCAACATCACATTTGAAACCATCGGGGGCACTACACTCTCTGTTGCCCCCTGGTTTCCAAGTGGTGAGGTGGAGATTTTGCCCCCCCCCACGGACCCTCTCGCGTTTCCCCCGGAAGGCAGCGGGCGTTTTTTTTTTTTTTGGGGTGGGGCGGCGGAGACCCTGCCTCGTTCCCCCCCTCCTTTCCCCCCTCCTTCCCCCCCCCCGCAACCCCCCCCCCCCCATTTTCCCCTCCTAAGATCAGACAAACTTATTCAACCCAGCCGGGTAGATCCACACTCTGCAGATCCAATTTTCTACAGAAATCTGGCAGGTCTTCAGGGAATGTTAGTTTTGCGGAGATCCCCTCTTTCTGTCCAATAAGGCACGCTGGGAACCCCCACTGGTATTTGATATTTTTTTGTCGCATCTGTTCCAATAGGGGTTTTAGATGTCTCCTCCTGTCAAGGGTTTCCCGTGCCAGGTCTGTAAAGATCTGGATCTCGTCCCCTAGATAACTTAGGGGTGATCTTCTTCTCAGTCTAGACCAGATTTCTGCCTTTTCTTCATAGTGTCTGAATCTAACAATTATATCTCTTGGTCTTTCTCCAACTCCATCTCTGGCTCGGCCCAACCGGTGGACCCGCTCTATTTTCAGGGGTTCTTCCATGCCCTTGTCCAAAATGGGTAGAAACAGGTTGTTGAGGATATTTCTCAAATTTTCACCCCTCTCTTCTTTGATGGAGCGGATTCACAGGTTTTGCCTTCGATTGCGATTCTCCTGGTCTTTAATCGGTATTGCAGAAGTCTCTGATTCTGTTTAAGTTGGATCTGTTGATCTCTTAGTTGACTGAGTTCTGAATCTTGCCTTTACAGCCTGATTTCCATCTCCTCCACTCTGTTCTTAATGCGCTGATTTCATCTCTGATTGCTTTTTCCATTCTTCTTAACATATAGTCTAGTTCGCTTTTTGTCGGTATGTGCGAGCCTGCTCTTGATTCGTCCAGTTGGCTTGAGTCTGGGTCACCCTCTATTGATATATCCGTCGTTGAGGGGTTGGCACCCCCCGATCCCTTTTTAATCGTCCCTGCTTTATCTGTTTTTTTCCATTGCTCTGATTTTTATTTTTCCCCTCCGGGGTCATGTATTGTCTGATAGTGCTACTAGTCTGATTGTCTTTGGGGGTTTTCAGGGCGGAGCCCCTTGTAATCTTGCTCATTGCGTGTTTTGTCCTGGCTCTAATTCGCTTCCCCAGTTTTGCCAATGGGCCAACCTTCCCCCCTGTGTATAACTGCAAAGGGAGTCGGTGCAGTATTATAGCTTCCAACAAGGGACACCTCCTCTTTGTAAAAGCCCCAGGGTGTATGTGGCTATATGAATGTCTACCTGTTTACCCTTCCCGCAGGTTGGGAACAGTGTCCACTCTCTATAGATATGTCTATACTGTAGATGGAGCTTTTTACTGTGTGTCGGCCGATTTCGTTTAGGCTTTTTAAAGGCTTGATTCCAGTAGTTGTAGCGCTCTGGGGGGGGGGGAGTATCGCCATGTATTACCCCGAGTTGTTTGTCACCCTATTAGGGGCAAATGGATGCAGATAAGCGTGAATGCAACTGTGTATTATGTTCATAGGGAGTTTTCTTATGATTGGACAATGTTTTACCCTTCCACAAACGCCTTCTGTGAGAGATTTGAGGATTCTACCACAGACCTCTCTTCCACTAGTTGTCCCAGTATTACACTATGGCACTATACATGGTAATTTTTCAGAAAGGCAGTCCAAAAGGTATGTGACTTAACTCCTTAACCCCCACACTTTTCACATATGGAAACAATACACAGCAATCTTGAGCCGCAACTTTCTCCCCCCTGGGTATCCCAGTGTTGGGAATTAAAGAGGGAGCTAAGTGAAATATATATGTCCAACGTTCTTACCACCTTCCTCTTAGCCTTACACTTGCTGGTTGTAGGCCTATGTTCTAATTGCTCTGCCTCCGGGCTGATTGAAAAGAGCAAAAAACAAGGAAACAAGACTTTTTTACCTGCTCTTTGTGGGGGGGCCGGCCGGGCCGCTTCTACAAGGGGGGAATACCTTCACTGCGCCAGTCGGCTCCTAGAATCGTAGCCTCGCTTTCTTGTTCCTGAGGATTGGCGTCAGCGGTAACCACCGGAGGGGGGGGGGGTCGTGGAGGGGGGGGTGAGCCTCCGCTGTGTTGCTAGGAGAGCCCCGAGTAGTGACACCCGATGTATGGACGGCGGTGGCTCAGCAGGTCATCCGGCCAGTGCTCTGCATCGCTGCTGCTCCCGGCGTCCTCCATCCTCATCTCCCAGCTGGGTCCGTGGCATGGGCAGCTCCTCCCTCGACGTGCATACGTCACGTCCGACACGTCATCCCACGGCCTGCCCCTTCCCCCGGAGATGGGTTTTAAGGTGGAGCTGGAATCCTTTAAAGCAACGTTCCCTTTCTCCTGGTCCCGGTCCTCCCTTCCCTATTTGAGAATTAAACTTTCTGGAGACTTCAGCGAGTTGTTTAACCTGAATTTCCCCCCTTAATTGCCCATTTAAATATTTTTTTGAAATCCTGGTCCTCTTATAATATCTCTTTTCTAGGCATAATTACCGCAATTAAAATGTCTATTCTGCCCAAAATTCTGTACTTATTTCGTGCCCTCCCAGTGCTGATCCCTAAAGCATATCTCCTTAGACTCCAGTCCAGCATTAATCGGTTTATCTGGAATGATAAACCCGCTAGATTTTCTAGATTTTGTATAGATCTTATAGAGTTGGGGGCCTGGGGGTCCCGCAGATTTGGCTTTATTACTTGGCGAGTAGGTTTTCCCAACAGGCGCAATGGACCATCAAGAATCCTAAAGTCCCCTGGGTCAAATTTGAATAAAACGCTATTTCCCCTTTTTATTTGCCTGGCCTGCTGTGGTTCTCGGGTCCGCGTCCCCCGGAGTTGGCAGATCTTAACCTATTGGTGGCTCAGGGGTTGAAGTTATGGAGGAGGCATGGCTCCCCGCGGGCTCTGACCTCTGTGGCTCCCCAGGACACGTCTTTTCTGGGGGATCCCAGACTGCCGCCTGCCTTTTTTGACCCTGACTCATTCAGATGGTGGATCACTTCTGGTCTGACAACTTTGGGAGACTTCCAATATGAGGGTAGGTTCGTCTCCTTCTCTCAACTGCAATCTCTTAAAGGAGCCCCTGTAGGGGAATTTTTTAGGTTTATGCAAATCCGCCACTTCTTTCTTACCCACTACTCACATTCTCCATCTCAATCATACTCCTCCTTTGAATCTTTGTGTAAGTCTGGGCCTAGACAGAGGGGTATGATCTCAGTCTTGTATAATGCCTTGACCTGTGATCAGTATGGAGTTAAACTGAAATATATGTACAAATGGGAATCGGAGTTAGGCCTAGAGTATGAGTTAAATGACTGGGAGGCAAACTGGCATAATATCCGCAAGAGCACTTTTTCTTTGTCTTTTAGGGAGACTGCGATCAAGTTCTTTACCCGTTGGTACTATACTCCCCAGCGCATACACCAAATTTTCCCACAGTCCTCCCCTGACTGTTTTAGGGGATGCCCTACATCTGGCACCTTCTATCACATATTTTGGGACTGTGAGAAGATGTCTTCAGTTTGGAAGAGTGTCTTTGATCTTGTAGACAAGTTGGGGGGAGGGCACATTAATTTGTCTTACAGACACTGTCTACTTTTTGAGAAAATCCCCGACACCCCTAGACAGTTAAGGAATCTGATAAACATGCTCTGTACAGCGGTTCTTTGGGCGGTAGCATTCAATTGGAAATCCCCCGTAGTGCCCTTCTCGCAGGTACTTTCTAGAATGGACCATGTCATGTTGTCCGAGCAAATTTTTCATAGGCTGCATGATACGGTTCCTGTGTATGATGCTAAGTGGACTCCATGGTGGTTATTGCGTCTCCAACACTGAGGGAACATCGCCCCTTTCCTGTTAGATTTAATATTTGTCTTATTTTGTTGAGTAGGGATGGGTTTTTCCTCACATATATTCCAATCTCATATAGTTCATCCTGAGCTGTTATAATATTTTTTTTTTATTTTCCTTTCTTCTTTCTCTTTTCTTGCTTTATCTGTTGCTCTTACTTCTGATCTTCTATCTACTTTGCTACTTCTGTTGTGAGTACATTACCATCTAAAGGTTTACTTTGTTTATTCCTATACCATATGTCCTTAGGAAGGGTACATTCCCTGTATATGTACTTGGCTGTTCAGTTTGATTGTTTTGACTTTGCACTGTTCACCCAGACTGATGTGTATGACATGTTTCAGGCAATCTTTGTACAACTGTTTTTGATGGACGTAATCAAGATGTATTGTACTCTTTTGGTTTCTATTGTTTTCTCAATAAATACCTTTTGAAAGTAAGAAAAAAAAAAGACCTGGATTCTTCCCTAAATCAATGTACATAATATAACTGGGTACTAACATTTTATAGATAAAGTTCGATACAGGGAAAATCCAATTGCCTCTCAGGGATCAGGAAGGATTTTTTTCCCCTGCTGTAGCACATTGGGTCATGCTTTACTGGGGGTTTTTGCCTTACTCTGGATCTAATGTGGATATTGTGTATCTGGGATTGTATGAATTTTTTTTATTGGTTAAACTAGATGGACTTGTGCATTTTTTCAACCTGACTAACTATTTGTAAATATATGTGGTGATTCTACAGTACACAGTCGCTTTCTTTTATAATGTATCTGTGATTAATACTCAGTACAGCAAAACCTTGGATTGGGAGCATCATTTGTTTTCGGAAACATGCTTGTAATCCAAAGCACTCGTATATAAAATTTCCCCATATGAAATAATGGAAACTCAGCTGATTTATTCCACAACCATTTATTCATAAGTTCTTCAGTTTATAGTCCATATAAAAAGATTTTAGCAATGTGATAGGTTGTGTAACCATAAAATGCCCAACCACAATTTCCTCCATAAGAGGATTGGAAGCAAAATCCAGCAGAAGCTACGGAGTATAAGAGAGAAGAGAAGCGTAGTAGTAGTAACATGATTACGCTTAATGAAAGTAGAATATTTAGCAACTTGCATTGTTGACGTTTAAAAGAGGCTAAATATGCAGGCATCTGGGGTAAAGCCGTTCACATAGACTATCTTCTGCACCGCCGTCTCTTACTGCTGTCAGTCTGCAATCGTGACTGGGAAGACTACCCTGCAGTAGAGCGAACTAAAAGCGAGGCTTGAATCGCTCGTGGAGCGCAGCTTGGAAGGGATGATGTTGGTGGTGCGGAGGATGGTCTATTTGGACAGCTTTACCCCGGATCCCTGCATACTTAGATTTCCCCGATCTTAATCAACCACGTGAGTTGATAAATGTTGTACATTCTTTAAAAGTAACTATATCCCTACACTTAGAGGAGCCTCTCTTCTCTTTTATACATAGTTGTGACCATACACTACTTGTATATCAAGACATCGCTTGTTTATCAAGTCAAAATGTATTAAAAAAAAATTGTCTTGCAAAGCACTGTCAAACCAAGTTACTCTAATTCCAATGTTAGTACAGTATGTTCTTATGGACACTGCATGTTACCACTTGTCTTGCATATTGGAAGTCGTCTTTGGTATTTGTCTTAAAATGTATATAAACCCTGATGTAGCACCACCCCCGCAAGGGCTGCTTAAAGATACTGTACCCCAATTGTTGCTCTGACCTTGCAAGTCTCCTGACACCTCTGACACACTGGGTTCAGACATAGTTACACAATTAGTCAGGTTGAAAAAAGACACAAGCCCATTTAGTTCAACCGAAAAAAATGCAATCCGATATGCAAAATCCTTTACCCAGTTGATCCAGAGGAGGCGAAAAACCCCAGCAAAACATGATCCAATTTGCTCCAGCAGGGGAAAAAATCCTTCCTGATTCCCCACGAGGCAATCACATTTTTCCTGGATCAACTTTACCTATAAATGTTAGTACCCAGTTATATTATGTACACTTATGAAAGTATCCAGGCCTTTTATAAATCAATCTACTGAGCTGGCCAGAATCACCTCTGGAGGGAGTCTATTCCACATTTTCACAGCTCTTACTGTGAAGAAACCTTTCCATATTTGGAGATGAAATCTTTTTTCCTCTAGATGTAAAGAGTGCCCCCTTGTCCTCTGTGGTGACCTTAAAGTGAATAACTCAACACCAAGTTCACTATATGAACGCCTTACGTATTTGTACATGTTGATCATATCCCCCCTTATTCTCCTCTTCTCAAGAGTGAATAAATTCAGTTCCTCTAATCTTTCCTCATAGCTGAGCTCCTCCATGCCTCTTATCAGTTTGGTTGCCCTTCTCTGCACTTTCTCCAGTTCCCCCGATATCCTTTTTGAGAACTGGTGCCCAAAACTGGACTGCATATTCCAGATGAGGTCTTACTAATGATTTGTACAGGGGCAAAATGATATCTCTATCTCTGCAGTCCATACCTCTCTTAATACAAGAAAGGACTTTGCTCGCTTTGGAAACCACAGCTTGGCATTGCATGCCATTATTTAGCTTATGATCAACTAAAACCCCCAGATCCTTCTCCACTACAGATCCCCCAAGTTGAACTCCCCCTAGCATGTATGATGCATGAATATTCTTAGCCCCCAAGTGCATAACTTTACATTTATAATCATTAAACCTCATTTGCCATTTAGTCGCCCAATTAGACAGAGCACTGAGGTCGGCTTGTAAATTGGAGACATCCTGTAAGGACGTTATTCCACTGCATAGCTTGGTGTCATCTGCAAAGACAGAAATGTTACTATTACAGCAGTTGCCCCAACCAGCATCCCCCTTTACATCAGGTGTCTTAATCAGAGTCCCTTCAGGGAAATCATTTGCATAATCATGCACAAAGACGTGCACGAAGATGTACACTTGCTAAAAAGAATTCTTGAGTGACAAGTAGAGGTTCCGTAACTTGCATGCATGTGCAAAACTCATTAATTAACGTGAATGTGCATCAATACTTGACGCCCTCTTGCCTATTTAAACTTGCTTCACAAACCTGTTGTGCCCTGGAATAAAGCATTTGAAAATCCATTTGGTGACTGGACATTCGCTCACTGCTACTACTCACTGCTACTACCCCTAGACACACTTCAAGGTAACTTAATACGCCGATCCCAAACAACAACCAGCGGCTCCTGAGGGGGTAGTACTTCATCAGTAAACAAGTTGCAATGGTCTAAAACTGCCACTAGACGTCAGCATACTATTGAAAACTGATAACCTCATGGAGTTCAATACAACACAGAAAGACTACATGGAAGTGAAGCCAGAGAACATATGGTGGAGGAGGAAGAGGGTGATTGCCAGACAGGGTACGTGTGGGCAATAGGGGGAGTGGTACCAGAGAATGTGTGTATTTTGGATGGGTGTAGGGCATGGTTCTACCAGAAAAAATAATGTAGGAGGGGTAGGTTGCCATGTATTGTCGACAATAGGAGGAAAGGTGCCAGTCAGTGTAATATGCATGGGAGAAAGGGGTTGGTATAGCTCCCAACTGTCCCTGTTTTCGAGGGACTGTTCCTGATTTGGAGTAATGTCACTCTGTCCTTCATTCCTCCTCATTTGTCCCTCATTTTTGCCTGATCTATATAGTTGTATATAAATTGCACTTTTTATCTATCAAAAAATGTTTCCCAGTGCTAAACCTTTCATCCAATTTCTAAATTGCTGCATTTGTAAATTCCAAAAGCCAGTAAAATGGAATAGTAGTGGTAAAAAAACCCACATGTGGGTTTAACCAATCTTTTTTTGTACAATTCTACTTTAAGGGGGTTTGGCAAGGGGTGTGTCCTATGCCTGCATACTTTTGCTGATAGTTGTCCCTCACTCCCATCTCAAAAAGTTAGTAGGTATGATTGGGGTTAAAAAAAAGAAACAATGCACATTGTGGGAAAAGTTAATATAGCCTAAGGTAGAGGTACAATTTAGGGCCAGATTCAGGTAGATGGGCGCTTTGTTACTGTGGAGTAACGTTTCTCATTTACGTTACTCCGGCGAAACTTTAGCAGCAAGTACTGTTATTCACATAGCACTTGCTCCTAAAGTTGCGGCGGCGTAGCGAAAATGAGCCGGCGGAATTCAAATTGGGCGGGTAGGGGGCGTGTATTATTATTACTAGGCGCGATCCCGCGGCGAACGTACTGCGCATGCTCGACTGTCAGTGCGCATGCTCCAAATTCTGTCAGTGAACGTCAATGACGTCAATCCCCATTCACGGACGTTTTACGCAAACGACTCAATTTTTTTTCGACGCGATGACGATGGCCATACTTAACATAGGATACTCCACTAGGGGGCTGCTTTATCTTTACGCCACGTATCTCTTACGGAAACGTCGGAAAGTCACTGCGTCGCGCCCGAATACGATCGTGAATTTCCGATTCCTGCTGATTAACATATTCTCGGCGTTAAAAAGCGGGAACGCCCCGCGCACCATTTTTAAAATTGAAGTTACGATACGACGGCGAAATGCAATTACGCCGCTCGTATAGTAACTCCAACCCGGCGTTTCTTGTTTTCTGACTAAACAAAACAGAAACGCCGGCTCAAAGTGAAAGTTTAGTAAAGTAACTCTAAAGTAACTCTACCTGAATCTGGCCCTTAGTGTTTTGCAATGTGTCATGTGCAGAGGGAGCAATGTGGTGCAGACACAGCAGACCCAGACACTTATGATAAAAAAAAATGCCATATCATGGAGTGTTCTATATAAACCTGTCAGTGCTGTAGTACAAATGTCTGAAAGGGATCAGATCCTAAGACGTGACTCGTGATTTCATAACAGTCACTACTAATTGCAAAATTCTGCAGAAGTGAAAGTTGCAATCTCTTTTTTTAACACATGTGCTGTAGGCAGCTTTATAAAGGCTGAACACATAGATCTGCATTCTGCTCTAAGCACTCACACAAAACACTGGCAAAATGCTCAACGAAAAAAAAGGAGTCTAATCTTTTTCAGTTTTTTCATTATTTTTTCAGTTTATAATACTAATAGGGTAGGCTATAGGATAGTATGTAAATTGTTTGATATAGGGTGGGTTACACACCGGACCAATCCGCCCTATAGGCTCACTATGCAAGCCGATTAGGGCCCCGCAAAGCTGCGGAAGGCCCCCCAAATTACTAGAGGCCCCGCCTGGTGAGAAGTAATTTTTGGCCCCTCGCCCCTCTTCTCAACTCGCTGGCTGCATGGGAGAAGAGCTAAGAAGTCAGCACCCCCCGCTTCTCACTTTAATGTAAGATGTCATTTCCGACAGCAGAATGGTGCCACATTTGGGCTGCTTTTGCTAATTTATTGCTTCTGAGCATGCACGTTTTTTTCCCCCTTGTTAAAGCGTACACACAACCGTTTATCTCAACGTGAAAAAGAACGACGTGGAAAACGACAAGAAAAAATAGAGCATGTTCTAGAAAAAAAATCTGACATTTTTCTCATTGAGAAAAATGCTCTGGTGCATACACACGACCGTTTTTCCCGAGCCTTGGCCTTCTGAGCCTTGGCCATTTTTAGCACCTGCATTTGGATGATGATGTGGAGGGTCCACCACCACTAAGAATGGGCAGTGATGGCTTCCCGGCGGGTTGGATCCAAACACGCCTGAGCCCATTACTAACCACCACTATGAAACACATATTCCATAATACAAATAGGACATAGTTTACATGTAAACTTGGAAATAAACTTGACTATTATTAATTGCAGGGTTAGATGATATCAAGATGTCAAGCAATAACATTGGATAACTCATGTCTTCTCAGCCATTAAGAAAAATGGGTGGATTACTGGCAGACAAATGGGGCATACACAGTAAAGCAAAGAACAAGTACAAAATTGAGAGCAACCCATTAGAACTCAAAGTACAATACATGCACACATATGCACTTTCTTTTGCCAGGGAGTTGATTAGCTAGTGCTCGTCTCAATACAGAACTAGCTGGGGACTGACCTTGCAGCTGTAACCACAACTGTAACCACTATCTTACACCTTTTCCTGCCTCATCTCATTCATCATAGTTTTATTCACACTGATCATTTCACTTTCTGATACATAATAAGAAACTAAGAGTCTCCCACTTACTAAAAATAACCTCCCAGGCTTACAAGAGATTCCTCTCTAATATACTCTTGAAGGTTTCAATAGTCCCTGTAGCAATACTCCCTCGGGAGCCGCTGGTTGATTTGGGATCGGCGTATTAAGTTACCTTTCAGCTTTTGTCTAGGGGTGAAATCAGTGAGCAGAGCAGTAAGCAATTGTCCAGCCAGTAAA
Organism: Rana kukunoris; assembly: GCA_029574335.1. Lineage (NCBI taxonomy): Eukaryota > Metazoa > Chordata > Amphibia > Anura > Ranidae > Rana > Rana kukunoris. Next base: position 70,478,665 of record CM056060.1, read on the forward strand.
TAAGGTTTTTCAAATGCTTTATTTCTTGGGTCCAACACGACCAACATCAACAGGAGGTAGATAGGACAGCTTGATAAAGTGAAGAAAACCCTGCAGTATCAGGCTTGGATGAACAGGAGAGTGCCTGCTCTCAGTAACAATATATCTCGTCACCACTCTAGCCAGAGTGGGTGAAGTGATCCCTGGATAGACTTCTGCCACAAGCCTGGCAGCCAGAGTTCTACTTTAGGCCGGAATCACACTATTGCGTTGCATTTTTGAGCTCCGTTGTCGTTGCGAATTTCTCTATAAGGTGTTCTGCGGATCAACTGCGTTTTAGCTGCGGATCAGGTGCGAATTAGAAGAAATTCACTTCAGAGCTGCGTTTTTGGTGAGGGCCACTCATTGTTAGCTGTGTGATGATGTAGCTAATAAAAGGAAGTGAACTTTCTTGGACTCTTCCCTTTTCTCCAGCATTCAGTATTGTGTGGATTTGGATTTGTAAAAAATGTGTGCTGCCCTGCCCATGTTCATGCCTACAGTTGTTGCTGCAACATCAGCAATCTTGCTTGAAGTTGAGAGCAGGAGAAGGAGGAGGAGAAGAAGATACTGGGTTCATCCCATTATTGCAAATAGGGATGAAAGAGGGCAGTTCATGATATTGTATGAAGATCTCCGTGCGCATGAAGACAAGTTTTTTGATTATACACGCATGTCAATAACTAGGTATTTATTTTTTTCCTTGCTAAACCTTTTTCTTTCTCCATTTTTCCATAGTAGATGTTTATATCTTTTTTTTTTCTAGTTTTGATGAATTGTTAGGACTAACATACCCCAGGTTGGAGCGACAGAACACATGCTACAGAGCAAGCATCCAGCCTGCAGAAAGATTACTAATTACTTTTACAAGGTACTTTTCCCCACCTATGTGCATTGTCATTTTTAGTTCTGATCATGTAATATTTTATGTATTCAACTATCCAACAGCTGTAATTACAAATGAATAACCATACAGAAAATGAGCAAAAATATATTTTTTTTACTCCAAAAATTCCAGAAATAGGCGACATATATTTGTAGTAAATAATATAAAAAAATAAAACTTTGCATACCTCAGGATTAAACTTTTCTCCGAAAAATGCACACACACTCATTAACTGTGGGCAGAACTTAAACTTTATAGGTTGTGATATTTTTTTTTTTGGATAATGCTGCCTCAGTGGAGTAATGACTTCCTGGAGTTTTTTCAGCAATTGCAGTGCTGGAAGCATGGCTAAAGTCGCCATGTTGCTGTGGGCCATGTTGCTGTGGGCCATGTTGCTGTGGGTTATGTTGCTGTGGGTCATATTGCTGTGGCCAATGTTGCTGTGGGTTATGTTGCTGGTCATGTTGATGTGGGCCATGTTGATGTGGGTCATGTTGATGTGGGTCATGTTGATGTGGGTCATGTTGATGTGGGCCATGTTGCTGTGGGCCATGTTGATGTGGGTCATGTTGATGTGGGCCATGTTGCTGTGGCCCTTACATCCCCTGAATTTGAGTGTGTGGCCTAATTGAATGGATTTGAGATGGGATGGGATAGTGAACCCGCCTGTGTTGTACATCATATATGGATGTTGCCTCTTCCAAACTGTAAGGATAGGATGGAGGAACATAGGGGTAAGATTTGTGTCCCGGCTCTGGGTACTGGCCTGACATTGGTAAGTTTATGTGACTTGTTGCTTGTGGCACATATGGCCTTTCTGATCTTGGTTCCTCACTTGGCACTGTAAATGACTGTAGAACTTGTTCTACAGTGGTTCGCATTTCCAAATATCGCTCAGGGCATACTTTTTTTTTCAAAGGAACAAAATTCAGCGCCAGTACTGTAGCCGGACATAAGAAAGCATCCACCTTTTCAGACATTTTTATTAAAATCTCTAGTAGACGCTCACTTATGTCCGTCTGCGATACTGCCGCTCACTTATGTGTCACTTTGGCAGGCCGAGCAATGTTTGCAGGAGCAGAGGAGGGCCCAGGGATCGGCTCAGCCACTCCAGATTCCTCTTCTGGGTTTTCAATCCATAAATTTGACCCTTGTTGAATTTCGGTGAGCTTCTCATTTGGTTGTATCAAAACAGGTGCCCCTGCTTGTGCCTCAGAATGGCTCTCTGGTTGATCCTCCAACACATCCTGTTCATCCCAACTTGCTTCAGCCCTGTTTATAGAACAAAAATTGAGCTTAATAATGTAAAAAATGTAGGCACGATACATTGATGATGTAGATGTTAACTTACTCTCTCATACTTCCTCGGGTGGTTTCAGAAATTCTAGGTCATCGACATACATATAGGGTGTAACGGAATTAACCGTGACAACCAGAGTCTTTGGAAGGATGAGAGATACTCCTGTGCCAGGGACACTAATAACCCCTGGGTCTAAGTCCACCATGTGCCCTTGTAGGTGTAGGGTGGCTAATAGGATCATAATTCATATATTACATGAGATGGGACATTAATAATAATTCATATTGCAGGACTGGAATATTACAAGGAGTTTATGTTGACTTGAGACCAGGTCAACAAGACAGTGACTCATCCCTCTGTATAATAGGCTTTTGAAATGCTAAGTGAAGCTGGGCTTGTGAAATACCTTTCCATTGTTTTCTTCAGGTGAATAGATGTTGTAGAATGTGATTGAGGTTCCTTGTATGTGTGTTAAGATTATCTGTGATTGTGTATTATCAAAAAGGTTAATTGAATTCTATTGATGATGCGGTGCCCAAATGTCTAGCTACTGATTAGATAATTAGCCTCAGTGTGTGAATAGGGGGGTGGAGATTGCATTGTCCTGTGATTAAGTAACATCTTGTACTGTATAAAAAGCTGAGAAGAAACCATGGAAATGGAATGGATCGTGTATGCAAGATTGTTGCAGTGTGTCAGATAAGCTTGTCGTGGTTTAATGGAAGGTCGTAAACGGTGGTGACCGTTACAGCGTCCATTACTGACAGTAAGGGGCCGCTACATGCACATTTAATAATGTAATAAAATGGGCAATAAAATATTTTGCAAAAGGCATACAATTATTATTGCATATATATAGTTATATATATATTGTACAGGACGCCAGGGTTGGGTCCTGGATGGACGCTACATAACGCCAATTTTTGGAATCTGGTCCCTTTAAACACTGGTTCAGGAGGTCACCCAGAGGGGGTGAGAAGTTCCAGAAAGTTAAAATAGATCCAGAGAGGACGAGCTAACGGTCCTCTCTGTTTTTTCTCTTAACCACTTGTTCTCTGCCCACCGTCAAATGACGGCGGGCGGAGGACTCCATTATCCTGTAAACACAGAGCTCCACGTCCTGTCAGGGAGAGAGGAGATCGATTGTGTCCCTTGTACATAGGGACACAATCGGTCACCTCCCCCAGTCACCCCCCCTCCCCCCACAGTTAGAACACTCATAGGACACACATTTAACCCCTTCCCCGCCCCCTAGTGGTTAACCCCTTCACTGCCAGTCACATTTATACAGTAATCAATGCATATTTATAGCATTGTTCACTGTATAAATGTAAATGGTCCCAAAAATGTCAGAAAAGTGTCCGGGGGGCGTGACCACGCATGGCCTGGTGAGGAAGTGAACTGGCGTGCTCCCGCCGTACCTCCACGAGCTCCGCTATGAGCTAACTGATGCTCGCTCTGATCACCGGCTGCCTGTTGATTTTCTGCCGACATCCACGGCATTTACGGCTCCCCCCTGGTCTTTTCTATCCTGGCTCTCCCTCGCTAGGAGAAACATACCTCCTGCTGGAACGCCGGAATGCCGCTCTGATACTTTGGACGGACGTGGGGCTGGAAGCCGTGACCCGTGACTCGGAACAGCTGCCGTAGAGACGCAGAGACCCAGAGACCCACGTACACGACACTGCGGGCGGCGGCTGCGGCTGGAACAGGAGCTGAGAATTGCTGCTGACAGGTCTGGCGGCGTGCTATCTACTCCTATTGTCTCCTCTCCACTCCCCACTCCTTGCTCCTCATTCTCCCCCCTTCCGGAGGATCCCTGAAAGGCGACCTAGGAATCAGAAGCCAACCGCCAGAAGATAACACCTAAAGGTACTCTGCTGGATAGTGGAAGGGAGGGGGTGAGTGTTATAAGAGGAGGCTAGAGAGGAACATTGACAGTTGTTATCAGCCTCTTTATTTTTTTCTGCCGTTTTTTTTTCGTTCAGTCGTAAGATAATAGAAAAAAAAAAGAAAAAAGACATTTAAAGGGGGTCAGTGAATGTGATTATAACTATTTTCTGGGAGTGGATAGAGATATAGGATACAGGACTCTCTGTGGATATTGTTAGAGTCATTGGACTATCTCAAAGGGGATTGGGACTTGACTGTCTGAACTGTCTAAACTGAACCAGGCACACAGTGGCATACAGGGTATGTGAGGGATGCGATCTCTGAGACAGCGGGAGAGTCGCACCTCACGTAAGGCAGCAGGAATACAAGCATCACAGACATTAAAGACACCTGTACCCAGACTTACTGAGCAATTGGAGATCTCTCGGTACTTCTCTTTCCCACAAGGCACGGTACGACCCACTGGTCGCAAGAGCGGGTCACTGGGGGTTGAGTTGGAGACAGAAGGGGGTGACACTAGCGGCTCTTTGGAGATAGTATCTCAACCCCCTATGGCAGTGAGAGCAGATGTAGAGACCCTGCAGACCACACCACAGAGTTCACGTATGTATAATATGTTGGCAGGATCCGCCACCCCCCCCCCTATCCGGGAAGACTTCAAAAATGAAATGGAGACTCTGAAAGCCCTAATTCAAGCACTCCCTACAAGGGCTGACATAACTGAACTAATTTCAAAAGTGGAGAAAGCGCACTCCAGGGATCTGGAGACTGTTAGAACTGAACTACAGGGCCTGGAGGTCCGCGTGGGAGAGGGGGAGGCTGGGTTAAAGACCCTAGAGCAACGTGTTGAGGCGATCGAGAATGAGAACCGCAACCAGATAGATGTCGCGGTGTCCCTGCAGCTACAGATAGAAGATCTCCAGGACAGGGAACGCCGTAATAATATACGTATACGCCGGGTCCCGGAAATGGAAGGGCATGAAGATCTTCAGGCCGTGGCTCAAAAAAATTTTCAAAGTCTTATGCAAGACACTAGTTCACCAAATTTTGAGATGGACAGAATTCATAGAGCCTTGGGCCCAAAATTGAAAGACAAGGGTCGTCCTCGGGATGTGATATGTCGATTACATTATTTTTCACATAGGGAGGCAATTCTACGGAAAGCATGGCAGGCCGGCTCAATAGAATTCGAGGGGACACAGCTTAAGATTTTACCGGACTTATCTGGGGCTACCCTTCAACGTAGAGCCCTACTTCGCCCAATATTAGATCGTGTAAGGGCATGGGGAGGGACATATAGATGGAGGTTCCCCATCTCCATCCTTATTAAGAAAGCCTCACTTTCATTCTGGCTTCGCTCTAGAGCGGACCTCCCTGATTTGTTTTTATTTTTGGAAACAGAACCGTTTCCAGTCCCGAACTGGTTACAGTTAAATCCGAGATCTATAGACCTTAAAAATGTCTGACTTGTTTTTTTCTTTTCTTCTCCGTTTTTTGTTTGTGTTTAAAGGGTTAAATGGAGCCCGGTCTGAATTGGAGCAATGGATTTTTTTTTTTTTTTTTTTATTTATTTATTTATTTTTTGCTCCTAAACATTTTTATTTTATAATATCTCGGATTATACTGGGGACCTTAGGATATCTTAGTACGCTATATATATGGTGTTGTTTTGGATACCGGTGTTGCCCTTTCCCTGCGCCCCCCATGTAGGGGTCGCAGGGAACCGGGCAACAAGGTCTAAAATAGGGGGACCTATCTGGCGCCTGGGGCAGTGCTACGGGGGGGGGGGGGGTGGGATGGTAGGGGAGGGAAGGGCAGGGAAGGGTAGGGTAGGTTTGTCGGGGAAGGAGGGATTAAGAGGACTCACTACTAGATTTACAGGCAGCAGCCTGCTTATTGTTTTTTTTCACAGTGTTTATGGGGGGAGAGGGGGGGGTTTTGATATTGCAGATTTGGGGGAGGGGGGTATGTATGGGTTCACCCATCATCTATGGGAGTTATCAGCTTCTAGGGGGATAGGGGGAGGTAGGGCTGGGAACGACACATTGTGCACCCTAGAGTGCTCAACCTACACTGACACTGGGAGCGATTTCTTGAAGTATACTTTTTTTTTTTTGTCTCTTTTTTTTTTGTGTGTGTGTTTTCATCCACCGCAGTTTCCTGCAGTGGTCATTGGGGTTAATGGGGCCACATGGGCATTGCGAAGGTTGGGGAGGGCAAGGGGGGAGTTTGGGTGGGGGGGGTTAGACCCATCCCCTTAAGGGTTGGTGTCGTAGGGGGAAGGGACGGGGGTGTGCTGTAGCGCGGCGGCCAGGTACCATGGGATAACCATAGGATAACCATTCGAAAGGAAGAGCCCCCAAGAGGGCCCAAGTGGTTCCAAGAGAAGATATGAATCAGGGGATATCTGTCAAGAGACCTGTGGTTGGATGTGTTCATCTGGTATGATATATTAGAGGAAGTTTTACCCCTGGTAGGCAATTTAGTCCAGAGCGAGTTTATGCTTTATACATGTGGATAGAAGGAGCGGGTGGAGTCGGCGGGAGACCCCTCACCGGGGGAGGCGTGGGTCAATAACCCCGATTAGGCCATCACTCAGGGGGTTGGGTTTCTGAGTGACCAAAGCTTTTGCTTTGGGATACCCTCGAAGAGGAGGAGGACAATCCAGTTCCTCTCTTCTCTTTCTTAGGATTCCAGTTTAGAGTAGGGGGTCAAAGGGTTGGGGAGGGGGGTTCGTTGGGTGGGGTTTTTTTTCTTTATTTTTTTTTTTTTTCTTTCTCTTTTTTTTTTTTCTTTCTCTTTTTTTTTTTTCTTCCTCTCTCTTCTCCTCTCTCTCCTCTCCTCCTCCCCTATCGCAGGGTTCGGGTACTTGGGCCCCTCATAGGGACCGGAGGTGCGCCCAGGAATGGACGCCCTCTCAGTGATTACAATCAATGTTAAGGGATTAAATATTCCGGAAAAGAGATGTATTTTATTGCAGGACTTAAAAAAAAGGGGGAGGAATATAGCTCTGATACAAGAAACACACTTTAGGAAAGGGGGGTTCCCCTTTCTTAAGAACCGACACTTCCCGACAGTATATCATGCGACGAATCCTGCGGCAAAGAAGGGGGGAGTATCAATACTTATATCTATTAACACGCCATGGTCCCTAAGAGACTCCCTGGTAGACACCGAAGGGCAGTATTTAGCGGTAAAGGGGACGATAAGAGGAGCGATATTTACGTTTGCTACTTTTTACGCCCCCAATGTACAACAGGATCAGTTCCTACGGAACTTCTTGGACAAGTTAACAGGTTTTCAAGAAGGCCAGTTGATTATGGGAGGGGACTTAAATGTCCCTTTGGACCCCACTTTGGATACGTCAACCGGTGCCTCTTCAGTTGCAGGGGGCACACGGAAACGAATCCGACAGTTGCTACAACAAGAAACATTGATAGATATATGGAGAATGATGCACCCGGGAGAGCGAGATTACTCCTTTTACTCTATCCCGCATAAGATATATTCACGTATTGACTATTATTTTGTGCCGCACAGCCAGCTTCATGCAGTTACAGAAGTTGGAATAGGTGAAATTTCTTGGACCGATCATGCCCCAATCCTTTTGAAATATAAAATAGGGGACTCCAGGCCTTTTGGACCGGGGGGCTGGAGACTAAATGAGAGACTGTTACAGGACGAGGTGGTACTGGAAGATGTTCAGAGGGAATTAAAATGGTACTTTGAGACCAATGACACCCCAGAATGTAACTCGGGAGTAGTATGGGAGGCCCATAAGGCAGTCATAATGGGAGTCCTGATGAAGCATGGTGCCAGGGTTAAAAGGGATAGGGAGCGGCATATAACAACCCTTACGACGAAGATTACAAACTTAAAAAGGAAGCATAAACAGGGTTCTAATCCAGAAGTTGAGAGAGAGCTCGGGATGGCACGTAGACAAATTACTGAACTGCTCTTACATAGAGCAAGAAGGGCGATACAAAACGGTAAAAGGCAGAACTATGAATATGGTAATAAATGTGGGAAGCAACTGGCGAACTCACTGAGGGAACCACATACTAAGACTTATATTCCCATGATCAAGGGGTCAGGAGGCGAAGAACATATGTTACCCAGAGAAATTGCACAGAGATTCAGTGACTTTTATAGTACTTTATATAACTTACAAACAAGTCCCCAACAACAATATGAGGCAATGGGTAATTATATAGAAACCTCAGGTATCCCGACCCTAACAGTAGAGATGAGTCAAGAAATGGAAAAACCTATAACCTTAGAGGAACTGCAGGAGGCAGTGAAAAAGGGGAAAGGAGGGAAATCACCGGGAGCAGACGGGTTTACCATCGCTTACTATAGACTTTTTTTTCCTGTTCTAGGCCCCTTTATGGTTAGAATGTTTAACGGCCTGGGTGATTCATGTTCCTTTCATACGGAAACCCTGAAAGCGGTAATAGCAGTTATACCCAAAGAAGGTAAAGATCCCTCTCAATGTGGGAGCTACAGACCCATTTCATTACTTAATGAAGATCTGAAGCTTTTTGCAAAAATCTTAGCAACACGTATACAACAATACATACCCGGGCTTATACACAAAGATCAGGTGGGATTTGTCCAGATGCGGGAAGCCAGGGACAATACGATTAAGACTCTGAACTTGATCCATCTGGCCGAAACTTCCCAAACCCTGTGTGTCTTTCTCGGTACTGATGCCGAGAAAGCTTTTGATCGGATAGATTGGCAATTTATGTTTATGGTTCTGAGACACATGGGGTTTGGCAATAAGATGCTACAATGGATTACAAGTAACTATACTCATCCAACGGCACAGGTTAGAGTGAATGGAATACTGTCCCCACCTTTTAAATTGTCTAACGGGACAAGACAGGGATGCCCGTTATCCCCTTTTTTGTTTGCATTATCTGTAGAACCTCTATTAAATAGGATTCGATTAAATCCAGATATTAAAGGAGTGTCTTTTGGAGATGCAGAATATAAGATCTCAGCTTACGCAGACGATATGCTGTATTCTTTGACGAACCCGATGGAATCCCTCCCTAAATTGATACAGGAATTGCAATTATATGGAAGTCTATCAAATTTTAAGATAAATTATGACAAATCAGAAGCAATGGGAGTAGCGATCCCGGAAGAGGATCTACGGACCCTGAAGTCTAAACATAGATTTAAATGGTCTGACAGGTCACTTAAATATTTGGGTACCTCCATCCCGGCGGACCTGACACAGGTTTTCAAACTTAATTTTGTCCCATTATTGGTGGAAACGCGGGTCCTCCTGGATGGTTGGAAGAGGGGGTTCCATTCTTGGTTTGGGCGAGTCAACATCGTCAAAATGAGTATATTGCCGAAATTTTTGTATCTCTTCCAGACACTCCCTATTGCTATACCAAAATCCTTTTTTAACCAGACGCAAACTCTCTTTAATAAGTTTATTTGGGCTAACAAATCCCCAAGAATTAAATGGCGCATACTATCGTTATCAAAGCGAGACGGAGGCGTGTCGGCCCCAGATATCCAGAGATATTATCAGGCAGCCACTCTGATCCGCCTGATGGATTGGAGGAGATACGGCGATGAGAAAATATGGCCAGGTTTGGAGCAAGCCCAGTGTAGCAGTATACTCCATCTAGCAGCATGGTGTTATAGAGATCTGCCGATAACTATCAAGAAACATCCACTGATAGGCCCAACTTTGAAAGTTGCCTACGGGCTATTAGCGAAGGGGACCTTGTCCACTTTAGATTCACCACTCTATCCAATTCTGGGGAACCCCCTGTTTATACCAGGGTTGATGAAGGGACCTTTTAGTGGATTAATAGATCAGGGCCTGGTACAGGCATCTTATTTTGTTAAAGAAGATTCATGGTACACTACGCAGGAGATGGTAGCGGGTGGGATCCCCTACCAATTGGATACATGGAGGGCAATACAGATACGGCATTTCTTAAACACTTTGAAACCCCCTATAAGATATGGGCGTAAACTAACACGATTTGAGGGATATTGTAGTGGGAGTGGAGTGCTTCGACACGCCCTCTCAAGAATTAATGAATTATTAAATGTATCAATGGAGGACTCCCAAATTCCTTTCTTTAATAGGTGGGAGGTGGAGCTGGGAAGACCCTTTACAGAAGAACAAAAGAATAAAATACTCCGGAATATATTTGAATCATCGGTCTGTGTGAAGACACAGGAGATGAATTACAAGATATTAACTCAGTGGTATCGTACTCCGGTAGTATTAAAAAAATGCTACCCAGACATCTCGGATAGATGCTGGAGGTGTGGAAAGAAAAAGGGAACGTTGTTACATATTTTCTGGTCATGTCCAAAGATTTTAAGCTTCTGGATAAAGGTTCAAGGAATTGTACAGAAATTTAGCAAAGAAAAATTACCAGATGAATGGTCTTATTATTTGCTACAGGACTCCGAGCTCTCTGTAAAATGTTATAGGAAATCTATGGTTTGCCACCTTCTAAATGCTGCCCGCGCCTGTATTCCAGGAATGTGGAAACAGACACAACCTCCAACGGTAAAGATGTGGCTTAATAGAGTAGAGGATACAAACAGAATGGAGGACCTTGTATGGACCTCCAGACAGAAACGTAAGGTGTACCTTGATACGTGGACTGAATGGAACACGTTCAGATATTCAGAAGAAGGAAGGGTCTTGATAGATGAGTAGATCTCTGATAGGAGAGGAATCCGGCTCGGCGGAGGAGAGGAGATGGACGGAGGAGGGGGGGCCCCCTATCTTCTCCCTCCCTTTTTTTCTTTTTTTTTTTTTTGGGGGGGGGGGGGGGACCATATATATCTGATTTTTATTTGCTTAGGTTTCTTTTTTTTTTTCTCTCGGGGTGGTTTGTTCGAAGGGGGGAGGGTTTGGGATGATAATGCAAAGGGTGATCTTACAGGGAGTGGTCCAACTGCCCCTCCCTCTAGGGAGGAGGGGCTTACTGGCCTGATGTAGCAAGGGGAAGGTACCCACAGATATTAAAGGTAATTAGAAGTACGGAGGATGAACCGTAGCTCAAGAGAGAGGTGACAAGATATGTTTTGGGGAACATTTCTCTTTTATCTTTGTTTAAATGATTTGATTTTGTATTATGTGGGTATTTACTTTTTCTTCTTTTACTGTTTTTATTTCTGAATGTTGTAATGACTTTACGGTCAGATGGATGACCCTTTATATGTATATCACCTTGTTTGTTTAGAAAACAATAAAGGAAAATGGAAAGAAAAGTGTCCGAAATGTCCGCCATAACGTCGCAGTCCCAATAAAAAAATCGCAGATCGCCGCCATTAACAGTAAAAAAATAAAATATGCCATAAACTATCCCCTATTTTAGAAAAACACTATAAATTTTGCGCAAACCAATCGATAAACGCTTATTGCATTTTTTTTTTTTACCAAAAATATGTAGAAGAATACGTATCGGTCTAAACTGAGGAAAAAAAAATGTTTTTTTTTTGAATTTCTCTTTTATTATTTTCCAAACAAGAATAGTGATATACATATATAGGGTCATCCCTCTGGCCATAAAGTCATTTCAACATACAAATATATAAAAAGAAAAAGAAGGAAAAGAAAAACCCACATAATACAAAATCAAATCATTTAAACAAAGATAAAAGGGAAATATTTCCCAAAACATATCGTATCACTTCTCTCTCAAACTACGATTCATCCTCCATAGTTCTAATTACCTTTCAAATCTGTGGGTGCCTTCCTCTTGCTATGTCAGGCCAGTGAACCTCTCCTCCACCTGGGGATCCACGTGTCCCCTGCAGGGAGGGGCAGTTGGGCCACCCCCTATGACATCACTCTCTGCATTGTCATTCCAGATCATCCCCCCTCAAAACAAACTAAGCCAAAAATATAATCCCCCCCCCCCCAAAAAAAAAAAGAAAAAGAAAAAAAAAAAAAGAAAGGGGAATGGGGAGCCCCCTCCTCTGTCCATCCCCCCTCCTCCTCCTCGTCCACAGCGCCGGGCCCCTCCCATATCACACAACTACGCATCCATCAAGATCCTTCCTTCTTCTGAGTATCTGAACGTGTTCCATTCAGTCCACGTATCAAGGTACACCTTACGTTTCTGTCTGGAGGACCACACAAGGTCCTCCATTCTATTCGTATCCTCTACTCTATTGAGCCACATCATTACTGTTGGAGGTTGTGTCTGTTTCCACATCCCTGGGATACAGGCACGGACGGCATTTAGAAGATGGCAAACCATAGATTTCCTATAACATTTTACAGAGAGCTCAGAGTCCTGTAATAAGTAGTAAGACCATTGGTCTGGTAATTTTTCTTTGCTAAATTTCTGCACTATTCCCTGAACCTTTGCCCAGAAGCTTAAAATCTTTGGGCAGAACCATAGAATGTGTAATAACGTTCCTTCTTTCTTTCCGCACCTCCAGCATCTATCCGAGATGTCTGGGTAGCACTTTTTTAATACTACCGGAGTACGATACCACTGAGTTAGTATCTTGTAATTCATCTCCTGTGTCTTCACACAGACTGATGATTCAAATATATTCCGGAGTATTTTGTTCTTTTGTTCTTCTGTAAAGGGTCTTCCCAGCTCCGCCTCCCACCTATTAAAAAAATGGGTTTGAGAGTCCTCCTTCGGTACATTTAATAATTCGTTAATTCTTGAGAGTGCGTGGCGAAGCACTCCACTCCCACTACAATATCCCTCAAATCTTGTTAATTTACGCCCATATCTTATAGGGGATTTCAAAGTGTCCAAGAAGTGCCGTAGTTGTAATGCCCTCCAAATGTCCAGTTGGTAGGGGACCCCACCCGTTACCATCTCCTGCATAGTGTGCCATGAGCCCTATTTAACAAAGTTAGATGCCTGTACCAGACCCTGATCTATTAACCCACTGAAAGGCCCCTTCATCAATCCTGGTATAAATTGGGGGTTCCCCAGAATTGGGTAAAGTGGTGAATCCAGAGTGGACAATGTCCCTTTCACAAATAGCCCGTAAGCAACTTTCAATGTTGGGCCTATCAGTGGGTGTTTCTTAATAGTTATCGGCAGTTCTCTGTAACACCATGCTGCCCGGTGGAGTATACTGCTGCACTGAGCTTGCTCCAGACTTGGCCATATTTTCTCGCCCCCATGTCTCCTCCAATCTATCAGGCGGATCAGAATGGCCGCCTGATAGTACCGATGAATATCTGGAGCCGACACGCCTCCGTCTCGTTTTGGTAGAGATAATATGCGCCTCTTAATTCTTGGGGATTTATTAGCCCAAATAAACTTATTAAAAAGAGTCTGCGTCTGGTTAAAAAAGGATTTTGGTATGGCGATGGGGAGTGTCTGGAAAAGATACAAAAATTTCGGTAATATGCTCATTTTGACGACATTGACTCTCCCGAACCAAGAATGGAACCCCCTCCTCCAGCTATCCAGGAGGACCCGTGTTTTCGCCAATAGTGGCACAAAATTAAGTTTGAAAACCTGTGACAGGTCTGCCGGAATGGAGGTGCCCAGGTATGTAAGTGACAGGTCAGACCATTTAAATCTGTGTTTGGTTTTCAAGGACCGCAGGTCCTCTTCCGGGATCGCTACTCCCATTGCTTCTGACTTGTCATAATTTATCTTAAAGTTTGATAGGTCTCCATATAATTGTAATTCCTGTAGCAACTTAGGAAGGGATTCCATCGGGCTCGTCAAAGAGTACATCATGTCGTCTGCGAAAGCAGAGATCTTATATTCTGCATCTCCAACAGACACTCCTTTAATATCTGGATTCAGTCGAAACCTGTTTAATAGAGGTTCTACAGATAGCGCAAACAAAAAAGGGGATAACGGGCACCCCTGTCTTGTCCCGTTAGACAATTTAAAGGGAGGAGACAATATTCCATTCACTCTAACCTGTGCCGTTGGATGAGTATAGTTACTTGTGATCCATTGTAGCATCTTGTTGCCGAACCCCATGTGTCTCAGAACCATAAACATAAATTGCCAGTTTATCCGATCAAAAGCTTTCTCGGCATCAGTACCGAGGAAGACACATGGGGTTCGGGAAGAGTCAGCCAAGTGGATCAAGTTCAGGGTCTTAATCGTATTGTCCCTAGCTTCACGCATCTGGACAAACCCCACCTGATCTTTGTGAATAAGCCTGGGTATATATTGTTGTATACGTGCCGCTAAAATTTTTGCGAAAAGCTTCAGATCTTCATTGAGTAAAGAAATGGGTCTATAGCTCCCACATTGAGAAGGGTCTTTACCTTCCTTAGGTATGACCGCGATTACCGCTTTCAGAGTTTCAATGTGAAAGGAACATGTATCACCCAGACCGTTAAACATTCTGACCATAAAGGGGCCTAGAACAGGGAGAAAGAGTCTATAGTAAGCAATGGTGAATCCATCTGTTCCCGGTGATTTCCCTCCTTTCCCCCTTTTCACTGCCTCCTGCAGTTCCTCTAAAGTTATAGGTTTTTCCATTTCTTGACTCATTTCTACTGTTAGGGTCGGAATACCTGAGGTTTCTATATAATTACCCATTGTCTCATGTTGTTGTTGGGGGTTTGTTTGTAGATTATATAAAGTACTATAAAAGTCACTAAATCTCTGTGCAATTTCTCTGGGTAGCATGTGTTCTTCGCCTCCTGACCCCTTAATCATAGGAATATAAGTCTTAGTATATTGTTCCCTCAGTGAGTTCGCTAGTTGCTTCCCACATTTGTTACCATATTCATAGTTCTGTCTTTTGCCGTTTTGTATCGCCCTTCTTGCTCTATGTAAGAGCAGTTCAGTAATTTGTCTACGTGCCATCCCGAGCTCTCTCTCAACTTCTGGATTAGAACCCTGTTTATGCTTCCTTTCTAAGTTTGTAATCTTCGTCGTAAGGGTTGTTATATGCCGCTCCCTATCCCTTTTAACCCTGGCACCATGCTTCATCAGGACTCCCATTATGACTGCCTTATGGGCCTCCCATACTACTCCCGAGTTACATTCTGGGGTGTCATTGGTCTCAAAGTGCCAAACGGCAAAAAAAATGTTTTATATATTTTTTGGGTTATTTATTATAGCAAAAAGTAAAAAATATTGCATTTTTTTAAAAATTGACACTCTATTTTTGTTTATAGCGCAAAAAATAAAAACCGCAGAGGTGATCAAATACCACCAAAAGAAAGCTCTATTTGTGGGAAAAAAAGGACGCCAATTTTGTTTGGGAGCCACGTCGCACGACCACGCAATTGTCAGTTAAAGCGATGCAGTGCCGGAAGCTTAAATTTTGTCTGGGCAGGAAGGGGGTGTAGGTGCACAGTAGGCAAGTGGTTAATGTTATTTGGGGGTCCGGAATTTCGGAGGCTCTGAAGCGACAATTGGGAGGGAAGAGAGCCTCCCCTTCTGACCCCTGGCTTCAGGTATGCAAGGGGTTAACCTCAACCAGGAAGTCAGTTAAAAGGAGAGGAAGTGCTGACAGAGGGTGGAGGAGTGTGGAAGTAAAAGTGTCTGCAGAAGTTGTAAGCCTGCTGAGAAGGACTGGGATACTCACCAAACCGTATGTGCCTGTATTTTGTTTTGTTTGCTGTGCTGAAAGGAAAACAGACTTTTCATTTGTGCTGAAGGCAAACAGGACTTTTGTGTTGATGATTTTTCCCATGCTGAAGTAAGCGTTGTTTTTGGTTTGGTTTTGCAAATAAACCCCTTTTTTTCAT
The DNA here is from genome assembly GCA_029574335.1 of Rana kukunoris. NCBI lineage: Eukaryota > Metazoa > Chordata > Amphibia > Anura > Ranidae > Rana > Rana kukunoris. Next base: position 70,494,463 of record CM056060.1, read on the forward strand.
TATCACGGTTTAAGCACTTGTCTCGCTGAGCTAAAGAACCCCCAAAGTTCACAATATATCAATATATATATATATATATATATATATATATATATATATATATATATATACACAATATACAAAGCTAGACACCCACAAGTCACACACAAAAGGATCGGGACATCTAAAAGCAACCACCTGGGTGACCCGAAAAGTCTGGGAATGAGACAGCGCATCCTGGTGGTCAAATGCAAAAAGTTCACCCATTGTTACTCAAAGGAAAAATAAAGGCACTCAGTTTTGCAACAATATCACCAATCTATATACAGAGACACAAACTATAGGTCATTGTTAATAATATATATTTACAGATCACACTCTTAAAGTGCATTTTCTCACACTAGATCAAATCTTCCCCAATCCACGAGGAGTAGATTCAAACAAATTAATTCTGCAGAGTGAATTAAGGTGGATTTTCCGTCTTAATGTGACACTCCCTGGCCTAAACTAAGAATTTTACTTCAAACCATATCTTAAAGGGGTTTCAATCGGGGGTATGTGAATTGGATCTCTAAAGTTATTAACAATTCTCTGTAATAGTATGTATATATCTGCTGATTAGACTATGCATATTCAAGACACACAAATGTATTTTTACAATGTGTAAACATGACCATGTCTTTATATTCTGATGATAAATTGCAGCTTTAATATCAAACTCTGTAAATATGCATTGATAACAATGACCTCTTGTTTGTGTCTCTGCATATAGATTGGTGGGGTTACTGAAAAACTGAGTGCCTTTATTTTCCCTCTCCCCTATATTGGGTAACAATGGGTGGACTTTTTGCATTTGACCACCAGGATGCGCTGTCTTTTTTCCGGACTCATCAGGTCACCCATATGGTTGCTTTTGGATGCACACAGTGGGCATGGTCTTCGTTCTTTTGTGTGTGACTTGTAGGCGACAGGCTTTGTTTCCCACTGCCTGGCGCACAGAGGTCCTCTGTCCTCAAACATCACGATAGCCAGGGCTCTGGGCTCCTCTTGCCTGTAGGGATCCATCCAATGCGATGGATCCCTTCCTGTTTGTGCTTCATTGTGAGGTGCGGTCAGATGGGCTCCATGCGTGCCGGTGATTGGATGGTCCACGCAGCGCCGCCGAATCAGAGAACTCTAATGACAGATTATTGCAACCACTTTTTTGGCACAATGCTCTGTCTTCTGGCCCCAGCTGATGCTTGTTTGCATTCAGCAATCAGGTACAGCTTGTCTTTTAGCAGACAGGTGGGTGGAGGTATCTTAATTTTTTTGTTATGTGTTTTCTGTGAGCTGCTATACCCTGAATGAAGAGCTAGATTGGGAATATTGATTTATAGAGCTAGCCTCCTAAGATAGGGTGACCAGACATCCCCAGTTTCAGGGGACAGTCCCCTGATTGAGGACACTGTCCCCGGACCAAGTCTGTCTCTCGTTTTGTCCCCAGATTGGATTTAATAGGGGGCAGGGGCAATTTCAGTCAGTGCAGAATAAAAAAATAATTACACACCCCTGTTCTGCCATGCCTACTAGCTTAGAGGGGTTGTATTTTTTCCATTATCTGTGCCCCTTTCTGATGATCATGTGCTGGTCACCACCTGCCAATATCCTTGCCTTCCTTGGCGGAGTGATCTTCCTCCACTCCCCATCCAGTAGTATCCGGGGCCAGAAGAGTAAGACTTGAAAGGCTGTGAGGCGGGCGTCGACGTGCAGAGAGTCGCTGATTACTAGTAAAAAAAATATGTCCCCGGATTTCATTTTAAAAATCTGGTCACCTTATCCTAAGACAACAGCAGTAGGGTGACCACATTTCCAAACTGCCATTCAGGAACACCCCCCTTCCAAAAAATCAGCTTGTTCTGTAACGAATCACAGCACAGTGATTGGATGTAAGAGGTGGGATTTATGATTTATCCAATCACAAGCCGGGGGGCGGGATTGTGCTCCTCCAGGTATTCCCAGCCAGGACAAGTACTGTCAGTGAGTAAAGCAGTGATGTGGCAGCCTTTTTGTGGGGGTGTCAGATTGACCCGAGTGGGGGGGGGGGGGGGGGCTGTGTCAGTTTCATTCCAGGGAAACTGTATTGTCCTGAAATGAAGGTGCCCGGGACAGACTTGCAAAAAGCGGGACTGTCCCGGGCAATCCAGGACATGTGGTCACCCTAAGCAGTCCTTTATATAAAGTGGTAGAATTCATTATAGGAATCGTTAAGTTTGTGGTAAAGGAACCTGTTTGGGGATACATACCTGGGATACCCACTTTTTTAAAGTAATAGCTGACCACTTTTTTCTGGTAAGGTCCATCTGAGAAGGTGAGAGTACATCCATTAGAGCACCGTTCTTATTGATGTGGGATCACTGGAAAATGTCTTTCTGAGAACATTGGAGATTATTTTTGCATTAAAGGAGGATTTATCATAGATGTTATAAACCAAAAGTGTTTATTTAGTCCAGGGGTCTCAAACTGCTGGCCCTCCAGCTGTTGTGAAACTACAAGTCCCAACATGCCTCTGCCTGTGGGGTCATGCTTGTAACTGTCAGCCTTTGCAACAGCTGTATGGAATTTTGTGTTTGAACTCTATCATGTCTAGTGTACTGAAAGTGTTTATTAGCCTCCCATAGGGTTTTTTTAGCAACTGAATTCTATTACCGTATATACTCAAGTATAATCTGACCCAAATATAAGCCGAGGCACATAATTTTACCACACAAAAATGGGAAAATGTATTGACTCGAGGATAAGCCTAGGGCAGGGGGTGCCCAACCAGTGGCCCGCGGAGCCCTCTAATGTGGCCCGCGACCTCCTGCTCTGGGATGGAATAGAATAGAATACTGTTATTAAAGGTCAGTTTATTACTAAAATCACAGTGTATCAGTGGCGGTGCGTCCATAGGGACGCCGGAGCGCCGCCCCCTCTGGATCGCTCACAGACAATAAAATATACAGATTCATACACTGTATGAATCTGTATATTTTCGCCACTGCCGCCCACTATTCAGCTGACCGGACATTGAGCGCCGGTCAGCTGAATAGCGGCAGCTGACTGGCTGGCTCTAATAGGCTTTCCGAGTACAACCCTGAGGCTGTAGTCGGCTTCCTGAAGCTTATCCTCGGGATGTACCCGCCGTGCGTTTGGAGGATAAGACTGACAGGCGTCTCAGCCAATCAGGTAATCTGATTCTGGTAATCAGTAACCTGAAGCGTCATCGAGGGCGGGACGAGGGACATCGAGGGACGGTAGAAGCCAGAAAGTTAAGTGCCAGGGGGGTACTGGGCATGGTGGCTACAAATAGGGGCACAGTGGCTACAAGTTGGGGCACAGTGGCGACAATTGGGGGCACAGTGGCGACAATTGATGGCACAGTGGCTGCGTTTGATGGCATGGCACAGTGACTGCATTTGATGGCATGGCACAGTGGCTGTGTTTTGATGGCATGGCACAGTGGCCCGTCGTTTTGATGGCACAGTGGCTGCGTTTTGATGGCACGATGGCTGCGTTTTGATGGCATGGCACAGTGGCTGTGTTTTGATGGCACAGTGGCTGTGTTTTGATGGCACGGTGGCTGTGTTTTGATGGCACGGTGGCTGCGTTTGATGGCACAATGGTTGCGTTTGATGGCACAGTGACTGTATTTGACGGCATGGCACAGTGGTGACAATTGATGGCACAGTAGTTGTGTTTGATGGCATGGCACAGTGACTGCATTTGATGGCATGGCACAGTGGTGACAATTGATGGCACAGTGGTTGTGTTTGATGGCATGGCACAGTGACTGTGTTTGATGGCATGGCACAGTGGTGACAATTGATGGCACAGTGGCTGCGTTTGATGGCATGGCACAGTGGCTGCGTTTTGATGGCACAGTGGCTGTGTTTTGATGGCACGGTGGCTGTGTTTTGATGGCACGGTGGCTGCGTTTGATGGCACAATGGTTGCGTTTGATGGCACAGTGACTGTATTTGACGGCATGGCACAGTGGTGACAATTGATGGCACAGTAGTTGTGTTTGATGGCATGGCACAGTGACTGTGTTTGATGGCATGGCACAGTGGTGACAATTGATGGCACAGTGGCTGCGTTTGATGGCATGGCACAGTGGCTGTGTTTGATGGCACAGTGGCTGCATTTTTAGCACCAGCCGCCACTGCAGTGTATATATGGGTATATCTGTTCTGCAGTGGTTATTGGGCTGCTTTCAAACTGATCCGCAGTACCAGCACTGAGCCAAAGACTTCTGTTATTGCCTGCGAGTTTTGTGAGCTTTCTGAAAGTGCGCTAAACCTGCAGATATATAATAGAAGTCTATAGCAAAGTGCAGGAAAGCTAAAGGTACACTGCATTGCACCTGTGGTGCATCAGTGTGAAAGTAGCCTTGGGCCCCTTTCACATGGTTAGTCCAACAGTCTGACCAATTGGATCCCCCCATTCACCTCTAAGTAGTGGCAGACATAAATCGATTTGTGTTCTACCTCCCAATACGATTCGCTAAAAAGTATCGTGGGCTGTGTCCTTGTCCGCTTTGCATATGCAGAGGCGACACGGACGTGCCATCCAAGTCGCTTAAGTGGCCCCCCCCTTAAAAGGTTGGGCAACCCTGGCCTAGGGTGTCCATCTGCATGCCTCACTGTGCCTCACTTTTCCTCACTGTGTCCATGTGCATGCCTCACTGTGCCAATGCCTCACTGTGCCAATGCCTCACTATGCCCATGCCTCACTATGCCCATGCCTCACTGTGCCCATACCTCACTGTGTCCATACCTCACTGTGTCTATGCCTCACTTTGCACACTTGTAGGGGAAGAGTGGGGCTACATGTGTGCCAATACCGGGCCCCAAAGTCTGGGAGACCAGGAGCAAAAAATGACTCAAGTGTAAGCCAAAAGAATGTGCTGAAAAACTTGGCTTATACTCGAGTATATATAGTGCATTTATTACACATTACATAGCATTATTATTGCTTTAGGTTTGCACAGTAATTTTGAGGATTTGAATTATAATAATAATATTTATTTACTTTTGTTTACTTTAATACCGGGGGAGGGCTGCACTATTTTTATTAATATCTTGATGTGTCGTGACCACAGATTTTGATGAGAGCAGCTTCTTTAAATGTTATATATATTGTTTCTATAGTGAGCCCTAGGTGCAAAGCGGAGAGCTTGTCTGTGATAGTCTAAAAAAAGATAACATACTCTGTAAGCACAAAGAAATGGGTGAGTTGAAGAAAACAATAGAGGGGGTTAAAGAAGATGAATCAAGTATACTGTAGATCTATCATTTACAAAAAGCAGATGCCCTTAGCAGTGTTTTGCGAACATTAAGGAAGAATTCCAGGTGTTTCATTTTTTTACATAGTTACATTGGTCCGCCCCCTCTCTCTCCTGAGTTTGATTGGCAGCAGTGTGAGCCAATGGCACCACTGCTGTGTCCCAGCCAATCAGAAAGAAGAGTCACTGATGGCAGAGGCACTCGTGGACATCGCTGGATAGAGATGGGGCACAGGTAAGTATTAGGGGAGCTGCCATTTAAGGCATAGAATGGCCAATAGAATGGCCAATTACAAGGGGAGATTCCCCTAGGCATGCTGGTGTATGTATTTATATTTGATGAACACATGGGCTCTGGGTGTTCCTCCAGAGAGGAGAGGTCCAGTGGTGAGGGTGCTTGTTGCACAGGCTGCAATGTGGCCTCAGGTGGGCTACCTGAATGTCTGAACAGTCAATGCTGAAACCCAGGGTTGTCCATGGATCCTGTCTAGTATCACAGAGGGAGGTGACCTGCGAACAGGGCCTTGTGAGTAAAGACCCCCCATAAAGAGATCTTAGAGACTGGTGCTGCTAAATAACCCATTGGGTGCTAGAAGTCAGCTACTGTGTATAGGCTAAAGGGGACACCGTTTAGTGTCTTAAGGAATCAGGGTTCACTAAATTCCTTCTACCAAAAAGGGACTTTAACCGATGTTTACCAAAGCTCCTAATGGTGGAAATGGGTTTTGCTGCATATTAGTACTAGGTCACAGTTAGTTTTTGTCGGTTAGTTTTTGTCGGTTAGTGTTTGTCGGTTAGTGTTTGTCGGTTAGTGTTTGGCGGTTAGTGTTTGGCGGGTTTTTTTGTCGGTTAGTTTTTGTCGGTTAGTTTTTGAGGGTTAGTGTTTGTCGGTTAGTGTTTGTCGGTTAGTGTTTGTCAGTGTTTGTCAGTTAGTGTTTGGCAGTTAGTTCAGGGTAGCCCCCGTACCCCTAATAACGTTTTAACCCCTTGATCACCACCCTAGTTAACCCTTTCACTCCCTATTGCCAGTGTCACTAAGCGATCATTTTTCTGATCTCTGTATTAGTGTCACTGTTGCCGCTAGGTAGCTATTTTTTATTGCGATCTTTTTCTTTACTAAAGACATGTGGCTGAATAAATTTTGGCCTAAATGTTTGACTAAAATTTAGTTTATTCGATTTTTCTTATAACTAAAAGTAAAAAAAAAATTTCGCTCTATTTTTGTATATAGCGCAAAAAAATAAAAATTGCAGAGGTGATAAAATACCATCAAAAGAAAGCTCTATTAACAGGCTCACTGGTAGAAAAAAATCTGTACCTGTGACAGGGTACACAATTGTATGTACACCAGTGAGAGACTGGAAAACTCAGCGTTCCCTGCCCTGGAAGGGGTTAAGCCTGGCCAACAGGTAAAACCTCCTCTCTTCCCCTATTAATTAACACTCACCTGGTAAGGAAGTGGGAAGGGAGAGCTCAGTGTGAGAGGTATGCTGAGCTGGACGGACAGGTTGGAAACTGTCTGCATTGAAGGAAGAAGGTCTGTCACAGATTTGTTTTTTTTGGACTGTTATTCTGTTTGTTTTATACTGGAGGCTGGAATAGCCCCTCCAGTACAGTGTAGTGAGAGACACTACTGTCAGTTAGCCTCCTAAATTGGAGTAGGCCATTTTGTTTTGTATTATTTATTTTAAATGCAATAAAGCCGTATTTATTGCTTAAGATCAGCGACCTTGCTGCATTACATTATCGCTATTTCTACGACTTTGTCACAAGTGGTGTCAGAAGTGGGATGTTTGCTGTTGTACCGGTCAAATTACAGTTACAGTGGCCTTAAAGGTACAGGACCCAAAAAATGGAAGATATTGTGAAAGCCCTGTTACAAGCTGTCTCTGTGCAGCAAGAGACTTATAGAGAGATAGCGGCCTCAGCTGCAGCACAACAAGAAACTAATAGACAGGTAGCTAAAGCGCAACAAGAGACTAATAGACATATAGCGGCCTCAGCTGCAGCACAACAAGAAACTAATAGGCAGCTAGCTGAAGCACAAAAGTCATGGATCACATGACTACCCAAGGGTCTTCTAACCCACCAGCAAGGGGGGTAAGCCAAATACGTGCTAGCAGCTGTCTGCAGAAAATGACCCCGGATGATGATGTGGAGACTTTCCTAATGGCGTTCGAACGGACCGCCACCCGAGAAGGCTGGGCCCCAGAACAGTGGGCTGGAATCATTGCACCCTTCCTCCTGGGAGAAGCACAGAAAGCCTATTTTGATCTGGATGAGGTGGCTGCTGCAGACTATCCCAAACTGAAAGGAGAGATCCTGGCTCGCTTAGGGGTGACTTCCACAGTGAGGGTCCAGCGTTTCTACAACTGGAGGTTTAAAGAAGGAAAAGCGCCAAGATCCCAGATGCTTGATTTAATTCATCTGGCTCGGAAGTGGCTCAAACCAGAGACTCAAACCCCTGCACAGATTATAGAAGCGCTTGTACTGGACCGTTACGTGAGAGAGTTTCCAAATGGCCTCCGGGAGTGGGTCACTCAGGGAAATCCCCTGGACTGTGATAGTATGGTCGCACAAGTGGAGCGGTACCTGTCTACCAAAAGTTTGGACCGATCTCTCTCTAGGACGATCAGGAAAATACAGAGACCAGGAGACCGGAGGAGTGGAGTGGAAGCAGACTTCGGATCCGGAGCCCGTTTCTCCAAAACAGACTTTAGAAGTCAAAACCCTGGGAAAGAGGACCACCCTAGGAGAAACTCCATAACTTGTTTTGAGTGTGGCGCCAAAGGACATGTCAGGGCGAGATGCCCCAATCTTCCTGAGCCAATGCAGTGTGGACTAGGGGAAGGTTCCTCTGACTTTTGTGGGCTCATTTGTTTAGCAGGCCTGGTAGAAGGGGGACATACCTTCCGAGTACCTGTCCTGCTGGACAAACAAGAGACAGTGGCCCTGGTGGACTCTGGCAGTGCCCTGACTTTGGTAGCCAGTAAATTGGTAAAACCTTGTTGGATTCAGAAGCATAGAACCATGGGGGTGTTGTGTATTCATGGGTGTACTGTCCGGTATCCTACTGCCAACATAGAAGTGTTAGTACAGGGCAGTTTGGTAAGGATCGTAGCAGTGGTAGTTCCTCGTCTACCATATCCTTTGATATTAGGAAGGAATTTCCCTAATTTCCACGCTCTGTTACAGCCCCCTGTGATGGGAGAACAAGGGGAACCTAAAGTGGAGCAGAGAAATACAGGGATCCGTGAAGTATTTCCCTTTGCTCATCCTGACTTGTATATCTCTAATCCAAAAAGAGGTAAAACAAGACGGGAACACAGGGAGAGCAAGCTAAGATTTAATAGGGCTGTCCAGGAAGTCCTGTTGAATCAGCGTGGGGAGCAGTCCAGGAGAGGCGGGGTCCCACGACAGACAGAAGATGAGGCAGAGGTTGGTCAACTGGAACCCGCCCCAGAGGCTACCAGTGAAGACGATGAGGGGGATACAGATATCCTAGATATTTTGGGTAGTGGCTTTGGCCGTGACCAGGCAGATGATCCCCTGCTGCAGGAAGCCAGGAGTAATGTTGTAGAGGTTAATGGGGTACCAGTAGAAGGGGTAACAGGAAAGGCCTATCCCTATTTTATCCTTAAAAACGATCTTTACAGAGTAACCTCCGATGAGGGACAAGAGCTTGAACAACTGGTTGTGCCTTCATCATACACCCGAAAAATCCTGGAAAACTCTCACTCTCATCTGCTGGGGGGACACTAAGGGGTGGAGAAAACCCAAGAACGGGTGCTCAGGAGGTTCTTCTGGCCTGGGGTATATGAGGGGATTAAAAGGTATTGTGCTTCTTGCCCAGAATGCCAGCTGGCATCTCCCAGACCGAAGTTGAGAGCCCCACTCATACCCCTCCCCATAGTTGACGTTCCGTTTGAGAGGATTGGCATGGACCTAGTGGGTCCCTTAGAGAAAACAGCTCGAGGGCACAAGTACATCCTTGTCATCGTCGATTATGCCACCAGATACCCGGAGGCCATTCCACTACGTAAGGCGAATGCTAAAAGTATTGCAAAAGAGTTGGTTTAGATGTTTACACGGGTGGGGATACCCAGGTCATTGCTCACGGATCAGGGGACTCCGTTTGTCTCCCGTATTATAAAAGAGCTATGTCAGCTATTTAATGTACAGACTCTGAGAACGTCAGTGTATCACCCCCAGACAGATGCGTTGGTAGAAAGGTTTAACCGGACCCTAAAAGGGATGTTGAGAAAAGTCGTTAGCAGGGATAGGAAGGATTGGGACTTGTTACTTCCTTACCTGTTGTTTGCAGTTCGAGAGATTCCCCAAAGTTCTACGGTCTTCTCCCCGTTTGAGCTTTTATATGGTAGGCATCCCAGGGGTATACTGGATATCCTAAAGGAAACCTGGGAAGAACAGGGGGTAACTGGGACCAATGTCCTCCAGTATGTTGAAGATATGCGGATGCGTATGGCTCAGATTGCCCCTCTTGTTCGCCAGCATATGGAGCAGGCGCAGAGTAGGCAGAAGTCCTACTATGACCAGAGGGCCCTAGTGAGACAGTTTGAAAGGGGGGACAGAGTAATGGTTCTAGTACCCACCGCAGAAAGCAAACTTCTAGCACAGTGGCAGGGAACCTATGAGGTGTTGGAAAAAGTGAGCCCAGTAAATTATAAAGTTAGTCAGCCGGGACGCCGGAAGAAGGAGGCCGTGTTCCACATAAACCTTCTTAAGCCATGGAGGACTAGAGAGGACTGCATGGCTGCAGTGGGGGACACCACACCTGCTCCACAGGCACCTAGTCCTTCGGTGACAATCTCTCCAGAGCTGACACCTGAGCAAATAAAAGAAACTAGAGGCTTGGTTGAGAGGAATAATGATGTCTTCTCCCCCAACCCTGGAAAAACCCGAAAGATTACCCATGACATTATTACAGAACCAGGGGTTGTCGTAAGAGTGAAGTCTTACTGCATTCCGGAGGCCAAGAGGGAAGCTGTAAGGGCTGAAGTTAGGAAAATGCTTGAGCTTGGAGTGATAGAGGAGTCTTATAGCCAGTGGTGCAGCCCCATTGTTCTAGTGCCCAAACCTGATGGGTCCATCAGGTTTTGTAATGACTTCAGGAAGTTAAACGAGGTGTCTAAGTTTGACGCCTACCCCATGCCTAGGGTGGATGAACTAGTAGAGCGATTAGCCAAAGATAGGTACTTCACCACGTTGGATCTGACAAAGGGTTATTGGCAGATACCATTGACAAAACGCGCCCGAGAGAAGACAGCCTTTGCCACTCCTGATGGCCTATTCCAGTACAGGATCATGCCTTTTGGCCTCCATGGGGCTCCAGACACTTTTCAAAGGCTGATGGATAAGTTGCTTAGGCCCCACACTGAGTATGCAGCCGCATACTTGGATGATGTGATCATTCATAGCCCATACTGGGAAAGCCACCTGGAGAAAGTAAAGGCAGTCTTGGACACTTTTAGAAGAGCGGGTCTGACAGCTAACCCCTCTAAATGTGCCTTGGGTCTAGCAGAGGCTAGATACTTGGGTTACCTGGTTGGCAGAGGACTCGTTAAACCACAAATGAACAAGATAGGAGCTATACAGAGCTGGCCCAGACCGTTGAGGAAAAAACAAGTCAGAGCTTTCTTGGGGATCGTAGGCTACTATCGGAGGTTTATTCCTCACTTTGCTACGAGGGCTGCTCCGCTCACTGACCTAATTAAAGCCAAAAGTCCAGACACTGTAAAGTGGAACAGCGAGGCTGAGGAAGCCTTTGCTGGTCTGCGGGCAGCACTTTGTGCCCAACCTGTGCTTGTGGCTCCTGACTTTGGAAAGGAGTTCTTTCTCCAGACCGATGCCTCAGAGGTGGGTCTGGGTGCAGTTTTGTCCCAATATGTGGATGGTGAGGAACACCCTGTGCTGTATTTGAGTTGTTATCTCGAAAACAGCGCTATGCCACAGTGAAAAAAGAGTGTTTGGCGATCAAGTGGGCAGTAGAAACACTCCGCTACTATTTGTTGGGCAGGCGGTTTACCCTCATCACAGACCATGCTCCGTTAAAGTGGATGCACACCAACAGGGACAAGAACGCTCGGGTCACGAGGTGGTTTCTGTCCCTACAGCCCTTTACTTTTATGGTACGACATAGGGCAGGTCTCCTCCACAGTAATGCAGATGCTGTGTCCCGAGTGCATGGGTTTGTAGAGGTGGCCGCTTCCCACCCAAGTGTTAAGCTGGGGGGGAGGATGTGTGACAGGGTACACGATTGTATGTACACCAGTGAGAGACTGGAAAACTCAGCGTTCCCTGCCCTGGAAGGGGTTAAGCCTAGCCAACAGGTAAAACCTCCTCTCTTCCCCTATTAATTAACACTCACCTGGTAAGGAAGTGGGAAGGGAGAGCTCAGTGTGAGAGGTATGCTGAGCTGGACGGACAGGTTGGAAACTGTCTGCATTGAAGGAAGAAGGTCTGTCACAGATTTGTTTATTTTGGACTGTTATTCTGTTTGTTTTATACTGGAGGCTGGAATAGCCCCTCCAGTACAGTGTAGTGAGGGACACTACTGTCAGTTAGCCTCCTAAATTGGAGTAGGCCATTGTGTTTTGTATTATTTATTTTGAGTGCAATAAAGCCGTATTTATTGCTTAAGATCAGCAACTTTGCTGCATTACATTATCGCTATTTCTACGACTTTGTCACAGCAGATAATACTTTATTGTATCTGGCTGACTCGGGTCCCTCCCTTCACGCAGCACTTCAGATGGTCGAACAGTTTGGAACTTTTTCTGGACTCAAGATCAATTGGGGGAAGTCACAGATCCTTTCAGATAGATTGCATCCCGCCGTCTGAATCCCAGTCAAGTATGCCACTCCAGAGAGTGGACGTTATCAAATATCTGCGAGTACACATCTCGAGACACCCAGCTGATTATACCGCACTCAATATAGAACCCCTCTTTGACCTTGTCAGGACTAAAATTAGAATATGGGACCACCTACCACTAGGGGTCTGGGGTCGCATAAACCTTGTAAAGATGGTCCTCCTCCCCAAACTGCCCTCTGGCACATCCCGATTTATCTCCCCCTGAAATATTTTAAATCACTGGAAGCCCTCCTTAAACCATTTATATGGGGAACAGGCAGACATAAACTTGCGTGGCAGGCACTGAAGAACCTGACGGATATGGGGGGTATGGCCCTACCAGACCTCAGTCTATATTACATAGCTGCACAACTTTCGCAGCTGTTTCATATCAATAAAACTGACAGTCAGCGATTTCTGACTTTGTTGTGCCCACGGGAGTCTCAGCTCACCGGAGATGTGCTTTGCGCGGTGTCGGTGGGATCTGGTGACACCATGTCGGGGAGGGAGACAAAGTCCATTTTGGGTCATTATAGGCGAATTTGGGACCTTGCATCCATCAAACTAGTAATACCCAGGTATAACGACTACACACCACTGTGGCACAACAGGGGTCTACAGGAGTTCTCCAACATTCAGGGATCTGAGCTATGGGCCGCACAGGGAGTCTACCATTTACATCATTTATTATTTGGTGGCAACTTAAAAACCTACCAAACACTCAAGGAAGAATTCACACTCCATGACAATATGCTGTTTAGGTTTTTTCAGTTTAGACATGCGGCCCAGGTACAGTTTTTGCACACTTACCCGCAACCGACCCCACACCCGGTCATGGATATAGTTAAGGGAAGGGACCCCAATAAACTAATATCCGCATTTTACAATATGCTCTCCATCCCTCCAGCCACCAATATAGTGTTTGCCATAAAATCTCGCTGGGAAAGGGAGGTGGGGATACTGGAGGATGAGGAATGGGAGGAGTCTCTAGAGACCTGTAAAACTGTCCCACAAACTTTCAGATCGACTTACCCAGATATACATCACCCACAGGGCATATTAGTTAGTGTTTGGCAGTTAGTGTTTGGCAGTTAGTGTTTGGCAATTAGTTCAGGGTAGCCCCCTTACCCCCTAATAAAGTTTTAACCCCTTGATCACCACCCTCGTTAACCCTTTCACTCCCTATTGCCAGTGTCACTAAGCAATAATTTTTCTGATCCCTGTATTGGTGTCGCTAGTGCCGCTAGGTAGCTAGTTATTTTTTGAGGTTCGCCCGCTAGGTTTTTATAGTGTTAGGTACCCCCTTAAATTTTAAAATAACGTTTTTAACCCCTGATTGCCCCTAGAGTTAACCCTTTTACCTCCTATTGCCAGCGTCACTAAGTGATCGTTTTTCTGATCGCTGTATTAGTGTCGCTGGTGCCGCTAGGTAGCTAGTTAGTGCTAGTAACACTTACACCCACGCGCAAAGTATACACCCCCCATATGTGGAATTACACCCCAAAATACATTCTGCTGCTTCTCCTGAGTATGGGGATACCACATGTGTGAGACTTTTTGGGAGCCTAGCCACATACCAGACCCTGAAAACCAATCACCGCCTTCAGGCTTTCTAAGGGGGTAAAATTTTGATTTCACTCCTCACTACCTATCACAGTTTTGAAGGCCATAAAATGCCAAAATAGCACAAAAAAACCCTGAATGACCCCATTTTGGAAAGTAGACACCCCAAGCTATTTGCTGAGAGGCATGTTGAGTTCATGGAATATTTTATATTTTGACACAAGTTCCGGGAATATGACAAACTGATTTTTATTTTGCAAAAAGTTGTCACTAAATTATATATAAATTATATATTTCTCACACATGCCATGGTTATATGTGGAATTGGACCCCAAAATACATTCTGCTGCTTCTCCTGAGTACGGGGATACCACATGTGTGGGACTTTTTGGGAGCTTAGTCGCGTACGAGACCCCGAAAACCAATCGCCACCTTCAAGATTTCTAAGGACATACAGTTTTGATTTCACTCACACAAATCTTGAAGGCTCCCAAAAGTCTCACACGTGTGGTACCCCTCAGGAGAAGCAGCAGAATGTATTTTGGGGTGCAATTCCACATATAACCATGGCATGTGTGAGAAATATATAATTTAGTGACAACGTTTTGTACATTTTTTTTTTTGGTCATTATTCAATCACTTGGGGCAAAAAAAAAATAATTCCATGGACCTAACACACCTCTCAGCAAATAGCTTGGGGTGTCTTCTTTTCAAAATGGGGTCATTTGGGGGGGTTGTGTGCCATCTTGGCATTTTATAGCCTTAAAAACTGTGAGGAGTGAAATCAAAAATTTGCGCCCTTAGAAATGCTGAAGGCGGTGCTTGGGTTTCGGGGTCCCGTATGCAGCTAGGCTCCCAAAAAGTCCCAAGCATGTGGTATCGCCGTACTCAGGAGAAGCAGCAGAATGTATTTTAGGGTGCAATTCCACATATAACCATGGCATGTGTGAGCAATATATCATTTAGTGACAACTTTAAAAAAAAAAAAAGATTATTTTTATTTTTGTCAATATTCAATCACTTGGGACAAAAACAAATATTCAATGGACTCAACATGCCTTTCATCAGTTTCCTTGGGGTGTCTACTTTCCAAAATGGGGTCATTTCGGGGGTTTTTGTACTGCCCTGCCATTTTAGCACCTCAAGAAATGAGATAGGCAGTCATAAAATAAAAGCTGTGCAAATTCCAGAAAATGTACCCTAGTTTGTAGACCAATAAATATACGCTTATTGCAATTTTTTTTTTACTAAAGACATGTGGCTGAATACATTTTGGCCTAAATGTTTGACTAAAATGTAGTTTATTCGATATTTTTTACTTTTTGTTATTAGAAAAATCTTTTTTTTTTTAAATTTACGGTCCTTTTCCGTTTATATCGCAAAAAATAAAAATCACAGATGCAATCAAATACCATCAAAAGCAAGCTCTATTTGTGGGAAGAAAAGGACGCAAATTTTGTTTCGGTACAACATTGCATGACCGCACAATTACCAGTTAAAGCAGCGCAGTGCCAAATTGTAAAAACACCTCTGGGCATTTAGCAGCATATTGGTGGTTAAGTGGTTAAGGATTAAAAACGGACTCTTCGACAACTACGTAATCTTCCATGGGAGTTTTGCCATGGATCCCCCTCCGGCATGTCCCCTTGAAACAACTTTTCCATCACTATTGTGGCCAGAAAGAGTCCCTGTGGGTTTTAAAATTCGCCTGCCCATTGAAGTCTATAGCGGTTCGCCCATTCGCGAACATTTGCGGAAGTTCGCGTTCACTGCTCACGAACGCAAAATTTTAGGTTTGCGACATCACTAGTTGTATGTAATGCCATCACTTTATCATATATAAAGTTACACTAATCACCTGCTGGTATATCTGCATTTTATTAATTTTAAATATCTATGCTGGGTGTATTAGTACTACTGCTGTCTAGATTTACTAGATATTGTCCTAGAAATGGATCATCTCTACTAGGGATGAGCTTCGCGTTCAATACAAACGTATGTTCGACTCGAACATTGCCTGTTCGATCGTTCGTCGAAAATCGAACAAAACGAGTCGTTCGCGCCAAATTCGAGTGACGCGCGTCGGCCCATAATTCACTGCGGTGCTGCGCGCTGATGATTGGCCAAGCATGCACCATGACCCCGCATGCTTGACCAATCACAGCGCCCAAAAAACGAAGAGCCATAATTGGCCAAAGCCTGGGTGCTTTGGCCAATTATGGCTCAGGGCTTTAGCACACGCCCCACACTATAAAAGGCCGCCTTCCGGGCGGCCTCGTGTAGTGTGTTCTGGCTTTGTTAAAGAGAGCAGTCAGAGAGACCGAGAGATTATCTTTTTAGCTAGCTAGATAGAGCAGGCTAGTCAGTTTAGCTTTATTACAGTGTGTAGAGAATATATATAAATCCTTAGGAGTTGTACATATATTTATACACTGTATAGCTTAGCTAGATCTGCTATTAGTATTTGTCAGGCAGGAGATTGTGCATAGCTGCAGTGCTCTAACGTGTTGTATTGCCTGTGGCTGTGTGCTGTGTTTAGTTTACACCTAAACGTACTGGGTGTTACTGCAATCGTCCTGTTTATTTGCAAGTTTGCTCTTCAGTAGCACGTAAGCACATTTACTGTAAGTGCACGTTTGCTGTGTAATCGCACGTAAGCACATATACTGTAAGTGCACGTTTGCTGTGTAATCGCACATAAGCGCATTTACTGTAAGTGCAAGTTTGCTGTGTAATCGCACGTAAGCGCATTTACTGTAAGTGCAAGTTTGCTGTGTAATCGCACGTAAGCGCATTTAGTGTAAGTGCACATTTTCTGTGTAATCGCACGTAAGCGCATTTACTGTAAGTGCAAGTTTGCTCTTTAGTAGCACGAAATCGCATTTACTGTAAGTGCAAGTTTGCTCTTTAATAGCACAGTAAAAGCATTTACTGTAAGTGCACGTGTCCTGTTTATTTGCACCTAAGGGCATTTCCTGTAAGTGCAAGTTTGCCATTTTATCGCACGTAAACGCATTTACTGAAAGTGCAAGTTTGCTCTTTAGTAGCACGTATTCGCATTAACTGTAAGTGCACGTTTGCTCTTTAGTAGCACGTAAGCGCATTTTGTGTAAGTGCATGTTTGCTGTGTAATCGCACGTAAGCGCATTTACTGTAAGTGCAAGTTTGCTGTGTAATCGCACGTAAGCGCATTTACTGTAAGTGCAAGTTTGCTCTTTAGTAGCACGTAATCGCATTTACTGAAAGTGCAAGTTTGCTCTTTAGTAGCACATAAGCGCATTTACTGTAAGTGCAAGTTTGCTCTTTAGTAGCACGTAAGCACATTTACTGTAAGTGCAAGTCTGCTGTTTAATCGCACGTAAACACATTTACTGTAAGTGCACGTGGGGTGTTTATTTACACCTGAACGCATTAAAATGTCTGGAAGGACAACAAAGAGAGGCAGAGAGTCACGAGGGCAAGCAGGCTCTGCATCTAGAGGCAACGCTGGTGGTGGACGCTGTGCATCCTCTTCAGCACGTGGCCACTTGTCCTTCTTTTCGGGAGCTGGCCGTGTTGAGCCTCAACATGCAGACCAAATAGTAGATTGGATGACCAAGCCGTCCTCATCCTCCTCATCTTCTCTCACACAGACTGATCTTAGTTTGTCTGGCAAAGCAGCTGCCAAGGCTTCCTCTTCCATCTGTACAATGGCATCACACAATCCTTCCCTAGTCCCACCGTGTCCTCCTGAGGAGTTACCCGAACAGTTTCAACACAGTGTTGGGTACATACTGAATGAAGATGCGCAGCGATTTGAAGGCTCCGATGATGGAGGAAGGCATTGATGTGAGCCCAGGGAGAGGGGGTGGCCGAGAGGTACAACAATCTGGCAGTGATGTTCCCCCAGCTGGAGCATACTGCCAGGTTTTTGACAGTGATGAGGAGGGAGGGGATGATGAGGTCACTGACTCTACCTGGGTGCCTGATAGGAGAGAGGAGGAGGAGGAGGCAGAGGACGAGGCACAGGCACATCTCCAAAGAGGCAGGATGCCCTCCAGGGGTCAGCTTAAGGGCACACCAACTGCATTACAGCGCACATCTACGCTTGTGCATGGCGCTGCTGTGTCTGAACGGTACAGCAAAAGTTCTTTGCTGTTGACCTTTTTTGAAACATGTCCATCAGATCGCACCTTTTGCTATTTGCAACATATGTCGCAAGTGTATCTCGCGTGGCCAAAACATCTTCCGCCTGAGCACCACATGCTTGTCCAGACATATGTCGACCTGCCATGCAGCTCGTTGGCAAGCACACCAGAAAGACCCACACCAAAGACCAAAGCATACCTCCCCTTGCCCTTCTGGGACCTTCAACCCCACTAGACCCCCAGTCCTTTCTGAAGCCTGCAGTGAAGGTGTAGAAATAGGTGTGTCACAACCTAGTAGTAGTACATGCGGGCAATCTACTGATAGTACCAGACAAATTTCCCTGCCCCAGCTGCTGCAGCGCCGAAAGAAGTACTGTCTCAGCCATCCACATGCCCAGCGGTTGAATGCTAGCTTAGCAAAATTGCTAGCACTTCAACTGCAACCTTTTCAGTTGGTAGATTCTGCCCCCTTCCGTGAGTTTGTGGAATGTGCAGTACCTCAGTGGCAAGTACCCAAACGCCACTTTTTCTCACGGAAGGCGATTCCAGCTCTCTACCGGCATGTGGAAGGCAATGTCCATGCCTCGCTGGGCAGGGCAGTCAGTGGTAAGGTGCATCTTACCGCTGACTCATGGTCCAGCAGGCATGGACAGGGACGTTACCTGTCTTTTACGGCGCATTGGGTGACTCTGCTGGCAGCTGGGAAGGACGCAGGGCAAGGTACAGTAGTTTTGGAGGTTGTTCCGCCACCACGGCTCCAAAGCACTACTACTGGTTGTGACACACCTCTCTCCTCCACCCCCTCCTCTTCTTCTTCCTCTGTGACCTCCTCCTGTGGTGATGTTTTCTCTGAACCAGCCGTGCTCCCTAGGCGTACGAGGGGCTATGCAGGAATGCAGGCCAAGAGATGCCATGCGGTGCTAGAGCTGGTGTGCTTGGGAGACAGGAGCCACACTGGGGAAGAGGTTTTGTCAGCTCTGCAGGGGCAGGCTCAGAGGTGGTTGACGCCACGCCAGCTGAAGCCTGGAATGGTAGTCAGTGATAATGGCACCAACCTCCTCTCTGCCCTGCAACAGGGAAAACTCACCCATGTGCCCTGTTTTGCGCATGTCTTGAATTTGGTGGTGCAGAGGTTTTTGGGCAGGTACACATGCTTACAGGATGTCCTGAAGCAGGCCAGGAAAGTCTGTGTGAATTTCCGGAGGTCATATAATGCCACTGCTCAGCTGACAGACCTCCAAAGGGAATACAACCTGCCCAAGAACCGCCTAATCTGTGACATGCCCACCAGATGGAACTCTACGTTGGCCATGCTGCAGCAGCTGCACATGCAGCAGCGGGCCATTAATGAGTACCTGTGCCAATATGGCAGCAGAACTGGGTCAGGGGAGCTTGTTTTTTTTTCCCACGCCAGTGGGCCTTGATCAGGAATGCATGCACTGTCCTGTCACCATTTGAGGAGGCCACGAGGATGGTGAGCAGTGACAGTGCATGCATCAGTGAGACTGTCCCTCTTATTCACATGTTAAAGCACACGCTACGTGGAATAATGGACAGGGCCCTTGAGGCAGAACAGAGGGAGGAAGAGGAGGACTTCCTTACCTCTCAAGGCCCCCTTTACCCAGACAGTGGTCCTGCTTGCCCACCTAGCGAGGAGCAGGAGTCTTCAAGGGATCATTTACATTCCCAAGGAACACGTGTAATTTTACGTGACTGGGATGAGGTGCCTGTGGATCCTGTCGTCCTCAGTGACCCAAAGAACTGTGCCCCGAATGCCTCTGCAAACCTACGCTGCATGGCCTCCCTGATCCTGCAAAGCCTGCGTAAGGATCCTCGTGTACGTGCTATCAAGGAGAGGGATCATTACTGGCTGGCAACTCTCCTTGATCCACGTTACAAGAGTAAGGTTGCGGACCTTATCTTGCCATCGCAGAGGGAGCAGAAGATAAAACTTCTGCGGGAGGCCTTGCAGAAGGGTCTGTGCAATGCGTACCCAGAATCGGGGGGATTACCAAAACCTGGCCCTGGACAATGTCTTGCTGAGGCTTCGGTGAGTCACAGAAGGAGCGGTGGAGAAGGTGGCCGTGTTACTGATGCGTTCAGACAATTTTTTAGTCCGCAGCCCCAAGGTCTGACCGGTTCCAGCAACCATCGCCAGCGTCTGGTTTACATGGTCCGGGAATATACCTAGGGGCAAGATCCGACATGGACACCGTCCCCTCCGAAAATCCTCTGGCTTACTGGGTCTTGAGGATGGATCACTGGCCAGAGCTTGCACAGTATGCAATTAAGCTACTGGCTTGCCCTGCATCCAGTGTTCTTTCAGAACGCACATTCAGTGCTGCTGGAGGCTTTGTGACCGATCACAGGGTGCGCCTCTCCACCGACTCTGTTGATCAACTGACATTCATCAAAATGAATCAGGCTTGGATCAACACCAGCTACCAAGCACCTGATGCTGATATTACTGAATAATAGTTTTTTGTTGAAATGTCAGATCCCTTTGAGACTGCGTATGCTGATGCTGAGTGACTGTCCTGTTATGCTGCTGATGGAATATCCTTCTCCTCCTCACTTTTCTTGCTGATAGCTAGTAAGAAATATTGTGTTTCTGGGCTCCGCCACCAGTGCCTAAGGCCACATTTTGTGCCCCTGTTTAACAATTTTTGATGCAATACTTTGCAGGTGGCTCTTTGTTGTGCTCCAATTAGAGTTATTGGGAGGGGTTTCAGTGTAGTGTTGTGCCTAAGGCCCAATTTTTAAGCCCCTGATCAACAGGGTTGCCTAATAACAATTTTAAATTACTTTGCACGTGGCTCTTTGTTGTGCTCCAATTAGAGTTATTGTGAGGGGTTGCAGTGTTGTGCCTAAGGCACAATTTTTCAGCCCCTGTTTAACAGGGGCGCCTAATAACAATTTTTGATGCAGTACTTTGCACGTGGCTCTTTGTTGTGCTCCAATTACAGTATCTTTAAGGGGTGCCCTTTTTTCTACAATTTTTCTTTCACAAAAAATAATTGATTGAGCCAAGATCTGGCATTGTAATGGCCCCCCACCACCCCTAAAATAATCTACATATTGTTGCCACACAACACGGGCGCAAGCAGTATTAAATTACTTTTTTTCTGCGAGTAATCTCATGTTGTGCAGGGACATTTCTAAACATGTGCCACTACTATAGACACCCAGCAGGTACGATATTTAAAGGAATTTTTTTTCTTTTTTTACTTTAACCATCATTAAAATGGCTGCTCCGGAAAAAACGGCCGTTTTTAAAACTTTTTTTTCCATTAATACATGTTCCCTGGGGCAAGACCCGGGTTCTGAAAGATGTTTTCCAATGTTAAATTGAATATTGGTCTTTAAAATTATCGTTTTTGAATTCGAACGTTCGAGTCCCATAGACTTCAATGGGGTTCTAAATGTTCGCGCGAACCCGCGGTCTGTTCCTACTAGTCAGTTTAGCTTAATTTACAGTGTGTAGAGAATATATATACATCCCTAGGAGTTGTACATATATTTATACACTGTATAGCTTAGCTAGATCAGCTATTTCTATTTGTCAGGTAGGAGATTGTGCTAGCTGCAGTGTTCTAACATGTTTTCCTGGCCAGTCCTCCCGTCAGCACATCATGGGTTAATCCCCTCCTCCGGTCCACCAGTACCACCTTCTTCTAGCTAATAAGTAGGGGGCCCCTCCTCCCAGTCCTTGTTCCTTTTTATTGGTCGGACGATCAGACCACCTAAGACTCTTCCAGACAAACAAACTACGAACAAAGAGGAAGAAAAGAACCCCCCTGCCGAACCATCCCCACCCAGGTTCAGCCTCTCCTCGGGTTGGAAGGTCCAGAAGTAATAAAGGTATGCCCCTTTATGACACTGGACGCTCAGGTGCATGAGCTGCGGGCGTTTTAGCTTGTAGGAAGCTTACTGTGTTAACAGGGGCTGTGGTGTGTCTCCTGTCCATCTGCTAGGACATGCTGTGGCTCCTTCTCCTTATTCAGATCTGAGCTCCATAGGAGCGCGCCGCCCCTCCTTCCTCCACTTTCTGTTAGTCGGTGGTGATGTCACAGGGGGGGTGGGGCCAGGGGCGCACCATGGGCGGGCCCAAATCGGCTATAAAGACTCTCCAGGGCAGGAGGCTCAGTGTGGTCTGCCACTGTCTGGGAGAGGAAGCTCTAGGTAAGCCTCCAGCTGAGGAGGAGTGTGTGAAAGATTGTGTCAGCGCTGCACTATTCTTAAAGGTAGCTTTCTTTTTTTTCTCTAAACACCTGCTGCCACCCTGGAATTTTTCCTTCTCTTTAAAGGTAAAGAGGAGGTTGTAAAAAATGTACATACATACAGTGGATATTATTTTGGGGTGCATAGGTAAAAATAAATAAAATAAAAATATATATACTGTATATATCTATATATATTATTAATAATAATAATAATAATAATAATAATAATAAAATATATAGATAAATAAGAAATACACAATTAGGTACACACTTTTTTTCTTAGTACACTGGTATCAATTGCTTCACCGCCTGATGTGCGTATCCTGCTTCTTTACACAGCATGAGCTCACCACAGCCTCAGGATGCACCAAGGTCACCGGACAGGTAGGAGGGGTCAACGGGGGCCACAATGTAAAAGAGTGCAATACCAAGAGCTAAAGGTAGTGTTTCTTGGTTGTCTTTTTAGGAGCAGAAGCCCTAAGATAAGACATGAACGGAGAAAAAAGTCCCGCCACCGCTCAAAATCTCCGCAAGCGTCTGGCTCTCGGGCAATGCATAAGTCCCATTCTAGTCCAGCACGCAAATCCAGTCACTCTGCGACTGTAGCAGAGCCAAATGTATCAAGACCCCGCCCAGACGATGGTCTTTGTTGGGCATGTTCGGCACCATCCGAACCTGGCAAACTTCTATGCACCAGCTGCATTAAGGACGTGCCTACAGACAGGGAAGCAGAGGTGAGAAGAATTAGAGACTTTATTCAAGAAGCAGTGGCAGAGGGTATTCAGTCAGCCTCAGCCACCAAATCACCTAGATCAAGATCCAAAGTAGCGCCAATCAGCCAGTACGCGACAAATCACCTGCCCGGGAGGCGCTATCACTAGACTCATCGGACTCTGAAGAGCCCTCAGAATATTTATTTGATTTTCAATATATTGATTCATTTGTCACAGCCGTAAGGGAGGCCATTGACTGGGATCAAGATGTTCAGCCACCTGAAAAAATCAAAAGATTTTTTCCTAGCCGGAAGAGACAAGGGGTTACTTTCCCCCTCTTGCCAGAGATCCGAGAATGGTTCGAGGAAGAATGGGAAAAGCCGGAAAAGAGGGCAAACATACAGAACCGTTTCTCAAGGTTGTACCCTTTTAAAACCCCAGAAGCAGACCTTTGGGACTCCCCGTTGGGCATAGATGTGGCCTTACAGCGCCTGGCCCGACAGGTCGCGTTGCCATTGCAAGATTCTACAACCTTCAAAGACCCAATGGACAGACATGCAGACACAGACCTAAAGAAGGTGTACTCAGCTGCGGGTGCAGCGTGCCGTCCATCTATTGCCCTAACCTCAGTCTCCAGAGCACTCAAGGTTTGGACCACGAGAACCCAAGCAGCACTAAAAGCAGATACAGGGTCAGAATCAGTCATACAGACAATGGAGGAATTTGATCTTGCCGCCGATTTCATAGCAGAAGCCTCTATGGACCTGACAAAGTTACTCACAAGAATCATGGCTTTTGCAGTGACGGCAAAGAGGGCCCTCTGGTTGCGACATTTGGGAGCAGACAGCACCTCAAAACTGAGTCTCTGCAATATTCCGTTTAACGGCAAGGTGCTGTTCGGAAAGACCCTAGAAGAAGCCATTAGTCGAGCTACAGGGGGAAAGTCGGGTCTAATGCCACAGAGACCCAGGAAGACACAGCAGGCCACCCGGCCAGCCCAACCAGACTACAAGAGGGCGTATGAAGCCAGGTCATACAGGCCAGGACGGGAATATACAAGACCCTACTGGAAAAATCCACAAAATTCTTTCTTGCAGAAAGTAAAGTCTAGAGCGGCACAGACTGCTAAAAAACCCGAAAAATCTTTTTGACGGGTTAACTGCCCATTCCCCCCAGGTGGGCGCCAGGTTAATGTCCTTCTATGAAGTATAGGCGGAAGAAGTCAAGGACCAGTGGGTCCGCAAGACGGTCAGATAAGGTTACAAAATATCCTTTTAGAAGAAACCACCCAATACGGTGGTCCACACAGAATGGCCGACAGATCAGAGGAAACGGATCTGCTTACAAGAATATTTAGACGGCTTACAGCAAAGGAATGCAATTTCGCCGGTACCCCTATCCCAACAAGGAAAAGGGGTATACTCTCCAATCTTTCTAGTTCCCAAAGCATCGAGGGATCTCAGACCAGTTCTGGACCTGAGAATTCTAAACCACTTCATAGAACCCAAGACGTTCAAGATGGAATCTGTATTTACAATCATCTCTGTGTTGCAACCAGGAGACTGGCTGATATCAGTCGATCTAACGGATGCATATTTGCACGTCCCAATCAACGAGAGCCACCTAAGATACCTAAGATTCTTGGCGTCTCAACGCGAGATGGTTCTAGAAATCCTATCAAAATTTGGCTGGATCATCAACAGGCAAAAGAGCCAATTGATTTCCTCACAACAGATGGAATATCTGGGACTAATTCTCAGTACAGACAGAGGCCTTGTCCTCCTACCCGAACGAAAGAAGGCAGAATTGGTAGCCTGCTTCAGCAGCGTGATGAAGTCAACGTCGCTAACGGCAGGAGATTGTGTGACCCTACTCGGGATGTTTACTGCAGCAAGCCCAACCATTCCTTGGGCAAGGTTCTACACAAGAGCCTTCCAGGCAACCTTCTTGAACCAATGGGACGGTACCTCTCTCCACCAGAGGATTCGCATACCAAACCGGATTCGACAGAACCTAGCTTGGTGGAAGTCATCAGAGAACCTGTTGCGGGGCATGCCCCTCAAGCAGATGCAGGGAGTTTGGAGCAAGATGGAATCCCGACACTCCAACCTTCGAGAAGCTAGTTCAGGGAGCTTGAGTCAAACTAATGTTAGACAACAAGACGGCAGTGGCATATGTAGCCAGACAGGGCGGAACCAAGAGCTTGCCACTTCTGCAGGTGGCAACCAAAATATTTGTGTGGGCCGAAGCATATCTGGAAGCCCTAACAGCAGTTCGGGCAGCCAGAATTCCATCGCGGATCATCTGATTTGGGAGCTCCCCGACAAGAACGAATGGGCCTTGAACAAAAAGTTCCTAGAACCAATCTTTTCCAAGTGAGGGACACGCTCAGTGGATCTAATGGTGACCCGAGTCAATACAAAGACACCCCAATTTGTGTCCAGGTTCCGTTGCAACAAAGCCTTGACCCAAGATGCCTTCTCCATTCCATGGGATTTTCCCCTAGCTTACATCTTTCCGCTGGTGCCGCTAGTAATGAGGGCTTTGTTAAAGATTGCAAGAGAAAAGGTCCATACAATAATAATGCTACCCTTCTGGCTGCAGAGGCCGTGGTTCCCTCTACACCTACACATGGCGTCGGACCCCCCAATACATCTGCCGCTAAAGAGGGATCTCCTATGGCAGCGCCAATGGGTACACCCCAACCCGAACAGGTTGCAACTGACGGCCTGGCTGCTGAATCAACCAGACTCCAGGCACAAGGCATTTCAAAGGAAGTAATCTCAACACTGTTAAAGTCTAGAAAGGCCTCGACTAACGCCACCTACAACAGAATTTGGGCAAAGTTTACAACTTTTGCAATACAGAAAAATTTTGCTTCAGTGGATCCGAATGTGGCACAAGTACTGGACTTTTTGCAATCTGCTCTAAACAAAGGTTTAGCCTATAGTACATTGAAGGTACACATTTCAGCCTTGTCATGTTTTACAGGATACAGGTGGGCAGACGAACCACTGGTAAAACAATTCTTAAAAGCGACCATGAAAATGAATCCTCCAAGAAAGTCTCTATTTCCGGCCTGGGACTTAGGCACAGTGCTAAGAGCACTGCTTCTACATCCTTTTGTACCGGCAGAATCTTGTCCATTCTGGTTTCTAACACTTAAACTGTTTTTTCTCACCGCCGTAACATCGGCAAGAAGGGTATCCGAGCTAACAGCCCTGTCCAGTAAGGAACCGTACTGCATCATCCTTCCAGACAAGGTAATTCTGAGGCCTTCACCAATAGCAACGCCCAAGGTAATTTCAAAATTTCACCTTAACTGGGAGGCAGTGCTACCTAGCTTTACATCACCGCCTATGCAGGAAGAAGAACTGGACCTCAGACCTCTGGACATGGTCAACCTTTTCTCAATTTACCTGCATCGTTCTCAACAAGTGCGCAAAACGGATTCCCTTTTCGTCTTACCATCTGGGCCTTAAAAAGGACAAGCCGCTTCGACAAGAATAATCTCGACCTGGATCACCAAAGTAATAAAACTCACGTACGAGAAACAAGGGCTGACGCCTCCTCAGGCAACTAGAGCTCACTCTACCAGAGGGGTGGCAGCCTCCTGGGCAGCATTTGCCAAAATACCAGTTGAGGAAATATGCAAGACGGCCAGTTGGAGTTCCTGCAAGACCTTCGCAAAGCATTACAATCTAGACGTGACGTCATCTAAGGCGTCTAGTTTCGGAAATGCCGTGGTATCGGCTCCTTTTCAGGCAGAATAAAGAAAGATTCACTTAAGCAGCATTAATAGTTGTCGTCCGAGTCTTATATACATTTTCCCGCCCTAGGGTGCTAAATTAAATCCCATGATGTGCTGACGGGAGGACTGGCCAGGAAAACGGAAAATTGTTATTCTTACCTACGGTAATTTTCCTTTCCTGGCCTGTCCTCACGTCAGCACAGCCTTTCCCTCCCTATAGTCTGTCGTCCGCCAAATTAGTGGAACAAGGACTGGGAGGAGGAGCCCCCTACTTATTAGCTAGAAGAAGGTGGTACTGGTGGACCGGAGGAGGGGATTAACCCATGATGTGCTGACGTGAGGACAGGCCAGGAAAGGAAAATTACCGTAGGTAAGAATAACAATTTTCCGTTATATTGCCTGTGTGCTGTTTAGTTTACACCTAAACATACTCGTGTTACTGCACTTGTCCTGTTTATTTGCAACTAAACACATTAGCTGTTACTGCGCGTTTGCTGTTTAATAGCACCTAAATGCATTTGCTGTAACTGCACATTTGCTTTTTAATAGCACCTAAACGCATTTGCTGTTACTGCACGTGTGTTGTTTAATAGTGTGGTGGCAGTTGGGGGTGTGCAGAGCATACCGCCATCCTGCCTTGTGCTTTAAAGCACACACTCCATCTTAATGAAATAATGCCATCTTTCAACTAATAGGTTCACTCACCATCCATTCAAAGATACATCACAACAGCTTGTTCTCATCCAAAGCTACCAGACATGACTGGTTAGCAGCAGCTAGCTCCATTTATTTTATAGTGTCAACAAGAGTAACAAAAGAAGGTGGTGGCTTCACAAAACAGCCAGACATGTTTGTATACTTTCAAAAGAAACCAATCAGACATGTGATTCAAATCATGCTAGTAGTGAGGTGTGTAAACAGCTGGGTGCCGAGCCATGCTCTGTTAAACAAAGGACTCAGAAAGCATGGCCTCGGCACAAAGTCGTGTGCAAACCAAACCGCCTCCATCATTGCAAACCATACTGAATCATGGGTCAGATAACCATAATGTTCATATAGTTATGCTACAGTTTCCATGTACGCAGATCTGTCCACTCGGAGTCATTTAATGCAGTCGACAAGAAGTGGCCAGTCCCTTGCTGAGGCATAAATGAACATCCCTAAAAGGAGTTCGCAAATCTTTGTCCATGAAAAGTTGTTTGCGCCAATGGCCTTCCACCAATGTCTGTATGCGTGAATGCGCTCACCTGAGCGCATTACAGCAAAACCGACACTGGGGGACATCTGACAACATACATTTATAGAATTTTCCACAACAGTCCCTCCTTTTTTGTCATATTCTCCCGAGTGTCCCGCGATGATCTTCTTTACACCTGGAAACGAATCAGTCCTTACAGTCCATATGAGTTCATAAAAGGAAAAACACGGCTTGACATGTAGACACTGTTCTTCAGGAGGGATGACTTAAAAGGAGGACACGACATAGTGAGCTGTAGTAATCGCCAATCGGTCTGGGATCCTCTGCATCTGGTACGTGGGTTGGGCTTCGGGGCGTCTCATATGGTACGTGGGTTGGGCTTTGGGGTGTCTTATATGGTACGTGGGTTGGGCTTCGGGGTGTCTCATCTGGTACGTGGGTTGGGCTTCAGGGTATCTCATCTCATCGAGGAAGATGTGGTCATCTGCTCCGGCTCTGGTCATGCGTCCAATCAGGCAACAGGTGTGCTCATCATGACATAGAAAGAATAGAAATAAAAACATCATGAGTATATATAACCACGATCCGCTGTAAAATAAAAATTAAATCCCCTCAGATTCCCAGACCCTTCAAAGGACTCCCAACCTTCACTCAGCTACAGCTCTGGCTTTGCCTTGTAGGGACCCAAACCTTATCCATATGGGCCTGAACTCCAATTCCCCGATCCAGGTATAACAATATTTACTTGTAAATTCCCAGAAACCCCCTTCGGACTGTGAGAACTTCCTTGTAGCTTCAACAGTTACAGGAAACATTCCATCCTCAATAGGTGTGAATTGTTCAATCGTATCATAAGCTCAAGCCCCCCCACCTTGTATATGCAGGGAACCGTGCCCAGACCTGGTCGGGGTTGGTGAAAAATTCCCTTCTAGCTGTTCCCGCCATTGCTAATTTCTCTTGCGCCATCAGATCCTTTCAATTGGCCGCGACATAGGATGCTGGGACAGCTTCACCACCACGCATGAACCTCTTGCATTGGGGGAATTACCTTATAAGCTGTAGATCTGCATAAACACCAAACTGAAGTTACACACTTGTGGGCTACCTAGTCCTGATACCCAACCGACAAGAGGCGGAACCATAAAAACAGTAACCAATTCTACCCTCTAAAAACATATTAATAAATTCCATTGACACGTGTCTGTTTGGAGTCTTCACTAGTTTGTCAATAATCCTCATACCAATAATATCATAAATAGCATGTACCGCTGTCATCGCTGGGGACTACAGTTGGTGGAGACTCAGAACAGACCCAGCAATTAAGCAAGTTAATTAGTCAGAGAATACACTTTAAATAATAATTTGGGATGCTTTCCATCTTTACCCTTGCTAAAATTTACTAAAATTTACTAAACAAACAAATACAAAATAAACAAAGATACTCCTCATTTCTTTGATGTGGTTGAGCCGCTTCTTGCAATGGCTGGCGTGGTCTCATCTATCAAGCTTCTTTACAAACGACCCAGTCACCTGGTTGGGAAAAATGGAAACCAATTACCGTTTTAGGGTCCAGGAGAGACTCCTGAACCCTGTGAAGTTCATGTTACAGTGATCGCACCCACCCCATCACCCAAGAATGAGAGTGACAGCTGATGGGAGTACGACCCTGGCTTTGGTCAACCTTCAAACAAACCTTATGACAATAACCCAGACATCGGGATTGTGGTCGCTGCCTAACCTGTGCGTGGCTCACCGTCACCTGTAATCGCTTACCATCTCCTGTAATAACTTACCATTGCCTGTAATTAGACATGTGCACAACAAACATTTTTGTTTATTTCTGTTTCGTTTCTGTTCGTTTATCGTGATTCGTAACAAGTCGTAATTTCGTAAGACGTTATCGTATTCGTACTCTTTAGTATTTTCGTAACACTTTTTTTTCCCGTTTCCGTTTTTTTATGTTAGTTTATTTTTCGTTGATTCGTAAGTTTGCATTTTCGTTTATTTTTCGTAATTATGATTTTTTTTTTGTGTTCGGTATTTTTTGTTATTTCTATGTTTTCATTTATTTTTTCTTTCGTTGTGTTGTTCTTTTACATTTAGTAGTTTTGTATCTTCGTAGTTTTCCATATTCGTTAATTTTGGAAATATCGTTATTCGTTATTATTTGCGCTAAACCGTTTGTTTATTCGTAGGTTAACGAATCAACGAAAATAACGAATAATTGACAGGTTCTTAGCAACTAAGATGGGAACCTACTTGTGCTTGTCGATTTCAAATTCTATCAAAGAAAGACAGTCTTGGCACAAACTTGATTAGAATTAGAAAGATTAGTGTTATTAGTTAGAAAAACTGTCACTTTTACATTTTACCATCACTTTTACATTTTACCACCCCCCCCCCCCCTTTTCTTCCTCATTACAGACTGGAGGAAGAAATGCATGGTGCAGGAAAAAAAGAAACAATGAAATAGCCTATGATACTTTCACCTCCTTATGCCGCGTACACATGATCACTTTTTGTGATGAAAAAAAAACTTCATTTTATCTGACGAAACAAAGCGACGTTTTTCAAACTTCATTTTCAAAAACGACATTGCATACACACCATAGTTTTTCCACCATGCTCTAGCAAAGCGCGGTTACGTAAGACACTTTCGACGGCACTCTGTTCCATTGAAGCTCCCATCTCATAACTTGCTTCTAAGCATGCGCGGGTTTAAAAACGTCGTTTTAAACGACCTTTGCTGACACACGGTCACTTTTTATGACACAAAAAACGACATTTTGAAAAACGACACAAAAAATTCAAGCATGTTGGAATTTTTTTTGGGTCGTTTTTTTGAAGACATAAAACAACGTTTTGCCCACACACGATCATTTTAAATGACGTTTTTTAAAACGTCGTTTTTTTCATCACAAAAAGTGATCGTGTGTACGCGGCATTAGATTTGTATTTATCCATGTGTACAGCTGTCTACATACACCTGCTCTCTATGTACAAACACTTCCAGAAACTCCTTGGACCTGAAAAATACTTATAAGCAGAAATCATTACTCCATACTTCATATTTATCCTGCAGAGAATGGCAAACAAAAATGACATTCCTGTACATTGTCAATGACATTCTTTCAAAACCGATTCAAACAAAAACCTCTGTAACCCTTACTTTTCCCGTTCCTACAAAAATACAAAAGTCGCGACATGTCGGAAGATCGCTGCGCTGAGTTCGAACATATTCATGTTACTACATACAAACATTCAGATACAAATGTGGGGGAGATATTCATCGTTTTTAAAACAAAAATGAAAAAAACACAAACCAGCCGAAATTCTGCCTTCACTCTTTCCGCAATAGAAGAAAATACAATGGAAAAATATGAGAACAGCGCAAGAGACTTGCATAGACCAGCTATACAAAGTTCTTCTGAGGCACGTCCCACACCTCCATCCACACTAATCATTACAGATTTCTGAAGCTACATCTGATCTACAACCAAAGTATCTTTATTCTGAGGTCTCATACCTCCAGCCAGAGTACCTTCCAAAGGGGTATACCTTACTGTACCCTCTGACCAGCTATGTCATTCTTTAAGGGGTCTCATGTCCGGAGCCCCAAACCCAGACCTCATGTGTGGTGCAGCTGTCTGACTGGTGCACTGCATGGGCGGCACATCCCATGACGATTCAAATCGTTTTTTTAGTGAGCTCTGCGTCCAGAGTGCGCCTTTATCATCATAACCGATCCCTGCATTCCAATTATTCTACACGGCCTGAGCAGGGCATGAGCGTACTACTCCTACACATTTATGCTAATACAATCGCGCACAGGGTTTCTGGTTATTGTACACGGCCTGACCTGTCTCACGCAGGGACGGTGCTACCAATAGGCAAGTTAGGCGATGGCCTAGAGCGCACATCAGTAGGGAGCGGCATGCTGGCTACATGCGGTGAGTGAGCAGTGGGGTGTTTAATTTGTGCTGCTTTCTGTGCAAACTGCGCTCCCAGCACTGCTAGGTCCAGCGCTTGCTGCAGAGTATCACTGCTGAAGAGAGCGAGGGGGGCGAGGGGGGGGTTCATGTGCAGGGGACAGTAAACCTGTAAAACAGCCTGCCTGGGTGTTCTCTCCTCCTGTGTGATTCCTCTTTCCCCCGCCACCGCTCATATTCAGCAGGTAGAGATTGAAGACACAATGTCCGAGCAAAAAGCAGGAGCTTGTTAAACTTTTTAAGTTAAAAAGCCTGTGATTGGTTGCTAGGGGCGGTCCTAGCAACAAATCATCTCTGTTAAATGGAGAGTTGAACATCTCCCGCCCTCTGCTCGGACATGCCATGCTCTGTCTTCTTCCTGCTGTGTGAGTTAATGAGGGCAGCTGTGTGGAGGAGTCTAGTATACAGGGAGGGGGCAGCTGTGTGGAGGAGACTGGTATACAGGGAGGGGGGCAGCTGTGTGGAGGAGTTTGGTATACAGGGAGGGGGGCAGCTGTGTGGAGGAGTCTGTTATACAGGGAGGGGGCAGCTGTGTGGAGGAGACTGGTATACAGGGAGGGGGGCAGCTGTGTGGAGGAGGCTGGTATACAGGGAGGGGGCAGCTGTGTGAAGGAGACTGGTATACAGGGAGGGGGGCAGCTGTGTGAAGGAGACTGGTATACAGGGAGGGGGGCAGCTGTGTGAAGGAGACTGGTATACAGGGAGGGGGCAGCTGTGTGGAGGAGACTGGTATACAGGGAGGGGGGCAGCTGTGTGAAGGAGACTGGTATACAGGGAGGGGGGCAGCTGTGTGAAGGAGACTGGTATACAGGGAGGGGGGCAGCTGTGTGGAGGAGACTGGTATACAGGGAGGGGGGCAGCTGTGTGGAGGAGACTGGTATACAGGGAGGGGGCAGCTGTGTGGAGAAGTCTGTTATACAGGGAGGGGGCAGCTGTGTGGAGAAGTCTGTTATACAGGGAGGGGGCAGTTGTGTGGAGGAGACTGGTATACAGGGAGGGGCAGCTGTGTGGAGGAGACTGGTATACAGGGAGGGGGCAACTGTGTGGAGGAGGCAGCTGTGTGGAGGAGACTGGTATACAGGGAGGGGGCAGCTGTGTGGAGGGGACTGTTATACAGGGAGAAGGGCTGTGGAGGGGACTGGTATAGAGGGAGAGGGGCTGTGGAGGGGACTGGTATAGGTGGAGGGGACTGGTATAGAGGGAGAGGGGCTGTGGAGGGGACTGGTATAGAGGGAGAGGGGCTGTGGAGGGGACTGGTATAGAGGGAGAGGGGCTGTGGAGGGGACTGGTATAGAGGGAGAGGGGCTGTGGAGGGGACTGAGTATACAGGGCTGTGGAGGGGACTGGTATACAGGGAGAGGGCTGTGTAGGGGACTGGTATACAGGGAGAGGGCTGTGGAGGGGACTGGTATACAGGGAGGGGGGCTGTGGAGGGGACTGGTATACAGGCAGAGGGGCTGTGGAGGAGACTGGTATACAGGGAGAGGGGCTGTGGAGGAGACTGGTATACAGGGAGAGGTGCTGTGGAGGAGACTGGTATACAGGGAGAGGGGCTGTGGAGGAGACTGGTATACAGGGAGGGGGGCTGTGGAGGGACTGGTATACAGGGAGAGGGGCTGTGGAGGAGACTGGGTATACAGGGAGGGGGGCTGTGGAGGAGACTGGTATACAGGGAGGGGGGCTGTGGAGGAGACTGGTATACAGGGAGGGGGCTGTGGAGGGGACTGGTATACAAGGAAAGAGGCTGTGGAGGAGACTGGTATACAGGGAGAGGGGCTGTGGAGGAGACTGGTATACAGGGAGAGGGGCTGTGGAGGAGACTGGTATACAGGGAGAGGGGCTGTGAAGGAGACTGGTATACAGGGAGAGAGGCTGTGGAGGGGACTGGTATACAGGGAGAGGGGCTGTGGAGGAGACTGGTATACAGGGAGAGGGGCTGTGGAGGAGACAGGTATACAGGGAGGGGGGCTGTGGAGGGGACTTGTATACAGGGAGAGGGGCTGTGGAGGAGACTGGTATACAGGGAGAGGGGCTGTGGAGGAGACTGGTATACAGGGAGGGGGGCTGTGGAGGAGACTGGTATACAGGGAGGGGGGCTGTGGAGGAGACTGGTATACAGGGAGAGGGGCTGTGGAGGAGACTGGTATACAGGGAGAGGGGCTGTGAAGGAGACTGGTATACAGGGAGAGGGGCTGTGGAGGGGACTGGTATACAGGGAGAGAGGCTGTGGAGGAGACTGGTATACAGGGAGAGAGGCTGTGGAGGAGACTGGTATACAGGGAGAGGGGCTGTGGAGGAGACTGGTATACAGGGAGAGGGGCTGTGGAGGAGACTGAGGTTCAAGGAATGAGGCTGAGGACACCGATGTAATGGGGGAAAGAGGTAATTGATGACATTGGGGAACTTGGATGCAAAGAGGTCTGTGATGTAAAGCAGGCACTGTATTGCAAAGGGGTGCTGTATTGCCACCCTTGTCTTCAGGCCAGTTCCAGAGGCGCAGGTGGCTGAGGAAATAGGTGGAGAGGTGACACAAAAAACTCCACCCCCGTCGCATACATGGGCAGGGCAAAAGGGGTGGAGCCAATGGGGGCGGCAAATTTAGGTTTTGCCTAGGGTGTCAAAAATCCTTGCACCAGCCCTGGTCTCACGATATAAAGCCTCCTAAAATGTGTTCGTCAGACAACCTACAAAGCACCATGAAATCCTCAATTTTTCAAAACAATATTATGGCTTCTTGCTACCTGCATCTACATGTTATGGTGAAGCCCTCCTGTTTGCTCTCACATACCCTAAACTGTATTTACAGTATAAAAATTCACAAAAACGACTGAAATTAAACTTTAAAACACTCTTTCAAACGCCAAAATGTTCCTTCAGAACACAAATCTCATTGCTCATCTTTCAGAAGACTTCAAAACTCCTCCCACTGACTTCCTGCTTATATAAAAAATGCTGAAAAAGGACTTCCTGTTGTATGCTTAGCTCGTAAAAACCCAAAATCTGATTTATTTACATAATGACAGGAAGAGGGAGGGGAGGGGGAAGCCTATCTTCATTGCCTTGTCTCAGCACATCAAAAACATCCATGGACTACATATATTTCCCGTGGAAGTATTATACAGTAGTAAACAAAGCCAAAACTGAATCTACTGCGTTTTTTTCTGTTAAAAACAAAACACCTTTGGTTCAGAAAAGGTAAAACAATCTCCTCCCATCTGCAGAATAGGAGTTGATCCCCCCTGACCCAACCATATTCAAAAACAATGAATTGCCCCCCCGGGAAATTCCCAAACGGTCAAACACAAAAACAACGCACACCGCTGTGCACAAAAAACGCAGTCAATGCCATCAAAATTCGTAAAATCCATCAAAATTCAGTGCATGGAAAAGGAGTCCCTCACCCAAAAACAAAATTCTACACAAAAGTCTCCACTCCTACACTGCAAAGTCAGCCGGTAGGTTAGTCAGATCCTGTATATATTGGCCCTAGCATGCGCTACTCAAGAGATAGTGCTTAAACTGCATCTCAAATTGGCCGAGAACAAGGCAAGCAGCAATGGCGCCATTTACGCTTGCAGTAAAATAATTTAACTTCCAAATCACCCTTTTACCACAGGACAGACCACACTGCACACAAAGGAAAACAAAAATGTTGTCCACCAGATCCCAACACAGAAAAGACTGCGCTAATCAATTCGCACTAAACATCA
Organism: Rana kukunoris; assembly: GCA_029574335.1. NCBI lineage: Eukaryota > Metazoa > Chordata > Amphibia > Anura > Ranidae > Rana > Rana kukunoris. The sequence continues at coordinate 70,529,895 of CM056060.1, forward strand.
AAATCTGCCCCAATGGCTGCTAAAATCCACCAGCAAAATAGCCAACGAAAGTGGCTGCACCTCCCCCCTTAGGTGACCCACAGAGCAAACAGACTGTGCCTCCAAAATGGCCAGCGACGACCATGGCAGCATACAAGATGGCCGCCATATGCAGTTTTTCAAAACCTGCCTAGAATCTTTCTCCACAAAGACAAAACATGGGACATAAAAAAAAAAACAATTATAGAGCCTATTTTCAAACCAACCAACCTTCACACACACACACATACTTTAGGCTCCTTCAAATCGGACCTTTTTATGGTGTGAACCCCTCATAATGAGCGCAGCACAGGAATGGTGGGAACCCCTCATAATAAGCGCAGCACAGGGATGGTGGGAACCCCTTATAGTGAGCGCAGCACAAGGCTGACGGCAATTTTACACAATGGAGCATGCCTTGCCTACACAAAAGGTAGCCTTTTCAAGCAGTTATCTCAAACAATTCAATCTCTTACAAACTGTTCAGTCACACAACAAAATCATACATACACATACAATCAAATCCACAGACACACACATACACACATCCAATCGATTTCACAAACGCACACAACCACACACAGTCACACACACATCCAATCGATTTCACAAACGCACACAATTACACACACATCCAATCGATTTCACAAACACACAATCATACACAGAATCACACACACACCAACCCAATCACACACAGTCATACACACATCGATTTCACATGTGCACACGCAATCTTACACAATCACATACAATCATTATTTCAAAATGACAAACATTTTGTTCTTTTTTCAAAGCATGTTTTTCCCAATGCATCAGAACGTACCCCAGGGAAAAAAACATGAATAGAACCACCTGGCCCACCATTAACTGTGGTGGCAGTTTGGGGGTGTGCAGAGCATACCGCCATCCTGCCTTGTGCTTTATAGCACACACTCCATCTTAATGAAATAATGCCACCTTTAAACTAATAGGTTCACTCACCATGCATTCAAAGAGACATCACAACTGCTTGCTCTCATCCATAGCTACCAGACATGACTGGTTAGCAGCAGCTAGCTCCATTTATTTTATAGTGTCAACAAGAGTAACAAAAGAAGGTGGTGGCTTCACAAAACAGCCAATCAGACATGTTTGTATACTTTAAAAAAAAAAACAATCACAAACATGTGATTCAAATCATGCTAGTAGTGAGGTGTGCAAACAGCTGGGTGCCGAGCCATGCTCTGTTAAAGCATGGCCTCGGCACAAAGCAGTATGCAAACCAAACCGCCGCCATCATTGCAAACCATACTAAATCATGGGTCAGATAACCATAATGTTCGTATAGTTAAGCTACAGTTTCCATGTACGCAGATCTGTCCACTCGGAGTCATTTAATGCAGTCGACAAGAAGTGGCCAGTCCCTTGCTGAGGCATAAATGGACATCCCTAAAAGGAGCTCGCAAATCTTTGCCCATGAAAAGGTGTTTGCGCCAATGGCCTTCCACCAACATTTGTATGCGTGAATGAGCTCACCTGAGCGCATTACAGCAAAACCGACACTGGGGAACATCTGACAACATACATTTATAGAATTTTCCACAACAATAGCACCTAAACGCAGTTGGTGTAACTGCACGTTTGCGGTTTGATAGCACCTAAACACATTAGCTGTAACTGCACGTTTGCTGTTTAACCACTTAAAGACCGTACCAATATGCTGCTAAAAGACCCAAGGTGTTTTTACAATTTGGCACTGCGTTGATTTAACTGGTAATTGTGCGGTCATGCAATGTTGTACCGAAACTAAATTTGCGTCCTTTTCTTCCCACAAAAAGAGCTTTCTTTTGATGGTATTTGATTGCTTCTGCGATTTTTTTTATTTTTTGCGATATAAATGGAAAAAGACCGTAAATTTTGAAAAAAGATTTTTCTTATAACAAAAAATAAAAAATATCGAATAAACTAAATTTTAGTCAAACATTTAGGCCAAAATGTATTCAGCCACATGTCTTTAGTAAAAAAAAAAAAAATCGCAATAAGCGTATATTTATTGGTTTTTGCAAAAGTTATAGCGTCTACAAACTAGGGTACATTTTCTGGAATTAACACAGCTTTTATTTTATGACTGCCTATCTCAATTCTTGAGGTGCTAAAATGGCAGGGCAGTACAACCCCCCCCCCCCAAATGACCCCATTTTGGAAAGTAGACACCCCAAGGAAACTGCTGAGAGGCATTTTGAGTCCATTGAATATTTTTTTTTGTCCCTAGTGATTGAATAATGACAAACAAAATAAAATAAATATTACAAAAAGTTGTCACTAAAAGATATATTGCTCACACATGCCATGGTTATCCTCCTGCTTCTCCTGAGTATGGGGATACCACATGTTTAGGACTTTTTGGGAGCCTAGCCGCGTACGGGACCCCGAAATCCAAGGGCATCCATTCTAAGGGCATACATTTTTTATTTCACTCCTCACTACCTATCAGTTTCAAAGGCCATAAAATGCCAAAATAGCACAATCCCCCCCCCCCCCCAAAATGACCCCATTTTGGAAAGTAGACACCCCAAGCTATTTTCTGAGAGGCATGTCGAGTCCATTGAATATTTTATATTTTGACACAAGTTGCGGCAATATGACAAACTGATTTTTTTTGCACAAAGTTGTCACTAAATGATATATTTCTCACACATGCCATGGTTATATGTGGAATTGCACCCCAAAATACATTCTGCTGCTTCTCCTGAGTACGGGGATACCACATGTTTGGGACTTTTTGGGAGCCTAGCCGCGTACGGGCCCCCGAAATCCAAGCACCGCCTTCAAGATTTCTAAGGGCATACATTTTTGATTTCACTCCTCACTACCTATCACAGTTTTGAAGGCCATAAAATGCCAAGATGGCACACAACCCCCCCAAATGACCCCATTTTGGAAAGAAGACACCCCAAGCTATTTGCTGAGTGGCATGTTGAGTGCATGGAATATTATTATTTTTTTGCCACAAGTGATTGAATAATGACCAAAAAAAAAATTTACAAAACATTGTCACTAAATGATATATTTCTCACACATGCCATGGTTATATGTGGAATTGCACCCCAAAATACATTCTGCTGCTTCTCCTGAGTACAGGGATACCACATGTGTGGGACTTTTTGGGAGCAACAAAATCAGTTTTTCATATTCCCGCAACTTGTGTCAAAATATAAAATATTCCATGGACTCGACATGCCTCTCAGCAAATAGCTTGGGGTGTCTACTTTCCAAAATGGGGTCATTTTTTTTTGTGCTATGTTGGCATTTTATGGCCTTCAAAACTGTGAGGCCACGTACACACGAGGGGATATGTCCGCTGAAAACGGTCCGATGGACTGTTTCAGCAGACATCTCCGCTCGTGTGTATGGGCTAGCGGACAGATTTCTCCACCCGACAGATTTCAAAGCATGCTTTGAAATCTATCCGGTGGGAATCTGTCCGCCCGACATGTCTGCTGGTTAGTACACTTACCAGCAGACATGTCGGCCCCCACCGCCGCCGCGCCGCTGCCGAATGGATTCGGCGCATGCGCGGAAGTGTTTTACTTCCTGGTGCGGTGACGTGGCGGCGTCAACGTCACCGCCGCGTCACCACTACGTCACCGCGCCGTCCGGCGGCGGGGAATTTGATCCGATGGTGTGTACACGCCATCGGATCAAACTCCCAATCGGACATATCCGATGGAAATGGTCCGCGGACCGTTTTCATCGGATATATTCGATCGTGTGTACGCCGCCTAATAGGTAGTGAGGAGTGAAATCAAAAATGTACATCCTTAGAAAGCCTGAAGCCGGTGATTGTTTTTTGGGGTCCCATACGCGGCTAGGCTCCCAAAAAGTCCCAAACATGTGGTATCCCCGTACTCAGAAGAAGCAGCAGAATGTATTTTGGGGTGTAATTTCACATATGGGGGGTGTATGCTTTGCGCGTGGGTGTAAGCGTTATTAGCACTAACTAGCTACCTAGCGGCACTAGCGACACTAATACAGCGATCAGAAAAACGATCGCTTAGTGACACTGGCAAAAGGGGGTGAAAGGGTTAACTCTAGGGGCAATCAGGGGATAAAAACTTTATTTAGAAAATTTAAGGGGGTACCTAACGCTATAAAAACCTGGTGGGCGAACCTCAAAAAAAATAACTAGCTACCTAGCGGCACTACCGACACTAATACAGCGATCATAAAAACAATTGCTTAGTGACGCTGGCAATAGGGGGTAAAAGGGTTAACTCTAGGGGCAATCAGGGGTTAAAAACTTTATTTAGAAAATTTAAGGGGGTACCTAACGCTATAAAAACCTGGTGGGCGAACCTCAAAAAAAATAACTAGCTACCTAGCGGCACTAGCAACACCAATACAGCGATCAGAAAAACGATCGCTTAGTGACGCTGGCAATAGGGGGTGAAAGGGTTAACTATAGGAGCAATCAGGGGTTAAAACCTTTATTAGAAAATATATGGGGGTACCTAATAAAGGTTTTAACCAAAGATTGCCCTTTCACCCCCTATTGCCAGCGTCACTAAGCGATCATTTTTCTGATCGCTGTATTAGTGTCGCTAGTGCCGCTAGGTAGCTAGTTATTTTTTGAGGTTCGCCCACCAGGTTTTTATAGCGTTAGGTGCCCCCATAAGATTTCTAATGCTATAAAAACATGGCGTCGAACCTCAAAAAATAATTAGCTACCAAGCGGCACCAATACAGCAATCAGAAAAACGATCGCTTAGTGATGCTGGCAAAAGGGGGATGAAATGAGTTAACTAGGGGGTGATCAAGGGGTCAAAACCTTTATTGGGGGGATAGGGGGCTACCCTGGACCTAACACTAACTGCCTGACACTAACTGCCTGTCCCACTGACACTATCCCGGATCGCTCCTAACCACTTACCGACCGCCGCACGCTGCGGAGGGGGTCCCAATCGGACCCCCGACCCGCGGAACGGCAGGGACGTACATGTACGCCCATGTGCCTGTACGTGCCATTCTGTGGACGTACATAGTCGTGCGGCGGTCCTTAAGTGGTTAATAGCAACTAAACGCATTAGCTGTTACTGCACGTGTGTTGTTTAATAGCACCTAAACGCAGTTGGTGTAACTGCACGTTTGCTGTTTGATAGCACCTAAACACATTAGCTGTTACTGCACGTTTGCTGTTTAATAGCACCTAAATGCATTTGCTGTAACTGCACGTTTGCTGTTTAATAGCACCTAAATGCATTAGCTGTAACTGCACGTTTGCTGTTTAATAGCACATAAACGCAGTTGATGTAACTGCACGTTTGCTGTTTAATAGCACCTACACGCATTTGCTGTAACTGCACGTGTGTTGTTTAATAGCATTAAAATGTCTGGAAGGACAACAAAGAGAGGCAGAGAGTCACAAGGGCAAGCAGGCTCTGCATCTAGAGGCAACGCTGGTGGTGGACATGGTGCATCCTCTTCAGCACGTGGCCGTGGCCGCTCGTCCTTCTTTTCGGGAGCTGGCCGTGTTGAGCCTCAACATGCAGAGTAATTAGTAGAGTGCATGACCAAGCCGTCCTCATCCTCCTCATCCTCTCTCACCCAGGCTGATCTTTGTTTGTCTGGCAAAGCAGCTGCCAAGGTGTCCTCATCCCTCTGCACAAATCCTTCCCTAGTCCCACCATGTCCTCCCGAGGAGTCCCCCGAACTGTTTCAACACAGTGTTGGGTGCATGCTGCATGAAGATGCGCAGCATTTTGAAGGCTCCGATGATGGAACACAGATAGAGGAAGGCATTGATGTGAGCCCAGAGAGAGGGGGTGCCTGAGGGACAGCAATCTGGCAGTGATGTTCCCCCAGCTGGAGCATACTGCCAGGTTTGCGACAGTGATGAGGAGAAAGGGGATGATGAGGTCACTGACTCTACGTGGGTGCCTGATAGGAGAGAGGAGGTGGAGGAGGAGGAGAACGAGGCACAGGCACATCTCCAAAGAGGCAGGATGCCCTCCAGGGGCCAGCTTAAGGGCAGCACACCAACTGAATTACATCACAGAGCTATGCCTGTGCATGGCGCTGCTGTGTCTCAACGTTACTGCAAAAGTTCTTTGGTATGGGCCTTTTTTGAGACATGTGCATCAGATCGCACCCTTACTATTTGCAACATATGTCTCAAGCGTATCTCGCGTAGCCAAAACATCACCCGCTTGGGCACCACATGCTTGACCAGACATATGTCGACCTGCCATGCAGTTCATTGGCAAGCATACCAGAAAGACCCACACCAAAGAACAAAGCGGACCTCCCCTTGCCCCTCATCAGCTGGGACCTCCAACCCCACTAGACCCTCAGTCTGAATCCTGCACTGATAGGACTTAAGGTGTAGAAATAGGTGTGTCACAACCTAGTAGTACATGCGGGCAATCTACTCATAGTACCAGACAAATTTCCTAGCCCCAGCTGCTGCAGCGCCAAAAGAAGTACTCTCCCAGCCATCCACATGCCCAGCAGTTGAATGCTAGCTTAGCGAAATTGCTAGCACTTCAACTGATACCTTTTCAGTTGGTAGATTCTGCCCCCTTCTGTGAGTTTCTGGAATGTGCAGTACCTCAGTGGCAAGTTCCCAAACGCCACGGAAGGCAATTCCGGCTCTCTACCGTCATGTGGAAGGCAATGTCCATGCCTCGCTGGACAAGGCGGTCAGTGGTAAGGTGCATATTACTGTTGACTCATGGTCCAGCAGGCATGGACAGGGACGTTACCTCTCTTTCACGGCACATTGGGTGACTCTGCTGGCAGCTGGTAAGGACGCAGGGCAAATGTACAGTAGTGTTGGAGGTTGTTCCGCCACCACGCCTCCAAAACACTACTATTGGTTGTGACACACCTCTCTCCTCCACCCCTCCTCTTCTTCCTCTGTGGCCTCTTCCTGTGCTGATGTCTCCTCGGAACCAGCCGTGCTCCGTAGGCGTACGAGGGGCTACGCAGGAATGCAGGCCAAGAGATGCCATGCGGTGCTAGAGCTGGTGTGCTTGGGAGACAGGAGCCACACTGGGGCCGAGGTTCTGTCAGCTCTGCAGGGGCAGGCTCAGAGGTGGTTGACGCCACACCAGCTTAAGCCTGGAATTTTGGTTAGCGACAATGACACCAACCTCCTCTCTGCTCTGCGACAGGGAAAACTGACCCATGTGCCCTATTTTGTGCATGTCCTGAATTTTGTGGTGCAGCGGTTCTTGGGCAGGTACCCGGGCTTACAGGATGTCCTGAATTAGGCCAGAAATGTGTGCATTTCTGGAGGTCATATAATGCCACTGCTCGGCTGACAGACCTCCAAAGGCAATACAACCTGCCCAAGAACCGTCTAATCTGTGACATGCCCACCAGATGGAACTCTACATTGGCCATGCTGCAACGGCTGCACATGCAGCAGAGGGCCATCAATGAGTACCTGTGCCTATATGGGAGCAGAACTGGTTCAGGGGAGCTTGGTTTTTTCTCCCACGCCAGTGGGCCTTGATCGGGGATGCATTTACTGTCCTGTCACCATTTGAGGAGGCCACGAGGATGGTGAGCAGTGACAGTGCATGCATCAGTGAGACTGTCCCTCTTATTCACATGTTGGAGCACACTCTACGTGGAATAATGGACAGAGCCCTTGAGGCAGAACAGAGGGAGGAAGAGGAGGACTTCCTAACCTCTCAAGGCCCCCTTTATCCAGACAGTGGTCCTGCTTGCCCACCTAGCACACAGGAAGAGGACGAGGAGGAGGAGGAGGAGGATTGCATCAGTAGCATGGAGGTGGAGCCTATCACTCAGCATCAGCAACAGTCTTCAAGGGATCACTTACAGTCCCAAGCAACCCATGGACATTTACATGACTGGGATGAGGTGGCTGAGGATCCTGTCATCCTCAGTGCTGCTGGAGGCTTTGTGACCGATCACAGTGTGCTCCTCTCCACCGACTCTGTCGATCGACTGACCTTCATCAAAATGAATCAGGCTTGGATCAACACCAAGCACCTGATGCAGATGTAACTGAATATTTTTTTGGAAATGTCAGATCCCTTTGAGACTGCCTATGCTGATGCTGAGTGACTGTCCTGTTATGCTGCTGATGGAATATCCTTTTCCTCCTCACTGATCTTGCTGATAGCTAGTAAGAACATTTTTGATTCTGGGCTCTGCCACCAGTGCCTAAGGCCCAATTTTTCTGCCCCTGTTTAACAGGGGCGTCTAATAACAATTTTTTATGAAATACTTTGCATGTGGCTCTTTGTTGCGCTCCAATTACAGTATGACATGGTTCAGATTCTACTTAACAAACCTACAGTCCTTGTCTTGTATACTGCTGTTCAAAGTATATAGGGCCAAAGGGTCTTGTCAGGGCCGATCCTCGCTATAGGCTCACTATGCAGGCCATTTTGGGCCCCGCAAAGCTGCAAAGGGCCCCCCAAATTACTAGAGGCCCCCGCCTGGTGAGAAGTAATTTTCGCCCCCTCACCCCGCTTCTAAACTCGTTGGCTGAGTCATTTCCGACAGCAGAACACCCCCTCCCACCGCTTCTCAACTTTCTTTAATGTGACATGTCACTGTCGTCAGCGCCCGCCGCTTCTCATTTTTAATGTCCCATGTAATTTTGCTTAGGGCCCCAGGGAGGTCAGGATTGGCACTGGGTCTTGGTGGTGGCGGGGAAACACCATGCTATTTTTTTCAATGATGTGTATCCATATAGCAGGGACCAAACATTACAATAAAGCCGCAAGCAGTATTACATTTCTTTTTTCTTATAGTAATCTCATGTTGTGCAGCGATATTTCTAAACACGTGCCACTCCAGTAGACACCCAGCAGGTACGATATTTAAAGGAATTTTTCATTTTTTTTTTCACTTTAAGCATCATTAAAATCGCTGCTCCGGAAAAAAAGACCGTTTTTAAAACTTTTTTTTCCATTAATACATGTTCCCTGGGGCAAGACCCGGGTTCTGAAAGAAGTTTTCCAACAATAAATTAAATATTGGTCTTTAAAATGATTGTTTTTGAATTCGAACGTTCGAGTCCCATAGACTTCAATGGGGTTCTAAATGTTCGCGCGAACGGTCAGTCTGTTCGACAGTACTGGTGCGAACCGAACGCGGGGGTGTTCGGCTCATCTCTAGCTGTGATGTAGAGCAGAACGAATATGTAGCACAAGACTGAAAACGTCAGTCTCAAGAAACTAGCGAGGCTGAGCAACCTGAGGCAAATCAGGTCAAATAAAAACGTAACACTTAAAGCCTATGAACCTGAAGATGTGTCAGGCAAGTGATGCAAGTAGTGAGATAACGTGACGTATGAACGTAATGAAGGCCGTGAGAAGTGGATGAGGGGACTTGCCACTGAACAAGCCAATTAGAAACGAACATCTCAATCCAACAGTACCCGTAGACGTGACAGGTAACCAGCAGTGGAGAGTGGCCATGAACTAACGTGAGGATATGAACGTGACATGTATGCCCAGACTATGAAAATAAAATGTAGGTAGGTGTAGGACTAGTGCAGCTGTACTGAGAATGTGACAATCCCATGAATTGCAAAGGCCGAGCAACCTGAGGCGTAGCAGGCAAATTAAAAACGTACACTCAGGCCTGATGAACCTGAAGATGTGTCAGGTCATTATATGAGAAATAAAATCTCAAGATTTATGAAACGTATGAGGAGACTTGCCACCGTACAAGCTGATTAAAAACACTCATCTCAATCCGTAAGCACCCATAAACATGATGGGTGACCCCCCCCCCACGGTGAAATGCCATGAATATAAATGAACATACCAATGCTACCAACTAGAAAACATCCCAACTGAAACCTGCATGAGAAACGTAAGTTGCGTGAAATGTACACACCCGAGAACATGAATAGCATGGGAAACAAAAACATGGGAAACGTAAACACCTGAGAACATAAAAAAATACCATGACATCGTATGAAAAGCGTAATCGCATGAGAACGTGAGAAACGTAAAAGCATCACAACTGAAACCTGTATGAGACACGTAAACACCTGAGAACTTGAATAGCATGAGAACCGTAACGTAAGACGGAAAGTAGAAACGTAAAATTGCATGAGTAATGGAAAAACATGAGAACAAAAAAGCATGAAAAATGTAAATAGCATGAGCAACGTGAGCACCCGAGAACATGAGTAGCAAGAGAAATGTGTGCACTTGACAAACGCAACCACACAAGAACATGACTAGCATGTTCTCGTGCAATTGCGTGGCTCATGAAAACCATGAGAAACGTAATCGCATGAGAAAAAAACATGAGAAACGTAATCGCATGAGAAACTACCATGAGAAACGTAATTGCATGAGAACTACCATGAGAAACGTAATCGCATGAGACAATACCATTAGAAACATAATCGCATGAGAAAGGAAAATCACATGAGAAAATACCATGAGAAGCAAAATCGCATGAGAAACGTAATCGCATGAGAAACTACCTTGAGAAATGTAATCGCATGAGAAATATTCGCTTGAAAAAAAAATCCTCATGAAAAACTACCATGAGAAACGTAATTGCATGAGAAAATATCATGAGAAACGTAATCGCATGATAAAACTCGCATGATAAATGTAATCGCATGAGAAACGTAATTGCATGAAATATACCATGAGAAACATAATCACATGAGAAAATCGCATGAGAAACAACCATGAGAAACGTAATTGCATGAGAAACTACCATGAGAAATGTAATCGCATGACAAACGTAATCGCATGACAAACGTAGTCGCATGAGAAACATAATCGCATGAGAAAATAGTATACCAAGAGAAACGTAGTCGTATGAGAAATGTAATCGCATTAGAATATACCATGAGAAACATAGTCGTATTAGAAACAACCATGAGAAACGTAATCACATGACAAACGTAATCGCATGAGAAAATACCATGAAAAGCGTAGTCGCATGATAAACGTAGTCGCATGAGAAAATTAATGGCATTGAAAACTTAACATTGAGAACATAACTAGCCTGAGAAACGTAATCGCATGAGAACATGAATGGCATGAGAAACATAAACACATGAGAACATAACTTAACCTGATAAACGTGACAGCCTGAGAAATGTGACAGCCTGAGAAACGTGACATGAATTGCCTACTGAACCTGACAATACATGCACTCACTGAGCTCACTAACTGAAACACTGATCGCACACACACTCCAACCAAAACCTGAGACAGAGGGAGATTGCCCATAGAAGCTGATTGACGCGGGTGTGTCCGATCACTGCCAGCACCTACTATAGGGGAAGCAAGGACGTACTCTCCCATTTATACCTAGTACTGTAACCGTGGAGCGCAAGATGGGAGAAGAGGGGGGGCTGGTGTGTAACATCATCCAATAGCTACTACACTATCTTCCACACTACAGAAAAGTAAACCAACAGATCACTCTTCAGCAGTGCGGCAGTCTAGACCTGAGTCCACCTTTAACTTGAGAGGTTCCCTCAAACCACCTGGGAAAGTTGGGTAGCCTTGCAACCATAAAATGTGAAACATAGCTGTGACAGACCATGCTGTCGCTGCTAACAGTTTGAGACAAACCACCCACGCCACGGTCCATGTGGTGACAAAAGAATGGGCCCAGGGGTAACATGTCACTGGCCTGGCATGGACACTGAAGTGTTGCTGAGAAGGTGGGGGGGGTCGAGCGCAAAACATCTCCCCATGTAAGGTTCCAGCCTAATATGGGCGCTGTGGGCGGGTGACGTCATCGGAGCGCGACACTCGGCTATGAATAAAGCTGGCTGGCACTGTCATTGCTAATGGCAATATGTCTGGTGAGTGCTGCTGGCTCTATCGGCATTGACTTGCAGACCCCCCGACTGACACCTGAAACCTGTATGCAGAAACGGAGCCCCCCTCGCAGCCGCATGTCCTCCTAGTAGAGACGACACCCGCAAGTGACGTCAGACGGGTTGCACCGGAAATGATGGAACAGCACACAAGAAAACCTTCGCCCAGAAGGAGGACGGAGGGTGGGTTTAAATACCTCCTGACTCCTCCTACAAACACAGGCTGACCTGCGGTCAGCCTTTCACTTATTGTTTACTTCAATTTGTCCAAGGTAGCACTTGACACTTTATTAACGGTATGTGACTTTTTGCCCATACCATAAAGTCAATGGTTATTTACCATGTAGTTTAACACAAACACTAGTCACTTTACTAATATGATTGATTATATTTTTTTATTTTGAATGTATTTATTTAATGTGTTGGCTCAAAGAATATACTAATGCACCTAAGACTTTTCAATAATAATTTATAACATACACCTGTCCCATCTAAGAGCAGTACCATACCCACTATCCTTCTTAATCTTCATATATCCCACAGTACCTTGCTGCCTGCAAGCAGTGATTCCTTTACTGACTGTGACTCCTTAACCTTAACTTCTTAACCGTCTTCAGCCGGCGATTCTCTGCACGATAAGAATGATCAAAGCGGCAGTTCCGCCACTTGATCGTTTTTATAGGCAGCGGGAGGGGAGGCCATCCGGTGCTTCTCCCGTGCCATCTGGGGCCCGGAACAACGAATTGGCCGGCGCTGGCTGGGAAGCATAGCGATGACTGGTGACCAGATGGTCACCAGTCATCTCTATGACCGTCGGAGGCCCGGGCACAACGTTATGACGTCACTCCCGGGTACCCGGAAGTAAACAAAGCCACAATCGCGGCTGTCGGCATGAGGTCGGTGATTTTTTTTTTTAACAATCTCATGCTTGAAAGTCTGGAGGAGAGATGTAAGGTGTTATTGACCCCACATCTCTCTATAAAGAGGACATGTCACAGTGATTCCTATTACAAGGAATGTTTACATTCCTTGTAATAGGAATAAAAGTGATCAACAAAAAAAGGCTTAAAAATAAAAAAATTGGTAAAATAAATATATATATTTTTTTTAAACACCCCTGTCCCCGGTATCTCACGCTCAGATGCGAACACGCATGTAAGTCCCGCCCACACATGTAAACGTCTTTCGAACCCCACATGTGAGGTATCGTCATGTGCGTTAGAGCGTGTGCAACAATTCTAGCACTAGACCTCCTCTGTAACTCGAAAATAGGAACATGTAAAAAAAGTTTTTCAAATCACAATTTTATTTTATTAAACATATCAGCAGGTAGATATACAAAAAGTTGACACTGTGACACAGGAACTTTAGCATTACGTCAGTACAGCCAGTGTATCACAGAAACCATTAAACCAGTAGCCAAAAAACTGAAAGGAAAAATAAATAGGGGAAGGGAAGAGAGAGTGCAGACGGGAAAAGAGAAAAAGGGGGGGTAGGGTAGGGAAGCTGGACTGTAAACATTTTTAAAGCGTCGCCTATGGAGATTTTTAAGTACCGAAGTTTGGCGCCATTCCATGAGTGTGCGCAATTTTAAAGCGCGACATGTTAGGTATCTATTTACTCGGTGTAACATCATCTTTCATATTATACAAAGAAATTGGGATAACTTTGCTGTCTTTTTTAATTCATTAAACCATTTTTTCCCAAAAAAAGGCATTTGAAAAATGATTGCGCAAATACCGTGCAAGAAAAAAAGTTGGGGGTTTTGATTAATTTTCTTGCAATTTTTTTTTGATTTTTTACAGGAAGAAGAGAAGTGCCAAAATAAGCCCAGTGGGAAAGTGGTTAAACTCCACCTCTCAGCACCTCCATAGTTCAGAGGGCATAGCAAATATGTGTTAGGCCTCGTACACACGAGGGGATATGTCCGCTGAAAACGGTCCGATGGACCGTTTCAGCAGACATCTCCGCTCGTGTGTATGGGCTAGCGGACAGATTTCTCCACCCGACAGATTTCAAAGCATGCTTTGAAATCTATCCGGTGGGAATCTGTCCGCCCGACATGTCTGCTGGTTAGTACACTTACCAGCAGACATGTCGTCCCCCACCGCCGCCACGCCGCCGCCTAATGGATTCGGCGCATGCGCGGAAGTGTTTAACTTCCTGGTGCGGTGACGTGGCGGTGACGTGGCGGCGTCAACGTCACCGCCACGTCACCGCGCCGTCCGGCAGCGGGGAATTTTATCCGATGGTGTGTACACGCCATCGGATCAAACTCCCGATCGGACATATCCGATGGAAAAGGTCCACGGACCGTTTTCATCGGATATGTCCGATCGTGTGTACGAGGCCTTAAAGAATTCAAGGAAGTAAATGCCTGTGATTCTTTAAAAAGTATTCAGACATAAAAGAGAAGTATGGGGTAGTGGAAAACAATTACACTCATCTAGATAGATGCAGCATCAGTCCGATGCTGCATTTGTCCTCTGCTATGTCTAATGCCCCATACACACAAGCGGAATTTCCGCCAGCGAAAGTCTGAAGTGAGCTTTTCATCGGAAATTAGGACAGTGTGTATGCTCCATCAGACTTTTGCTGTCGGAATTTCCACCAGCAAAAATGTGAAAGCAGGTTCTCAATTTTTCTGATGGAAAAAATTCCGATCGGAAAATCAGTTTGTCTGTATGGAATTCTGACGGGAAAAAGTTCAGAGAAATTTTGTGTGACCGTGTGTATGCAAGCCAAGCTTGAGCGAAATTCCATCGGAAAGACCATCCAACTTTTTTCCAATGGAAATTCTGCTCGTGTGTACAGGGCATTAAACTAAAAACTGAGTGATCAAAGCCTGCTGATCGTTTGCTTCTCTGTCTTCAGTTTGCAGTATAGCTGGTGGGAGGGGGCGGTAAAATCCATGCTGGCACAGTGACGCTGCAACGCTGGCTGCTATTAAACACCCCGCTGCACCAAGCAGATTGGAGCTCTATTACGGGATGTGGGGTAACAAGCCAGATGATGAGCCGGGCGGGGATGAGAACAAACGAGCATCGGCGGAGCAGGGGGCAGAGTCTGTGAGGGGAGCTGCGGAAGGAGCGTCTGGTCCCCCAGGCACTAAGACTTGTACAGTGTGGAGATCAAGGATTGCTATTCCCCTCTAGATCCGGTGCATCCTGTCACCGTGACACAGTGAACGGGAAAAGCCAGCTTATGCAGGACTCGGGCTGTGCTCTGTCTCCACAGTTCTCCTAATCCCTCCCTCGCTTCCCTGCTTGTCCAATCCAATATTCTGCCTCCCATTTGTGCCTGCCCATCCCCACCCACACTCCAGCCACATGCATCATGCACTGTACTGTGAGAGAAGTTCTGTGGGCAGCTGGGCGGCAGTTTTTAAACAATAGCTACCACAGCCCTGGGGGAGACCAGCCTGAATGGGAAAGCATAGTTGGTGAGTGAGACCCCCAGAATAACCTTTTTGCTATGTACCTTCTTTACACTCCCTCCTTTCTTCCTACTCACCTTCCTCTCTCTCCCCCCTAGGCTAGGGCCAGTCTGTCTTTATACCATCCTAGTCTGCCTGTATACCTTCCTAGACTGCCTGTATACCTTCCTAGTCTGCCTGTATACCTTCCTAGTCTGCCTGTATACCTGCGGACCACAGCTAGCTTGAGGAAGTGAGCCAGCGCCGCCACTATTTGTCTTCAGGCCAGGTCTACAGGTGCAGGTGCAGGCCTGCGGACCACGGCAGAAGAAATAGTGTAGAGGCACCGCAAACATCTCCCCCGCCATCTTCACTGTATGCATGGGCATGACAAAGAGGGTGGTGTCAGGGGCGGAGCCAAGGGGTGACAAAATTAGGTTTTGACTAGAGAGTCAAAAATCCTTGCACTAGCCCTGAGTATAGAAAACACTGGCACCGCATGTCTCTGCTTTCAGCATACAGTGTTGCCTCCCATGTACACTGTACAACTGGGGAGCGAGCAGCCGAGCAAGACGAGGCATTTGTTGTGTAGCCGGTTATGATGGGCATGGCTTGTAAGCAGTAAGCACCACTTTGCCAGCTCATAGGCTTCACTGATAGACTGCACCGGTGGACACTGATGATATTGGCACTGACGGCCAGCACTGGTGGACACTGATAGGCTGCACTGGTGGACATGATGAGGTGGCAATGATGGACACTGGTGGGCACTGATGGTTTACTGATGGGCTACACTGGTAAGCCCTGATGGGATGTACTGGTGAGCACTGATGAGGTGGCCCTGATAGACACTGATAGGCAGCACTGGTGACAGTGATAAGCTGCACTGATGAGACTGCATTGATGAGGCCATACTGATGCTGTTGCATTTGTGGGCACTGATAGGCTGCACTGATGGGCATTGATAAGGCTGCACTGATTTGCACTAATGAAGCTGCACTAATTGGTGGCATTGATGAGGCTGTACTGAAGAGGTGGCATTAATGGGCACTGATAGGCGGCACTTTTGGTATGTGATTATTTTTTTGGGGGGGGGGCATTTAATTTTTGAATTAATCTACAATGCTATTTGGAATATGCAGCATGGAGGGGGTTATTAAAGTATTGCCATTGGTAACTGATGCATTAGTGACCAGTGGCAATTAATTAACCGCTTTGTGCTGCATTAGTGGCAGTGGTGTCAGTGTTAATTAACCCCTTCATGCTGCAGCACAAAGGGGTTAATTAACTGCCCCCCTTAATGCTGCATATTCCAAATAGCATTGTAGATTTAAGTGGTTGTAAATGTTTTTATTTTTTAGATATTTTTTTTAGATATTAAAAAAAACGTGTTGTAGTGGCAATCTGGGGGTGTGCAAAGCACATCGCCATCTTGCCATGTGCTCTAAAGCACATCCCCCATCTTAAATGAAATAATGCCATGTTTAAACTAAAAGATTTACTCACCATACATTCAGTCTGCCATACCAATCAAGAGACATTACAACAGCTGTTCTCAAGTTACCATCCTTGCCATCCATGCCAGCCACAGGGCTCCTTTTATTTACACAAAACAGGAAGTCATCACCAGTAAGTCTCCTCCCCCCATGGGAGGCGGCATCACCAGATGTCTTCTTATACACAGCAAACACCATAACAAAACATTCCCTCCGACAGGAAGTCACATTGAATACATGAATAGAATAGAATAGAATACAATGAATAGAAATACAAACAATGCTGGCTAAAGTCTTATGGGCGTGTCCGGTCAGGGTGTGCATGTGCCCCCCCCGACCCCAGAAGTGCTCACAAGCCCTCAAAATATACGCTGATAGAACCTTTAATCTGTGCCATTCCATAGAATAACGCATATAAAGATTATACCCTTATTGAGGCTATCTACAGATGTACGCTAAGAACCCCAAATCCTGCTGATCAGACACGACCCAGATAAGAGCGTACATCTGTCCATAGCCACTAGTGTGCTTGCGAAATGAACGCATCCCCCTCAACGATCGTCTGTGCTAAATGCACAGAGGGGCCCCTCGCTGGTGGGCATACGCCCATGCCGCAACCATCACACTCCAACCTCAAGACATTTTCTACTACCAGACGAGAGTCAACCAGCCTCAGGACTGCCACAGTCAGCTCTATTTAGAGCGGGTTGGGGAAGTGTCAAGACTGGGTGCCAATTATGACAATACATAATAAATACATCTTCAAATTTCCACCACAGTGTTATACTTACCTGCTCTGTGTAATGGTTTTGCACAGAGCAGCGCAGATCCTCCTCTTCTGTGGTCCCCCACCGACGCTCCAGGCCCCTTCTCTTCATCCTGTCACCTGTCACCTTGAAATGATCAAATAGGGAACTTTTTGTTCCCTATGTGATTAAAAAAAATGTTTTGTGGGAAAAATAAAAAAGTTACACCCAAGCACATAAACCCCCTCCAACCCCCACCTACGCCTACGCGTGAAAACGTCAATAGTGATAAGCGGAATACGCCATATTCGATTTCGCGATATTTCGCGAATATTTCGAAGAATATTCGCGAATATTCGTTAATATTGAATATTCGTGATATTTTATAAAAAAAATAAAAAATTGCGAAATTTCGCCGATGCGAAATCTCGCTAATGCGAAATTTCGCTATTTTTTTTTTGGATAAAATATCACGAATATTCGATATTTACGAATATTCGCTATATTTTATGAAAAGAAAAAAAAATTGCGAAATTTCGCTATTTTTTTTTTGGATAAAATATCACGAATATTCGATATTTACGAATATTCGCTATATTTTATTAAAAAAAAAAAATTGCAAAATTTCGCATTGACGAAATTTCGCATTGGCGAAATTTCGCAATTTTTTTTTTATAAAATATCATGAATATCACGGAAAAGAAAAAAAAATGCGAAATTTCGCTAGTGCGAATGCAAAATTGATTGCGAAATTGATTGCAAAAAAAATACAAATATTCGAAATAGCGAATATTCGCCGCGATATTCGAGTTATTCGCGAATACTCGAATATGCAATATTCGTAGCGAATATTCGCAATGCGAATATTCGTGAGAAACACTAAACGTCAATTGCAGACTGAGAGCAACACAACCTCCGTAACATTAATCCGATACCTATAAGGGGCTTTTGATGCATCGCCTATAGAAAATATAGGGTATCGAAGTTTGCCGCCATTTCACACAAAATTAAAGTTTGACATGTTGGATATGTTTACTTGGTGCAGCTTCATCTTTTATATATTGCCAAAAATTTTGGAAGTTTTATTGTGTTTGTTTGCCCTAAAATTCACTGTAATCCTCTAGGTTATACTTGTCCCTGGGCCAAAAATTGACAGTCAGCCTATGCCAGGGGCTCTGGAGGGCCATATTGTTCCCCCCCCATTTGTGATCATGGAAAACCTTAGCCTGTTTTCCCTGATCCATCACTGTGCCACCACCATCTGTATGGGCCATGTAACGGTCACCACCGTTTACGACCTTCCATCAACCCTTCGACAGCTTATACGACACTCCACAATCCAGTAGACACGATCCATATCAATTCCCCAGAAAATTAGACTGACAGCTCTATCCTCTGGTTTCAAAATGAATGAACGCTTTAATGGTTTCTTAGCTTGCTTATATATCCAGTACAACATATTAAAGTTAATCACAGGAACAATGAGTTGCCCTTGAATCCACATCTTTAGACAGACGGCCTGTCTCCGACAGAAAGGTATTTACCCCTGGATAATCAAAAGGCTTTAAAGAGTGTTATCACACAATGAAATGTCTTTCACCTGTTACACAACCACATTCCTTTACTAAACATAATTGACATGCTAATTCAATACACCTGAAGAGAGACATCTGATCTTTAGTACAATACACAATCTTTTAAGCGTAAACACAGAGCCTCACACAATGGACAATGAAATGTCTATGAGTAGATGCAATTAACACCTTTCAAAAGCATGTGTCCGCACATTGAATAAGCCAACAACTTGTAATATCTCAAGACATCCTGCAATATGAACTATTATTAATGTCCCATCTCATGTAATACATGAATTATGATTTATTAGCCACCCTATGCCCAAAAGGGGCACAGGGTGAACTTAGACACAAGAGTCCCTAGGGCCGCTGGCACAGGAGTATCACCCATCCCTCAAAAGTCTCTGGGCATCATGGGTCATCCCGTTACAGGCCACTTGAATGAACTTGCCCCCCAGGTCTAAGGCCACGTACACACGATCGGTCAAACCGATGAGAATGGTCTGATGGACCGCTTTCATCGGTCCAAACGAATTGTGTGTGGGCGCCATCGGTTAGTTAAACTTCGGTCAAAAAAATAGGAACTTGCCATCCCAGGAAGTCTATATTAACTGTTGCACTACAGGCCTGCAGTGCTGTTCAACAGTGTTGTTTGCTTAAGTTCCTGTCTGCAGTGTGCTACAATTATCTTCCTGTATACCGTTTTTGGCTCGTCCCTGACTTCTCCCTTTTGCCTGTGCCCCTGACCTTTTGCCTGTCCCTCTGTTACCCCTGTCTGCCTGTTGCCCTGACCTCGGCTTACCCATCACTACCGTTCGTCCTGCTTGCTGCTTCCCCTCTCTCCCTGCGGGGTGTGACCTAGGGGATCCCAGGGGTCGCGACCTGGATCCAGGCCTGCAGTGCTGTTCAACAGTGTTGTTTGCTTAAGTTCCTGTCTGCAGTGTGCTACAATTATCTTCCTGTATACCGTTTTTGGCTCGTCCCTGACTTCTCCCTTTTGCCTGTGCCCCTGACCTTTTGCCTGTCCCTCGGTTACCCCTGTCTGCCTGTTGCCCTGACCTCGGCTTACCCATCACTACCGTTTGTCCTGCTTGCTGCTTCCCCTCTCTCCCTGCGGAGTGTGACCTATGGGATCCCAGGGGTCGCGACCTGGATCCAGCTGCGGCGAAGGCCATCCTCACCACTAGAGGCTCTGGTGAACACAGAGCTGGGTCTTAGACTCCGCTCCCTGGGCGATCTTGGGTTCACTTTTTATCTCTAATAGCAGCCGTCGGCTATAGGGTTCACTACCCTGTGGTGCATCCCTGACCCCAACGGGGTGCACTTGTCACCTGGCCACAGGTGACCTGAATGTCTCTTCCTCCACCCAGCCACATACAACACCAAGGGTCCCTGAAAGGGGACAACAAGCCCCCTGGGACGCCTGCTGTGTTTGGTCTTCCACCTCCTCAAAGCCACCTTCCTCCTCTGACTCCTCTTCATCAGACTCCTCTCTCTGCGTTGCCGCAGGTCCAGCAATCAACGACGACAAGGCTGCTTCTGGTGGTGATGGTGACCACAACTCTTCCTCTTCATGCTCATCTATGGCCTGATCCAGCACTCTTCGCAGGGCACGCTCCAGAAAAAACACATATGGGATGAGGTCGATGATGTTGCCTTGGGTTTGACTGACCAGGTTTGTCACCTCCGCAAAAGGACGCATGAGACTACAGCCATTGTGCATGAGCGTTCAGTAACGCGTCCAAAAAAAATCCCAGCTCCGCAAAGACTGTCCACTTTTTTTTAAATTAAAAAAATCTGTTCTTAACAGTTTAATCTCTGTTTTGTCTCTGTTTTGTCCCCTATCAAGGACGGGTGTATGGAATAGATTTTAGGAACCGGGAGATGGAAAAAGATGCTTGGTCGGTCCTCTTACTTTCAATTTGGGGCACTGCGCGTACGGCTTACAATGTACTGTGCCACCAGATATGAGTGGTGTGTTAAGTAGTACTATTCCTATCAGTTTAATCCCTGTTACGTCCCCTACCAGGGGACATGTATGGAATAGATTTTAGACAACCGCAAAGAGTTGTCAATAGTTGACGCACTCATGACATAAATTGTATTCCTCTATGCGTCAATCTTGGTGTAGTGATGACTGTGCTCGTGCGCACGTTTGGGAGATTGCAGGCGATGGGTGTTTTTCAAAGCCTATGGTCATGCTGAGGTAGTTAAGTGACCCAGAAAACAATGATTATGCAGCGTGGGCCTTTTTTTAGATTAGTTTAGTTGTACTATGCGTGCAAGCTACTGTGACACCAGATATGAGTGGCACTGTGCACTGGCAGAAGTGGGCACAGGATAAGCTGTGAGCCTGACACACACGCTAGCAGGCAATTGACTGCTATTCTATTACAGTCAAATTTTGTATTTATTTTTAAATGTAATCTACTGTGACACCAGATATGAGTGGTGGCACTGGTCAAGTGGGCACAGTATACGCTGTGAGCCTGACACACACGCTGGCAGGCAACTGCAATTAGATTACAGAGGGAAAAAAAAAACAGACTGATGTACTAGCCCTAAAAAGGGCTTTTTGGGGGGCTGTCAGGATGCTGTCCTGACAGCAGAGATCAGATGAGTCTTTCAGGACTGGAGTGGACACTGAATACACTGGCCTAGCTATCGATTTCCCTATTAAATCAGCAGCAGCTACACTGTCCCTCCTCTCACTA
The DNA here is from genome assembly GCA_029574335.1 of Rana kukunoris. Classification (NCBI taxonomy): domain Eukaryota; kingdom Metazoa; phylum Chordata; class Amphibia; order Anura; family Ranidae; genus Rana; species Rana kukunoris. The sequence goes on from CM056060.1 coordinate 70,551,685, forward strand.
AGACTGCAGCTTCCGAATGAATCTAAAATGGATGCTGTCCAGGAGGCGGGAGGGTCTGGGAGGGAGGGTATGCTGCTGATTGGCTGGAATGTGTCTGCTGACTGTGAGATACAGGGTCAAAGTTTGCTCAATGATGACGAATAGGGTTCGGACCGAACATCGCATATGTTTGCCCGCCGTGGCCAACGCGAACAAGCTATGTTCGCCGGGAACTATTCGCCGGCGAATAGTTTGGGACATCTCTAATAATAATTTGGATGGGGATAGGAATTATGGTCCCAGCTCTACCTCTGCAGGGAATGTTAGCTTACCAGCCTCTTCACCAGCCTACCTGGCTGCTTCTTCTTCCCAGTCCACCCGACTGACACTCTGGAAATTTCCCAGGGCAAGGCTGAAGATTTAAGCACACCGCTGTCTTCAAGAGAGACCTGCTACATGTGGCAGTCTCTCCCCTGGTCTGTGTCTGCACTGTGCTGATGTACTGTCATAAACAACACTGTCCACCAGATGGCGGTAGCGCCGCATCTGCAAGCACGGGCGCATGCAATTGCAGTAACAGCGCATCGGGCATGTGCTCGTGCAATTGCGGCACCGTGACGCACAAAGGGCATGCACACGGGCGGCAGCGGTGCGGGCACGTGCAAACGCCATTCTGGCACCTCTTGCTGCTCGGTCTACAGCGTTACGTGAGACCCACCTGTTACCCATTTAGCACTACTGATCCTGTTCCTGAGACCCTGTCATGGACTTACCTCCTTCCTGGCTTCTTATCACAGACATGTGCTGGCAGCCATCTTGCTTCCTGAGATTCTTGTAACTTCCTACTCCCTGCGGCTCCTCCTTCCCATTGGGAGGAGCTGGACGCTCAGCATATATTTAAAGGGGAGGTTCCCCTAAAAAGAAACTTTTAACATTGCCTGTCTCTTCTTAATAACATGTAGAATCGGCTGGTAGTTTAAAAAAAAAACGTCCGTACATACCATTTTCGGCATGTAGTCTCACCGTCGCTTCCGGGTCTGGCAGCAGGGGATGGGCGTGCCTACTTGATTGACAGGCATCCGATCGACGCATACAGCGCGTCACGAGATGCCGAACGTTGGTGCGCATGCGCCGTATAGAGCCGCACCAACGTTCGGCTTCTTTCGGCATCTCGTGACGCGCTGTATGCGTCGATCGGATGCCTGTCCCCAAACATCATACCCGGAAGCGGCGGTGAGACTACATGCCGAACATGGTATGTACGGACGTTTTTTTTTTTAAACTACCAGCCGATTCTACATGTTATTAAGAAGAGACAGGCAATGTTAAAAGTTTCTTTTTAGGGGAACCACCCCTTTAAGACGCTTGCTGCAGCATTCCGTTGCTTGGGCCTCCTGTGTTAAGACTTGTCTTCTGACCTGTCTCACATCTTACCTCCATCGTGCTGCTGTTCTGGTTACCGACCCGGCTTCCACGGACGTTCCTTCTGGCTCCTGATCCCTGGCTTCATTTCACCACCTCTCTGGTTACAGACCCTGGCTGGACTCACTCCCATCCTTGGCTATTGATCCTGGATCCGGTGGAAGACCCTCCTGCCTGTTTTTATCTGTCTGGACTTTAACCTTGCTGTTTGGTTTTAAATAAAGAACCTTTTCTTTCATTCATCCGTTTGTGTATGTCTGGTCCATGACAGACCCGCCTTGTTCCTGGTTGCTCCTGTCTTCTGCCTTCTCCAACTTCGGCTTGTTGTGACTACTCTTCTGCCTCTCCCTCTGATCCATCTCCTGCCCGCCTGTTGCTGACCGGGCCCGAACCACGACTCTGCCTCTGCCTACCGTACCTGATCCACCAGCCAGTGTATGACCCGGCCTGTTGGTACTTGTTTGTGTCTGTACTACGGTACACATCCCCCGTTGCTGCAGCTCTCTGCTTCCAGTCTGCAAGCCGTTCAGTCTGCACCTGCACCTCTGACGCATTCCCGGAGACCACGGAAGCCTCGCTCAGCTCCAGTGTTACATCAGGCGCTTGTGCGACTCTGTATTCCTGAACTCCCTGTCTGCTCTACCAGGGGTCCCGGGATCAGAGGAGTAAGAGTAGCCACTTCCTGCACATCGGGCTCAACCACCAGGTACGTGACATGTCTTTCCTTGCTCCTGCTGCCTCCTCTTCTTTCTAGGCCAGCCACTTAAGCCCTAGGCTAGAGTTATAGCCCCAACAGGGGTCCCTCGAGGGCCACTGACAGTTTCCCTCAGCATTGCATCGCCATCTTCCACCTGACTCCCTGCCCAGCATGACTCATGTCTATTTAAGGGCTCACTTAGTCCCCTGCCAGGCCCATCTCCTGGGAATTGGCTAAAGGCCCCTAAATATGTAGAACAGCCTCTCCTGACCCCCACCAACTAGTTTCTAGAACAGTCTCCAACGTTCTAGAACCAGCGACAGGCACCAGAGAGCTGTCTGTATGAGTCTTGCTGCCTGAACTTTAATGAACCCCGACCCAGATTCCTTGTCTCAGGCTTAGCCCTGAGCCAAACTATATTTTACCTACTACCACTAGTGGCAGACTAGAGGGTACTACAGCTTATATGAATGAAAAATTATCTGACTGGAGAACAGGTGGTAAAATAAAAAGTCCACCTCATTTAATTAATAGACCTGCTGTCAGTGCATTCTTCCACCAGTGAATGAGCCTAAAGCAGGACTTCACTCTAAAGGGGAAGTACCACTTTATGTCCCTCCCCTCCTCCTGCTTTAGGCACTTTTTTTGTGGGTGGTGGGTAACTGCCTTTGACAGATACCCACTCCTACTTCCGTTCGGATCACTGAAGCAATTCTCCCCCCTGCAACCTTCTGGGACACGTCATGTCCCAGAAAGCTGTGATACCATTCACAAAGCACAGCGTTTGCTCACACATGCGCAGTGGGCAGCTGGCTGTGAAACTACAAGGAATGCCGATGCCAGGGACCCAAGGACCAGCGAAGAAGATTTTGTTTGGGTAAGCACTATGCTGGACCCTTGGACAGGTAAATGTCCTTTTATTAAAAGTCAACACCTACAGTATTTGTAGCTGCTGACTTTTCATTCTTTTAAAAATAGGGCGAAGAACTGCTTAGGGAAGAAGAGGTCTGTACTGGAGGGAGAAGCTCCCGTACTCGAGAGGGGTTCTCTGTACTAAGAGGGGAGGATCTGTACTAGAGAGGGTCTGAATGGAGAGGAGGAGGAAGAAATATGTACTGGTGCAGATGAAGTGGCTTTGAACTAGAGGGTGATTCTGCAATAGTGAGAGGGAGGGGAACTGTACAGGAGGAGAGTCTGTATTGGTGATAAGAGAGGGGTTTTGTATGGGAGATGGAGTCAGGAATAGTGGTGAGGATGAACGTCTGTACTCAGGGCCGGTGCTACCACTAGGCAAACCAAGCAGCCGCCTAGGGTGCCCTGCTGCCTAGGGCGCCTGGCAACTGGTGTTCCTACTCTCTTCTCTCTGCAGCAAGCAACTAGGTCTCAGCAGGCAGCCGCTGCTCCATTTACACATAGTGTCAGAGGAGCAGTGGCGGCGGATCACTGTGTCTGTGTTCCGACTCAATGAATGGAAGCAAGCAAACATTCATTGATGGGCATTGGTAGGCTGCATTGATGGGTGCTTGTAGGCTGCATTTGATGGGCACTGGTGAGACTACATTTGATGGGCACTGGTGAGGCTGCATTGATGGGCTCTGGCGGGGCTGCATCTGATGGGTGCTGGTGAGGCTGCATTTGATGGGCACATCATTAAAAATGTGGGATTTACATGGGCAGGGAAAAGGGGATGGAGCCAAGGGCAGTTTCTCCTCCCGGAAGTCCTAAGACCGAAAGTCCTGGTTTGCCGGGAGTAGAAATGACCACTGACACTCAGGAGGAGATGCAGGAGGAAGCTGCTGAAGCCATGACCTGTGGGGGGCTGTAAGGGGGCCTGGCAGGTGACAAGTAAGTGATGCAATGATGGAGGAGGAAGTAGCGATCAAGCGAGCGAGTGCCGGAGGGTGTGTGACTGACTATGGGAAGGTGGCTGGCTAGGGGTGCCTCCCCTCAAAACAAATTGAGCATCAGCTGCCACTGCTAAGCACACTGGCTTGTGTGTTACATACTCTAACCCCTGCTTTACATGCTCCTGAGCCTTGCACCGTAGACACTATGTTGTACATTTGTTGGTGTTTATCACTCTGCAAGAGTTGTTACGTTTACATTTTTGGATGTTTTTCTTTCCTTATTATGACAAATCTGCCAGTAACATGTGGGATTCTTATTAAAGTTGCTGTAGGAATATCTATAAAAACACACCCATATGACCACACCAAGTTTCACTAGTAACACCCATTTTTCATGTGCCACATTTTGCCTCTTTAGGGCCTCGTTTACACAGGCAGACTGATATATACTCCCATGCGAAGAGCCGTCTTCAAATACCCAGGATGCACAAGGGTACCATGTGGGGGCATGCAGGTTGCCTGGGAGCAGACAGTCTTTGATTTCAACAGTCTGCCTGCACACCTGTGCATTCTGGATGCCACCCTTCTCATAGGCATATGGGTTCAGTATGCCCATGTGAATGAAGCATAAAATGTGTTCCTTTTTGACAAGTTCAAAACTTGGAGGTATGCTTTTTGGGTTTATTAAACCTTATAAACAGTCTTCCTTGGGTAGTGAAAACAGTGAAGTGAAAACAGTCCAGGATCCTAGCTGATTGTTGGTGCCACAAATCACTACAACAGTAAAATATCTGTGAACTGATTTGGCTCTTTTTTTCTCCTGTAACAGAACACGTGAGTCTGGATATAGTTTTGTTATCAGAAGAACTCTAAGAAATGTATAAACTATTATATGCAGACATAATGATCTGTTTTAATATTCACAGGAAAGCTGCTAACATAAGTAATTTTAAATTATTTGGAATAAGGGAGTTCCCCTCATAACTTTTTCACCCTGTCATAGTGACACGTATGCTTTGCAGCTCAAATAGGTGAAATCACTTTTGGCGTAGCTGCTTGGCTGAAGTATGAGATCTCCTAAAATGATGAACTGCTCCTGAGAGGCTTGTGATAGTACATATCCATCGACATGATATCTCATTAAATGTATTTAAAAAACACACCAAACAAGAAAACACACAAATGCAATAACATTTTTATAAAATAAAGTTAAACAAAAAAGGAAAAACTGATTTGACGTCAAAGCTGATCTCTGGGACTATGACAAAAAACAACCACTGCAGTGAGTGTGTTTGGTCGAGGGTAGCCTTTTTTAGGAACTTGGAAATCATTTTTAGGTCTCAGGGAACCTCTGCTCAAGATTAGTCCATCAGGGTGCATTGGGATAATGCCCCTTACATTAGTGGTTAATGGGATAAATACACCAAGAGAATCCGCGCTCATGGGTATCCACGAATTATGAAAAACCAATATTGGTTGGGAATAAGGGAAGAATGTCAGAAAAATATATGGTAAATATATTCTTCCCTAATTCCCAACCAATATTGGGTTTTCATAATTCGTGGATACCCATGAGCGCGGATTCTCTTGGTGTATTTTCTGTATGTTGGGTACTTCTGGGTACTGTGACCTCCGCAGCGATGGACTATCTACTTTATACCTTGCATATGAGTCACATCAGGACTATTTTTATCCGCATTTAGCACCAGTGATTTTTTTGTGTTTTTGAATGGGATGAATGCCTCCCCCAATACAGTTGCTGCCAAAATGTCTCAATTAGGCTTTGTTCACACATAAACCGGCGGTGGATCGCACAGCAACGCTGCATGTCCCTGTTCTCTGTTTCAGGGATGAATCAGGGCAGAATCTTTGCCTGAATTTGGCCCTGAAATGGAGGCAAAGACGTACAGTGCACTCTGTAGCCGCCCCAGAGACATGTGAACTGGCTCCATAGAGAGCCGGTCACATTCTCCTGCTATATGAATTGGATAAGTGTGGTGGTTGTCACCGGCGCAAAATAATTGGTTGTATTGACCTGCTGCAGTACTGTGTAAACCTTCAGGGAGGTTTAGATATAAAAGGGAAAAAATTATGTTACTGCGCTGGTCTAAATAAGCGATGACACAAAATAATCTTAATTAATAAAAAACTTATGTTTGATAAAATAAATTGCTGAATTCAGTGCAGTAATGTGCGTGATAAACCACAATAGGTAAATATATAAGTAAATGGAAATATCCAGCTCTCTCGAGCATGTACAATTGCGTAATACTATGTGTGACTACTGTGCCAACAGACAAATTTAAATAAATAAATAACAATGTCCAGCTCTCTCATATAAATGTGTGTGATACTATGTGCAACTATTATGCCAACAACCAAATAAAATATAAATATACGTATCAATATGAAGAGCAAAATCATAAAACGTGTGTGCAAAAAATATGAAACATGAAAGTTCATAAATGTTCATAACACATCCCGGATGGCGTGGAAAACATAACTTCACAGTTAGAGTCCAATAAGGGAATAATTATGATGATTAATCCTGGTGTTATGTCTCATGTGTTTTATGGTGCAACTACTTCTTCCACCCGACAGAAATAAGTGCTACCACCACCAACTGCTGAAATGCGCACTCACCAGACCCCAGCTGGTAATGGCCCCAAACTTATTCCGTATCTGTCAATGGATATATCCTCCTTGGTCCTCTCACAAGGTGTTCCTTAGTGCCTCAAAAAACAAGGGGCTAATCATGGTGTAGTACGTAAAAAAGGTTTTGTTTATTTAAAAAGGTAAAATCAGACTACTCACAAGGGAGGTGCTTTAAGACCAGCACCTGGTATCTTTGGCAGTATCTGGCATGGACAGCCGCTCACCAGCGTGTCTTTGGGGTGCGTACCCCAAAGCTTTCCTAATGATGCACATTTGCGAAACGCATAGAAGCCAGGTGGATAACGCATAGAGGGAGTGCTTTTTGACCTGTGGGACCACAGTGGAGCAGGAGCCGGTTACGCACCCCAAAGACACGCTGGTGAGTGGCTGTCCGTTGTGAGAGCTGAACATTGTTATTCATTTATTTAAATTTCTCTGTTGGCACAGTAGTCGCACATAGTATTACGCAATTGTACATGCTAGAGAGAGCTGGATATTGACATTTACTTATATATTTACCTATTGTGGTTTATCACACACATTACTGCACTGAATTCAGCACTTTATTTTATCACACATAGGTTTTTTTATTAATTAAGATTATTTTGTGTCATCGTTTATTTAGACCAGCGCAGTAACATCATTTTTCCGTTTTATATGAATTGGATGACCACTTCCAATTCTAATAGGTGTGAACCCAGCCTTACAGTCAACTAAAAATAGGATGGATGCCAAATGACATTGGATCTTGAACTATGTTCCAGCTCAAAAAACCTCTGACAACCACTGGACTGGAGGAACCCTGGCTGAGAATGGCTGGTCTAATGGGAATTGAACAGGCAATATTACTTACCTTAATCGTCAATAATAGCAGAAAGTGCCTGAAATGTTACCGAATTACCGGAAGTCGGAAAGGATGCAGCAGTTCCAAAATAAATTAAAAAGTATGCTTTACACAGCATACAAGGGTGATGTCACAGCACAACTGGAATCTAACAGTGGAAGAGGTGAAAGTAATCCTCCTACCATGACCACGCCGGCAAGGACAGGACGCTTTACAGACGTGTTGTTGATGGAGGACATGCGGAGCTTTATCAGCCCTACTCGTCGCCACAGCCCTTCGGGGTCCACCCTCAGAGAACGAATCGACCGACAGGTAGCAGACTACCTCACCTTAACTGCAGATATCGACACTCTGAGGAGCGATGAACCCCTTGACTACTGGGTGTGCAGGCTTGACCTGTGGCCTGAGCTATCCCAATTTGCGATAGAACTTCTGGCCTGCCCCGCTTCAAGTGTCATTTCAGAAAGGACCTTCAGTGCAGCAGGAGGTATTGTCACTGAGAAGAGAAGTCACCTAGGTCAAAAAAGTCTTGATTACCTCACCTTTATTAAGATGAATGAGGCATGGATCCCGAAGGGACTGACAGTGGGCGATACATTTGACTAAAGGCCTGATGAGATGAGCTTTCTTGGGCTACAAATGGTCCACACGCTGCTGTATTTTATGTCTGCATGCCTTATGACTTGCGTGACTTATCCGCCACCAAATAGGGTTCAAGCCTTAATGTTTTAGTGCACTTTCTTCCTGGCAAACATCAATTTTTCTGGCCGCTGCTACAGCAGCAGCTGCAACAATACCTAATTTTTCAGACATGTGTACATGCCTAATTTTTCTGGCCTCTGGTGCTGCACTGTGGCTGCAAAAACAAAACCAAAAAAAAAGGCACATACATGTGTCAATTCCCCTTCGTGATCGCTACCTTGTTGTGGTGAAGGGGCTTGCGTATCACAATGAAGCGACCACCTCTATGAGTGTGTTGGCAATGGCAATGTTGGCACACCCCAGAGGATAAGGTCGTTGCTTCACTGTGATCAGACCAAAAGCGATCGGCTGGATAATTTTGCATAGAAAAACCATTAATTTTCTTTGTGATCATTAAAGCCTACTAGGCCAACAATGGGCCCACACTGCAGAATCATTGTTTTATGGGTCACTTAACTGTCACTGAACTACCTCAGCACGACCATAGGCTTTGAAAAAAAAACCCATCGCCTGCAATCTCAAAAACGTTCATTGACGTCAGTGAGGACAAGGAACGGGACATGGCTAGCTTGGTATCCATCCTTGCGCAAATGGGGAGTTTGCGGTTGTGCAAATAGACGGTTTTCAGGGGTTTGCGGTGCGTTAAACGGGGAGTTTGATCTGTCAGAGTTTGGTCTGTCACTGTGAACCCTAACCCTATTACAGACAGGGTTAGTGTTACAGATAGGGTTAGGGTTACAGTCTGTAACCCTAACCCTATCTTTAACCCTAACCCTATCTGTAACACTAACCCTAACCAAAACCCTATCTCTAACCCTAACCCTATCTCTTACCCAAACCCTATCTGTTACCCTAACCCTAACCCTATCTGTTACCCTAACCCTATCTGTAACCCTAACCGTAACCCTAACCCTAATCCTTACACTACCTGATCGATATAACATCATACTTGATGTTTTAGATAGTGTTGCTCACGAATATTCGCATTGCGAATATTCGCTACGAATATTGCATATTCGAGTGTTCGCGAATATCTCGAATATCGCGGCGAATATTCGCTATTTCGAATATTCGTATTTTTCAAATTTCGCAATAAACTTCGCAATAAATTTCGCAATAAATTTCGCAAAAAGTCGCAATCAATTTCGCAATCGCGAAATTTCGCAATTTTTTTTTTTTTTTTAATAAAATATAGCGAATATTCGTAAATATCGAATATTCGTGATATTTTATCCAAAAAAAAAATAGCGAAATTTCGCAATCATTTTCGCTTTCGCATATGCGAAATTTCGCTATTTTTTTTTTTATAATGTATAATTCGCATTGGCGAAAATTCGCAATTTTTTTTTTACATATAAAATATACCGAATATTCGTAAATATCGAATATTCATGATATTTTATAAAAAAAAAAAAAAAAATCGCGAAATTTCGCATTAGCGAAAATTCGCATTGGCGAAAATTCGCAAGTTTTTTTTTTTTTATAAAATATCACGAATATTCGATATTAACGAATATTCGCGAATATTCTTCGAAATATTCGCGAAATATCGCGAAATCGAATATGGCGTATTCCGCTCATCACTAGTTTTAGAGCACGTTATTCCAAACAATTTATGAATATTAGGTGATTTATACCCTTTATGGATTAAAAACTGACTCTTCGACAACTACGCAATTTTCCATGGGAGTTTTGCCATGGATCCCCCTCCGGCATGCCACAGTCCAGGTGTTAGTCCCCTTGAAACAACTTTTCCATCATTATTGTGGCCGGAAAGAGGCCCTGTGCGTTTTAAAATTTGCCTGCCCATTGAAGTCTATGGCGGTTCGCCCGGTTCGCGCATTCGCGAACATATGCGCAAGTTCGCAATCGCGGTTCGCGAACGCGCAATTTTAGGTTCGCGACATCACTATCTAAATCATGTCGCAATAAGAAATTATGGATTTCTAATCGGTGTTTTACTGCCGATCTAGTGTTGATCAGAGCACATGATATGTGCTTAGGCTGGGGTAAATGGCTGCGATTTCTGGCAGTCGATCGTCGATCGATCCTCAAAAGTCGCAGACTTCTTAGGGCTTTTTTGGTGGCGGCCGGCAGAATTGCGGCAAATCGACCCAGATCCCAAATGTTCTCCGCCGAGTATTGCCGATTAACCATGGCCGCCGTGGAACCAAGGGGCGGGGGGGGTGGCCTGATTAGTGAAATAGTGCCGACTGTTGGGGGGGTGGGGAGCGGCGCGCCGCTAGGCCGCGGATGAAGCCGTGGCCTTTCCTGAGTCGCGGCTGCCGCGAATCTCCACCGACCGGCGCGGAGGGAAAAAAAACACCGCGCCCGAGGGTAGCGGCGGTTTGTGGGGATGGCTGGTGGAAAGGACGCCCGAGCGGGGGTAGGGGTATGGGGGTGAGGAGAGGGGAAGAGCCGTGGGGATTGGGGGAAGCTACTGTGGCTTGTTTAGGTCAGGTGAACCGGGGGAAAGCCGTGGAAGTCCTGGAGGGGGAGAGGAGCTTGTCCGAGTGGCCAGTGGCAGGTGGATAGATGACAGGAAGGTGGTAATCCTGCCTGTCTGTCTGTGAGGCCTGAAACCGCACAGTGGGGAGGACCCTGCACTATCCCTGAGAGAGTGACTCGTTTGAGAGCGTCCAATCATTGGTATCATTGAGAGGAATAGTGTCCCATCATTTGTGTCAGTGGGAGTAATAGTGCCCCATCATTGGTATCATTGGGAGGAATAGTGCCCCGTCATTTGTGTCAGTGGAAGAAATAGTGCCCCATCATTGGTATCAGTGGGAGGAATAGTGTCCCATCATTTGTGTCAGTGGGAGAAATAGTGCCGCATCATTGGTATCAGTGGGAGAATAGTGTCCCATCATTTGTGTCAGTGGGAGAAATAGTGCCCCATCATTGGTATCAGTGGGAGGAATAGTGTCCCATCATTTGTGTCAGTGGGAGAAATAGTGCCGCATCATTGGTATCAGTGGGAGGAATAGTGTCCCATCATTTGTGTCAGTGGGAGAAATAGTGCCCTATCATTGGTATTATTGGGAGGAATAGTGTCCCATCATTTTTGTCAGTGGGAGTAATAGTGCCGCATCATTGGTATCAGTGGGAGGAATAGTGTCCCATCATTGGTATCATTGGGGGGAATAGTGTCCCATCATTTGTTTTAGTGGGAGAAATAGTGCCCCATCATTGGTATCAGTGGGAGGAATAGTGTCCCACCATTAGGGAAGGTTCCTGCTTGTCAAGATTCTATTTTTTTATTTTTATGTATTTTATGCTATTTTAAGTTATTTCCCTATCCACATTTGATTGCAGAGTACTTGCCATGCTCTTACCAACATTTTGCTGCCATTTGCAGCCCTCTAGCCCTTTCCCTTATTTTTTTACAGACATTTTAGTAGTCAAAAATTTGGGTCCCCATTGACTTCAATAGGGGTTCGGGTTCGGGTCCGGGTCCCGAACCCGGACTTTTTTCCAAAGTTCGGCCAAACCCGCCAAACCCGAACATCCAGGTGTTCGCTCAACTCTAATCATAAGATCATTAATGGCATGCAATGCCAAGCTGCGGTTTCCAAAGCGAGCAAAGTCCTTTGTTATATTAAGAGAGGTATGGACTCCAGAGATGGAGATATCATTTTGCCCCTGTACAAATCATTAGTAAGACCTCATCTGGAATATGCAGTCCAGTTTTGGGCAACAGTTCTCAAAAAGGATATTAGGGAACTGGAGAAAGTGTAGAGAAGGGCAACCAAACTGATAAAAGGCATGGAGGAGCTCAGCTATGAGGAAAGATTAGAAAAACTGAATTTATTCACTCTTGAGAAGAGGAGAATAAGGGGGGATATAATCAACATGTACAAATATATAAGGCCGCGTACACACGATCGATCCAACCCGATGAGAATGGACCGTTTTCATTGGGTCACCGCTGAAGTGGCCTGATGGTCTAATGTGCGTACACACCATCAGTTCAAAAAGCGATCGTGTCAGAACGCAGTGACGTAAAACACAATGACATGCTGAAAAAACAAAGTTCAATGCTTCCAAGCATGCGTCGACTTGATTCTGAGCATGCGTGGGTTTTTGAACCGATGCTTTTGCGTACCAACGATCAGTTTGGACCGATTGTCAGGCGTCCATCAGTCTGATTTTAAAGCAAGCTTTAAAACTTTGGACCGAAGGACGACAGACCGATGGGCCGTACACACGGTCGGTTTGGACCAATGAAACTGGACTTCAGTCCATTTTCATCGGTTTAAACTGATCGTGTGTACGCGGCCTCAGGGGTCCATATAGTGAACTTGGTGTTGAGTTATTCACTTTACGGTCAACACTGAGGACAAGGGGGCACTCTTTGCGTCTAGAGGAAAATATTCTAAAAGGTTTCTTGACAGTAAGAGCTGTGAAAATTTGGAAAATGTGGCACAGATTCCCTGCAGAGGTGGTTCTGGCTAGCTCAGTAAAGGCCTGGATACTTTCCTAAATGTACATAATATAACTGGGTACTAACTAGGGTTGTCCCGATACCGATACCAGTATCGGTAGCGGGACCGATACCGAGTATTTGCGGGAGTACTTGTACTCCCACAAATACCCCCGATGCCTAAATAGAATACTTGTCCCGTTCCCTCCCGCCACCGCATGGTTAAACAGCGTGCGGGAACATCACAGCTTTCCTTGTCAAAAATTATTTTATTGATACTTGAAAAGTAGGATATACAAATAGTGTATAATGGTTACATTGTCAGAAAGAGTACTTTGTTATGAATACAAGTTATTTCGTAGCAATTCCAACATGCAAAAGGCAACATAACATATGGAAGAAAAGAAGTGAGAAAGAAAAGATGCATATTCAAGTTGATGCTGTGTCAAAGGCATTGGATATCAGTATAATGCAATTACTTACACGTCGAATTTGGAAATTCTGGGTTGAATTCTCGTATCAACCTTATTAATAAAAATTTATAAAGCATAAATCATATAAAATAACCAGCAGGGGAGGGAGGAATGCGGAGGGAAGGGGGATTGGGGTAGGGAGGTCTGCAGGAGCAAGCCGCTTTCCACAGTCATCGGTTAGATATTTCTATAGATATGCACGTTGATTGAGCTACCATGGCAACAATACTCTATCATCAAAGGAGTTTGGTGTAACGTACAAGGTCCACGGTTTCCACAGATTTTCAAACTTAGTGATCGTATCTGTGTCTAATGCTTCCAATTTGGCGTGTGTCATTGCAACGTTCATCCTATTTTCCACTTCTATCGTGGAAAGATTGGGGGTTCTCCAGGCTTTAGCCAGGGTTTGTTTCGCTGCCGTGAAGAGTTGCATTAGTAATTTGAATTGTATGTTTGTTAGGTAGGTACTCGGGCTTCAGGTTCAGTAAGGCTGTTTTAGGATTCGGAGGGTTAGTTCTCCCAGTCAATGCATTAGCTGTATTGAAGATCTTTGCCCAGAATGTTTGCGCCTTAGGACATGACCACCAAACATGGTAAAACGTACCTATAGCTGAGCATCCCCTAAAGCATTGCCCTGAATAGTTTGGAGCGTATTTTGCTATCCTGGCCGGTACCAGGTACCATCTGGTAAGTACTTTATAATTCGTTTCCAATGCTATTATGTTTGGGGAGGCTGCTTTCGTGTTACACCATATTTGGTTCCAGTCAGAGGTCTTGAGTTCAAGTCCCAGATCCTCCTCCCATTTCCGAACATATGGTGGCTCTGTTGTGTTGTGGGTTAGCGAATGTTGATAGAGAGCAGATATCATGCCCTTAGCATGTGGGTCTTTTCTGCAGATTCTTTCGAAGGGGGACTGCTGGGTGGATGGTGGGGTAGGGTTCAGATATGGTTCGAAGAAGTTTTTTATTTGGAGGTATCTAAAAAGTTCTGAGTGAGGGATACCATATTTTTTGCAAATTGACGGGAAGGGCAGGAAGTTCGATAATTCCAAAAATTTGTACAGGTGTATGCAATCCCTGTGTACCCATTCTTTAAATGTTTTGGGAAAAATCCATGCTGGATAGAATGCCGGGTTTTTGTAAAAAGATAGCATTGGGATGTGAGGGGATTGTAAGTGGTACTTTGACTTGAATCTATCCCAGAGGGAGAGGGAGTGCTTAATTATGGGGTTATCTATGTTTTTACGTAATTTGGGGGGTATCCGTAACAGGTTGGATGGTGGAATGGGGTCACATTCCGTTGTTTCTATTGATACCCAGAGAGGTAATTCTTGGTTCGCATGGTATTTAGTGAGAGTAGCTATTTGTGCCGTTCTATAGTAGTGTGCAAAGTTTGGGAGTCCCAGTCCACCATGTGTTTTGGGGAGATGTAAAGTCTGTTGCTTTATCCTTGGCTTGGAAGAACCCCAAATGAAAGATGAGATTTTTCTCTGAATGATTCTCAAAAAGTAGGCAGGTATTGGGATAGGAAGTACCCTAAAGAGATATAGTAATTTCGGGAGTATCGTCATTTTCACTGCGCTAATTCTTCCGAGCCAGGACAATGGGAGATGGGTCCATGTAGCTAAGATGTTTGAGATTTGTTTTAAAAAAGTTGGGTAATTGTGTGAGAATAGGTCAGAAGTGGCTGCGGTTAGGTGTGTTCCTAGATATGGGATGCTTTTTTCTGGCCATTCGAACGGAAGGCCTGCTTTGGCTGCTGTCAGTTCTAGTTTCGAGAGCGATATGTTCAGGGCCAGGCATTTTTTAGGGTTGATCACGAGTCCTGAAAAAGTTGCAAAGTGATTCAGCATTGGGATGAGGTTTGGGCCTGACACTTGAGGGGATGATAAAAATAGGAGAATGTCGTCTGTGAACAGACATACTTTGTGTTTGAGGCCGCCTAATTCTATGCCTAGAATAGTGGGATCCGATCTAATCTTTATTGCTAATGGTTCGATGAGTAGGGCGAACAATAATGGGGACAATGGATATCCCTGTCGTGTGCCTCTTTTGATATTAAAAGTGTCCGATTTATATCCCGCGTATTTAAAATAAGCTCTTGGGTTGTTATATAGTTCCATTATCCATTTGATATAGTTTGGGCCAAATCCCCAGTTTTGGAGCGTATAGTTTAAGTACGACCAAGAGACGGAATCAAAAGCCTGCTTAATATCCAGAGACAGAAAACAAGCAGGGATGCCCCTTTTTCTTGCTATATGTGCAAACAAGCAGGCCCTTCGTATGTTATCGCCCGCTTGTCTGGAGGGTATAAAACCTACTCATTTTGCCGAATCATTTTGCCTATGTGTTTGTTAAGACGGGTAGCTAAGATTTTACCTAGTAATTTTATATCTGTGTTTATCATAGAAATAGGACGATAGTTGGTACAGAGGGTGTTGTCCGTATGTGGTTTAGGGATCATGCATATCGTGGCTAGCAGTGATTCGGGTCTGAAGGTCTTTTGCTTCAACAGGTCATTGAATGCGTCTGCCAATCTTGGTGAGATTAGTTCTGTAAAAGTTTTATAATATCGTGCAGAGAACCCGTCTGGTCCTGGTCTTTTGTTTAATTTAAGATCTTTAATGGCCATAGACACGTCTTCTTGTGTGATCAGTTCTTCTAGTTGCGATTTTTGTGATTGATTCATCTTTGGCAACTGGATTTGAGAGAAGAAAAAGTTTACTTCCGCTTCGCTAAATGTGCCTGTTTCAGAGTATAGTGCTTTTAGGTGCGAACTGAATTTTTGTACAATTTTGAGTGGGTTGCTAGAAATAATGTTATTCGCTATCTTTAGTTTTATGGGTTTAAACGTTCTATTTAGTGAGTTTAGTGATCTAGCTAAATATGTCCCTGGCTTATTCGCATTTTTGTAGAAAGTATGTTTTGATCTGTTAAGTGATTTATTAGCTGATTCTGTGAGGAACAGGTCATATTCTAGGCGTGCTTTATCTAAGCGTTTTTTATTGGTAGGGGTGTAGTTGTCTTGCAAGGCCAGAAAGGCTGAGTTGTATTCAGTTTCAAGTTGCCTCGCTAAGTGTCTTCGGTCTTTTTTGAGGATTCCTAATTGTCGTTGGAATGTTCCCCTTAAAACTGGCTTGTGTGCTTCCCATAATATGAGTGGGGATATTTCTGGACTCATGTTATGTTCTAGGTATTCTTTCAAAGCTTGCTCGATAGGCAGGCAAAGAGCGGGATGTTTGAGTAATGTTTCTGGAAGGTACCAAGTAGGATCGTGATTTTTTGGGATCGCAGATGCTAAAGTGGTGAGCACTGCGTTATGATCGGACCAGGGAATGGGTATGATACTTGAATTTAGAATTTCTGGGGCCATTCCAATTGTCACTAATATGTGGTCAATGCGACTGAATGATTGGCGGGGGTTTGAGAAGTATGTGTAGTTTCGCTTTGTAGGGTTATATTCTCTCCAAGAGTCCACAAGATTGTATTTGGATAAGAGGCTTGGGAGAGTCCATTTAGGTTGATATTTTGGTGGAGTATATGGGGATTTATCTAAGAATGGGAGGAGGACCTGGTTAGAATCTCCACATAACAGAAGAGAGCCCATTTTATGCGTATTGACTGTTTGAAATAGGTGGGATAGAAAAGGTAATGGGTTGGCATTGGGAGCATAGTATGAGACTACTGTAATCGCAGAGTCCATATTATAGCCTGTTAGGATAAGGTATCTACCCTCTGGATCCTTGATTTCAGATTTTAGCGTAAAAGGTGTAGTTCGGTGAAATGCTATCAGAGTTCCTCTTTTCTTGGTGGAAGCCGATGCAGTATATACTTGTGGGTAGGAGGCATTATAGAATTTAGGGGTTGTGTTGGGAGTGAAGTGAGTTTCCTGCAAACAAACAATATGGGCTTTTTTTGCTTGAAAGGATCTAAATGCCTTTGTACGTTTCTGGGGAACGTTAAGACCCTGTACATTAAGGGTCAATAAATTTATGGCATGGCAGCTCAACCAATCTAGCAATCTTACCGTCATTCTTTGTAGAGTAGTTGTCCGGCTGCAGATTTAGGGAGGGATGAGGGAAGGGAGGGTCCAAAGCAAATAACCTTAAAAAAGGAGAATGAAAAATAAAATACAAAGCAAGTTAACAAGAATTCAATCAACATTAAGTAGGCTATGTGCATAGTGTTTGCCCGTGGTGGGAGAATTTGCCTCCCATCAAGGGGAAAGGGGGTCTCGTCGAGTCTCCACATAATACTATGGGGACCCGAGGAGACTTTAGAGAGGCACGTGTGTTTTCCATGAGCTGGAGTACCGCTTGTTAAGTGCACAGTAGAAACACCTGATCAGGCGTCAGTTTTACTATAGTTGGCTATAATGAGAAATGAACAGGGTATAATTTGGATCTTGCTGGGTGGGGAGTGAGCTATAGAGGTGGGGGGGGGGGGGTTAATGCGTCAGTGTTATGGGTAGGGCGCAGTCCAGGTTACCTTGACTTCACAGCAAGAAAGAGAGAGAAGAAAGGAAAAAAAAAAAAAGGGGGGAGGGGTAATGTTTGGCTATGGGGAGTTATTCATGAAGAGGTGAAATTTATTTAGTATTGTAGATTTTATTTTGGTTACTGATTTTTCAGTGGTTAGGTGAATAGAAAAAAAAAAAAACAAGTGGGGACAAGGAGGTGATCTCTTCTTGTGCTAAACATTAGGTAGTAACAGCTATCTTGTCAAAACCTGGTTACTCGTGTTATTTGTGGGATTAAGGTGTAGTGTTGTGACTTTGTGAGTCTCTGAACATGTTAGAATGATAGTGTTAGCAACGTGTATTGTTCTAAGTTGACATTCAAGCCGTGAGTAGGGTAATGATGATAATTGTGAATACAAGGAGAGAACTCACGCTAGATTTGTGCAAGGGAAGTGTTGGCTGCGGACAAGGGGGAAGAGTGTAAATATATATGGTGGGGAGATGTGAGGTGAAATGAGGGAGAGGGGAGTGTAAGACAGAGGAGGGAGTGAGGTAAGGAGGAAAGTCGATTTAGAAAATGTATGTGTATCTATTTCCCTATTTTGCTCATTTTAAGGTGGGGAGGGAAAGGAGTCAAGATAAGAGGGCATGTGGTCCTTTTGTCCTTAGGATATATAGGGGTCCTTCCACTATTTGACTTTCATGGTAAAGAGGAGGCGAGGTTTGAGAGAGTTCCATTAGATGCTCAGTCCATCGTGTCTTCTTGGTCCAGGGTCTGGGGAGCGAACCTCCCTCGTTTGTTTGAATGTTGTGTGCCATTGTTCTTCTCAGGGCGAGATGAGTTGTTGTGAGAGGAATTTGATGCAGTTCTTCTGCGAGAAGTGGTTGCTGTAGTTAGGTTTTCAATAATTTTGAGATCAAGTAAAGCTTGGTGCAATTGGTCAGAGGTTCTACATACAATTTTAGTTCCCTGGTATGTGAACCATAGGGAAAAGGGGAATCCCCATTGATACTTGATTTGACGTTGTTGGAGTTCCACTAGAAGAGGCTTCATCGCTCGCCTTTTGGATATTGTTAGCTGCGAGATATCAGCGAATATTTGATAGCTGTGGCCTTGGAATGACAGGTCATTTTTCATTCTGGCTGCTTCCAGTATTTGTTCTTTTGTCTTGTAATAATGGAACTTGGCGATGATGTCCCTGGGGGGACCTTCTGCTTTCTTAGGGGCCAGTGCTCTGTGGACTCTGTCCATTTCCAAGCGTTCTAATGCAATTCCTGGTAACAATTCCTGGCATATCGCCAATGTTGTGCCTTGGAGGTCTATAATTGATTCTGGGATACCTCTAAATCTCAAATTGGACCTCCTGGCACGGTTCTCGTAGTCCTCTAATCTGTTTTTTAGCACCAAGTTTTCCTCTTTGAGCGTGTCCAGCTCAAACTGGCATTCCTGTGTATAAGTTTTAAGTTCCTCCATTTTTGTTTCTAATACCTCTGTTCGGCTACCCAGGTCCCTTATTTCCTTGGTTAGGTGTGAGGTGATCTGGTCCGAAGTGCGTTTCAGTGCCTTATTCAGCATTTTCTCAAATTGTGTCAGCAGTTCTGAGGGGATCTCTGCATTGTGAATAGTAGCCTGAGAGGATTTAAATTGTCCCTCATCTTCGCTGTCTGTCTCTGCAGTATCTAAAGATGTATTGGGCTTCATTAGTCTGGCTGCGCTTTTCCTATCTTTCCCTGAGGAGAGAGCCTCTGAGGTGGCTGAGGAGAATGGCGCCTTTTTTGAAGTGCCTTTAGTGTGCTGAGTGCCGCTGCTGACATTCAGCTTTACCTTATTTCTTGCACCTCCGAGCACCATTTTTGTATAGGGATGCTCCCCGTGTCTCCCGCGATTGAATGTACTGTTTTCTGCTCGTTTGCGGTTCCTATTTGCTGTGTTTGTCCACGGTTTTCTCCTTCATGGAGCGGAGCTCTAGTGCGGCATGACCGTCCCGCTAGACTCCGCGCGCGCGCCTCCGGGAACATCACAGCTTTCATTTGAATAGCTGTAGTGTTTCCATCGCGTATAGACACTCCCCCTTGCTCGGGATTGGATGGGTGATCGTGATCTGTCCAATCCCGAGCAAGGGGGAGTGTCTATATGCGGCGGGAAAAACAGCTATTCAAATGAAAGCTGTGATGTTCCCCGTGCGTCGGCAGCGGCTTTCGTTGCGGCGGCGGCTAGGTATGGGGGACATGGCTGCGGGGACATGGCTGGATTGACATGGCTGCGGGGACATGGCTGCATATGTGGGGGACATGGCTGGGGGGACATGGCTGCATATGTGAGGGACATGGCTGGAGGGACATGGCTGCATATGTGGGGGACATGGCTGGGGGGACATGGCTGCATATGTGGGGGACATGGCTGGAGGAACATGGCTGCATATGTGGGGGACATGGCTGGAGAGACATGGCTGCATATGTGGGGGACATGGCTGGAGGGACATGGCTGCATATGTGGGGGACATGGCTGGGGAAAATGGCTGCATATGTGGGGGACATGGCTGGAGGGACATGGCTGCATATGTGGGGGACATGACTGCATATGTGGGGGACATGGCTGGGGGGACATGGCTGCATATGTGAGGACATGGCTGGGGGGACACGGCTGCATATGTGGGGGACATGCCTGAGGGGACATGGCTGCATATGTGGGGGACATGGCTGGGGGGACTTGGCTGCATATGTGTGAGACATGGCTGCATTTGTGGGGGACATGGCTGCATATGTGTGAGACATGGCTGCATTTGGGGACACATTTAAAAAAAGTATCGGTATTCGGTATCGGCGAGTACTTGAAAAAAAGTATCGGTACTTGTACTCGGTCCTAAAAAAAGTGGTATCGGGACAACCCTAGTACTAACATTTATAGGTAAAGTTGATCCGGGGAATACCCTATTACTTCATGGGGGATCAGGAAGGCATTTTTTCCCCTGCTGTAGCAAATTGGATCATGCTTTGCTGTTTTTTTGCCTTCCTCTGGATCAACTGTGGGTATAGAATTGGGTATACGTGATTGTATGATATTGTTTTATTTCTTATAGAACTTGATGGACTTCTGTCTTTTTTCAACCTGACTAACTATGTAACTATGTAATGTGCATTGCCCATAATATCATGTGCTTTGCCCACCATGTAATGTGCTGTGTCATGCAGTGCCCACCATGTATTGTGCTGTACCTACCATGTAATATCTTGTGCTAAGCAGTGCCCACCGTGTAAATTTATGTGCAGTGCCCACCATGTCATCATCATGTGCTGCACCATGCAGTGCCTACCATGTAATGTCCTGTGCCATGCAGTGCCCACCATGTAATTTGCTGTGCCCACTGTGTAAATTGGTGTGTTACGCCCACCATGTCATCATCATGTGCTGCGCCATGCAGTACCTACCATGTAATGTGCTGTACACACCATGTCATGTGCCATGCAGTACCCACTATGGAACGTGCTGTGCAGTACCCACCATGTAATGTGCTGCGTCTTGCAGTGCCCACCATGTCATTTGCTGTGCCATGCAGTATCCACCATGTCATGTGGTGTTGTGCAGTGCCCACCATGTTATGTGCAGTACCCACTATATAATATGCTGTGCCCACCATATAATGTAATGTGCAGTGCCCACCAGGTAATGTGCTGTGCTCACTTTGTGCATGTGCTGTGTTGTGTCCACTATTTAACGTGCTGTGTTGTGCAGTACTAACCATGTCATGTGCTGTGCCCACCATATGTGCTGTGACCACCATGTAATGTGCTGTATTGTGCAATGCCAACCAAGCTATGTCCTGTGCCCACCATGCAATGTGCTGTGCCATTCTCGACATTGAATGTGCTGTGCAGTGCCCACTGTCATGTGTTGTGGCCACCATGTAATGTGATGTGCTTTGCCCACCATGTAATGTGCTGTGCCCCCCCATGTAACATACTCTGCTGCACCACCTATGTAATGTACTATGCTATTACCCCCCCCATGTAATGTACTATGCTATTACCCCCCATGTAATGTACTATGCTACCCCCCCAGTAATGTACTATGCTGTGCCCCCCACAGTCTTCCTCTCTCTCCCCCTCTATCTCTCTTTCACCCTCTCTCTATTCCCCTTTGTAACGGGACGGCCTGTAGGACCCAGAAGCTCTTACAAAGTATGAGCCAGGAAATAATGGACAGGGCCGATCCGCCCTATACGCAGACTACGCAAGCTGCGTAGGGCCCCCGGATTTACTCAGGGCCCCGCTGGGAAGCATGGACTTTTTATTTGCACCGGCGATCCGTTCCTAACCAAAACAATGGCAACCGCCACGGCTGTCTGAATATCCGCCGTGGCGCTAATACAGCAGTAGTCAGTGAGTCAGACCGACGTCGGGTGACGTCAGTATGGCCGCTGCTAATGCTCATGGGAGCTGTAGTCCGCCGTGAGCGGCTATGTGCTGAAGCTCCCTCCTCCTCCTTGAGAGGGGGGGAGGGGGGGGGATGTTGAGTCAGTCACTCTGAGTAGAGGAGAGCGGCACAGCGGTGGTGACTGTCAGATTTCATTTTCCCTGTCAGTGGCACAGTGCCTTTTGAAAACAGTAGGACCAGGAGGTGAATGTGTGTAAAAAAAAAAAAAAAACTGAATGTTATGTGGGGGAAAAAAAAAAACCTGAATGTTATGTGTGTAAAAAGAAACCGAAATGTTATGCCTTTAAAAAAAAACCTGAATGTTATGTGTGTAAAAAAATTTCACCACTGTGCCATGCCATCAATTGTCACCACTGTGCCATGCCAATCACAGCCATTGTGCCCATCAATTGTCGCCACTGTGCCATGCCATTGTCGCCATTGTGCCCATAAATTGTCGCCACTGTGCCATGCCATTGTCGCCACTGTGCCATGCCATTGTGCCCATCAATTGTCGCCACTGTGCCATGCCAATCGCAGCCACGGTGCCATGCCATTGTCGCCACTGTGCCATGCCATTGTCGCCACTGTGCCATGCCAATCGCAGCCACTGTGCCATGCCATTGTGCCCATCAATTGTCGCCACTGTGCCATGCCATCAAACACAGCTACTGTGCCCATCAATTGTCGCCACTGTGCCCATCAATTGTCGCCACTGTGCCCATCAATTGTTGACCACTGTGCCATGCCATTGTTGCCACTGTGCCATGCCAAATGCAGCCACTGTGCCATGCCACTGTGCCCATCAATTGTTGCCACTGTGCCATAGCAAACGCAACCACTGTGCCATGTCACTGTGCCCATCAATTGTCGCCACTGGCACTGTGCCATGCCATCAATTTTCGACCACTGTGCCATGCCATTGTTGCCACTGTCACCTCCGCTTTAATATTATAGAAAATACTATATTCAATAAATATTGATTGTTTGAACCTCATTCTGTTCTATATTGTTGTACTTATTCTTTGATTGTTTTGTTTAAAGGAGGGAGGATTGTATTGGGAGCACTGAAGTGTTAGGTGTGATTGTGTGGCAATGGCAAATAGTTTACATAGCTCAAGGTATCACGGGTCAGATAGAGGGCCCCTTAGCAGAATTGTGCTTAGAGCCCCAGAGAGGTCAGGATCGGCACTGATAATGGACATATGTTGGATTGCTTTAACATGGGTCTGTAATCCACAATATATTCAAGAATGTCTGTAATAACTATTTGCAGGTTGTTGATTCTGAACTCTACAGGTTAATTGACAGAGTGACTCATTCAATGTGGGAACACCGACTGTTAGATGTTAATGTCGTCTGCTACTGTGATGTAAATAAATCTTAGTATGGCTTCTAAGAACCTTCCTATGTGTTGTGCTAATGGACACCGTATTGTGTGAAGGTCTATTGATAAATGTGGATTGTGAGTTAACACAGTCTAAAGGTCAGATGTCTGACTTATCAGCTGTAGTTAATTAGCTCATGTAAATTATGTCTACTAAAGGAATGTGTATTGTATAGCAGATGTCTATCTTGAAAGGTCATATCTCGGAGTCACCTTGTCTGGGTAAATGATTAGTTAATTAGCTCATGTAAATTAGATCAAGAGCTGGTGCCAGAAGGTCTACCAAAAAGATGTGTATTGAGCCCCTTGTGTTATGTGGTGGGTGGAGTTTAGTCATTGTTCATGTTTTGTTACTGATTGTATATAAAGAGCCTGAGTTTCTCATTAAAGAGTCTATTAGTTTTGAACCAGAGAACAGAGCTGTGTGTTTCGTTTCTGTGGGAATCCGTATGGGTCGTGTTCGCCGGATTGTGGAGTGTCGATAAGCTGTCTTGGGTTCGGAATGGAATATCTTAAATGGCGTTTACCCCTGTCCCATTTGGGGTTGCGTTACACCCTTTCTCCTTATCACAGATCGTACTCACTGAGGCCAGAATGCTGCGGACGGCTCACCTTTGCGAACCGGCGCTGACTGCCCTCTGGTGGTGGGAACAGAGGGGGGCAAGCACCAGGAGGCACTGCTACCGGAAGCGGGGTAACTGGGTTGAAGTGCAGGTAAGGATGGACACAGGAAGCCACTGGTGACACCTGGTGGACAGATGAGCAGTCCAGGGTACACAGGATACTCAAGCAGGAAGAAGCAGAGAACAAGTCCAAACGGCAAGCCAGGGTCAAAGGCTGGAGAGACAAGCAAAGTCCAAAAGGTACAAGCCAGGGGTCAAGGGTTGGAGAGAGCAGCAGAGTCCAATGGTTCAAGCCGGGGTCAAGGGTTGGAGAGAGCAGCAAGTCCAATGGTTAAGCAATAGGTCAGGTATCCAATCAGGGAAGTCAGGCAATATGGGTCAAGGCAAGGTACAGCAGTGGAGCACATACTGGAGCTGATGATAAACCAGCAACCTGTCATGTGCCAGAGGCAGGTTCAAGTAGGGCGGTCAAGTCTCTGGCTGTGAAGGGGCCGCGTGCGTGCGTGCATGCCCGTGCGTGTTCCCGCGCGCGTCCACACACCCGTCGCGCCGCCGGACAACGCATGCGCCTGTGCTGCATTGGTACGCGTGATAGCGTCGCTCTTCTGCGCATGTGCGCGAGTCCATGGCTGATAGAACTGGTGCCCTGACACTCTCTCTCTCTCTCAAATTAAAATAGTTTTAATAAAATAAAAAAAATGTGTTTACATTTTATTTATTTTCATAAAAAGGCCCACCAAAATCCTCAGCACTGGGCCCATAATGCTCTTAATTCTGTCCCTGCCTGACTGCTATCTTTCTTCCCTGGATGTCAGTGTTTGGCGGAGTGATCTGTAAAGTGCTTTGGCTGCTCTGCTCTTACAGGTGGCGGGACTGATGTGAGAGAGCCAACAGAGAGGGAGCAGTAAAACGAATACGAGTGAAGCGGCAGTGGTGGTGGGTAGTACGACAGGCACTGAGCAGCATACAGTGAGTGAGGTGTCGCACCTGTTGTGATATTCTAAAAGAATCATACAAAGTCCTCACAGTGCCTTCTAACATCTTATAGTTTTAGGATAATCATCCACACTATGGCTTTGTCACAGTGTGTCACATGGCTGGTGCTGACTTTGCTGTGGATGTAGTGTGGGGTACTATCTGTAACACACAGTACAGCTATAAATGAACAAAGTCAGCACCCAACATCCATGTGCTACACTGTGACAAAGTCATAGAGCACCCGCTGTCCTGTGTGGATGATTATCTTAAAGCTAGAAGCTAGAAGACCCAATGCACTCAGTAAAAAATGTTCCTCCTCATGGCAGAAAAAATATACTACCCACATCTGCCACTATACCGCCCTATACTACCCATACCTTCTACTATTTTGCCCTATACTACCCAAACCTTTTACTATACCACCCTATATTACCCAAAACTTTTACTATACCACCCTATATTACCCAAACCTTCCACTATACCCCTCATACTACCCAAACCTGCCACTATACCACCCTATACTACCCAAACCTTCCACTATACCACCCTATACTACCCAAACCTTCCACTATACCACTTATACTACCCAAACCTGCCACTATACAACCCATACTACCCAAACCTTCCACTATACCACCAAGGGCGGCTCCAGTCATTTCTTTTTGGGGGTGCTGTGTGGGTGCTAAAAATATAAGTGGTGATGCTAATGTGACACGTGTCACCCTCATGTGGGCGTGGTTAAAAGTGTGTGTGGCCAAAAAGTGGGTGTTTTTTTCATGGTCTCTCCCATTGTATAGACAAAATAGGGCCTTCAAGCACACAGAATTGATTGTTTTGAGTAAAATAAGCCCTAATGGAACCAGCAATTATAAACCCCAGCATGTATGAGGTAAAGCAATGATAATCCCTAGTACATGTTAAGGCCAGCCAGAACACCCAGCACAGCATAACTGTGAGCAGCATACAGTGGAGGTCAGTGAGCAGTACACAGCATACAGTGCAGAGCAGGAGTGACCCCATAGAGTGCCCAGATTAGGAGTGACCCCTTAGAGTGCAAAGAGAAGGAGACAGAGGGCCAAGAGCAAGAGAGTGCTCCCGGTAGAGTGCCCACAGCAGGAGAGTGACCCCATAGAGCAGTGTTTCTCAACTCAAGTCCTCAAGGCACCCCAATAGGTCATGTTTTCAGGATTTCCATTATTTTGCACAGGTGATTTGATCAGTTTCACTGCCTTAGTAATTACCACAGCCGTTTCATCTGAGGGAAATCCTGAAAACATGACCTGTTGGAGTGCCTTGAGGACTGGAGTTAAGAAACACTGCATATACAGTGCCCACAGCAGGACAGTGACCCCATATACAGTGCCCACAGCAGGAAAGTGACCCCATATACAATGCCCACAGCGGGAGAGTTCCCTCTTTAAAGTGCCAGAGCAGAACAGTGGCCCCTTAGAGTGCTCAGAGCAGACAAGTTTCCCCTTAGAGAGAGTGCCCACAGCACAATGGTGACCCCATACACAGTGCCCACAGCACAATGGTGACCCCATATACAGTGCCCACAGCACAACAGTGACCCCATACACAGTGCCCACAGCACAATGGAGACCCATTGCACAGTGCCCACAGCACAATGGTGACCCATTACACAGTGCCTACAGAACAACGGTGACCCATTACACAGTGCCCACAGCAGGACAGATGACCCCATACACAGTGCCCACAGCAGGACAGATGACCCCATACACAGTGCCCACAGCACAACGGTGACCCCATATACAATGCCCACAGCCGGACGGGTGACCCTATATACAGTGCCCACAGCAGGACAGTGAACCCATACATAGTGCGATAGATACGCCGATTCACAAGCGTAGCGTATTTTTTTACATCGTTTGCGTAGGCGTAAGTCCGGCGTAAAGTTATCCCTGCTATAGTGAGGCGCAGCCAATGTTAAGTATGGACGTCGGGACAGCCTCGTATTGTACGTCGTTTACGTAAGTCGATTCAGAATGGGGCTGGGTGTAAGTTACGTTCACGTCGTTTTCATTGACTATTTTCGTTCGGTGCGTTGATTAAGTCGGGTCACGATTAGTTTGCATAAAACACGCCCCCTACATTGCCAGTTTGAATTACGCGGGGATACGCCGGCCCATTTACGCTACGTCACCGCAACTTATGGAGCAAGTGGTTTGTGAATACAGCACTTGCCCGTAAAAGTTGCGGAGGCGTAGTGTAAATGGCATACGCTACGCCCACAGATTTTTACGCCGATCTACCTGAATCTAGCCCATAGAGTCCAATGGTGCATCTGATCATCATCTGGGCAGTGTAAGTAGCAGGCACAGACAACTCCTGATCTTCGTGGCATTGTAATGATTGCAGTACATGTGCCCAAGCCCAATAGGAGGGCTGATATCAGAGGATTTCCCTCAGAGTGTCCACTGCTCAGCCCAGATCCGGCATGCCCCTCAGTCAGTGCCTGTGTAATGCAGCATGCATTACACAGGCACTGCATTACACATGCAGATCAGAGGACTGAAAACCCCCCTCCCTTCCAGGCTCAGCAGCTATATTAAAAACAGAACGATGCCTGCAGCAGTGATCAGCCTTACTCCTCCTAAGCCTTCCTCCTCGGACCACACTATATGAGACACACCCGTCTTGTCCTCTCACACTGGCAGGCTCAGTCAGCCCTGCAGACTGCAATGCACTAGTTCTGCTCCCTCCCTCCTCCTCCCACCATATAAGGAAACACAGCAGCTCTCCTCCTCCTTAGAAAACCTGCTTCCTCCAGGTTCCTGTGGCACTGTACAGGGCTGGGTTCTCTCGGCTGCTTCCATCAAAATTCATATTTTGCCGGCAAATGCAGGAGATAGCACATGTCACCACCACGATTCACCTCCTTCTGGGCTCCCTGGCTGCGGGTGCCTCCTTGGTGATTGATGTAAGCCACAGCTGTAGCATTGTCGGGCTGAATCTGAACCAGGTGGCCCTGTAACCTGCGTGCCCATGTTCTGAGGACCCAGTAAGTTGATGGGTAGGTCTCTCTCGGCTTTGGTCCAGGTTGCCTGGGCTGAAGCCTCCTCCAATACAGATCCCCAGCCCGTGGTGATTGGGCAAAAGGATCTTCCCTTCTGCAAGTTTTTGGTCCTTAACCATCAACTGAAGTCCCGGCGCACCTGTGAAGACAGGCGCATGGGTAAATCCAGAACTTGGATCTTCCTGTTCCAGGCAACTAAAATATCGCCTTGAAGCAGTCTCGAATGAAACTGGGCGTAAGGGACTACCTTGAAGGAGGCTACCATCTTCCCCAATAGCTTCATGCAAAGGCGAATGGATGGTCTCTTCTTTGCTTTGACCTTGTGGATCAGATCACTAAGGCCTCGTACACACGATCAAATCTGTCTGCTGGAAACGGTCTGCTAGACCGTCCCAGCAGACAGATTCGATCGTGTGTACGGGCGAGCAGACGGATTTGGCCACCCGACAGATTGGAAAGCATGCTTACCAATCCGTCGGCTGGGAACCCATCCGCCCGACATGTCTGCTGGTTAGTACGCTAACCAGCAGACATGTCTTCTCGCACATGCGCCGAATGGTTTCGACGCATGCGCGGAAGTGTTTTACTTCCTGGTGCGGTGACGTGGCGGCGTCAACGTCACCGCCACGTCACCGCCACGTCAGCGCGCTGTCTGCTGGCGGGGATTTTGGTTTGCTCGTGTGTACACGCGAGCAAACCAAAATCCAAACAGACAGATCTGTTCAAATCGGTCGGTCCGACCGATTTGAACAGATAGATTGCCTCGTGTGTACGAGGCCTTAGTGATTTGATCTTTGTCTCTGGTAGAAATACACTGCTTTGGACTGTATCTACGATCATACCCAGATACTCTACCCTTCTTTGGGCTTGTATTGAGGATTTTCTTAGGTTTACCAACTCCTAATCTCTCCAGGTATCCTATTGTAGTGGATACAGCGTGAACTAACCCTGCCACTGATTGATCTATCTCAAGTAGATCGTCCAGATAGGCTGTTATCACTATGCCCTGTGCTCTGATATTTGCTAGCAGAGGGGGCTAGTACTTTTGTAAATACGCTTCAGGGCTACCCTGAAGGGCAGAGCCACAAATTGGAAATGGGGATGCTCTACCGCAAACCTTAAGAACCTTTGGTGAGCGGGATGGATAGGCACGTGTAAATAGGGTGGCGACTACTGAACGAATCGTTTCCATTCGGAAATGGCAAATGTTTAGAAACTGACTTAGTGATCTCAGATCCAGAATGGGTCTGCCGTCTCCGTTTAGTTTTGGGATCACAAATAGGGATGAGCGGAACACCCCCGCGTTCGGTTCGCACCAGAACTTTCTAACGGACCGAACGTTCACGCAAACATTTAGAACCCCATTAAAGTCTATGGAACTCGAACGTTTAAATTCAAAAGTGCTAATTTTAAATCCCAATATTCAAGTTATTGTCAGAAAACGTCTTTGAGAACCTGGGTCTTGCCCCAGGGAACATGTATCAATGGAAAAAAAAGTTTTAAAAACTGTAGTTTTTTCTGGAGCAGCGATTTTAATCATGCTTAGGCCTTGTACACACGAGTGAATTTATCCGCTGAAAATGGTCCGACGGACCATTTCAGCCGCAAAATCTGCTCGTCTGTAGGGGCAAACGGACAGTTTTGGACGGATTCCTCCGGCGGAAAAGTTTCAAAGCATGCTTTGAAATTTTTCCACCGGAGAGCTGCCTGTCGGATATGTCCGCTGGTTAGTACGCCTAACCTGCGGACATATCTGCCCGCACATGCGTCGTATCCTGTGAATGGATCCGACGCATGCGCGCGGAAGTGTTTTACTTCCTGGTGCGGTGACGTGGCAGCGTCAACGTCACCGCCGCGTCACCGCGCTGTCCGCCGGTGGGGAATTTGATCCGATGGTGTGTACAGCCACTGGATCAAACAGCCCGGCGGACATATCCGATGGAATCGGTCCGTCGGACCGTTTCCATCGGATAAATGACATTGTGTGTATAAGGCCTTAAAGTGAGAAAAAAATGCAAAATTCCTTTAAATATCGTACCTGCTGGGTGTCTATAGTATGCCTGTGAGGTGGCACGTCTTTTAGAACTGTCCCTTCACAAAATGAGATTACTATAAGAAAAAAGTAATTTTAGACTGCTTTAATGTAATGTTTGGTCCCTGGCCCTGCAATATGGATAAAAATCACTGAAAAAAATAGCATGGGTTTCCCCTCCACCACTCCCCCAGGTCATTACAAGACCCATTGGACCTATATACTTTGAACACCAGTATACAGGCGATGCAAACAAGACAATGACTGTAGGTTAAGTAGAATCTGAACCATGTCATACTTTGCTGCTGCATATTGCACAATTTCCTAAAGAGACCCTCAACAAACTACATGAAACTTGTGCCTGATGAGGCCATTGATGTTCCAGTGGTGGCCTGTGAGCCTGTCCATACAGGCTTGGCCCCCCAAAGCGCACGTGCTGTGTGGCAACAATATGTCAATTATTTTAGGGGTGGGGGGGCATTATAATGCCAGATCTTGGCTGAATAAAAATTTTTTGTTGGGAAAGAAAATTTCTAGAAAAAAGGGGGGTTGCCATCCAGGGCCCCCTTTGAACAAATTATGTGAAGAACTCCTGTTCTCTGAAGGCCTGCATTGTTTCTGCAAGTCAAAATTGAGCAAAAAAAGCTAATGTCAGTCAAGCCTTTTACTTTTACCAAGTAGGTTTAAGTGCAAACTATACAGCACAAGTGCAGTAAACACCAAGTACGTCTAGGTGCAAACTATACAACACAAGTGCAGTAAACACCAAGTACGTTTAGGTGCAAACTATACGGCACAAGTGCAGTAAACTCCAAGTAGGTTTAAGTGCAAACTATACGGCCCAAGTGCAGTAAACACCAAGTACGTTTAGGTGCAAACTATACGGCCCAAGTGCAGTAAACTCCAAGTAGGTTTAAGTGCAAACTATACAGCACAAGTGCAGTAAACACCAAGACACCAGATTCACGTAGAGCGGCGTATATTTATGCCGGCATAGCGCATCGTCTTTACGCTACGCTGGCATAACATAGAGAAGCAAGCATGCTATTCGCGAAGAATATGCGCTCCACGTTGCGCCGGCGTATGGTATAGTTGTCGGCGTAAGCCTACGTAAGTCAAAGTAGATGGAAGTGGGCGTGATATATTTAAATGAAGCTTGACCCCATGCAAATGATGGCCACAGCTTCAAAAAACGAACTGTGAATGCGTCATCTCTTGGACGCATCCCAGTGTGCATGCTCACAGTTACGTCGAAGTAGCTGCCTAAGATACGTCTAACACTGCCTACGACGTGAACGTAACCTACGCACAGCCCTATTCACGTTGTACTACGTAAACGTCGTACACAACGTAAAATTCAGCGGCGTCGTTCCCTGCGCCTGCTATATGAGGGGTAACTTTACGCCGGACGTAAGCCTTACATAGTCTTTACATAGTTAGCCAGGTTGAAAAAAGACACACGTCCATCCAGTTCAACCATAAAAATAAATAAAAAATAAACAAACAAAATAAAACACAGTACAATCACATACACCCTACTCCATACCCACAGTAAATATATGTACAACTCCTGGGATGTATATATATATCCTCTACGCACTGTAAATTTAACTAAACTGACTAGCCTGCCTGCTCCATCTATCTATCTAGTAATAAGACACTGTGGGGCTGATTTACCAAGCCTGTGCGCCATGACTTATGGTGCACAAGCAGGAGTAAACCTGTTTTTGACATTTACAAAAGAAACACGCTGCCAGTGCAGCGTGTTTCCTCATTTACTAAACTGCCTAATGCGCCCAGGAGAGGGCGCACAGCACGCCAGTACAGAGCTGGCGTGCGGCATTTAGTAATGTAAACATCGGGGATTCGGGCGGGAGTTTATGAGGGGAGGGAGGGGGTGATGCAGGGGAAGTGAGGTGACATGTGTTTTAACGTGTGTGGCGGGCCGAATTGAAAGCGAAAGTGACTTTTGGGACCCGATCCCCGTGTGCTTGCCAAGTACGCCAGAACCTCGGAAGGTTCATTTGCATACTGGGCATGCGCAGAGGGAGAAATCGGGGCTTTTCGTGCGCCTCTTCAGTATGCCGGGAAATTCTTGGTAAATACCAAGGGGCGTAGCAGTGTTTGCACTGCGTGAAGTGACGCACGGGAAGCTCCGAGGTGTTCTCGGGCTGCGCTGACACTGAAGGGGAACTCCGCGCCAAATTTCAAATTTGAAACCGGCGCGGCTTCCCCCCCAGGGGCACAATAGGCTCTTCGGCTTGGTCCGGAACGTGAGGGGTTAACCCACGCCAAAATCGGCGTGGGATTCCCCCCCAGATCCGTACCAAGCCCTCATCCCAAGCATGCAGTCTGGCCGGACAGGAATAGGGGTGGGGACGAGCGAGCGCCCCCCCCCCCTCCTGAGCCGTACCAGACCACATGCCCTCGACATGGGGGAGTGTGTGCTGTGGGGGAGGGGGGCACTGCCCCCCCACCCCAAAGCACTCTTGTCCCCATGTCGATAGGGACAAGAGCCTCTTCCCGACAACCCTGGCCATTGGTTGTCGGGGTATGCGGGCGGGAGCCAATCAGAATCTGAGAGCCACTTTAATAAGGCGGCCCCCAGATTCTGGCCCCCCACCCTATGTGAATGAGTATGGGGTACATGGTACCCCTACCCATTCACCTGGTGGGAAAAGTGTTAACATAAATAAACCACACAAGAATAAAATAATTTATTAGCCAGCTCCGGGGGTCTTCCGCCAACCCACCCCGGTCTTCGCCGCCGCTGTCTTCCGCCGCGGCCCCCTTCACCACGAAGCTCCGTGCTTGTTTGATAAGGGCAGCGGGCTTCGAAGTTTTCTCCGGGGGGAGGGTCGCACATCTCACCCCGGTTTTCTAGGCGTCTTCAGCCGCGGCCCCCTTCACCATGAAGCTTCCTGCCTATGGGGGAGGGCCGCGGGCTTCGTAGTTTTCTGCCGGGGGGGGGGGCTCTCGATAGCCTCTTCTGCCTGGCTCTTCCGCGGGGGCCAGGGCTTCTCGTCGCTGTGTCGCCGTCTTCTGCCGCTGCCCCCTTCACCACGAAGCTCCTGCTTATGGAGGGAGGGCAGCGGGCTTCCGACGTCTTCGACCGGAGCGAGGGTCGTACATCCCACTCCGGATTTCTTCGCCGGCTTCTGCCTGGCTCCTCCTGGGGCCAGGGCTTCTCGTCGCTCTCTTCCGCCGCGGGGTGACACTCGCGGGCTTCTTCTTCCATTCGATGTTGACACGGCGAGGTCTGGCGCTGAAATGCCTTCTGAGCGGCGGGCAGGGACTTATATTGGCATAGGGCGTGGGCGTGGTTATGCCAACATGTGACCTTAACCCATGTGACAGTGATGTCACATCACATCACTGTCACATGGGTTAAGGTCACATGTTGGCATAACCACGCCCACGCCCTATGCCAATATAAGTCCCTGCCCGCCGCTCAGAAGGCATTTCAGCGCCGGACCTCGCCGTGTCAACATCGAATGGAAATAGAAGCCCGCGAGTGTCACCCTGCAGCGGAAGAGAGTGACGAGAAGCCCTGGCCCCAGGAGGAGCCAGGCAGAAGCCGGCGAAGAAATCCGGAGTGGGATGTACGACCTTCGCTCCGGTCGAAGACGTCGGAAGCCCGCTTGCCCTCCTCCATAAGCAGAGCTTCGTGGTGAAGGGGGCAGCGGCAGAAGACAGCGACGAGAAGCCCGCCACGTCCAAGTCCTGGATGGGATGTGCGACCCTCGTCAGGAGAAAAAATCGAAGGGGGCGGCGGCGGAAGAAGGCTGGCCCCCGCGGTGGTGCCCTGCGGCGGAAGACAGCCACGAGAAGCGGAGGGTGGCGCCCTCGGCGGAAGACGGCGAAAGAAGCCCTGGCCTCGGGAGGAGCCAGGCAGAAGCGGAGGAGCCGAGGTGGGCGACACCCCCCTTGTTCTCCGCTGTTTTCGGCCGCCCCCCCCGGATGTAAAGGAGCTTAATTTTTGGGGTGGGCCCGGTCGAGCATGGCGGAGAGCATGGGTGGGTGTTTCCCCCCCCCGGCAGAAAACGGCTAGAAGACCGAGGAGTGGGGCGGCGACGCCGTTGTTCTCCGCCATTTCCCCGCCGCCCCCCCCGGATGTGAAAGAGCTTAATTGGGGTGGGGGCCTGGCCGAACATGGCGGAGAGCATCGGTGGGTGGCTCTCTCCCCCGGCGGAAGGCGGCGGCGAAGACCGGGGGGGGCTGGAGCCCCCCCGGCAGAAAACGTCTGGAAGACCGAGGGGCTCGCCCCCCGTTCTCTGCTTTTTTCGGCCGCCCCCCCCGGATGTAAAAGAGCTTAATTTATTTGGGATGTTGGGGCCTGGCGGACATGGCGGAGAGCATCGGTGGGTGTCCCCCCGGCAGAAAACGGCGAAGCCCGGGGCCCAATGGGCTGGTGGTGGGGGGTCCCGGCAGAAGACCCCCAGAGCTGACTAATAAATTCTTTTTTTCTGTGTGGTTTATTTGTGTTTACACTTTTCCATCCGGTGAATGGGTAGGTGTACGATGTACCCCATACTCATTCACATAGAGTGGGGGGCCAGATTCTGATAAGCCCCCCGCCCGCATACCCCGACAACCAACGGCCAGGGTTGTCGGGAAGAG